>CADEBD010000289.1:1200000-1872108 GCA_902825455.1 Arctia plantaginis | reverse complement strand
CTGACTTTAATGTCAGTGATTAACTATTTAAAGATTATTGTGTGTATTAAGATGGCTATTCTTAGTCTGTAACCTTTTGTTATGTTTAAAAGTAATTTTATTAAGTTTAAGATAAGTGCCAACTTAACAGAGACTTGTGTGTTACTGTTTATCCTACTTGTCATACAAGGGGGGATGTTCGATATGAATGTAATACATGTAGGTGTGAGCTGTGGCAACACCAGCGAGAATGAGTTTGCAGACATAACAATAAAACAAGATGTCGTCATATAAACGTTAGATCTTTTATTTCATACTACAAATATAACAAAGGCAATTGTAAATCTAAATCTGCACGGATGACGTAGTGGTTTAAGCGGTCGCCACGCCCATCCTACTGCGTCGAGTGTTGTGGGTTCAAACCCCACATGGAACGACACTTTGTGTGATCCACAACTTGTTGTTCTGAGTCTGGGTGTACTTTGTGTCCGTTTCATGTATGTTTGTAAAGTCCCCGCGGCACAGGATTTATTCCTAGTGCGGCAGTTGTCTTTAAAAAAAAAAGAACTAAAATACCACGCAATAACGGGACATTTTTTGAAAATATAAAAATTGATTTGGTGCATGTTTTCTATCTATTATATGCATATTAAAAAAAATGGAGCTACAACGACGTCATAAATGAAGATCCCTACAAGGAACATTTTGAAAGGTGCCTGGGCCGGGTCACCATACGAGTATGTGACTGGTATAATTATTGCCGAGAAACCATTGTGGCATACCAAATTGACAAAAATGAAATAGTTGGAAAGATTGGTGGCCCCGGAAAAATAGTCCAGATCGATGAATCTAAATTTGGAAAAAGAAAATACAATCGAGGTAATTATATTTTATATATTATGTCTTATAGGAAATGTATAGATAAGAACAGGACATAATTCTTAGGTAATTAATAGCAATCTATTACTCCGAGTTGGCACTATCGGACTTCATTGGGTTAGGTTAGATGGCTAAGGCGGGAGCGCAGCGCAGCGAAGCTCCCGCCTTAGCCATCGTGGTTATTTTTTTTTAAACCACTCAGAAATTATCTTTTTGGTTATAGGTCGCGATATTAAGGGCCATTGGGTTCTCGGTATGATTGAGAATGGATCTGAAGATCTGAGGTTGGAAGTGTGACAATATTCTTCAATATTATATATTATTTTATTATAATTATTTTGGTGCCACTTATATTGAAGAATGTGGAAGTTGACACCACCATCCACACTGATTTTTGGAGAGCATATGATTGCTTGGCAGAACATGGCTACATACACAATAAAGTCAACCACTCGGGATCGTGACAACCCATTCATAGCTGAAGATGGGACTCATACTCAACGAATTGAGTCCCAGTGGAGGTCTGTTAAAAGATTTTTTAAGAAGGACAATTTTTTTTTTTTTTCGGGTAGGTGTAGAAAAGGTTGACTTGCAGCTCTATATGAATAAGTAATTTAAATAGTACAAATTAAATACTTACAAGTTTTTTTTAGTTTATTAAGTGTTAAATACAGTGATTCAGGTGTGTTAGTGTTTGTGATACATTCGATGCATCCAGACATTCAATAACTGGTTAAACACCTGCCAGCTTGTCACTGTGTACTGCAGGATTTTGTAATCAACACAATATTTGAAGCTATTTTATTTTAACACTGTATATACAACAACAACAATATAATAAAATGTCTCAATTAGCTGACATTGAAGCGGCCCAGAGGAACCTTGAGGAGTGCTTTACCAAAAGGATGGGTGAGCTGGAAGCACAGATCCAAGGCAGTGTGCCCTGTAAAGCTACTGTCACCAAAGTAGCTGAGGAGTTCCGCACATTTAGGGAACTCATATTCGCAATGTTGGGGTTGCTACGGAGACAAATTGCAGAATGTTCTTCAATGGTTGACAGCATCGAAACTAGGCATCGCCGCAAGGCTCTAATAATATCAGGAGTTCCCGAGACCATCAGTGAAGACTGCTTTGAATTAGTTCTTGGGGTTGTAAGCAACAGGCTGGTTATTGCAGACACCACAGTACAGTCAATTACAGTCTGTCACAGACTGGGCAACCCCAATAAGGAACGCCACCGTCCCATACTTGTGCGTTTCTCCAAGGAGAGCACAAAAGCTGCAGTATGGAAAGCAAAGACCAAACTGAAGGGCTCCTCTATATCAATCAGGGAGTTTCTGACCAAGAGGAGGCAGGCAATCTTTGCTCAGGCGCGCCTGCACTTCGGCATGAGAACATGTTGGACGCAGGATGGGGTTATCGTTGTGCTGGCACCGGATGGAACTAGACACAAGGTGATATCCATGGATCAGTTAAATGACATAGTGACGAAGTACCCGAAGAGCGTATCAGCGGCCAAGTCGACTAGTGCTGTCGCCAAGGCATCGTCTCGTCAAAAGTAATGCCAATTCCAACCGATAATTACGTTATTTCAGCATGTTTCACTTCTATGTACTTATCAACCACATACTTTCTGTTTTCACGCGTCACTTAAATTATCCTGTGTTGTTTATAACACCTTTGATCTATTTTGCTGTAGCATATATCACATTACCCGCGAGTTAATCACTTATAAAAATATATCTTGACCTTGTAACAATACTATACTTTACTTTTTTCTTTTTTTGGCAGTACTGTCATGTTGACATAACATAACCATCATGCCACTAGTGACGTTCAGAAACAGCAAAGATCGATGGGTGATGCTCTAAGTTTTAATTTTATTAGGTACCTATTAGTATTGCCTCAATATCTCTTTTGGAAAATTTCTCCAAAACCGCTAAACCAATCGGTTTGAAATTTTCACACGACTTACTCAGATATATTTTTCAGGTAATGATCGAAGGAATAAGGTTTTGGACAATAATTTCGATTTTTTAAGCCACTTTGAAGTGAAAAATTTTCATGAAAAACTGAATTTTTTTTTTGAACAGCCGCCATTTTGTCAAAAATCAAAATTTTGACTAGACCTTCGATCATTACCTGTATTTATTTATTACAAAACTAAATATTTTTGGTTTTTGGTTTTCAGATAATTTGGACCAGAGATATCTTGCTACCAGAGATATATGCAAAGTTAAAAATGGCAACTAAAATGATCTCTCGCATAGGAATTAGGAGTTGGCCATTGACAATATCAATCATTTTTAACCAACTTCAACAACAATAAAAGAGGTTCTCAATTAGCTTTTTTTTTTTGGTATTGGAATAGCACAGAGAAAAATATTCATCTGCTCTTTTCTTTCGATATGTCTTCGACTAAAGTTGTGCGTCTGGGAATTAATTTAATTAGTTAATCAGGGAGTTTATGGTTCCAAAGGCATTGATAATTTTAAAAGTTTTCCGAAAACAACAGCGTATTTTGATCGTTCCACTTGAAAACCATTTTGCCACAATATTGAAAATGATATTCGTCTGCAACAGGATTAGAGAGAAAATGGATGAATGCGATCGAATGTTGTCTTTTGAATCGTAACAATTTCAATTGTCACTCTGAATGAACAGTCTGAACCAGACTGTTCATTCAGAGTGGAATGAATTTTGTCGAATGCCGATTTACTAATGAATTCATTCGGCACTCGTGTTTCATTTTGTTGTTAGACATTTCATTCCGGGTGGAAGGTAAAGAATGAAATATAAAAATGAATGAAGAATAAACCGTCTGATATCATCTTTAATAATTATACTACTCCACAAAATATAAAGTACTAATTGCATTCAATTTTTTTTAAAGGGCCTACATCGAACACAAATGTGCCATGTGAGAATCCACCTGTGGCAATTCCCCTGGAACATGCTTCAGTCAGGAAAAGTCAGTACCTATTTTGTTTTTACCTTTTTTTCCAAGGGTATTAAAATGTTTATTGAGTGGGAGTAAGGAATGTGTATATTTTGTCATAGAGAAAAATATATAATGTTTTAGACAACAATAATAATATATAATCAGTGACAACAATTGTAACCTCGGTGTACCTAGCTTATAGGATTTCTACACTACCCAAAGGTTGGTGGTAGAGGTAGAGAATGCCCAGGGCAATAAGACCGCCGATGTACAAAAGTGCATACAGATGTAAAATAAATAGCCATTTTTTTATTAAGTAGTAGTTGTTTATACTTTTAATGATAGGCAGGTACTTCAAATGATTAGATTAATTATGTTACTAGCCCACATAAAAGTAATGTCGATCTTACCATTTTGATGTCATTGAATCATCAATTTTGTATACTAACTAATTATATATATATGATTTTAAGGCACTAAACCCATTAACGCTGCCAGGAATAAATTTGTGAAACTAAATGCACAATTAAAGGTCAAACTTTTAAAGTTGAGGGAAAAATGCAAGAATCGTAACCAAAAAGTTCGACAAGCTGCACAAATATCTCAAAGTAAAGCCTTTTTAAAAGCTGTTGAAAAATTGCCCGAACCTGCTGCCATTTTTACCAATATGCAACTAAAAAAGGCATATATCACACCAAGAGGCCCAAGATTTACAAACCAAGAACAAATTTTGTGCCTGACAAAATATATGCAAAGTCAAAAAGGCTATAAATTGTTACAAAGATTGTTTGCATTGCCTTCAATACGGACAATTCAGAAAATCCTAAACAAAATAACCATTAAGCCTGGAATAAATGATATTGATATGGAACATCTGAAAAAAGCTGTAAAAAAATTACCATTAGAAAAAAAATTATGCACACTCATATTTGATGAAGTGGCATTAAGGCCCGGGTTATACTACAACACAACTGTGGATGAAATAATTGATTTTGAGGATTTTGGGCCTCAGAAAACCGAAAAGATTGCTGACCATGCACTCGTGTTTATGATCAAAAGTCTGAAAGGGAAATACAAGCAGCCCATTGCTTTTACATTTTGCCAGAGTGCTACAAAAAGTACACAATTAAAGAAACTTATACAAGAGATACTAAAAGCTGTACAAAGCACCGGCTTAAAGGTCATTGCCACTGTGTGTGATCAATCTTCCACAAATATGAGTGTCATAAAAAGCCTAATAAATGACACGAAAAGGAAATATTTATTGGAAGACAAGGAGTTCAAAAGTTTAGCCTTTGAATATAATGGAAGTAAGATATTCCCAGTATTTGACCCACCACACCTCCCTAAAGGATTGAGAAATAATCTTCTCACAAAAAAATTGAGATTTATTCAGAATGGTGTCGTCAAAACTGCTAAATGGGAGCATTTGCATGCTGCTGGATGCTGATCATGGGTAAGAAGACATTAGACTAGTAAATAAATTGACCGAGAGTCATGTTGTTCTAGAAAAAATACCCAAAATGAAAGTAAAACATGCAGCCCAAGTGTTCAGTCAGAGGGTATCCGCTACAATGAGATATTTATTTATAAGTATATAGTAGATATACAATATAATAGATAAGTAAGTATTTTAAACTTTAATGTAAGCAACAATCATATTTGTAAACTGCAAGAGTTTTGACCATGATATTTTGATAACATGGCAATTGTTTTTTAGGGTTCCGTACCTCAAAAGGTAAAAAAGGAACCCTTATAAGATCACTCTCTTGTCCGTCTGTCTGACCATGTGTCACCTTCGATTTTTTCAGGAACGGGTAGACCTTGCAAGCTGAAATTTATACCAGAAGGCCAATTCTCGTATTTTAAAACACCAGAGATCGAAATGTGATTGTATCGAGACTGAATTATGATTTGACTAAAAAAATGAATTCTGCTAACAAAAAATACAATTCAGTCTCAGTATCATCTCGGTTTGACTGATATAGATTAAAAATATGCAGTAGTACACGAAACAGATACAATTACTTTTTTAAAATTGTTAATTCGATGACTTTATAACTTCGAAACTTGTTTTATCTATCAACAAATCACCATAGGCAATAATTAATTCAAAAGTATTTTTTAAAACATGAAATAAATAAATAATTAAACAATTAAACATTTAAAAGCCGTGTAAATGTTTTAGCGCACAAGTAGCAAAGTCATGGTTAGCAGGAATTCTGAACGTACAGCAGTATAAACTGAATAACCTCAACTGATAAACATGAGGAAATGTGAACATAAAAAATCAACTTAAAATTGGAACTTCAAGCTAAACATTATTTTTAAATAAAAGCATTAACTATAAAAAAATGATTTACCTTTTTAGTTATTTTAAATTAAATAATTAAATAAAGTACAATTCAACGAAAGAAAGAAATGAGACATAATGAATTAAAAATTTAATATTATAAGTCTGACAAATTTAAAACTTAGTTCTTAAAACAACATCATTTGGAAACCTGATAAATTACGAGGGGTGATCAATAAGTAATGATAATCGAGTATTTCTAGAACGCACAAAAACCCAATTTTTTTTTTCTGCTTGCTTATATATCCACTACTTCAGCTTCAAAAAAATGTATAAATAGGACACCATTACCGGGAGATACATTCATTTGAATACGAACTGTCGAAGAGAAAACATCAAAATGGAGAAAAATGAAATAAGAGCTGTCATCAAGTACCTCTGCCTGAAAAAAATGTCTACCAAAGACATACACAGCGACTTAGAGGAAACATTGGGGGAGTCTGCTCCTCCATATTCCACAGTCGCACGCTGGGCAAAGGAATTTAAGCTGGGCAGAACCTCCACTGAAGATGAACATCGCGAGGGACGCCCTTCCACGTCCCTTACTGGAGAAAACGTCAAAAAAGTGGAAGATATCGTGTTGGCCGATCGAAGGGTGACCGTAAGGCATGTAGCTGAGGTCACAGGGATCTCCTATGGCAGCGTTCAAAAAATCATTGTCAACAAAATGCATATGAAAAAGGTCTCTGCGCGTTGGGTACCGAGAATGTTAACCGACGAGCAAAAAAAGAAACGAGTCGACATTTCGAGGGTGAATCTTCAAAAGTTCCAGGCCGATAAAGAATTTTTTTTGTAGCGTTTTGTGACCATGGACGAGACCTGGATCCACCACTTTGATCCCGAAACCAAACAACAATCAATGACTTGAAAACGAGCTTCCTCACCAACGCCGAAGAAATTCAAAGTGTCAAGTTTAGCGGGAAAGGTTATGGCGTCTGTTTTCTGGGATGCAGAAGGAATTATTATGGTGGAATATTTGGAAAAGGGGGCCACTATAACAGGCTCTTACTACGCAGGCCAAATAAGAAGATTGCGAGAAGCTATTAAGTCAAAAAGACGCGGTAAACTTCGCGCTGGAGTGCTGTTTCACCAAGACAACGCCCCGGCTCACAAAGCCGCAGTTGCAATGGCTGCCATTGAAGAAACGGGGTTCGAACTGCTCGAACACCCTCCCTATTCGCCAGATCTAGCTCCCAGTGACTTCTACCTCTTTCCTCGGCTCAAAGAACACCTCCGGGGCAACAAATTTGAGGACAATAGTGAAGTGATGGCCGCAGTAGAGGCATTTTGGGAGGGTCAAGACAAAGAATTTTTTCTAAGGGAATCATGGGCTTAGAAAAAAGATACACTAAATGTATTAACTTGCAAGGAGACTATGTTGAAAAATAAAATACTTTTTTTAATCTAATAGTTCTGTTTCATATTGATTATCATTACTTATTGATCACCCCTCGTACAGTTATACAATAATTGGAATAAAATAAAAATGATTGAGGTTAGAATTAAACTTAGGTGTGAAAACTATGTTTGTTCAGAGCTAAGTAAACGTCTTTGCATTTAAAACAATGCGACATTTTTCGTTTTTAATTTACAGGTTTTCATTAAAAAGAATTCAGTTTGGCAAAATAAAAAAACAACTCAATATTCCTTATGAAGCCCTCTTATATTCCGAGAGAACTATCTATCATTTATCTCTCATGTTGCCTATATTAGAAAGAGATTATACGAGAAGATCACTTAATTATCCATCGGAGGCATTATGCGAGTTTGTAGATGAGGTTTGTATAGTAATTCAAACAAAGTTAAATGAGCAACCACACCAAAAACATCTAAAGAGTATAATTAAACAAATTTCAGGTATATTTTGTAATTTTTCGCAGGTCTCTTGTGTAAGCCATGAAACAGAAGTAATACATTTTCTAATGGATAGTGTGACAAATATTATTATAAACAGCTGGTGCACTAATGTCAACAGAATACTCACAGGCAAAACAAATATTTGTAATAATAATGCTACAAAAATACAAGCGTTAAATTATTATAAGTCACATAAACGAAGAAATTAAATAATATAGACAAAGTGTGGTTACACACTGCGTCCGATCCGAACCCGTGAATAAACGGCCATATCAAGAGGTATTAAAGAGCATAACATCCAAATACTGACAGCGACACAATGATATCTGGTATTGTCTTCGAATGCTTTCAAGCATTGGAGCAGCTTGCCACGACAAGTGAGTTACTCCTCCAATGAATACACACGGGAACGACTCCGCAGATGACTTCGACATGAAGAGGCCCGCCAACTCCGGCTACCGGCCTAACCATACCCCTGCCACTGTCTTACAACTAACTTCGATCGTGGGCTAGTCAATAATCTTCTCCGGAATAAGGATTTACGGATAACGGAAAGAAATCGGATGACGGAACTCGGATCTAGACCACCACAGAAATAGTTCTACAACTACTTTGGACGTATTTTCACGAGTTCGGATCGAATTCTGATGTGTGTCATTACTGCCGTTGACTGGACAAAACCCGTGAACAGCCATTTTATGGCGAAGCTGAGTCCACCAAGATTGGGCAAAAGTTGCCCAAGGGCAGACGCAGCACCAACCAGCTTCGAGGCAAGCTGTCGAAAGTGCTTGTCGAGATCAGGCCCGAATACTTCATCTGGGCCTGAACTAGTACGAAAAACGAGTTTATGACAATTGAGGCGCAGGGGGTGGACCACGACGTTGCCCATGAAATAAGAGGGCATACGTCTTATACAGTGTCACCCGTAAATCCAGCGCCTCAATGCAACCAACCACCAGAGAGATACCCCATAGGTGGCCAGGAGCGCCGCTTCTTGAAAGTTTATTTATTTATTTAAAACTTAATGCACATTTTGTACAAAGGCGGACTTAATGCCATGAGGCATTCTCTACTGACTGGTAGACCTGGACCTTCAGGTAATATAGAAATATGATGCGGTAGGTGCAAAAATTTCGGCAAGGAGGGCATTCTGGACTGATTAGACGTAGAAGGAGTTGATGAAGTTAATTATTAACGAATTACAATTATATGTCATTACACTATTAAGTGTAATGACATAAAATTGTACATACGAATAATTATTGCGCTAATTATTGGAATAGGTTTTGTTACACATTTCCTTTAGAATCTCATGGAATAAGACTGCGTATAAAACACTGGTCCAGTGAAGGTTAATTTTCCCATAGCGCGTTAATTACAAAGAGTACATTAACAACAGAAACAGTTTCTGATGAATTAGTCCCCAATAGTTGGATGCACAAATTTTTACTTACTGCGAGTATACACAATTCCCTACACCAAGTCATACACTGAAAATCTGTTAAACTCAAATAATAAAATTTGAACTTTACAGTTATGGCAACGCACATGATTCTGATCGAACGTAGTACGAAACCAGACTAAATCTACATAACATGGTTCTTCCCGGTAAAGACTTGTGCGTTACTCCAGCAAAATGTTGTTTGCTTTAAGGGGTTGAATGATAGTCATAATTAGTCCCATATGTTGTATAAATGTGCCCAATTTCTTAAATGTATTTCGCCAACCGCTTGATAGTTATTCACGATCTGCTGGAGTAACGTAACCGCAGCAAAAAAAAATGCAGTAACTTAAGTTTCTGGATTTAAAGTAACCAGACTTACAGCTTCTTTCTAAGGGCTATATTTCACCGGGACACCACGGCGGCGCAACCAGTCGCCGCTACCAACAAAATGTATACAGCTCTATAGAGAGTTACTCACCTGGTGTCCGTTTGGTTGCGCAACCAATTTGGCGGCGCGACCAGCTCGGACGCGTGCACAGAATGTTACTGGTTGCGCCGACACGCTGGTCGCGCCACCACTGATTACTATAGCGCTGTATGGTGTCTCACTCACTCGGCCGCCAGTCCGGCCGCCAGTGACGAATCATCAAATTATTCCGATAGAGATTTGAAAAAGAAATGTTGGGAGGAAGTTGTAGATTTGTTTGGACAACAGGAGCAAACCGTTGAACAAAAAAAGAGCTTAGGTAAGTAAACAACATATAATTGTATTAATGAATTTGTCAATCAATAAATGTTCATGATGATTCTGGTGTAACATGGACAGCCAAAAGCTCGTTGTAAGTTGTGTATGTATTTTTTAATGAATATAATTATTTTGCCATGGAAGTGGGTTTTCGTTTACAAAATAATGTGTAAAATTATCTCGTTTAATTACCTCTATTGAAATTTTGCTGTGTTGTAGTTTGTGAAGGATTACAGGTTAATAAATGGTTTTACTGGTTTTAATTACTTTAATTTGCTAATAATTCAAGACAACAATATACTCGTGTTAACGGTGGCGGCGCAACCAATATGAACGGACTATTAACATCAGATGACGGATAGATGGCACTAGTCACTCACGCTCTTCGTTATACCATAACACCTCCCCTCGAAGTCGTGAGCATTTCTTCGAAATTTACTTACATTCATCCAACATACCCAAACTACGCAAACTTTCATGATGGTTTGTTCCTCTCAAGGCCTTTGTCAGAACATCAGCAGGCATTTGATCACTACACAAATACCTAAGATCAATTAGCCCTTGTTCGCACTTATCGCGAATGAAGTGGTTCCGCACATCAATATGTTTGGTTCGTGAATGAAAGTTCTTACTTTCAGCAAGCTTAATCGCACCTTGGTTGTCATTGAATAACATCAAACAGTCACACTCAATCCCCATGCTACTTAATATATCACGTAAATACATGGCTTCTTTAGTAGCTTCGGATATAGCCATGTATTAGGCTTCAGTGCTTGACAACGCAACAGTTCGTTGCTTTCGGGCTTCCCAGCTGATTGGGGCACCTGCCAAAATAAATGCAAAACCGGAATAGGATCTACGATCTACTGTATTCCCTCCCCAATCTGCATCAACCACACCAAAAAGAGGCAAACCTGTCCTTTCATACACTAGTCCATAATCTGACGTACCTTTCAAATATCGTAGCACACGCTTAGCAGCCTTCCAATGTTCAATGTTGTAATTTGTATTGAATTGACTTAAATAGTTGACAGCATACGTGATGTCTGGTCTTGTACATACGGCCAAAAGCATCAAGGCACCAATCAAACTCTGATACGGATACTGATTCATTATATCATGACTAATACACTCAGGTTTCTCTAACTTTACATTTACATCTATAGGTGTGACAGCAGGTTTACATTCACTCATGCCAAAACGTTCTAAAATCTTATCTACATATAATTTTTGTTTTAAGTACACTCTATATTCATTATCACGGCTAAATTCAATTCCTAAACAATTTGAAATATTTCCCATATCTTTCATTTCAAATACACTTGCTAATTGTCCTTTTATACTCTCCATCCATGCATTATCATTCGTTGCAAGTATAATATCATCAACATATATGCCTATTAACATCATTCGCTCACCTTTTAGCGCAACAAACACACAAGGATCCTGTAGCAATGCTTCAAAACTAATATCAATCAACAGCTTGGATAACCTTTTATACCACTGTAATCCTGATTGGCGTAAGCCATACAATGACTTTTTTAATAAACACACACTATCCACACTTTCATCAAGACCCTTGTTCCAGCGTTTAGCTGTCTGAAGTAAGTTCTCTTCTGTTATTATTGCCTTCTGCGAACAAATCTTTCTTTTAGCAAGTACTCTCTTTAGAACATCGCTCAGCTGATCTGGAATTTCCATAAAAACTTCTTCTTCTAGTGTTCCATTCAGGTAAGCTGTTACTACGTCCATTTGATGGATTTCTACAAACTCTGCGGACAAAGCAGCTATGACTCTTATGGATGACGATCTTACAATAGGGGACGAGGTTTCATGAAAGTCCTCCCCTGGCCGCTGTGAACATCCCTTGGCGACTAGACGTACTTTCTTGCCAGTACTTTTGGTACTAAAATAAATCTACTTCCAATAACCTTTCGGTCTTTAGGTCGTGGTACAATCTCCCAGGTATCGTTTTTTATCTGTGACAAATACTCGTTTTCTAGAGCAGATTTCCATAGATTTAAGTCACTTCTCTTCTCTATATCTTTCCACGTCATTGGTTCTATCATCGCTATCCCTGCACTTATCTGGTCGGTTGGTTCATCGAATTCACTTTCACTATTTGAAGTATTCTCTTTCAGTGTATGATACTCTTTCCGCGGTCTTCCCGCCTGACCAGTACGAACTAGGCGAGGCCTTCCTCTTCCTCTTTTAGAAGGTTCTATCAATTTTTCCCACGAAACAGTTGAGTTCCTGTTTCTATGCGATTGGCCGCTATCTACCTTGGTTCGTTCTTTTCAATAGGCTCGTGGAAATCAATTCTCATGTGTTCTTCATCGGTGTCTTTTTCTTTGTCAAGTATTTCTTTGTATTCATGTCTAAACGCTGTCTCATTCATAAATTTCACATCACGAGTCACAACGATCTTTCTGTCAGCAATCCCGTTCTGTTGGGGTGTATATGGTGCTGTTAATCTTCTTCTGATTCCAGCTTTGTTTAATAAATCATCAAACTCATTATTTAAGTATTCTCGTCCGTTATCAGACTGAAGAGTCTTTATTTTCTTCCCGGTGAAATTCTCTGCATAGGCTATGTAGTTTTTAAATGCACTTAGGACATCACTTTTATTTGCTATAAAATATACTTCACACCATCGGGATTTATCATCAATAAACGTAACAAAATATTTTTTACCGCCATAGGACTGATGATTGATGGGGCCACAAACATCGCTATGAACTATTTCTAATAATTCGCTAGTGCGATCATCACTTTTCTTTGGAAAAGGGGTACCTACAGGTCTGTTTTTCACTTATAAAGGGTGTCTCAGAATGTTTTTCGTTTTTGAATTGACCAATACGCGCCAACCGCAGGTAGCAGGGGGAGTGGAGTGGTCTCAAACGCTTGGCCGGCTTGTTACGTTTAGTAGCCATGAATCGTTTCACGGGACCGCAGCGCGCGTTTTGCGTGCGGGCGTTTTATAAAAACAACGATGCCTACACTATTGTTCGTCGTCTCTACAGGACACATTTTAATTTAACAAGCTTAAATCATGTGCCAAGTGCCAATTTAATTAAGCATTGGGTGTGCAAGTTTGAAGAGACTGGGAATACAATGCCGAACAAATCGTCTGGGCGCAAAAGGACATCAAGAACGAGCATGAACGTCGACCGCGTTCGACAGTCTGTTATGGACGACCCACGACAGTCGTTGAGATTACGCGCAGCTTCTCTTAATTTGAAAAAATCTACGGTTCATCGCATTATTTCGAAAGACTTACATTTTCACCCCTATAAAATTGTTATTGTTCAAGAAATGAAGCCTGATGATCCTGATAAACGAGTCGAATTCTGCAGGACAATGAAAAACCGTTTTAGGAGTTTAAATAACATCTGGTTCTCCGACGAATCGAATTTTCACATAAACGGTCACGTGAATAAACAAAATTGCAGATACTGGGCTTCCGACAATCCGCTAGAACTGCACCAGAAGCCCTTGCACTCGCCAAAAGTTGTTGTTTGGGCTGCCATATCAAGTCAAGGAATGTTCGGTCCTTATTTTTTTGAGGATGACGGATGTCGAACTCAGACCGATAATTCTGATCGATATTGCCATATGATCCGGACTTTTTTGGCTACAGAAATGCAAAACCAGTATGGCTACAACCGCAACACCTTTTTCCAGCAAGATGGAGCCACTTCTTAGGTTACAAATGACTCATTAGCGGCTCTTCACGATTTATTCCCTGGAAGAGTGATAAGTCGGCGAGGAGACATCAACTGGCCACCGAGGAGCCCTGATTTAACGCCTGCTGATTTTTTCCTATGGGGCTACCTAAAAAGTAAAGTTTACAATCCATTGCCGCCCAATCTGAATGTTTTGAAGCAAAGAATCACTGAAGAAATCAACTCTGTGATCATAGATCAGACAATGATAAGTGCATTTTTGCTCAATACGACTTATTAATAAAGGTATAATCGCCAAAAAATGCTCTTTCATAATCATGCCTAATAAGAAACCTTGTCCTCCATGCCCAGGAACCTCCAAAATAAATTTATCTGATTTAGGAGTAACACCCCACGATCTAGCTGAAACATCAGATGTATTAACTGGCCAGTCTCCTATAACTAACATTCCCTCCACATCCTCTGAATACGATCCGTCCAAACATAGAGAGCACGAATTACTCGCACTCTTGAAAAATTACTGGTCTCAGATTGAGGATCCATTGGATCAGAAGATAATAGATGTTTTGGAGGACCTTTGTGATGTGGTTCATGATACAAGAAGAAGTCTCTTATCCAAATATAGAAATCTAATCCAAATCACTGGAGATGACCTATCTATGATAATGGATGGAATTTTAGTTGACATGACGGATGGTTATAAAACTTTACATGCCTCAATTAAGATTGCTGTAATCTCATATTCTGCAGCGATAGCTCGCAACGCCAGGGCAGCCCTGTCAGACATAGCAACAACTGCCACAGATTTAGTGACAGTGGCAGCTAATTCCATGGCTCAATATGATGCCTTTAAACAATCTTTAGATCACATATCAAGATCTTGGAATAATACAGCTAACAGTATGACAAATTATATGAGTGAGGTTGATAAGAAACTACTCGTCTTAAATCACCTTACTTCATCTCTTAAATCAACCAGAGGACCTCCATCAACAGACTCTCGATACTCTCCAGACCCAATAGTTGGTGCCAGTCTTGTTCTTGTATCAGGATCCATATATAAATCAACAATGGGAACTCTGAACTTTGCTACTGATGAGAGTATTGGCTTTGTAGGTTCTAACAATGAAGGGCAATTACTTGGAGAATTCATAAAAGCACTTGGCAAGCCCAAACCTATCGAAAAAGTGCTGAATAAAGATCTGAATCTATTAATTATCTATTTAAAGAAAAACCAGGATTTCATTGTAAATTATACAAATGCCAATAAGGAACTTCGGGTTAAGATGCTACATACTATCTCCAAAAGTTTACCAAATCAGCAAAATCAATGGATGAAAATAGATGATCCATTCATATAGATGGGGATAAAGTTTGTAGTGGAATCAAAAGGTAAAAGAGATTTTTGAATATCTATAATTTAAGTAAGTATGATTGGTGCCATATTCTTAAGAAAACCATCAACCCTCATTTATATTATTAAGATATAAGTCTAGATACTTAACTATTATAAAAAAGAGGGGGGCGGTGTAGGGATCCCACTACTTTCGTTGGAGTTTAATACGTTTTACACATAAAACACTAAACATTAACACATAGATTATAGAGGAGAAGGTGGTAATGTGGCCCCTGCAGGTATATTGGCCCCCTTACATATTTATGATTTAGAAACGCGCCATTAGCCCCAATCTCGCGAGCGTTGCATTCTCTAATCACCGCATCTAATGCTACCATTCGTCGTTTAGTAACTGAAGTACCTATTTGCGATTGGAAGACTGCGTGCAGAGATTTGCTAAAAGGCACTCAGACATTACATTTCCAGATAAGTAAAACGGAGCGGATTATTATAGAAAGGACAGAACGCAAGAAAATCATGGTTCGAGGCGAAATTTCATATAGAAATGATATTAGCAATCCCCAAAGCCTACAAGTGGCTCAGAAATGTATTTGTGCTTCCGACCCCTTTATCATTGAACAAAATGATCATAAGAGCAAGCTTAAAGCCAGGCATTAATGAAACTCTATTTGAAAAATGAAAAAAAGGACCTCAAAAATGTCTTGTTGTCCTGGGAGGCAAACGCTCAGGCACAGGATGTTATGACCACCATGACCGGAATAAGGACACCGCTGGCACTGAACTTGAGCGACGTATAAGAGAGGGGACGCCAGTGCCGTCTTTACAAGGTATGAGGCCCTAGGCCCAAGTATCGACGGGGCCCCAAATAAATGTAGAATAAATTCGAATATCAAAACCTTAAGTCTTATAGCGTAACACTATAGTTGTAAGTCGCTTTTATAGAAGCTTAGATCATAATCACTTAATTATGCACATAAGCAACTATTTCAAATGACACCAGACACAAATTTTATTTAAAAATAACCTAAATTATTTGTGAAATGATTTTACATAGAGTAAGATATTTGCTATAGTGTAGATAAAAAAATTCTGCGCAATAAATCTGTAGATTTTATTTGTGTAAAAAATATCTGTTTAGGATTATTTCAAGTTCGGTTTAAAATTATCTTCGTGTAAAGTTTGTCCAGTGTCTTTCAATACTTTCAAATTTACCGCGTGCTCTGCTCTGGACTGACTGGACTGCTATATGCGGCGCGGAAGCTCCATATACGTGTTTAAACAAGCTCAGAGTATAGCGTTTATAAAACAAGCTTTCGCCTGTCATTACTTTTGCTTGCGACTGAATGCACTGACTGACTGAATTTGTGACGTACCGTTTATCTTTGTTTTAAGCGATAGTTCATGGTGTGAAAACTCAAAATGAAACGTGTATATCTAAGTGGGGCGCATAAGCGTAAAAAAGTTGAAGAAAAGGAAAAAGAAATATCCAAGCTACAAAAGATATCAGACTTTTGTACGGTTGTGAATAAAGAGACTCAAGCTGTTCCTAGTACTTCTAATTTAAATATTTTTGACGTACAAATCATTAAAGAAGGTAAGTCAATTTTTAGTGGTTGCTGAAGAAAATTCTTTATGTGATATAGCATAGAGGACGTGGACGTCAGTCCAGAGGTCGCCAACTCTACCAACGAGGGAGAGTTACGAACATGCGAAGAACGAAAGGCGCTGTTGAGATGTCTAGCCTTCAAGATGAAATTCGCAAGAAGATGTTCGTCGGCACCAACGAGGAGGATGCACTAGCTCGCCTTAGTGAGCAACAAACGCTCAAAGCGATTACTTTATCGATCACCACACGTGGGATCGGTCTTGGGATATGTCACCTTACCTTCATATCGATATCATATCACGAGAACATAAGGGTCCCAAGTATCTACGCTATGTACCGAGTTTTTCTCGGACTACTTGAGGCGAAGCTCGAAGCGATCAAGTCTGATCTACCAGTGATCCCAAGAGTTACAGATCACATAAAACATCCAGGAGTCACCAGTGATATGCTTAGGGTTGCACAAAGTGTAACAATTGTACCTGAGCCAATCAGGAGAATTATCAATGCTATAGGCTATTTGAAGTATGAAGACAAAGTGTATGTTCCTGCCGTCGCAGCAGACCCAGTCGACCGGCACAACATCGTTACCCCTAGACCTGAGAATGTTCTTCTCAGTACCCTACGGAGAACCGTCGAGTTTCTAGCCAATGCTGAAAGTTCAGCTGGTGTCAGGCGCAGATTTCATGAAAATTGCGCTATCCCAGGTGCTATCTGGGTTAATGATATTCTCCAGAATCCTGACGAAATTATGCCTAGAGGATACAATATGTATGAGGACTTCCGAAGAGAGTCCATGCTTATAGCTCCTTTCCTTGTGTCCCTTCAGAAGCATGTTCCGAAATTAGTGGGTGGCACTCTTGACTTTAAGTCATCATTATTATTATTATTATTATTACTATCTCCAAAAGTCTACCAAATCAGCAAAATCAATGGATGAAAATAGATGATCCATTCATATAGATGGGGATAAAGTTTGTAGTGGAATCAAAAGGTAAAAGAGATTTTTGAATATCTATAATTTAAGTAAGTATGATTGGTGCCATATTCTTAAGAAAACAATCAACCCTCATTTATATTATTAAGATATAAGTCTAGATACTTAACTATTATAAAAAAGAGGGGGGCGGTGTAGGGATCCCACTACTTTCGTTGGAGTTTAATACGTTTTACACATAAAACACTAAACATTAACACATAGATTATAGAGGAGAAGGTGGTAATGTGGCCCCTGCAGGTATATTGGCCCCCTTACATATTTATGATTTAGAAACGCGCCATCAGCCCCAATCTCGCGAGCGTTGCATTCTCTAATCACCGCATCTAATGCTACCATTCGTCGTTTAGTAACTGAAGTACCTATTTGCGATTGGAAGACTGCGTGCAGAGATTTGCTAAAAGGCACTCAGACATTACATTTCCAGATAAGTAAAACGGAGCGGATTATTATAGAAAGGACAGAACGCAAGAAAATCATGGTTCGAGGCGAAATTTCATATAGAAATGATATTAGCAATCCCCAAAGCCTACAAGTGGCTCAGAAATGTATTTGTGCTTCCGACCCCTTTATCATTGAACAAAATGATCATAAGAGCAAGCTTAAAGCCAGGCATTAATGAAACTCTATTTGAAAAATGAAAAAAAGGACCTCAAAAATGTCTTGTTGTCCTGGGAGGCAAACGCTCAGGCACAGGATGTTATGACCACCATGACCGGAATAAGGACACCGCTGGCACTGAACTTGAGCGACGTATAAGAGAGGGGACGCCAGTGCCGTCTTTACAAGGTATGAGGCCCTAGGCCCAAGTATCGACGGGGCCCCAAATAAATGTAGAATAAATTCGAATATCAAAACCTTAAGTCTTATAGCGTAACACTATAGTTGTAAGTCGCTTTTATAGAAGCTTAGATCATAATCACTTAATTATGCACATAAGCAACTATTTCAAATGACACCAGACACAAATTTTATTTAAAAATAACCTAAATTATTTGTGAAATGATTTTACATAGAGTAAGATATTTGCTATAGTGTAGATAAAAAAATTCTGCGCAATAAATCTGTAGATTTTATTTGTGTAAAAAATATCTGTTTAGGATTATTTCAAGTTCGGTTTAAAATTATCTTCGTGTAAAGTTTGTCCAGTGTCTTTCAATACTTTCAAATTTACCGCGTGCTCTGCTCTGGACTGACTGGACTGCTATATGCGGCGCGGAAGCTCCATATACGTGTTTAAACAAGCTCAGAGTATAGCGTTTATAAAACAAGCTTTCGCCTGTCATTACTTTTGCTTGCGACTGAATGCACTGACTGACTGAATTTGTGACGTACCGTTTATCTTTGTTTTAAGCGATAGTTCATGGTGTGAAAACTCAAAATGAAACGTGTATATCTAAGTGGGGCGCATAAGCGTAAAAAAGTTGAAGAAAAGGAAAAAGAAATATCCAAGCTACAAAAGATATCAGACTTTTGTACGGTTGTGAATAAAGAGACTCAAGCTGTTCCTAGTACTTCTAATTTAAATATTTTTGACGTACAAATCATTAAAGAAGGTAAGTCAATTTTTAGTGGTTGCTGAAGAAAATTCTTTATGTGATATAGCATAGAGGACGTGGACGTCAGTCCAGAGGTCGCCAACTCTACCAACGAGGGAGAGTTACGAACATGCGAAGAACGAAAGGCGCTGTTGAGATGTCTAGCCTTCAAGATGAAATTCGCAAGAAGATGTTCGTCGGCACCAACGAGGAGGATGCACTAGCTCGCCTTAGTGAGCAACAAACGCTCAAAGCGATTACTTTATCGATCACCACACGTGGGATCGGTCTTGGGATATGTCACCTTACCTTCATATCGATATCATATCACGAGAACATAAGGGTCCCAAGTATCTACGCTATGTACCGAGTTTTTCTCGGACTACTTGAGGCGAAGCTCGAAGCGATCAAGTCTGATCTACCAGTGATCCCAAGAGTTACAGATCACATAAAACATCCAGGAGTCACCAGTGATATGCTTAGGGTTGCACAAAGTGTAACAATTGTACCTGAGCCAATCAGGAGAATTATCAATGCTATAGGCTATTTGAAGTATGAAGACAAAGTGTATGTTCCTGCCGTCGCAGCAGACCCAGTCGACCGGCACAACATCGTTACCCCTAGACCTGAGAATGTTCTTCTCAGTACCCTACGGAGAACCGTCGAGTTTCTAGCCAATGCTGAAAGTTCAGCTGGTGTCAGGCGCAGATTTCATGAAAATTGCGCTATCCCAGGTGCTATCTGGGTTAATGATATTCTCCAGAATCCTGACGAAATTATGCCTAGAGGATACAATATGTATGAGGACTTCCGAAGAGAGTCCATGCTTATAGCTCCTTTCCTTGTGTCCCTTCAGAAGCATGTTCCGAAATTAGTGGGTGGCACTCTTGACTTTAAGTCATCATTATTATTATTATTATTATTACTATCTCCAAAAGTCTACCAAATCAGCAAAATCAATGGATGAAAATAGATGATCCATTCATATAGATGGGGATAAAGTTTGTAGTGGAATCAAAAGGTAAAAGAGATTTTTGAATATCTATAATTTAAGTAAGTATGATTGGTGCCATATTCTTAAGAAAACAATCAACCCTCATTTATATTATTAAGATATAAGTCTAGATACTTAACTATTATAAAAAAGAGGGGGGCGGTGTAGGGATCCCACTACTTTCGTTGGAGTTTAATACGTTTTACACATAAAACACTAAACATTAACACATAGATTATAGAGGAGAAGGTGGTAATGTGGCCCCTGCAGGTATATTGGCCCCCTTACATATTTATGATTTAGAAACGCGCCATCAGCCCCAATCTCGCGAGCGTTGCATTCTCTAATCACCGCATCTAATGCTACCATTCGTCGTTTAGTAACTGAAGTACCTATTTGCGATTGGAAGACTGCGTGCAGAGATTTGCTAAAAGGCACTCAGACATTACATTTCCAGATAAGTAAAACGGAGCGGATTATTATAGAAAGGACAGAACGCAAGAAAATCATGGTTCGAGGCGAAATTTCATATAGAAATGATATTAGCAATCCCCAAAGCCTACAAGTGGCTCAGAAATGTATTTGTGCTTCCGACCCCTTTATCATTGAACAAAATGATCATAAGAGCAAGCTTAAAGCCAGGCATTAATGAAACTCTATTTGAAAAATGAAAAAAAGGACCTCAAAAATGTCTTGTTGTCCTGGGAGGCAAACGCTCAGGCACAGGATGTTATGACCACCATGACCGGAATAAGGACACCGCTGGCACTGAACTTGAGCGACGTATAAGAGAGGGGACGCCAGTGCCGTCTTTACAAGGTATGAGGCCCTAGGCCCAAGTATCGACGGGGCCCCAAATAAATGTAGAATAAATTCGAATATCAAAACCTTAAGTCTTATAGCGTAACACTATAGTTGTAAGTCGCTTTTATAGAAGCTTAGATCATAATCACTTAATTATGCACATAAGCAACTATTTCAAATGACACCAGACACAAATTTTATTTAAAAATAACCTAAATTATTTGTGAAATGATTTTACATAGAGTAAGATATTTGCTATAGTGTAGATAAAAAAATTCTGCGCAATAAATCTGTAGATTTTATTTGTGTAAAAAATATCTGTTTAGGATTATTTCAAGTTCGGTTTAAAATTATCTTCGTGTAAAGTTTGTCCAGTGTCTTTCAATACTTTCAAATTTACCGCGTGCTCTGCTCTGGACTGACTGGACTGCTATATGCGGCGCGGAAGCTCCATATACGTGTTTAAACAAGCTCAGAGTATAGCGTTTATAAAACAAGCTTTCGCCTGTCATTACTTTTGCTTGCGACTGAATGCACTGACTGACTGAATTTGTGACGTACCGTTTATCTTTGTTTTAAGCGATAGTTCATGGTGTGAAAACTCAAAATGAAACGTGTATATCTAAGTGGGGCGCATAAGCGTAAAAAAGTTGAAGAAAAGGAAAAAGAAATATCCAAGCTACAAAAGATATCAGACTTTTGTACGGTTGTGAATAAAGAGACTCAAGCTGTTCCTAGTACTTCTAATTTAAATATTTTTGACGTACAAATCATTAAAGAAGGTAAGTCAATTTTTAGTGGTTGCTGAAGAAAATTCTTTATGTGATATAGCATTAGGTATATCAATGTTTATACGAAAATGTTCTTAAACTTTTTTACTACTAAACGGTTTTATTTTATTATATTCTGTTTAGCTTCCTCGTATGCTATTTAGAGTATGTTTACTGCATTAAGACTTCGGAACAGTTATTGTTATATGTATATTACATCATTTTTTAATTTAGGAGCAACGAATAACGAGTCCGTCGATCCTTCAACCTCACTAATAGCCAGAGCGTCAGGTGCAGAAAATTTAAATAAAAAGCCTCAAGCTGTTCATAGTACTCCGTCTACTTCGAGTTCAAATAGTTGTATCGTTCAAAACATTGAACAAAGTAATTATTTTATTATATATTGTATCACTTGCTCCTATGTGATTGTTTAAAGTATGTTTACTGCACTTTACCGTTGAGGATTCGGGACAGATATATATACTCGTATTGTATTTTTTATCAACAGCGAATACGGAGCCCATCGATCCTTCAGGATTACTGATACCAAAACTGTCAAATTTAGAAAATAATGAGATTGAACACTCTAAATCAGGTAATATTATTTTAATAAATGTCATTGAATTGTTTGGTTTCAAATAAAATCTGCAATGAACGTACCTTAATTTCTATTATTGTTTATTTACTAATAATAGGTATGTTAAATATTGCATGCATTAACTGACTAACTGTTAACAAACATAGTATTATTTATTTGAAATTTTCTTTTTATGATAAACTGTAATTTTATATTTTTTATTATGTTTTAGATTCAGATGACTGTACAGAAAATAATGTCAACGTTTACGTTTCATCAGATCCAAGTCTGTGGAAGGTTGACGAGGACGTTATATCATACTGCATAAGAAAAGGTTCAAGTTTTTGTCGAAATCAAGATTTAGATTTCAAGAAATCAGTTCGAACTTACAAAGAGTCTAATGGCCAATGGTAAAAAAAGTCGACGTTTACAAAAATCCCTGTTTTACAACGAACCTAAAAAATGGCGAAACTGTAGATAGAGAATGGTTACGTTATTCACCTTCAAGCGGACCAGTTTATTGTTTTGTATGTAGGTTATTTTCAACAAAAATAGCCAATTTAGTCGTACCGGATCCGATGACTGGAAAAATGGCGTTAGACGAGTTAAGGAACACGAGGATAATAGCCATGAACACAGAGAGAGTGCTTAATTATATATAGCAAACGTAAAATCACAGTAGGCCGAATTGATGATCAAATATGTTCACGCATATAACCAACCTCGAAAACGGATAATATTTCGTCACCAATCAGACCAAGAGGGGATGACGTGATACGGCATTGTTCCCATTGGTCAAATTATTGTTCCCTACCTCCCTACTTTCCTCGAATAATGTACAAATTTTTCATTCGCAATACAGACTTCGACTTACCTTTCTACAGTACACTTGTTTTATTTATCACCTAAAAAGACGCAAATATCAGTTCAGCACACGGGCTACCAAGAACCCTAATAAACAAATTTCAAGTACCGACACGAGCCGGTACATGTGGTCCTTCGAGCCGGAATCATACGAATCAGCATCCTGTGGATCTCCTGGTTGTACCTGCTGCTGCTGAACCAAAACGCTTATCTACATCTAGAGCGAAGGCAACTGGAGGCTAAGCGCGCATTGGACGAGAGCTGGATTGACTGTTCATCGCAAGTTATACGCAATCTGGTGAGACCAACCATCCTCTCTTCCCCAATCACCTCCTAGTTCTCTTTGTGATACCTGTGCCCAACCTGATTTCAGTTAGATTTCCCGCATCGGAGTCTCGAACTGCTCAAATCATCTAGTCACGTGGCTGGTGATATTACGGCTACACGTCGTTCAAGCCTTCCAACTGTAAGTATTCCTGTTCTTACTACCCACCAAAATGACGACGGAAAGTGCTAAGTCAGGCGATAAATCTCCTCTTGTGTTAGATATCAATAATGCTAATCTTGGGTGTGCCGATCCTACGGCACTTCGTGACCTAGTGAGAAAACGCGGCTTCATAAAAGGTAGGCTTACCAAGTTTTCCAACTATTTGGATACGTTGGAAGACAGTGATAATTTAATTTCGTCTCGAGATCGCATAGACTTAAAATTACGCATCAAAGGCGTCACTAGTTTGTGTAACGAATTTAACGCAATTCAAAGCAAAATTGAAGAAATCGTTTCCGATAGTGAGATACCTGACCAATTAGATAACAGAGAATCATTCGAAACCTCATACTACAGCCTTTTAGCCCGCGCGGAAGCCATGCTGACCGATGGTGAGGTCACTGACGGTACCAGCAACTATTGCTGTAGCGAACAATCGCAGTCGGTTAAACTGCCAACCATTTCACTGCCCACTTTTGACGGATCTTATGATCACTGGCTCGAGTTTGGAGACACTTTTTTATCCTTAGTACATAACTCTAAACGCATCAGTAACATACAAAAGTTCCACTATTTAAAGTCGTCTCTAAAAGGCACCGCCGAATTAGTCATTAATTCTGTAGAATTCTCTTCTGATAATTATCAAGTCGCATGGGAATTATTGCTAAATAGATATAATAATAATAGACTTTTAGTGCACAATCACGTAAAGGCTTTGTTTAATATAAACGCATTAACAAAAGAGTCGTCGTCTAGCATTAGAAAGCTTATTGACGTTATATTAAAAAACTTGCGCGCATTAAAATTACTTGGCGAACCTACCGACTCGTGGGATACGCTTATCAATTATATAATCGTTTTAAAGTTAGATAGGACAACGGAACGCGAATGGGAGACGCGCAAATGCACACTAACATCGAGCGGGAATGATTCTAAACGCATAATCAAAGTACATGAATTGATTAGCTTCCTTAAGGACAGAGCGGATGTGTTGGAAACGTTGCATTCGTCACACAATAAACCACAAATACAAATTGAAAATAAAAAACACTATTCACACAACACATCACACTGCAACGTGTCCACACATAAGTCCAACGATAGTCGTTCGTCTCGCTACAAAAGGACGTGCTTAAAATGTAACGCGAATCACCAACTTTATTCTTGTCAGAAATTCATTGATAGTGACTTAAATTCAAAGCTAAATTTAATTCGCGAGCACAAATTATGTGAGAATTGTTTACGTTCGGGTCACACGCCTAATAAATGCGTGTTTGGGCCATGTCGTAAATGTAATCGCAAACATAATTCATTAATTCATAATGAAAGCGGCGAGAGTCTAGTTACATTGCATTCCAATAATACGACTGACGGCCTAGCGAGGAGTGAAGTTGTGGGCGCAACGATGACACCCTCCGGCCCCGCTGCCTTAACCGCCGCGGATTCACGCCCTATTCAAGTAAGCAACGCACAAATGCATAATAATTCTACAGATATGCACTCAGTTCTATTATCGACAGCGGTCGTGGAAGTGCCTGACGATCACGGTGTTTATCATCGGGCACACGCACTACTTGATAGTGGCAGTCAACGGTGTTTCATAACAAAATCCTTTTGTAGGTTGATCAACATTCCCACGATAAATTCTACTTATGTAATTAAGGGGGTAGGCGACTCGGTGATACAATGTTCGGAAACTTGTGACGTCGAAATTAAATCGCGATTTGATAATACGTTCAAAACACGCATTACTTGTTTTGTATTATCACAGATAACGTCTATATTGCCGGCCTTATGCCCATTAAGCGCGCAATTCTTGATTCCAAACAATGTTAGTCTTGCGGATCCACAGTTTTTGGAATTAAAAAATATAGACATTTTAATAGGCGCAGATAGGTTTTGGGACTTATTGTTGGAAGGCAGAATGAGACTGTCCAACGGTCCTTACCTACAAAATACTAGGCTGGGCTGGATTATCTCTGGCTTAGTTAGTAATAACACGCAAAATGAGAGGCGCGTTCATTGTAACTTTAGTAGTTCTTTAGATTCGCAACTTCGCTTGTTTTGGGAGGTTGAAGAGCTTCCTAAGGTCAGGGATACGCGGACTCAGGAAGAGCGTGCATGTGAAGATCATTTTCTTCGTACTACTACGCGTAATAGTGAAGGAAGGTTCTGTGTACGCATTCCATTTAAGGAGTCACCTGATCTTCTAGGCGAATCATATACGCAAGCTGAACGACGCTTCCTTGCATTGGAGAAGCGTTTACAACGTTCTCCTGACTATACATTACTATATACGCAATTTATGCAGGAATACCTGTACTTAGGTCATATGAATCCGGTAGACTCTTATAGTCATCCGTGCTACTTCATGCCACATCACGGCGTATTTAGAGAAAATAGCACTACAACTAAGCTGCGCGTTGTCTTCGACGCAAGCGCAGCATCGTCTTCCGGCATGTCTCTCAACAACCTACAACTTGTCGGCCTCCTATACAAGGTGACTTAATATCCATTCTTCTCCGCTTTAGACAGCACAAGTTTGTTGCCTGCGCTGACGTTGAAAAAATGTTTCGAAATTGTTTAGTAGCCGAAGATCAGCGCCGGTTTCAAATGATTTTGTGGCGTGATGATCCATCGAAACCTCTGCGGATTTATCAATTAAACACCGTTACATATGGTACCGCGTCCGCGCCATTCCTTAGTGTGAGATGCTTAAAACAGTTAGGAGTTGAGTCTTCCAACCCTGAGGTTCAACGAGCTATTTTGGAGGACATATATGTCGACGATTTTTTGTCTGGAAATAACGACAAATCGATATTAATACAGCTATGCACGGATATAAAAAATACGTTACAGTCTGGTTGTTTTTCACTTCGAAAATGGGTTTACAATTTTCCATACAATAATGACCAAACCGAATATTCAAAGGAAATTAAATCCAACGAAAATATCAGCTCAAAAACGTTGGGACTAGGTTGGAACAATGTTGGCGACGTATTTTATTTTAATACACAGTGTCATAATAAGAGTGCGTCGGTAACTAAAAGGGTTATTTTGTCTACGATTTCACAAATTTTCGACCCTCTGGGCTTACTAAGCCCTACGATTATTCTCGCGAAGGTGTTGTTACAACAATTATGGCTTCTTAAAATTGGTTGGGATGACACGGTTCCATCTGGCGTCGCGCGAACATGGAACCGGTTTGTTATCTCTCTACAGGCGCTCAAAACAAAAAACATTCCTCGGCACGTTATAGGCAGCGAACCTATGTATGCGGAGTTGCATATTTTTAGTGACGCATCGCAGACGGCGTACGGCGCTTGCATTTATGTGCGCACTATAAATATAGATAATACAATTACCGTAAGATTGTTGTTTTCTAAGTCTCGCGTCGCTCCATTGAAACTACTAAGCATACCGAGACTGGAACTTTGCGGTGCACTGCTGGGTGCTAGGGTACTCGAGAAGGTGCGCAGTTCTGTACGTTGTGAGTTCAGAAACACAGTATTTTGGACTGACTCAACCGTCGTGTTAGGCTGGTTGCGCATGTCTCCAAACAAACTTAAAACGTTTGTTCAAAACAGAACGGTGGAGATTCATGAGCTCACACAAGATGTACTTTGGCGCCACGTGAGTGGCAAAGATAATCCTGCTGACCTTGTTTCGCGGGGCGTCTGCTTGGAAGAGCTGTCTTCCTGTAGGTTATGGTGGGAAGGCCCTGAATTTTTGAGAAGTCCAAGTTTTTCATTGGACGATTATTATACGAACATAGAAACAGATGGAGAACTCCCCGAGGTTAAATCAGCTATTAGTTCTTTCGTGACTCATGCGCGCGATTTAACTCCTTTCTCGTTTCACCGTTTTTCACAATTTAATCGTATGAAGCGTGCCGTCGCATATATGTTACGTTTTATACACAATATCCGCAATAAAAATAATAAACAGTTTGGTGTTCTTACTGTTGAAGAGTTGAGCGAGTCTCAGATGATTTTAACTCGGTGGTGCCAAATGGAAAGCTTTCCTAACGAGTGCAACCTTTTGACTAATAACGCACAAATTAAGGGTAAAAATAATTTAAAACGATTAAATTTATATTTAGATAGTAGTAAAATTATTCGCGTAGGTGGGCGGTTGAGTAATTCAAATGAATTTGGTTATGATAAAATGCATCCTATATTACTCTCTAGTACACATCATTTTACTGAATTGTTGTTCCGTCATGAGCATTTACGGCTCCTTCACGCTGGACCTCAGGCATTGCTTTACCATATACGCGAAACCTGGTGGCCTCTAGGGGGCAGGAGTCTGTCTAGGCGCGTAGTGAACGCCTGTGTCAAATGTACACGCAATAAAGGTAACACTTTAACTCCACAAATGGGTAATTTACCGAAGGAAAGGATAACTCCTGCTTTTCCATTCATAAAATGCGGTGTGGATTACTGCGGGCCAGTCTTCATACTGAATCGTAAGGGTAGGGGGGCTAAAACATCGAAAGCGTACATTTGTTTGTTTGTATGCTTTGTGACGCGTGCAATACATTTGGAACTCGTCAGTGATCTCACTAGTGAAGCATATCTATTGGCACTTAAACGTTTTATTTCTCGGCGCGGTAAACCTAAAGAAATATATTCCGACAATGGGCGTAATTTTGTAGGGTTGATGAACGATTTCTCTGAATTTTTACGTAGGTGCAATTCGGAAATCAAAGATTACGCGATTAGTCAACGAATTGATTTTAAATTCATTCCGCCTTATTCGCCTCATTTTGGTGGTTTGTGGGAGGCAGGAGTAAAATCTTGCAAGTTCCATCTTCGCAGAGTGGTAGGTAATGCACACCTTACCTTTGAAGAGTTTGGCACAGTGCTATCGCAAATAGAGGCAATTCTAAATTTCCCGACCACTTTCTCCGCTTTCTTCGGACCCCCGAGACCTTTCTCCCCTCACTCCCGCTCATTTTCTGGTTGGTCGATCACTGACCGCGCCAGTTTATGACGACGTAAGCGACATTCCTGAGCATACACTGAAGAGGTATCAAAGGGTGGAGCAAATTCGCCAACATTTTTGGACTCGTTGGTCCAAGGAATATGTGTCTGAGTTGCAGGTGCGAACAAAGTGGACGGAGAACAAAACGGAGTTGAAGGATAACTCGCTTGTCCTTATTAAGGACAGCAACCTTCCGCCTTTGAAATGGTCAATGGGTCGAGTACTTCGGTCTATCCCAGGAAAGGATGGGATTTCAAGAGTCGCAGACATCAGGACAGCTTCAGGCGTTGTACGTCGGGCCTTCACCAAGATCTGTCCTCTCTTCAATGATGACCACGAGGGGAAGTGAGGCTGCTGCACGCTTTATTTTGAAAGCGCCTGCTTTCAAGGCCGGGGGCATGTTCACGCATATAACCAACCTCGAAAACGGATAATATTTCGTCACCAATCAGACCAAGAGGGGATGACGTGATACGGCATTGTTCCCATTGGTCAAATTATTGTTCCCTACCTCCCTACTTTCCTCGAATAATGTACAAATTTTTCATTCGCAATACAGACTTCGACTTACCTTTCTACAGTACACTTGTTTTATTTATCACCTAAAAAGACGCAAATATCAGTTCAGCACACGGGCTACCAAGAACCTAATAAACAAATTTCAAGTACCGACACGAGCCGGTACAAATATTAAATCAATTTAACAAAGAAATGCAGTATTGGCACGATTTCCTAAACCGACTTGTCGTCGCTATCAAGTTCTTAGCAAGTAGAGGTCTTGCATTCCGAGGATCAAACCAGGAATTAGGATCGCAACAACGCCCGTATCAAGCCGCGCATCGAATAAGACATTTTTATGCTCGCTAGATTTAGCCCTTTTTTCGTCCGAGATCAATCTGGCTAAAAAAAGGCCGAGATCTCGCGAGAACGAGATTGCATTCCCTAGCCATGATACCAATATACGTTCAGACGTTCCTCGTACATACGTTCCTCAGGGATTGCATATAGTTTCTAGCCGTCTTATATTTTTTCGGTGAAAGAAAATACCCGATCTGGTGGAATAAGCAATGCCCAGTGACAGGAAAGACAATCTCCACTTGTTAAGCTAGATCGTGTACCATACAATCATTTAGCAACCATCCCAAGAATAGAATTTTTGTTTTGGCCGCCGCAACCGTCAGCCACAAGCCTTATCCGCTTTTTGCCATCAAGATTTAAATGATTCAGGCAATGTTATAAACATGATGAAATTTCATTAGCGCCTTTGGATGCCATGTCTTCTGTCCACATAAGCATAAACATTGTTTTTGGTGAGGTTAGCGTGAGAGTTTCCCTCAACAATCGTGAAGTCATAACTGCCGAGAGTAATAAGCTGATTGGTCAGCTACTTTTGGCAAAGGTAAAATCTTGTGACACTCAAAAGACAAAATAAGGTTTTCCGGGTTATTTTCCTTCAATTTCTCGAAAAAGCATTTTGCTCGCATTTTGTGTATCCTATACAGCGTACGCAATTTCTGTTTTTCGGTTTCACTTTGCTGTATTTTTAGCTTTTCTAACAGCTGCAAGCAATCCGAACACACGTCTTGGCGTGGAGAACCGAACCCAATATTGAAGGAGGTATTAAATACTTTTCTGAAAAAAGCTTTTAGTCACCGAGTAAAAAACAATACTTAAAAGTTCTCATCACTCCACAGGCTATTGAGGAATCTGTGCTTCTAAACAGTACCATCATTATTCAACGCGGGTTTTATTTTCATTTTCCAGTCATAATCATGCCTAATAAGAAACCTTGTCCTCCATGCCCAGGAACCTCCAAAATAAATTTATCTGATTTAGGAGTAACACCCCACGATCTAGCTGAAACATCAGATGTATTAACTGGCCAGTCTCCTATAACTAACATTCCCTCCACATCCTCTGAATACGATCCGTCCAAACATAGAGAGCACGAATTACTCGCACTCTTGAAAAATTACTGGTCTCAGATTGAGGATCCATTGGATCAGAAGATAATAGATGTTTTGGAGGACCTTTGTGATGTGGTTCATGATACAAGAAGAAGTCTCTTATCCAAATATAGAAATCTAATCCAAATCACTGGAGATGACCTATCCATGATAATGGATGGAATTTTAGTTGACATGACGGATGGTTATAAAACTTTACATGCCTCAATTAAGATTGCTGTAATCTCATATTCTGCAGCGATAGCTCGCAACGCCAGGGCAGCCCTGTCAGACATAGCAACAACTGCCACAGATTTAGTGACAGTGGCAGCTAATTCCATGGCTCAATATGATGCCTTTAAACAATCTTTAGATCACATATCAAGATCTTGGAATAATACAGCTAACAGTATGACAAATTATATGAGTGAGGTTGATAAGAAACTACTCGTCTTAAATCACCTTACTTCATCTCTTAAATCAACCAGAGGACCTCCATCAACAGACTCTCGATACTCTCCAGACCCAATAGTTGGTGCCAGTCTTGTTCTTGTATCAGGATCCATATATAAATCAACAATGGGAACTCTGAACTTTGCTACTGATGAGAGTATTGGCTTTGTAGGTTCTAACAATGAAGGGCAATTACTTGGAGAATTCATAAAAGCACTTGGCAAGCCCAAACCTATCGAAAAAGTGCTGAATAAAGATCTGAATCTATTAATTATCTATTTAAAGAAAAACCAGGATTTCATTGTAAATTATACAAATGCCAATAAGGAACTTCGGGTTAAGATGCTACATACTATCTCCAAAAGTTTACCAAATCAGCAAAATCAATGGATGAAAATAGATGATCCATTCATATAGATGGGGATAAAGTTTGTAGTGGAATCAAAAGGTAAAAGAGATTTTTGAATATCTATAATTTAAGTAAGTATGATTGGTGCCATATTCTTAAGAAAACAATCAACCCTCATTTATATTATTAAGATATAAGTCTAGATACTTAACTATTATAAAAAAGAGGGGGGCGGTGTAGGGATCCCACTACTTTCGTTGGAGTTTAATACGTTTTACACATAAAACACTAAACATTAACACATAGATTATAGAGGAGAAGGTGGTAATGTGGCCCCTGCAGGTATATTGGCCCCTTACATATTTATGATTTAGAAACGCGCCATCAGCCCCAATCTCGCGAGCGTTGCATTCTCTAATCACCGCATCTAATGCTACCATTCGTCGTTTAGTAACTGAAGTACCTATTTGCGATTGGAAGACTGCGTGCAGAGATTTGCTAAAAGGCACTCAGACATTACATTTCCAGATAAGTAAAACGGAGCGGATTATTATAGAAAGGACAGAACGCAAGAAAATCATGGTTCGAGGCGAAATTTCATATAGAAATGATATTAGCAATCCCCAAAGCCTACAAGTGGCTCAGAAATGTATTTGTGCTTCCGACCCCTTTATCATTGAACAAAATGATCATAAGAGCAAGCTTAAAGCCAGGCATTAATGAAACTCTATTTCAAAAATGAAAAAAAGGACCTCAAAAATGTCTTGTTGTCCTGGGAGGCAAACGCTCAGGCACAGGATGTTATGACCACCATGACCGGAATAAGGACACCGCTGGCACTGAACTTGAGCGACGTATAAGAGAGGGGACGCCAGTGCCGTCTTTACAAGGTATGAGGCCCTAGGCCCAAGTATCGACGGGGCCCCAAATAAATGTAGAATAAATTCGAATATCAAAACCTTAAGTCTTATAGCGTAACACTATAGTTGTAAGTCGCTTTTATAGAAGCTTAGATCATAATCACTTAATTATGCACATAAGCAACTATTTCAAATGACACCAGACACAAATTTTATTTAAAAATAACCTAAATTATTTGTGAAATGATTTTACATAGAGTAAGATATTTGCTATAGTGTAGATAAAAAAATTCTGCGCAATAAATCTGTAGATTTTATTTGTGTAAAAAATATCTGTTTAGGATTATTTCAAGTTCGGTTTAAAATTATCTTCGTGTAAAGTTTGTCCAGTGTCTTTCAATACTTTCAAATTTACCGCGTGCTCTGCTCTGGACTGACTGGACTGCTATATGCGGCGCGGAAGCTCCATATACGTGTTTAAACAAGCTCAGAGTATAGCGTTTATAAAACAAGCTTTCGCCTGTCATTACTTTTGCTTGCGACTGAATGCACTGACTGACTGAATTTGTGACGTACCGTTTATCTTTGTTTTAAGCGATAGTTCATGGTGTGAAAACTCAAAATGAAACGTGTATATCTAAGTGGGGCGCATAAGCGTAAAAAAGTTGAAGAAAAGGAAAAAGAAATATCCAAGCTACAAAAGATATCAGACTTTTGTACGGTTGTGAATAAAGAGACTCAAGCTGTTCCTAGTACTTCTAATTTAAATATTTTTGACGTACAAATCATTAAAGAAGGTAAGTCAATTTTTAGTGGTTGCTGAAGAAAATTCTTTATGTGATATAGCATTAGGTATATCAATGTTTATACGAAAATGTTCTTAAACTTTTTTACTACTAAACGGTTTTATTTTATTATATTCTGTTTAGCTTCCTCGTATGCTATTTAGAGTATGTTTACTGCATTAAGACTTCGGAACAGTTATTGTTATATGTATATTACATCATTTTTTAATTTAGGAGCAACGAATAACGAGTCCGTCGATCCTTCAACCTCACTAATAGCCAGAGCGTCAGGTGCAGAAAATTTAAATAAAAAGCCTCAAGCTGTTCATAGTACTCCGTCTACTTCGAGTTCAAATAGTTGTATCGTTCAAAACATTGAACAAAGTAATTATTTTATTATATATTGTATCACTTGCTCCTATGTGATTGTTTAAAGTATGTTTACTGCACTTTACCGTTGAGGATTCGGGACAGATATATATACTCGTATTGTATTTTTTATCAACAGCGAATACGGAGCCCATCGATCCTTCAGGATTACTGATACCAAAACTGTCAAATTTAGAAAATAATGAGATTGAACACTAAATCAGGTAATATTATTTTAATAAATGTCATTGAATTGTTTGGTTTCTAATAAAATCTGCAATGAACGTACCTTAATTTCTATTATTGTTTATTTACTAATTATAGGTATGTTAAATATTGCATGCATTAACTGACTAACTGTTAACAAACATAGTATTATTTATTTGAAATTTTCTTTTTATGATAAACTGTAATTTTATATTTTTTATTATGTTTTAGATTCAGATGACTGTACAGAAAATAATGTCAACGTTTACGTTTCATCAGATCCAAGTCTGTGGAAGGTTGACGAGGACGTTATATCATACTGCATAAGAAAAGGTTCAAGTTTTTGTCGAAATCAAGATTTAGATTTCAAGAAATCAGTTCGAACTTACAAAGAGTCTAATGGCCAATGGTAAAAAAAGTCGACGTTTACAAAAATCCCTGTTTTACAACGAACCTAAAAAATGGCGAAACTGTAGATAGAGAATGGTTACGTTATTCACCTTCAAGCGGACCAGTTTATTGTTTTGTATGTAGGTTATTTTCAACAAAAATAGCCAATTTAGTCGTACCGGATCCGATGACTGGAAAAATGGCGTTAGACGAGTTAAGGAACACGAGGATAATAGCCATGAACACAGAGAGAGTGCTTAATTATATATAGCAAACGTAAAATCACAGTAGGCCGAATTGATGATCAAATATTAAATCAATTTAACAAAGAAATGCAGTATTGGCACGATTTCCTAAACCGACTTGTCGTCGCTATCAAGTTCTTAGCAAGTAGAGGTCTTGCATTCCGAGGATCAAACCAGGAATTAGGATCGCAACAACGCCCGTATCAAGCCGCGCATCGAATAAGACATTTTTATGCTCGCTAGATTTAGCCCTTTTTTCGTCCGAGATCAATCTGGCTAAAAAAAGGCCGAGATCTCGCGAGAACGAGATTGCATTCCCTAGCCATGATACCAATATACGTTCAGACGTTCCTCGTACATACGTTCCTCAGGGATTGCATATAGTTTCTAGCCGTCTTATATTTTTTCGGTGAAAGAAAATACCCGATCTGGTGGAATAAGCAATGCCCAGTGACAGGAAAGACAATCTCCACTTGTTAAGCTAGATCGTGTACCATACAATCATTTAGCAACCATCCCAAGAATAGAATTTTTGTTTTGGCCGCCGCAACCGTCAGCCACAAGCCTTATCCGCTTTTTGCCATCAAGATTTAAATGATTCAGGCAATGTTATAAACATGATGAAATTTCATTAGCGCCTTTGGATGCCATGTCTTCTGTCCACATAAGCATAAACATTGTTTTTGGTGAGGTTAGCGTGAGAGTTTCCCTCAACAATCGTGAAGTCATAACTGCCGAGAGTAATAAGCTGATTGGTCAGCTACTTTTGGCAAAGGTAAAATCTTGTGACACTCAAAAGACAAAATAAGGTTTTCCGGGTTATTATCCTTCAATTTCTCGAAAAAGCATTTTGCTCGCATTTTGTGTATCCTATACAGCGTACGCAATTTCTGTTTTTCGGTTTCACTTTGCTGTATTTTTAGCTTTTCTAACAGCTGCAAGCAATCCGAACACACGTCTTGGCGTGGAGAACCGAACCCAATATTGAAGGAGGTATTAAATACTTTTCTGAAAAAAGCTTTTAGTCACCGAGTAAAAAACAATACTTAAAAGTTCTCATCACTCCACAGGCTATTGAGGAATCTGTGCTTCTAAACAGTACCATCATTACTCAACGCGGGTTTTATTTTCATTTTCCAGTCATAATCATGCCTAATAAGAAACCTTGTCCTCCATGCCCAGGAACCTCCAAAATAAATTTATCTGATTTAGGAGTAACACCCCACGATCTAGCTGAAACATCAGATGTATTAACTGGCCAGTCTCCTATAACTAACATTCCCTCCACATCCTCTGAATACGATCCGTCCAAACATAGAGAGCACGAATTACTCGCACTCTTGAAAAATTACTGGTCTCAGATTGAGGATCCATTGGATCAGAAGATAATAGATGTTTTGGAGGACCTTTGTGATGTGGTTCATGATACAAGAAGAAGTCTCTTATCCAAATATAGAAATCTAATCCAAATCACTGGAGATGGATGGAATTTTAGTTGACATGACGGATGGTTATAAAACTTTACATGCCTCAATTAAGATTGCTGTAATCTCATATTCTGCAGCGATAGCTCGCAACGCCAGGGCAGCCCTGTCAGACATAGCAACAACTGCCACAGATTTAGTGACAGTGGCAGCTAATTCCATGGCTCAATATGATGCCTTTAAACAATCTTTAGATCACATATCAAGATCTTGGAATAATACAGCTAACAGTATGACAAATTATATGAGTGAGGTTGATAAGAAACTACTCGTCTTAAATCACCTTACTTCATCTCTTAAATCAACCAGAGGACCTCCATCAACAGACTCTCGATACTCTCAAGACCCAATAGTTGGTGCCAGTCTTGTTCTTGTATCAGGATCCATATATAAATCAACAATGGGAACTCTGAACTTTGCTACTGATGAGAGTATTGGCTTTGTAGGTTCTAACAATGAAGGGCAATTACTTGGAGAATTCATAAAAGCACTTGGCAAGCCCAAACCTATCGAAAAAGTGCTGAATAAAGATCTGAATCTATTAATTATCTATTTAAAGAAAAACCAGGATTTCATTGTAAATTATACAAATGCCAATAAGGAACTTCGGGTTAAGATGCTACATACTATCTCCAAAAGTTTACCAAATCAGCAAAATCAATGGATCAAAATAGATGATCCATTCATATAGATGGGGATAAAGTTTGTAGTGGAATCAAAAGGTAAAAGAGATTTTTGAATATCTATAATTTAAGTAAGTATGATTGGTGCCATATTCTTAAGAAAACAATCAACCCTCATTTATTTATTTATTATTATTAAGATTATATTAGATTATTATTATTTATCTGTGCCTGTATCTTCTACCTACCGTAGCTTTTGTTTATTTCTCGTGTGCTGAACAAATACATTGTGATAACAGTGAGTTGGACTTTTTTATTTACTCCTCATACACGAGACAAGTAGTTACTACCACTAATACCTACACCGGCATCGACTGGTCCTCATACATTTTGTATAATTTAGAGATGTTTAGGCTTGGATCCAAATATATTCACCTTTTTATTTTGCTTCTGCAATAATGGCTCTCTAACGGCTGAACTTTCGACGGTCTCTTCCACGTTTTCCTGATGGGGTTTCTCCTGTGGCTTCTTTTTAGCTAATTCTGGTTTCACAACACTTATTTTTGTTGCCATAATATAATATAAAATGTAAGCATCCGTTACGAACTCCACGAGATTTTGAAAACAATGGCGGCCAGTCATTGGTCGAAGCGGAGTTGGGTGAGTTTGATTTATACTGACATTGTGACTTAAGCAATATTTAAAAGAAAAGTAATATTTTGAGCCTTATTTCAATGAGTAAGATTGGTTGGTTTGAAGACTTTGTTTGATTTGATCTGAACTGAAATCTTTATTTTCGCGCGCAAAATCAGTTTTACCAAAAACATTTAATAATGACTGTAGTGGACTTAAGCACTTGAGTGTCAACTCAACTATAATAAAAGTATTTTGAATTCGTATGTAATAAATAGCTTTACTTTAATAATATTAAACAATACTTTGTTTCAGGTTTTATGAAAAATACCGGATCCCATCAGTATTAGGGTGTATTGATGGCACTCATGTGGCAATAATATTAAATAATACTTTGTTTCAGGTTTTATAAAAATACCGGATCCCATCAGTATTAATAATGTATTGATGGCACTCATGTGGCGATAATTAAACCAACAATTAGGGAACATGAGGAAAGATTTTTTTAATCGCAAAACATTTCCACTCTAGAAATGTTATGGTTGTAAACAGTTAATTTGATTAAATTTTTAATAACTAAATAACAATTTAGAGGATAATTTAGTTCTATCTTTTTATTTATATTTATAGATATGTGATGCAGATTTAAAAATACTGTCAATTGATGCATCCATTGGAGGAGCATCTCATGATAGTTTTGTTTGAAATCAAAGTCCTGTGAAACAACATTAAATTGATTTAACTAGTAATAATGAAGATGTTTTTTTTACTAGGTTAGTATTATTATGAATAAAGTCAAATATTATGCATTCTTAGTTTGTAAAAATATGTAATGATTAACATTTTTAGGTGATTCTGGATATGCACAAAGGAGTAAATGATGACACCAATATTAGATGCTGCTGTGGGCTCGTTAGAAGAATATTATACCAAGTTACACTGCTCGGCCCGTAATACAGTGGAGGGGGAACACTTTTTAAATAAAATATTATATTTCTCGTCGGGTATTCATCATGATTTATTTTATTTTAGTGTTAGATCCCATATCTTTTATACTACATACAAAAAATGATATTTATTGATTTTCATTTGGTAAAGTAACACAATTGAGCTTTTTTTAAGCTCAATTTTGTTCAAATGTGTCCAAAATTAAATGGAAACCATTAGAATATAATCCAAAGTATATTTATGTCATTTTTATCTAATAGTATCATAGTACACTCTCATTTATTTCTCACAATAACTTTTTTGTAGAACAAAACTTCAAATAAGTCATGATATCTTCTAGCTCTTGAAAAATAAAAAACTGGGTTAATGGTATTCCCAAAAGCATTTACAATAGCACACATAGTTATCAGCTGACCTCTTTCTGCAGAAACGCCTTGTCCAACTTGCTTTTGTCCTGTTCTAGCAATGACATTGGGTGCTTGTACAACTGTCATTATATTTGTTTCATCTAAATTATAGATGCGGTCTGGTGTACAATTTCCACGTCACAGCACTTATTACAGCGTCACAGCGTAATTATTGACAAACAACATAACATTGTGTTTATTAAAGCTTGTGGAGCGAGAAAGTCTGGTATTTTCAGGTTTTCGCAAAGATAATACTGAGTGCCTTTTCATAAAGCTTTTTATCCATTCAATACCCGCCATCTTATTATTCATCCATTTCTCGGGACACTTTTTGAAAGCTTTTGCTTATTGATATGCCAATTCTCACCCTTGTGAATACGTAAGACCATAATTCATTTTAGACATTTTTAGAAAGTAACTTGCCAGCATACGCTCCTCATCGTTTGCGAAAACTGATGCACAGTGTGTTTGCTGCTATAGTTTTCTATTTTTCGAGTTATATTATCTTTATATTTTTTGACTCTATAAAATAAAGTGGTTGGTTTTGTGTTATATATAGCAGCAGCGGTCCTCAGCGTTATGCCGTCGTTGACAACATGCAAAACAGCTCGTTGGGCATCTTCTTCGTTCACGTCCTTTTCTTTTTATAATTTCTTACCATTGTGGCTAAAATGAATAAAAAAAAACACTTACCTATATCTTCATAAAATAAGTACACATATCTTATTTTAGTGCATGGGGCCCTTAAAATGTTATTCAAAAGTGCCCTGGTGATAGTGTTCAAATCTGCCCCAATAACAACCTTCATAAATAAAAAAAAATGACGAAAAAGTAACTCTTGTGTAATGATGATATATTTGTAAATACTGAGTTTATAGTATATGCAACATCTTAAAACAATCACAACTTGAAAATAATACTTTGCTTACAAGCAAAAAAATGTTTATTTTCGTCTCCGTAAAGTACTTAACCTGCAAAATTTTTGTAAAATGATAGACAATGACGTTAGTTTGGAATTGCCAGATGTGTAGTTCGGTGTTACCAGTATTAAAAAGGTTATGAAGGTTGGGAAAGATAAAGGATGCGTTCATAAAATGAATAATTTATAACTGTCCCTGTTCGCAACGGCCCTCTCTCCCCTACAATTGGTGTATTAAAAACAGATGGCGGTGCTTATTAGGCCATAGGGTGCTTCATTATAATCTGAATATGGCAGCCCAAATTATAAATGCGTTGCGTTTTACACAACATGTGCATCAAGGGTAGGTATTAATCTTGAGGATAATACAGAAGAATATATTCATAGTTTTTCACAATTTCTTCCTCAGGATGATTCCTGAGGAAGAAATTGTGGAAAACTACATCCAGCTGCTGAACTGAGACGAGGCATAGAAAAGAGAGCTGCGTTAGTTTGGCAGTTGTGGGCGAGCAGTAATATAGGTTAAATTCTAATAACTTGTGTTAAGATTTTGGTCTTTAAGAAGTTCTTTTATAATTCAACCTACTTCTTAGTACATATCTCATTAAATATTGAGTGTTTCAATTTCTGTCTAATAAAATATTCTAAACGCAATATTTGTTTATTAGATTATGGCTAACGATTTATGTAAAATTTCATCAGAACTTGAAACGCTCAACATAATGAAATCTATTCAGTGCTCAACCGATGAATGTCTCGAATATGTCTTGGCTGTTAGTCACCCGTTTTCAGTTATGCAACTAAATATACGTAGCATTAATAAGAACTTTGACGAACTACAGGCTTTTTTGGTCTCAATAAATGTACATTGCGACATTATTGTCTTAACAGAATGCTGGTGCTCAAAAATATCTAACGTTCCTACTATAACTGGTTACAATTCTCATTATACTCACAGGGTGGATAATCAAAATGACGGTATCGTAATCTATATAAAGGCGGGGATAAACTACTCTATTAGTGAACCTACAAATAACGGGTGGCGCAATAGAACGTGCATATTGCATCATCTTTTTTCGCGGGGTAGAAAGTGCGCGGGCGGGGGGAGCCTGCATCGTTGGGTAGGCGGGCTCATGGAGTTTTAGTCACTATGAGTCACTTCGACGGGAAGCGTCGCGCATTTCGGCGTGCGCGCATTTTACGAGAACTCTCGTTCATACATCGTTACTAGGCGTTTATATTGTTCTGAATATGGACTACGGCAAATTAGTAAAGCGCCGAGTGCTAATTTAATTAAAATATGGGTACAGCGTTTTGAAGAGACTGGTTCAACGTTTAAACCACAAGCAAAAGGTTGTCCAAGAACATCTAGGACCGACGACAATATTGAGAGAGTTATGCAGTCTGTACGAGGAGATCCACAAATGTCTACTCGTAAGAGATCGTCTGTCTTACACTTATCGCGACGAAGTTTGCAACGAATTTTAAACTTGGATCTTAAACTGCATCCTTACAAGCTGCAGTTAACACAAGAATTGAAAGAGTCTGACTTCGGAGCAAGGCTCGCATTTGCTAATGAAATGCTTAATCGATTTTCCAATTTTGACAATATCCTTTTCTCAGATGAGGCCCACTTCCATATCAATGGGTTCGTAAACCGTCAAAATTGTCGTTACTGGAACAGTGAGAATCCCAAACTCAAGCACCAGAAACCACTGCATAGTCCTAAAGTGACAGTATGGGCAGCAATCTCTGGTAGAGGAATAATTGGACCGTTTTTCTTTGAAAATGCGCGGGGGCAAAACGTCACTGTTAATACCGAACGCTATGTTGCGATGTTGGAAGGTTTTTTGGCTCCAGAGCTTGAAAATTCAAGAATAGTGAATTCTAGGACTTGGTTTCAACAAGACGGAGCTACCTGTCACACATCAAATGACTCCATGGCGGTTGTGAAACAGATGTTCCCTGGCAGACTGATTTCGAAAAGAGGTGATATCCCATGGCCCCCACGTAGTCCAGACGTGACGCCTCCTGACTTTTTTTGTGGGGATACCTCAAGAACAAAGTCTACAGTAATAATCCGAAAAACAACGATCAGCTCAAGGAGAATATCCGTGGTGAAATGGCAGCAATTACACCAGCATTACTGAAGAAAGTTTTCAATAACTTCCGTTTGCGATTAGAGGAGTGTCGTCGTAGAGAGAGTCATCATTTAGACGATGTTATTTTTAAAAAATAAACTTCAGTTATTTCTTAATAATACCTCAGTTTTATTTTAACTATACCTTTTGTATTTATTTTCTAATCAATATTTTAAATATGCACGTTCTATTGCGCCACCCTGTATTAAAGAGTTTAACTGTATGATTTGCAAACTCGGCAAAGATCTGGCAATCGTGGCTATTTATAGATCGCCTTCATATACCCAATTGGATAATTTCCTCAATGGTTTAAACGAAATACTGTTAACACTAAAAACATACAAAAATGTTTGCATCACCGGGGATATTAATATAGATATTAAAACAAATACCATTGACAAAAGATCCCATGAATATCTTAACCTCATAACGTCTCACGGTTTAATTTCCACACACAATATTCCAACCAGATATGAAAACTGTTTGGACCATGTTCTGTTAAAATCAAAGTTACAATCAGTTACACTAATTATCCACACTCATATTACTGATCACTTGCCCACACTTCTTTTACTCTCACTGAAGAAAACTATCTCTAGACCAGACATATTTCGTAATAAAACTAATCATACTGCAATACAAAATACGATTAAAAACACAGATTACTCCCCGGTTCTATTTACAAACGACGTAAACTCTGCTACAGACTATTTAATAACGTGCGTCTCTAATATAATTAAAAACAATACCGCAATTTATAAAGTAGGACGTACAAAAAGGAACATTAAACTTTGGATCACTCCAGGCTTAATACGATGTATCCGTAACCGTGACCGGATGCATAAAGTTCAAAAGAGGGACCCAAATAATATTATACTAAAGTTATCGTACATAAGATATAGAAACTTTATAAATAAATTACTGAGGAAATTAAAAATTGGCTACCAACAAAAACTATTGGAGACAGCTCAAAACAATGTTTGGGCTACGTGGAACGCTATAAAAACAATAACTAACACACAACCCAAAGCGTCAATCGCTAACACTCTCTTGAGTATCAAGGAGAACCCAACACTGTCTGTAAACGCAGTCAATGACTTCTTTGTTAGTGCGGGCCGGGATCTGGCAGCTAAAATAAACACCTCACACATACTAGTGACCACACCTGATGGCCGGGTGGCATCGATTAGCACCCAACGTGACTCATTTGTGCTACTCGACGTTGATAGCGGTGAGGTTGAGCTATTGATCAAATCTTTACGCAGAGATTGCGCAGTTGGTCGAGATGGTATCTCGGCTGCTATAATACAGGATTCTGCTGAGATATCCCACTTGTCACACATGTCTGTCGGCTTTCATTTTCAACCGGCACCTTCCCGAACATGTTTAAGAAAGCTATAATACACCCTATTCACAAGAGTGGCGACGGAGATACTGTCAATAATTATAGGCCAATTTCAGTTCTGCCCGCAATGTCGAAAGTGATTGAAAAGGCTCTAAACAAACGTCTGACGAGTTATTTAGAGTCAAAACACATCATATCACGTAACCAATTCGGCTTTAGGAAAGGTATATCAGCTGAGGATGCTGTACTAAGTCTAGTAAATGATATAATCGACGGTTTGGACGGTAAAAGGAAATGTCTTGCCATTTTCTTGGACCTGTCTAAGGCGTTTGATACCGTCTCCGTCCCCATTCTTGTGAGAAAGTTGGAACAAATCGGCATAAGAGGAGTGCCGCTTAAGCCGTTTTCAGATTACCTTGTAGGTAGGACACAAGCCGTTAAAATTGGAAACTACATAAGTTCTGAACAAGTTTTGGACTACGGCGTTCCCCAGGGGAGTATTTTAGGCCCAACATTATTCTCCATCTATGTTAATGACCTCTGTGAACTCCATTCCACAAATTGCAATATTTATGCGTATGCTGATGATACGGTACTCTTAATAAAAGGTGCAACCTGGGATGAAACAAAACACCACGCTGAAACTGCTCTTACAAAGGTTCAGGCCTGGCTAACAGCTAATCTCCTTACACTAAACACCAATAAAACCTGTTTCATGACATTTGCACACAAAACATCTACAGACACTTATCAAATTAAACTGCACACATGCATCGATCCCACTATTAATTGCAACTGTGCAACTATCTCCAGGACTTCCCAGGTTAAGTATCTGGGTGTCTACATAGATCAGTTCCTAAAATGGAAAATACATATTAATAATTTAACATCACGAGTCAGGAAACTGATCTATGTATTTAAAACTCTTCGAAGTTCAGCAGACCTTAAAACGCTCACCATGACCTACCAGGCACTTGGTCAATCAATAATCTCCTACTGCATTACCTCCTGGGGTGGTGCAGCAAAAACAACTATGCTTCCACTGGAGATTGCCCAGAGGGCTGTCCTCAAGGTCATGTCTAAGAAGAATTTTCGGTACCCAACCAGTAACTTGTTTAAAGATATTCCGGTTCTGACAGTGAGGCAGCTCTTTGTGCACCAAACTGTTGCCAAAAAACACTCAGCAACAACACTGACATACGATCCAGGTCTTCACACAAATACACGTCGACTCAATAAAATATGTCCCGCAATTCGTCACAACACAACCCTGGCAAAACGACACAATAAAGTTGTAAGCAGTTTTCTTTATAACAGAATCAACAAAATTCTTAATATATATCCTCTGAATAAGCATAAATTTCACCGCACTCTCAAAACATGGCTACGCACCTTAAACTATGCGGAAATAGAAAATTTGTTTAAAACTCTTATCTGAAAATATATGGGTAGGATCACATTCAACATACACACACTCGTATACACAACCACGCTTAGACACTCACTCATATACACACTTGCTTACTCTCTCTCACACACACGCACACGCAAACACGCACACACACAGACGCACACACGCACACACACACACACACGCACATGCAATCTCAACATATTACACTAAATACACCTGATATGGCTCTCTTAACTATATTTGAATACGTTTTTATGTTTCGTTTTTCTTTAAATCCATATCCTTGTTTTAAGTATGACTGGATCCGAAATACAGGCTTGCGTAACATATGGACCCAGTCTTGATGTAGTGTAAACATGTGCCAGCTGTTACGACTGTGAGTACGCTCCCATGGCGGCGTCCCTCTACTCGTAACACAGGTTTATTCCTAGCACGAGAGAGTGGCCCTGCCGTACCGTGGCGGCGAGTACAGTTGATTGCGTCAACATTGTCACAGTAGTTATCTATGTACTCTGTTTATAATGAAAATAAAGTATTATTATTATTATTAATTTTATACTGCATTTATTCTTATTTCTAATAAGATTGTATGTATTAATTTATGTCAATATAAATGTCTTGGCCTTTTTAATTTTTAATTTTAAGTACACAGTGACATTTACATTTTAAAAAGTATTATAACTAAGATTTTTACAACACTGCTATCTCAATCTTTCATAAATTGTATTTTTAGAGGGTTATTGTTATTTGTTGCAATGAGCCAACTTGTGCAAATTCAATACGTTCTGACCGGCGTGCCTGGGTTTTTCCAAAATTTCTAAGTTTAGATGTGTAGCCATCGCATGGGTAAACATGGACTCTTAGGTAGTCTTTCATGTAGGCGAGGATCTACGCCACGCATCTTTTCATATGTTTCCTTTAGCAAGGGAATAAAACCTGAAAACTCTAACTCTAACTCTAACTCTAACTAAGTTTTGACAGTATACGTCCTGCATAGGAATTAGAGAAGAATGGGGGCCTATGTCATAGAGAAGTTCATCCCGAAGGGCATCCTCACTAGTTGTTTGAGAGTCTTCAATAATAAGTGGACTGTATTTTATAAATAATTTATTCGGTTCTAAAAACTCTGATAACATGGCCGCTCGGTCGGGCGATCCAAAAAGCAAGTGTAATGAATGTTGTCTAACATTTGCATGTAGTATCGCTACTACACGTAAGATAGCGCAATTAGTATTGAATTTTAATTAAGTTTCTAAACGCAAACTAAATAAGAAAAATAAATAAATAAATAAAAACAAATAAGTTTGTTGTAAATTATAACGTTACGATGAAAATTAATAAAATTGATTTCTGAAAAAAAAACGCAGACAATGTTTGTTGCTCGTTATCGATAGTTAAATACTTACAATACGAAGTTTCTGAACTTTTTTGATGAAGCGATAAAAAATAGAAGTAATTAAGAATTATAATCGATTCGAATTCGAAGTCGATTCGTTTTTTTAAATGCATGTACACACTTTCACTAACTTTTAACATGTTTTAATTTAATAATTTTTAAATAAATTTTTGAGATATGCGAGGATAAACATAAGCACATAACATAACTGGTGACATTTTGTTTGTTTTGTTTAGATGCCGTAATATGTAAATACTACATTCTGCCCACGACTTCGTACGCGTGGATTAGGGATTGTAACAGTTTCTTGAATATCCCTTAGGAACTTTACACTTTTCCAGGATAAATTGTATAGTGCTTGATCCATCTGCCTCTCATATTTCATCGAAATTCATTTAACCGTTTAGGTGTGAAAGTAGAACAAACAAAAATCCATACTTTCGCATTTAAATCCTTACTAATATTATAAATGCGAAAGAAACTCTGTCTGTCTGTCTGTCTGTTGCGCTTTCACGCCAAAACTACTGAACGGATTAAAATGAAATTTGGTACACAGATAGTCTAGACCTTGAGAAAGGACATAGGCTACTTTTTATCCCGATATTATGTTCCTGTGGGATAATATACATGGCGCGATATAACCGAATTCCACGCGGGCGAAGCCGCGGGCGGAGAGCTAGTTATGTATAATTAATATTAGATAATGTGATTTTGCAATTTCAATAATAACACACACATACATACAAATGGGTGAACTGATAACCTCCTTTTTGGGAAGTCGGCTACAAATAACTTACTTTTTGAAAGTTGATGTGCCTTAGTTTGTTACGAGATTGTAACAATCCTCCTAGGTCTTTACGAAATCACGCGATCATTTATGAAACATTGTAGATATTTATTCGTTTTTTTGTTCAATGTTTTAGATAAATGAAATTTTTCATTTTCTTGTATTTTTTTCGACTCAACCAAATATTGCCAAACTACTTTGTTACCATCCTTATCGACAAACGTTTCGTACATTTGAAAAGCATTTCTTATCAATTTTATCATGTGACAAGGGTCTAGTATGACAACAATAGGCAATTTGGTAATATGATGCTCAAAAGTAATATTTTCTTCCTGAAAAGAACAACCTAAATTCTTTGTCATAGATAAATTTGCTGCACACCCGTCGAATGTTAATGCGACAATTCTAATTCCTGTCTCATGGGCAAGTGCAATATCTCCGCTCGTTGAGCTCCTGTGACGCCATCTACCAAAAAGAATGGCACTGGAATTTTAAAATTGCCATTGAGAGCTGTGATTAAGAAAACCAACGCTTCTTTCGCTTCCGCTAAATGATCTCCTTCTATGGCAACACTGGCCTTTAGAAACAATAGTTCCGTATTTTTTAAATTATTATTAGTAATTTAAACAATTGAAAATCGTGAAAGTAGTATCAGTGCATTAACAGCTTGCCAAATTCTTAGTGATATCGTTTTCCACCCCTAAAAGTAACTCTAAACGTTAAAGCAACAATAAACAAAGTGCATAGTGAACTGGTTAATTACTTTAAACTGTGTCTGTGAAAGAGGATTACGGAAAGTGGTTAAAAGTGACTAAATTGACTCAAAACAATACATGCATTTGTTCAAAAGCGTAAGAAAATAAATTGTCATTGTAAAACATTGCGTGAGTGTCGTTTTTTCAATTTGAAATTCAAAATCATTTGATACTACCCTGATGAGTTTGCCGAACACCTCGTTTGATGACTATCAAACGGTTAAAGAAATGAAAGAAAAAATTAATGAGCTCACGAACCAATTAGCAAGTGCTCACGAAGAGATAGAAAATCTTAATATTGAGAATCTTAGATTAAAGTCCGATCTAAACAAAAGCCTAAAAGTAACTGAGACATTTAAAAATATCACCTCTGAGGACTGTACGCCTAGGACAAGTAGTTCTAAAAAAAGGAAACAAAGTTTATTTTAACGCTTACAAAAAATACGACTGCAATACACTCAAATACAGAATCCACGAATATGATAAGCATTTCACAAAATCAACTTCTAAATCCCCACTCTGATGATAAGCAGGATACCAAAATTACAAACAATAAAAATAGCCTAAAAATTTGAAGGTGTACCCACAAAATCACAGTTGAAAAATAAAATTCCCGATAAATGCATAGAAACAAAAAACAAAATTATTATTATTGCTGATGACCAAGGACGCTATTTGCAACTTACACTACAACTTTTAATTGGTGAACGGTTTCACGTCACCTCATTCTGGAAACCAGGCGCTACATTACAAGATGTTTGATGTCAGAGGGTACACAATTGAATCTTTTGACAAAAAAAAGATTGATAACGCTATCGTAGTGGTACAAATGACCGATCTCAGACCATTTTTGGTATATGTGTAAGTCATTTCTTGTGCTCTTATAGAAATACGAATGTAATGTTTTGCGAAATTCCCTATAATAGATACCTGAACGAAATAAAACTGAACTATGAAGTTAGCTGCTATGTTCAAAATTTCAAAATGCAAAGTACATCGACATGGGTTTTTCCACAAGGGTACCATATCCCAGATTTTTGCCTATCCATATATGTCAAAATTTATTAAGAGAAATATTAACTAAATATTATCATTTACGAGCTACTGATTTTCATGTATCATAATCATATAAAATAAAGTTTTAATAGAAAAGGCCACGCAAACAAATGATTTTGAAGAAATTAGCCAGGTAAGTGAATCTTTGTCAGACAGTAGTAACATTATTATAAATGAACCAACTGACACTCACAAGGAAAATGATGATAATTTTTTTCGTGCATAAGTCAATCAATGTCATTCATCAGAATATTAACGGGCTCATAAATAAACTTGATTTACTGTGTGTGAGTCTAAATACACTCTTACAGAAAAAAAATGATGTTGACACTATATGTATCATCATCAACAGCCTATACTAGTCCACTGCTGGACATAGGCCTCTCCTTAGGGCCCGTTGTTTGATCGGTAGTTAAACATACTAATAGTTAAAACGCGTTAGTTAAACTGACCATTTGTTAAAAATTACAAAATTGTGTTGTTTGATGAATAGTTAAGCTAACCATAGTTAAAAAATTTGACCATTTGTTATAAAAGTTAACTATGCGTTTTTGACTAGTTAACTTTGACAATTAGGTAACTGACATATAAGTACGAGGTTGTTTGTGGAAACGTGAGTGAAATAAAATGAATTTAAATATTGTGAGACATTTTGAAGACTCTGATAGCTCTTCTGACGATGATATTATTGTAGATTATATATTAAATCGCCGTCATAAAACATTCCGGGATAGAATATTACAGCTAGACTTTTGGGATGAAGTAGATTTCTTTGAACGATACAGAATGTCTAAAAGTACCGTTCTTTGGTTACTCAGTGAACTCAAGAATTCTTTGAAAAGGCCAACAGATCGGTAAGCAATACCTACCACCCTTGTTATTTATATGAATTTACTTTAATATGAATAAGTAGGTACATATATGATTTTTTCCTTACAGAAACCATGCCGTGAGTCCGCTAGATCAAATTCTTTTGACGTTAAGATTTTACGCTACTGGGAATATTCAGCAGTGTTCTGGAGATCTGTTTGGATTGCATAAATCAACTATATGCAGAATTATTCACCACGTGTCAAAACTGATATGCTGTAAATTTAGATCAGTTATTAAAATGCCACAGAACACAGAAGAAATCAGATCTACAGTAGCAGAATTTTTCAATATAGCAAAATTTCCTAGTGTTATAGGAGCTATAGATTGTACTCATATACCATTGCTGAATCCAGGGGGTAACAATTCCGAACTGTATCGTAATAGAAAAGATTTCTTCTCAATGAATACTCAGGTAATTGCTGATGCTAAATTGAGAATTTTAGATATAGTAGCAAGATGGCCGGGTTCAGTGCACGACAGTACTATTTTCAACGCCAGTGAAGTAAAGAAGAAGTTTGACCGGAGAGTTTTTGGAAATTGTTGTTTAGTAGGCGATCGTGGATATGCTCTAAAAAAAATATTTAATGACACCACTATCCGACCCGCACTCACAACCTGAACGACTGTACAATGAGAGTCAGATAAGGACGAGAAATGTCGTGGAAAGAACCTTTGGTGTATGGAAAAGAAGGTTTCCTGCAATTGGTACTAAACTGCGAGTTAATATTAAAAATATACAACCAATTATTGTTGCAACAGCCATATTGCATAACATATGTATTGACAACAATGAAAACATCCCACGAGAGTCCACTATAATGAATAACCAGAATATAGTTGTGCCAATTGCAGAAATTGCAACACAAAGGCAATCAGACCAAGCATATCGGAACCATTTGATACAACAATATTTCGCTAGGTTATCAAATGAAGCCACTGTATAAAATGAATTTAAATATAATTTAACTTTACTGCATTTGTTCGTTTAATTAACACTAACACTTTATCTAAAACTAATCATTAACTTATCATTTTGTAAAATTATAACTAACTCATATGGATTCCCGCTGTTCAAAATACATGATGTATGTAATAAAAGGTGCATTCAATGACCAAATAAAAAAATTGGGATATTTAATTGATAATTGAAAATACATTATTGAATTATTATTATTTATTTTCTGCTTTTAATTTTTTTAATTTTTCCTCCTCAATCTCTACTTCTATTGCAGCTTTTTTTAGAAGGAGATTATGCAATTTATTTTTAAATGCTATTTCTAATGCATGCATTTCTTCCTTATGCTGCATATTTTTGTTGTGCTCCTCCTCAGCAAACTCCAATATTTTTTTCATCTCTCACTCCTTTCTTCTTTAAGTAGAGTTCTTTTTCGTGAGCTACTGTAATGATTTTTTTTCTTGTCTCGAGAGGAGTAAAATTCAATTTTCTTTTCCTATAAGATGATTCTGAAAAAATTAATAGAAATCAATCATAAGAGCTGATTGTGATTTCATTGAGAAAATATATGATAAGGTCATACATAATACAAACCTAATGGTTTAGAAAGAGGTTTTCGCAGCATTGTATGTGGTGTGCTCGTGTCAAATTTCACAGTCTCCCGAGTCTCTTCATTTTCTGAAATAGGTAAATACAAAATATGTATATTTCAAACTGCCTATGCAGATCAGATAATTAATGCTGTTACTTGAATGATCAAATATGAAAACTTCATTTTCAAATTACTGCAAAGTGGACAATATTTTATTGTTTTTTTTTTAATTTTAGTGACTATGTACATTATATTTACAAATAATACATTTTACCATTGACATAAATTATTTTCTAACCTTGAACATCATGAATTGGCACAATATGAGCAACATCATGGATAACTCCGTCATTGTGTCCATCTGTATACGACACCATAGACATTTCCTTCTCAATATTTGAAAGAGCAACACTTGGTTGAGCTGCTTCACCATTCAACTGTGGAGTATTATTATCTGTAAACAAACATGTACTTATACACAACACTATTGATAACATGAAAATAACTAGATTCAAGAAAGAATAAATATAATAAAAAAGTACCAAAAATGAAATCTGAATCATGTGTGGATGGAAGACCCACTATTGATTCACCCATTATGCTGCACAGCCATTCACTGGTATCGGAAGGTTTGGGTGGTGGTGGCCCTCCACCAGTACAGCGGCGTTCTTTTTTTTCTTGTGATAATTCCTAAAATAACACAAATTTACCTTACACACCTTAATATACAAATCTTAGTATATGTGTAAAATTAAATAATTTGCACCATAGTATAGATAGACAACAGTTATGTTAGAGTGCAATGAAACAATAAGTACAAACTACTGAACTTAGTTTGTAAATAACATTGCATGCAGCATACCTTTCTGGCATTTTTTTCATGTTGTTGAACTTATAAATTAATTGTTTTTTCGTTCGATAAATAAGATTATTAGAATTAAATTCATTCGTTAGTTGACACCACGCTTCATCTTTCTGCTTCGTACTGGCATGGTCTGACTTTTTATTCATTATTATTGAATATTTTTCAAGTAACTCCTTCAATTTGTTGAGTTCTTCTCGGCTAAAGTTATTACTCCTCTCTCTGCAAATGAATTATATTGAATTTATTAATGGTTCATGTTTATTACACTACGAGTGAAACAAAATTAAATAACTAGGATTACATTAATTTATTAGGTAGCTTGTTAATATTGTTTACTTGGAATCTCTGTGTGGGACATAAATTTGTACTTACTTGCTCATTTTGATTTCTATTCTTTCACAAAAGATCGAAATTCAACAAAATTACCACGAGCGACGAAACAAAAACAATAACACAAGCGAAGCGACGCTGTCACGATACGTCAATTTCGAGATTTTTTACTTTTATGTCGTTGTGTTGCCAGTGCAATATTACTTTCCCAACATGTATTTTCCTTCTTTCCTGTGAAAGCCTTTTGCAAAATTGATCATTGGAGTATTGAAAAAAGGGAGTGTTGAAAGGGGAATGCCCACTACCCATAGACACTTTGGCCCTAGGTGCACACATATAAAAGCATATAGAAATGATAATATACAATTTAAAGAATGAAATGATTAAGGAATTGGTATTAAAAAAAGTCGGGATTTTTAAGATATAAAATCACAGTCTTGCGCGGTCTGTTGTGTCGTGCGTACGCGTTGCCTCAACAGCCTTGTAGTAACTGTGTTTATTATACTACCCGCGAGTACATATTAAAATAATAATGGTTGAAGAGAGTGATGACGAAGAGCTAATGTCAAATAGTGATTCAGAAATAATAAGACAGTGTGAACAAGAGTTAAAGGAGATGGATACTGAAATGAGAAATGTTGAAGTTTCGAGAAAGAATACTGAGAAGAGAAAGGAGAGAGAAGAAGAGAGTAATGATGAAGAGTTTATAACTGTTACAAGAAGGAAGCCTAAACGTTTAATCCGAAGCAATTCCAAAGAAATATCAAGACAACATGAAGATGGAAGGATGGAGGTAGATGAAAAACAAGTTGAAGAATTTAAATACAGGGAAGTATGTGTATCATCGGCCGATGCTTTGCCAAAACAAATGGCATTTGCAAGATTACTACGTGACCAAAATATTAAAAACATATTAAGATTAAAATATAAAAGTCCATTTAGAGTAATTATTCGATTTGACACAAAGGAGGATGCTGAGTCACTATTGAAATGTAAAAAAATCGATGAAATGGGATACAGACGTTACTTAACAAATGAATCCATAATGTCGTTTGGTATCATCAAGGGTGTTGATGTAGATTTAGATGAAAAAGATATTTTTGATATTTTGGAGTCTAATACGAAAATATTATCAGTAAAAAGGTTAAAAAGAATTTCCCCAACTCATAACTGGGTAGATAGTGAATCGGTGAGAGTATGTTTTGAAGGATCGTCCTTACCACAATATGTGCACGCATTTGGGTGTTGATTCCGAGTTGAAGCATTTGTGTTCCCTGTCACTCAATGTACAGGATGTTGGCAGTTCGGACATTATATAAAGTACTGTCCTTTAAAAAAAAAAATATGCCCGAAATGCAGAGGTGATCATGACAATTGTGATATAAATGAATATAAATGTCTAAATTGTGGAGGGCAGCACTTTGTTTTAGACAGGCAATGTCCATTATATTTAAGAGAAAAAGACATTCGAAAGATTATGGCCAAGAACAACATTACATACCGGAAAGCGCTACAAATATATACTGCAAACAAACTGGAAAAGCGGAGGAGTCAACTAGAAAATTGTAACATAATTAATAGCGATCAGAATACGTCATCATGTACAGTCATCGAGAATGGTGAGACATACAGCAGCATAGTGGCGAAGAACTCAAAACGAGCGGAGAAAATATCTAATATTGAGGAACAAGTAAAACAAAAACAAAGTAACTGGGGTAGTAACGGTCCACAAAAAAGAATAACTATAAATACAGACAGCCAAACTAAGAGTACAAGTTTCCTAGAGGATCAATGGGAGACATCGAGTGAAGAACTTCAAGATAACAACTACAGAAAAGTAAAACAGGATAGAAAAGGAGATAACTACTATGATTGGATTAAATTGTTTTTGAAAGTGAAAAACATAATTTTGTCAGCAAATAGTTTAGAAGAAAAAAATTTAATGTGTTTTAAAACAATATGCAACGAGGTAAAACAAATTATAAGTAGTTTATTCACGAATGAAGGTATGTTACAAAATTTATTTTCAATTTTCAATGGATAGTGTATTGCCTAGAAAGTTGGTTATTAATATACTACAGTGGAACGCACAGAGTTTGAAACCAAAGTTATTAAATTTAGGTGATATACTAATTAAAGAAAAAATACATATAGCCATTATCAGCGAGACTTGGTTGAATGGAGAACAAGTCATTAACATTAACTCATACAATGTGTTCAGGCATGATAGAATAGATGGGTATGGTGGGGTTGCAATCATAAGCCACAAATCTATTAAAGCATATACATGTTCTATTAATATCCGTAATACTGACATAGAAATACTACATGTTAAATTGAAAAATTGTAACAATTTACAAAACATTGTATCTATATATTGTCCATCATCAAAACAAACACACACATCTGATTGGGAGGAAATATTTGAAAAATTTAAACATAACTCGTTAGTGGCTGGCGACTTTAATGGCCACCACACAAATTGGTCTTATAAAACGGACGCTCGAGGGACACAGGTGTGGGACGCGGCTTTAGAACATGGGATGATGACGCTCAACAACGGAGCTGCTACGAGAGTTAAACTAGTTGAAGGGATATTAAGACAAACATCGCCGGATATTTCCCTTGTGTCGGCTAATATAGCTACAATGTTCTCATGGGTGACTCTTCAAGAGAATCTCGGGAGCGACCATTTACTCATTAAAATATCTATGAATTTCCAACAGAACATAATAAAACACATAATAAAACGTAATTTTAAAATAGCTGACTGGAGTAAGTACAGAAATAGTCTTAACGGCTCGTTTAGACATAACGAAATTCACACAAATTATGATCCCCAATATATACAAGACAAATACGATTACTTTATACAAGAACTTAACAAAGCAGCAGATAGTAGTATACCCTTGTTTAAAATATGTACCAATCCAACTAACAAATTTAAACCAAAACCATACTGGAGCCCTGACCTTTCGTTAGAAGTAGCTTACCGTAGAAAAGCATTAGGGAATTTTAGAAGAAATCCCACCCCCGATAATCTTACACTATTTGAGAATCAATCCAAAAAATGTTCAAGAGCTATTGCAAAAGCTCGTAGTCAAAACTGGGAAAAATTCTGTACCTCTGTTGACAATGGCACATCGGTATCTGACCTGTGGAATAGAATGCGATGGTTAAAAGGTTACAGGAAAGCGAAACCCTACGTGCCGTCTGAAAAACTGGTCGAAGTTTTATGTTCACTTACTCCTGATTCAGTTCTTAGTAAAGCGCCGGTAGTAATGTCAACAAATCACTTAATAGAAATTATGTTTACTATGCAGGAATTTGACCATTGCCAAAAAACAAAAGATACTACTCCCGGCGATGACAACATTGCTTACTCAATGATTTACAACTTACCATATAAAGTTAAAACATTTATATTAAAAATATATAACCTAATTTTTTTCTCTGGCTATATTCCTGTTCAATGGCGAGATATCAAAATTATAACAATACAAAAACAAAATAATCCAAATACTGAATTAAAGTTACGCCCGTTATCACTTATATCCTGTATGTGTAAAATATTTCACGATATGTTGGGTAAGCGACTGGAGTGGTATATTGAAAAAAACAAAATTATTTCAGAATGTACAGTGGGCTTTAGAAAGTCGCAGTCGTGTATAGATAGTCTATCTCGTTTAATTTCACAGATACAATTAGGTTACTCTGAGAACAAGCCTACCGTGGCCGTTGCCCTAGATATAGAAAGTGCCTATAATAATGTTTCGGTCAATGCGTTAATTAGAGTTTTGGACGAAATTAAAGTAGGCGCTAAAATTTATAATTATTTCTGGAATTTCCTGAGTGAGAGGCATTTAACAGTTAAAAACGATGATGGTCAGCGGATAATTACGAGATGGGCATCTAATGGGCTATCTCAGGGTGACCCTATCTCGCCTTTATTATTTAACATAGTAACATATAAGATATGTAGATTAATTAAGAATGTCATGATATCGCAATATGCTGATGACTTTGTTATTTTTGGGAGCAATAAGAATCTGAATCAATGCAAAGTAGATATAGAAGAAGCATTAAAAATATTAATTTTATTATTAGATGAGATAGGGCTTAATATATCTATAAGTAAATCGAAGTATTGTGTGTTTAGTAGAGGGCACAGAAGAATAATTCCCAGTATTACTGTTAACGGTTATAATTTGTCGAAGTCCCCATGCATAAAATACTTAGGTATGTGGTTAGACCAATGTCTCAATTGGAATAAACACATAAATGAAATAGTTCAAAAGTCGTCCAAATTGTTAAACTTGTTAAAAGTTTTAGTTGGCCCTACGTGGGGTGTACATCAGACACATGTGAGGAGATTATACATATCCTTAATTCGAAGTCGCATTGATTACGCTAGCTTTCTATATGACAACAGTTCTAAAACACAAATCTCTAAATTAGATAAAATACAAAACCAATCCCTGCGTATAATTGGTGGATTTATTAAAAGCACTCCCATTCACGTGATGGAAAGTGAACTTGCTTTACCGCCTCTTTTTTTAAGAAGACGATACCTCGATATAAATACTGCTTAAAAAGTCAATCACTTGCTCATAATGTAACTATAGAACAGATATCTAAATTGAATTCTTTATGTCTTTGTCGGTACTGGCAAAACAAAAAAAAACCCTTACTAGCTTCAGCATATAATGAAACCAAACTCTGTGAAGTTCACTGTACAGCACCTTTACCTAGATTTAAACTAAATAAGTGGACAACATACATAAATACAAGAGATTTTATTAATGTAAATTTAGATTGTGTGACTAAAAGTAAACATGAATATGAAGGATATTCTATTAAATGGAAAGTATGTAACGAGATTAATGGAAAATACCCGGGATGGCATATGATATATACAGATGGCTCTAAAAAAGACAGCTCCCTTGGAGCAGCCTTTTATGTTGCCACTGCAAAACATAGTGTATGTTATAATATTAAAACTAATGTATCTATAATGACAGCGGAGCTCATTGCAATCTCTGAGGCCCTATCTTATGTGATTGATAAACGCTGGAACTACGCGGTTATATTAACGGACAGCAAAAGTGCATTGCAACACGTGGCTCGATGCGCCTCTGATAGCAGAGGTGTTTCGATAGCCTTTATAATCCTGGAAAAAATATTACAATTACAGGAAGAGGATAGGACTCTGAGGTTGCAATGGGTTCCGGCTCACATTGGATTACATGGTAACGAAGAAGCGGACAGAATGGCTAAAAAGGGTTGCTCACAGGGAGTTGAATTTAATATTCTACCCGATTATTCGGAAGTACTACATAAATTTAAAATACTAAATTATAATAGATGGAAGGTACACTTTAAAGAAAAATCTGAAACGAAAGGAATTTGGTACAGCACTTTACAATCTGAGCCGTTTTGTATACCATGGTTTATAGGATGCAACATTAATAGGAACCATATAAAAATGTTATTAAGACTTCGATCTGGACACATTCCATCTAATAAATTTGCATACCTAATGAAAAAGAAAAATTCTCCGTATTGCAACTTATGTGGAGTGGAAGAGGATGTACAACACGTGCTAATGGAACGTCAAGAACCGAAGAGAAAGAAAAGCACTGATGGAAACATTGAATCTAAACCAGATTGATGTAGGAATTGCGCAGACTATTCTATCACTACCAATATCTGAGACTGCAAAACAGCTGTGTATTAGCGGTTCATTGTTTTCATAGTGACGCGTAAATTGTAAAGTATACATGTAGAAGATACAATGGGGTTGACATGTCCACATAGACAAAAACCCCTAATCAACAACAGATTTAAAAAAAAAAAAAAAAAAAAAATTCTGTTGGCAGCTCTCTGGTTAGTATTTTGGTACATGGGCGTTTTTCAAAAAAACTGACCGTTACGTTACCGGAATGTGACCGGAATCCACTTTTTTGAACTATGCAATTTGTAACATATTAAAGTGCAAAGCTCATATACCCCAATTAGATAAAAATGTTTTGAATGTACGTTAGTAAAAAAACAAACACTATACTCGTGAGAACCATACCTTGAAAATATGTTATACGAAAAGTCGTATCCATACTTTTTTAACCTCTCAGGTACCAAAATGAACCATTTTTTACTACTTTTATCAACTTATCATGTCATTTTTTACTTTACTTTTTTTTTTATCTTGAAATATTTCTTAGAACTGTATTGTTCTGTTGATTTGTTTTGATGCTTTAATCTATCTAAATATTAGAAAATGTCCGTTAGTTGCAATATTTTTTCCAAAAACTATGTTTTTAAATGTATGTAATTTTTGACCAAAATTTTTGAGTTATTTTTGTTTAACTCCTACTCAAGATATATGTAATAATAAGTGCTGCGATACTTTTGTAATACATAGTTTATAAGCTTAAGTTTCTAATAAACAAAGCATCTTAGTCCATATCGGCATAAGTCATTTAAAATTAGGTTGAAATATTATACCCCCATTTTTGAGGACTTGTTAAATGGCAGTTCTTTGTGACTATATTAAGAACATGTGTTGTGTAAAAAATATATATGGTGGCACTTGAGTTGTATTTTATACCTAATGTGATAAGTTGTAAATAAAAAAAATTATGAACTTCCAAATATTGTTGTAATTAAAATTACCGAAACTTATCTAAATATCATAGTACCCTATGTTGAAAGTTCTATGTTAGCTATAATTGAGTATTTATATAGAAATGGTTGAAAGTGAATAAAGATTATTCAATTTACAATAAGATTTTTAACTTGAATTGACTTGATTCCTACTAGATACGGAGAAAATCCAGTTACAGTAAAAGTATATCTCAAAAATGGGCTGTCTGTTGACCATACCGGCTCCCGGTATAACAGGTAATGCAAAATGGGCTAATGTCTTTCAACATACAAGAGGCTACTTAGGACTTTTAGAAGTCATGTCAGTTTGATCCGTTTTTAAAAAATCATTTTGATTTATACGGCAACAAAGGTCGGGGACAAGTGTCCTACTTATCCGCTAATATTTGCGAAGAGCTGATCGAATTAATGGGAAAAAGAGTCTTAGAGTACATAATTCGTGAATTAAAAAAATCAAAGTACTACTCAATATGTGTAGATTCTACACCGGATATTACTCATATCGATCAATTGACATTTACTGTTCGGTATGTTGTCGATGATAGCCCAATTGAAAGATTTATGACCTTTATACCTATCGAAGCTCATGGTGCAGAATATTTAGCGAATGTTGTTATTAGCTTTTTAAAAGACAATGACATAGATTTAAAGGACTATAGAGGTCAGTCATACGACAACGCTGCAAACATGTCCGGACAATATTCAGGACTGCAAGCTAGACTTAAAGAAATAAATCAATATGCAGAGTATCCCATGTTCTGGACATTCTTTAAATCTAGTAGGTGTCAGAGCAGCAGAATGCAATTTACAAATTACGTCATTTTTTAGTCTTTTGCAAAAACTGTACACATTTTTCTCATTATCGACGTATCGCTGGCAAAAGCTAGTAAAATCTTTAAAAGAAAAAAGATTTAAAGTCATTATCTGATACGAGGTGGTCAGCACGTGCTGATGCTGTAAGCATTGTACAATGACAGCCATTCTGAAGTTTTGGATACTCTTGACGATATATCGACCGATAAAACGCAAAAAAATGATACGCAACTCGAAGCACTAAGTCTTAAGAAAAAGCTTGAAAAATTTAGTAATATATTTCTAATTGTAGTTTGGAACGATATTTTATTAAAAATTCACGCAACCAACTTAACTTTACAAACTGAAAAAATTCATTTGGGCATAGTTGTTGATTTACTCGATTCTTTAGTAAACTATTTAAGCAATTTAAGAGATCAATTCGATTTATATTTGGGTAAAGCAAAGAAATTTGCGAACATTGATGAAATGTCCAATGAAGACAAGCGCCCTAAAACAAGAAGTGTCAAATTAACGAGAAATGAAGGATCTAGTCAAAATACTACGTTCAATGCATGCGATAGTTTAAGAATAGAGTCTTAAGCAACGAAGAACCGTTTATGATATACTCAATAATGATTTTAGTTTTTTCACACACTTACGTAATCTCTCTGAAGATTCCATAACGGAAAATTGTAGTAAGTTAGCAAAAAAATATGATAACGATTTATCAGAAGAAAACTTAATTTCTGAATGTATTCAGTTTAAATATTATTTGCTAGAAACTAGAAAAGAGATACAGTTAGATTTCTCAGATTTGTATACCCAAATTAAAAAAGAATGTTTAAAATCTACTTTTCCTAATATAGAAATAAGTTTACGAATTTTTTTAAGCATGATGGTCACGAATTGTAGCGGCGAGAGATCATTTTCAGCCTTAAAATTTATAAAAAATTATCATCGAAATGCCATGTTAAATCCTCGATTGAATTATCTTTCGATTATGTTTATAGAATCGGGCATTTTAAATAATATAAGTTTTGAAGACATAATATCTGATTTCGCTCACAAAAAATCAAGAAAAAAATTGTAATGTTACATTTCCATATTACATAATAAATATTATATTATAAATTAAATGACTAACGTAATTAATTACTTTATTTTTATTACTCTGGGGGTTTTTAAGCTTACGATTTGTTATTCAACGTTCTTTCTAAAGGATGATTGTAAATGATTTTTTGCGATTGGGGGGCCCCCAACATGCCTGGGGCCCTAGGCCCGGGCCTATTAGGACTTTGCGTAAAGACGGCACTGTCCCGAGGCGTTCATCAGTGCAGTTAAAACTGCCAGGTCTAATCCGGAGCCCTTTAAAGTTAATATGATGTCGTATCAAGACTTTCTAGACTGGAAGGATGTGTATTCACAAATGGGATTTTATATAACAAAAGATGAAAATGGAGATCCTGTCAAATTCATTGACATCAAAGTTGTTAAACTAGAAAGGGATCATCCACGTGATATTTTTTTTAAAACATCCTACAAAGAAAATGATTTTAAGAGAGCACAAGTAATAAAAAAGAAAAGAAGTATTGATATAGAGGTGAAAATGCATACTATCAACGTCCAGGATTATGTAAGAAGAAGACAGACGGTTTACTAGGCTTATTAAATTTTTATTTATTTAACCATTCATTTTTGTATATAAAAAAGCCATACCAAGTTTTTATGCTCCTTTTTATAATTCTTTATAATTTTGTTTGTATCTGTTTTACTAAAAAATAAGTTTTGGTTTTGATAGTTTTTTATAAGAAGTTCTTGATTTTAAGTTGTTTATTTTTCTTTAGTTTTCATTTCTTTTTGTAGAAGTTTCTGGTTACTTCATAATAATAATAATGAGAATTTATTACGTATCCATAAATGGTTAGTTAGGATTAATAACAAATTGTACTTATATACTGTTAGTATGTTAGTGCTTATTTAACAAAAGAAGAAAAAGGAAAATAAATAGAAAAGAAAACAGAAAACAAAGAGTTATTAAAAGTAATAAACTTTAAATTAAAAGTAATATCTTATGATTAATAATTTATGCTATGTGATTGAAATATTATGAGACTGATAATGTCATAACAAATTACTTAATTGATATTATGTTTAAACGTTGATTTTTATGTTTAATTATATTATTAAGTTTATAGTTTTTAAGTAAAAGACTGATATTCTATTTTATGCATTTTCATAAGAGCAAATAAATAAAACCTTTATTTTCTAGTGTCATATTTTATTTTGATTTCAAGATTAACAAAGTATTTACTGTCAATAATGACACAAGATGGATAGTTTAAAAATTATAGGTAATTTTTTTCTAGAAAAATGTCACAATTAGTACCTAGTAACACTTAACACAAAAAATATAATAAAATTAAATATGTTTTACTCAGAAATAACACTTTTCCAAAATGCAAATATGTGCCGAATAAAATAAATTTAGAATTACAGTCTTGTAATGAATATATATTTTTAAATTTAAATCACAAAGTTTAAAACCTTGATTCCCAAAAGTTATTCATTTTTAGTTGTGACGTCCTTCTTGTGAATGAGCGATATTATAAAAGAATCACCAAAAACAAAAAAAAAAACAGTAGAGAGTTTTAAATCTAACACGCCTGCCGGATCGGGTAGCATAAGGAGTTTTGTTTATCCCTTAAACGCATAGTGTCCCAAAATTGAATCACCATATTAAACCACCAATATCCGTCCATAATATTTGTGTTTGATACATTAGGCTGTATGAAATGTTTCTTTTGCTCCTTCTCTAACCATAGAATAACTCAACTAGTGACATTTTGTGTTGTTATCTGTGGCTGATTGACATTTCACTTTTTGGCGCGCGTTTCTCAAATAGGTTTGAGTTGAGTGCACTTTGGCGACATATATCACGAAGTTATTTGCTGATTTTGGAGAAAAAAAAATTGTTTTCTAAAGGTAATGACTATTATTTATACAATAACTTATCCTTTTTTCAATTTACCATAATTGTTATATGAACAGGAAGCTTTTTTGTTTTGATGCAAAAATGGGACAGCATGCACTATTGGTAAAAATTACTACTGCTATTTGAAGCTATACATTTTGTGATTTTATTTATTTTGCTTTGGTGAGGTATGCATGTGGTTGGTTATTTTGTTTTAGAAATGGCAGAAAATAATAGGAGAGATGGTGACATTGAGTTTTGGTTGCGCCAGCTAGAAGATGGCGCCATTTCTGAAGACGATTTCGAATCGGACGGTGACGAACTTGATTTTTATCCTACCCAACAAGATTTACTAGATGTTTTAGAAAATGATGATGACGACGGTGAGGCTAGGTCTAATGATAATAACGAAGAAATTATACCCGATCCTCCTATTGTAATAGCGGATGCTGTTCCTTCAAATAATAATGATGCACCGGTACATTCTTTAGACATTCAGAGGTTGATATGGAAAAACCAACCTCTGCCATTCAACGAAAATGCCATAAAATTTAATGGAACTGAAGAACACCCTGAAAGTTTGATGAACCTTCAGACACCTTTCCAATTTTTTTCGTACTTTTTTACTGAAGAATTTCTTTCACAAATTGTTACTGAAACAAATAATTATGCTGTACAAAATAAACCTGATAGACCTGACGTCATAACATTAGGAGAACTGCGAAAATATCTGGGAATCTTGATTTATATGAGTGTCTACCACTATCCAAGTGTACGTGGTTATTGGGCTAACAAGCACGGGTTTGAGGCAATTATAAAAGCGATGCCTGTCAATAAATTTGAAAAAATAAGAAGAGTACTTCACTTCAACGATAACAATAAACACCTACCAATAGATCATCCCCAGCATGACCGACTTCACAAGCTACGCCCTGTAATTGAACATCTCAATACCAAGTTCTCCACCATTCCAATCAGTCAGCGCTTATCCATCGATGAGCAAATGTGTGCCACCAAGATGGGCCATTTTTTAAAACAATACTTGCCTAATAAACCCCATAAATGGGGTTAAATAAAATTATTTGTATTGTGTTCTCTGACAGGTTTTGCTTATCGCTTTATAATTTACGCTGGCAAAGAAAAAGATGATCGTTTGCCTAACGAGTCTGATATAGGGGTTGTATCACAAACAGTGATAAAACTTGCTAGAATAATTCCCAGACATGCTAATCACATTATATACCATGATAATTTCTATACCACATTGCCCTTGATGTATTATTTTGCTAAAGAAGGAATACAATGTGTAGGAACTGTTCAAAGAAACCGCCTAGGTAAGAAATGTAAATTACCCTCAAAGCAGGATGTAATAAAAAAAACAAGTGCCAAGAGGGTCGTATGTGGAATATATTACACATATTGATGGGGTCGACATGTCTTCAGTGAGCTGGAAAGATAACAAACAAGTAGTTCTGCTCTCGACCTACGTAGGAGCTGAACCAATACAGTCCATCGAACGGTATGACAAAACAGAAAAGAAAAAAATAATTATAGACTGCCCAAAAATAGTCAAAGAATACAACGCCCATATGGGGGGCGTTGATCTCATGGATTCATTTTTGGGCAGATATAGAATAAAAGTCAAGACCAGGAAATGGTATATGAGGATTTTTTACCACCTTTTAGATTTAACTATTATAAACTCTTGGGTTCTATACAAAACTGTAGAGACAAGAAAAGGAGCAGATCCAAAGAAGCTGAAAAATCTGTCAGAATTCAGGTCAGAGCTGGCTGATGTCTTATGTACCTATGGTACTACGACCCAGCCAACAAGAGGACGTCCTAGCAACAGCAGCATCACTGAAACCATAAAGCCAAAAAGAAAGAAAGGGTGCCAGGTTCTTCCACCGTCTGACGTTCGGTTAGACAATCTTGGTCATAGCCAAATTAAAACCGACCAACGCATGAGGTGCAAGAGACCTGGCTGTAAGCTACAGAGCTTTGTAAAATGCACAAAGTGCAATGTATTCCTTTGTGCAAAGAAAGGAAACGATTGTTTCAACTTATTCCACAGTTAATTAATAAAAGCATTTTTTAAGACTATTTTGCATAATGTCCCAAAAATGCATCAACTTGATTTTTTTATTAAAAACCTATAAAATTTTAATTGTTTTTTTTTTATTTTTTTTTCCCCTTTTTCACAGCTTCTAAAGAATTGAAACCATTTTTTTCAGTACAATTTATTAATTCATGCATTTAAGGGTTATGTTTTATTCAACAGGCAAGGTCTCGGCCTTTGCAACAAAAACAGTTTAATGCTTTGAAAAGTACATTCGACCATATTGGCAAGTGATAACAGTAAATGGTCAGGTGTCAGTAGGTTATATTTGGACGATAAGAATGGCATTGTTTTTAAGAGAACTTTATTTGAAAATGAAGAAATTTTCTCTACTGAATTTTCAAGATGTCAGGTCCTAATAGGACCATCTAATTCAAAGCTAGACAACTGCAATTACGAACAGAAATTTACGTTAGGAAATTTAAATGTATATGTCGATGGATCACGTTCTAAAGTGAAAAGAGCACATATAGTCGACATTCTTAGAAAAGCCATCTGCTCAGGAAACTATAGAATAGTATAGCAGATCGTATCGAAGGAAAACGTATAACCCGTCCGGTAATAATAGACGTAAAACAAATAATATAATAATGGGTCTGAGTCTATAATTGAGAAAGTTGACGAATTCTCGCCCATAAATCTGTCCGGTTAATAGACAGACATTCCCACCACACACCGTTGAATTATTTCCACCAAGCGTCATTGTATTACACGCTACCAATACCGAAACCGAAACCGCACCTTAAATGGCAGGGTCGCCATGTAAGGACGGGACTCGCACTAATCAATAAGAGATGTTGCTAGTACTGAGATAGCTTTATTAATCCCCGATTACAACATTACACATGTCTTAAATACTAAGATTACTACGTCGCATACCTTAAGCACCCTGTATAAACTTGCAGATTATTGTGAACAAGGTAGACTTGGAAATCGCTGGCTGCTCGGTGAAACAAGAAATACTATAGAGAGGTATATTTTTTTTAGTAAATACTAAGTGCAGTATACATGGTTTTAATACACAATTTATTAATACCTACTGTAATTGCAGATGCATTGGAGTTTGGAAAAGAAGATTCCTCATATTATCCTTGAAAATGAGGCTAAAATTAGAAAATATACAACTCGTTATTATAGCCACTGCTGTGTTACACAATATTGCCAGAACTATCAATTGCGATGAAATTTAGCCAGAAATATGGATTCCAGAAACCAACCAACTCGAGGATTAAATACAAATAGGATAGTCGAGCATTGAGAAAACCTATCTATAGAATATTTAAGTTACGTAAGATTAAAATGGAGTTTTATGAGTTATTGATACTCAAAAGCACAAATACAGATTTGAAAGATGTTTCTGAAACTAAAGAGGAAGAAGAAGAGTCTCTAAAACATGGCAGACAGTTTGAAGTAAAGCCTTCGCCTCCCATGGCTAAACGGCTTCATGCAGTTAGTCATTTGCCTGACAGGCAATCAACACAACAAATTGCATCAATTGTAACAATTTCCCTGTCCCCATACAACTCATTTTGATAATCCAACGGTTTTTTTTAAATTGTTAAGCTAATTAACATTATTACTCGTATATACCATATAAAATAATTTTCGTAAATTATTGTTAAAAAATTTAAAAAAAATCGGTTTTTTTTTTTGAGTCACACGTAGGGCGATACATTTTCTCTACCACGTTCAATGAGTCATATGTGAACACACACGTACAAATACATTTTTGAGGATCAATAACAAGTCATCATCCGTCAACTGTCATAACTCCAATTTGATTAGAAAGTTAAATGTTTATTTGAAGTTATAATTGATATTTTATTGGAAAAAAATCTATTTGTGGTTATAATTGTTATTATTCGAGGAAATGGCTAATAGAAGATATAAATTATGGCGGTATTTGGAAAATTCAGATGTAGAACCATTTAAAGGTGGAAGTGACGAAGAATATCAGCCCAACGATGAAGATGAAGAAAGCGAGGATACAGAGATAAACGCAGATTTTATAGCAAGTAGTGCAGGCAGAAATACTGAGAGTCTGTCACCAACACCAGCAAGTTCATCGTCATCCAATCCATCTGATGCCCAATGGAAAACAGACGTTTTGCCTTTAGAGAGGGAAATATTAATAGGCAATCACGGTGTACAAAAACAGTTACTGATGATCAGCGAATTAATTTAAACAATATCTATGCTTATTTTGTACCCGATGATTTAATTGATGAAATGGTCATTCGTACCAATAATTACGCTCGGATGTTGAAAGAATTATTTACTGCACAATTAAGTCGAATGACGAGATGGAAAGACGTCAGTAGAGAGGAATTGAAAACATTTTTTGTAGTAATAATCTACATGGGTCTCAATCCTAAGCCGTCCAACGAGCACTACTGGAAATTATACGTGCTTTACTATAATCCTCTTATGCATAGTGGTCCTACCAAATTTATTCCGGCATTTCGCATCAGTGATAAACCTGGCTCAACAGTGGTACAGCTCACAGAGCCGCTTTTAGATGCAGGTCGTATTATCGTTGCAGACAACTATTATACCACTTCGCCATTGGCTGAGTATCTAAAAGGTCGCAATACTCATTTGTGCGGTAAAATAAAAGAAATTTGCCAGAAGAAGTGGTAAAAGCGAAGCAAAGGAGGGGAGAACTAATAGCTAGACAAAGGACAACCTCTATACTGTACTAAAATGGCATGATAAACGCGACGTCCTTATGATCTCAACTTGTCATGGAGACGGTATGTCTAACGTGACTACCACACGAGGAGATGTCATGAAACCAGATGCAATCATCGATTATAATGTCTTGCTTCGTTTCATTCTCCGTTACGTAAAAGTTTTACATGGTACAAAAGATAGCAGTAGATTTACTATTTCAAGTCGCTATTATCAATACCAGATGGCCCGAAGTTGACAATTTTACAAGTCCAAGAACATCTAGTCCGACATTTCCTTGGACCTGCAGCATTAATCACAGAAAGTAATCTTCCTCGAAGATCTTCAATCTCCTGTTGATCTCCAAGATCTTCAATTGCTTCTTCAAGCAATTCTAGACATTCTCAGTAAGAAATTCCACGAAATGCCAACAATAAACTCGTACGAAAAAGATGCACTGGGTGCTATGTCAAATTGAAAAATGAAGGATTATTGGCTAGAAAACCGAAGCAATTACAGACTGAGTGCCAAAGGTGTGAGAAAGCTTTCTGTTAAGAACGTTATAATGAGAAGCATACTTAATTTTATAATCTTTTCTTTAAATAAAATACATACTTGCCTTCAGTATTTGAGTTTTATTTACAGGAAGTTTCTTGTAGTGAATAAATGACAACTATGAAAAAATCGAGAGGTTTTATTTTATTATTATAGACATTAGGTTTTTTACTATCCGTCCACGTATGATTTAAAAAATATAACGTTCATACTGAAATGTGCCTCAAATTGTTTAGAGAAATTAGTCACCTGTGACTCATGAACTTATTTTAATACGTTCCTGTGAGTCATGTCATTGGACAGGGAAGTTGGTAATATGCATTTGTGTTTGACACAAAATAAAAAATTCATTTGTGAACTTTTACAGTTCTTAATAAGGTTTGTTTGTTAGTGTCCTCCATCTATCTCATTGTGATTGTGTTAACACAAATATATTAATATTGTTTTAATTAATTTTTGAAACCGATAAGGTTCTATTATTAATATATAGAATATTGAATCAGATTTGATTGAATTTTCATGTAGAATTAAAATTTATGTATTGATTAAATGCAACTACAGTAATTTTGTTCCTACTTGCAAAGAATGATCTTGATTTGCAATAATATTCCTTCTATTTGCAAAGAAAGATCTCAATTAGATACAGATATTAAGTTGTTTTAAGTTTGTTAAAATAAATTATTTAGATAAAGTTTCTCATGAAAAACATTAAAAAACAGATTGTGTTGATAAAAATAAATAAATAAGTTTATGTTTGGTACTTAATTTGTGACATTACATTAAATTGTATGTAATTTATTATTTTATTTTTTTATTTATACAACTAACCTACTATTGCCTTAATGACCTAAAGTCCTTTATAAAAGACAAAAAATACCTAAACACAAATATATTCAATATCTTAAGTCAAATAATGTTAAAAAACATGTTTAGGTGATAACTCGGTAAAACCTTTGTTTATGTTTTATTCAACAGGCAAGGTCTCGGCCTTTGCAACAAAAACAGTTTAATGCTATGAAAAGTACATTCGACCATATTGGCAAGTGATAACAGACAATGGTCAGGTGTCAGTAGGTTATAGCAAATATACAAAACGTATGCCATGGGCAGAAAAAGTTGCAAATGGTGGAAAATAATATTTTTCTTTTTTATTGATGTTGCAATAACCAATTCACATTATATTACAACAAATATTCGAGTACACAATGCTAAGTCAAAAATAATACAGAATTTTTGCAAACTTTTGCAAAAATTTTAAGAACACCGATATAAAGTTTGTATTATTATTGGAATTGGTATTGGTATTGGTTGTGGGCTTCGGTTTCCGCATTTAGACTCAAGAGTGGTTTTTTATGCGTCGAGGATTGGTTAACTAGGTGAGCCAACCAAGCTTCTTCCAGAAGCGCAGAAGCCTCCTGGGGCGTTCACAGGCTTCTAGGAGCGATTCATTTATGGAAATAAATTATTATTATTAGAATTGCTTTTTCAAGTGAGTTGGTGGATAATCAAACCTTTAGAAAAAGATCATTCATATCAATACCGAAATATATTTTCAAAAAGAAATAAGTTGCAGAAAGTAATAAAAGGCAGAAAAACCTTTTTGAGGTGCCAGAAGAAATCAGATTTCAAAGAGGAGGGCACTGGCCGAAAGAATTAGACTCTTATAAAATGTGTCGCTACTGCAGCACCAAAATGAAAAATAAGAGGTCTAAAATAGAATGCGATTGTTGTAAAATGGCACTATGTATTCATCCATATTTCAAATTATATCACCAACAACAGAAACAAAACCAGAGCCAAGAAAAAGAATATTGCCGCCATGTTTATTTTCTTATAATTCAATCCTCATTTTGTTTTTCTTGAATAACAGTTATTAAACTATGATGAAGCCTAAAAGTATTTTTATTGAATTGTCAAAGAAAACTGCTTTTACCAGTAAAAGGGTTACAAAGTGATTTGCATTTTGAAACATGAAGAAGTAATTAAAAATATTTGTAGTTTATAGATAAAGAAACTAAATTATGAAGTAGAATAACAATATTCAAATTTTAATAAACCTTTCAAAGTAAGCATCAAGTATCGTGCGCCTCTGAGTATCTATGGTCTTCTTCAATGCTTTTCCCAAGAGGGTTATATAGAACTCTAGGGTTAAAATCATGCATCGGTTTTGACGAAAAAGTTAAATATTTAATGTTGTGAAAAAATATATATATATGTTTAACAAATAGCTTGTCACACTTTACACATGCCAAGTACCAACCGTAATTACAATCAAACATTATTATGACTTATCCACTTCTACAAGCACTTCATAAGTGATTTAGATTTCATTTTCCGTAAAAAGGACGCTGTTTACTGGATTGCATAGTTTTATACATATAACAATATTAAACATATTTGCTTAGTGATGATAAAGTGATTCGATAATTTATATCAGTATTGTTTTACAATGAAATTTTAATTTGTAATGAAAAAGTCTGAACAATTACCAGGTGTCATGAGCATATATGATGTTTTCTTGCTCTTCATTTGTTAAAATGAAGTATATAAGTACGTATGAAATCTTTAGCAAACACAGATTTACTACCTAATTAATAAAAAAACAGAACTAACGCTTATTACTGCCACTGGACTAGACGCCATTTCTGATCAACCAAAAATTTGCGGTCCGCGATTCGCTTACCCGAGCAGCAGTGTGACCACTTATTTAGTGAAAATTCTACCTACAGATATTTTGTTTCTACTAAAAAATTAAAGTTTGCTTCTAAGAATCCTAGAACATAGACGGTATAGGTTGCGTAACTGTTAAAAGCGTCACAAATGGTGAAGATAATAAAATCTTTTTGCTCAAAATAAAATATTGCTCATAATACAATATGTATTAACTATTAGATGTTAAAATCTGAAATAAATCTTAATTTTGCTATCTTGACTTATAGATTCAGTGGAGAAATATAAGTGTGACCCCAGTATTATGTTATTATCGTAACTTAAAAATGTTTGATTCCTTAAGATACTGTATTTTCTTTCCAAGGATCTTATCATAAAATATTCTACTATCTTCGCCGTTTGTGATAGTGCATACTTAAGTTAGGGCTATAGATGTAACCGTTAAAGGTTTTTTTTTTGTTTAAAACGGTTGGTGTTGATGACTATGTTTTTCTTAATTATAACTACATTTTCTTTATTTTACCGAGGTAGGGATATGACGGAGTACTGTGTAAAGATTTTTTATGTGTGATATACTTTGATATACTAAGCGATTTTTGTTCTAGTTTCTCCGTCCGACCAAGCGTAGGTATTACCTACTTCAGTTTAAATAACCATTTCTTTTGTTTTCAAAAGAAATAAATAATAAATTCGATTCGGTTTAAAACCAAACTCATACTCTCGCACTCTCACTGACAACGGTAAGTTGTAGGTAATGTAGGTAAGTACTTTCTATTGATTTTCTTTAAACTAATTAAAACGAAACATGACGTCAGGTGACCAAAAATTGCCCACAATGAAGTGTAAAACACAGTTATTTTTTTTCGTAGGCGAGTTTTCAACCGTTTATAACGATTTAGTTGGGGTCTGAAACGGCAACATTTTGTTTAAAACGTTTTAAATCGGTTGTTTTACCCAGTTGATATCTATCACAAAAAATATGTAGATATATTACGTATACATAGATAAATTTTGTACGTGCTACATAATAGTTAAATTCTAAAATATAAAATTCTCATGTCGCGGTGTTTGTTACCAAACTCCTTCGAAACGGCTGAATTTTGTGTGCATATCGGGTAGGTCTGAGAATCGGCCAACATTTATTTTTCATACCCCTAAATGATAAGGGTGACCCATCCACCACCAACAGCCTATAACAGTCCACTGCTGGACATAGGCCTTAGAAAGGAGGTTTTGACCTACTATACCACGCTGGCAAAACGGGTTGGTATAGGGTTTGTGTCAAGTGCGCGCCTCTGGCGCCCCCAGAGGATATTGGCGGTCAGAGCCATACGCGGATACCGCACGGTGTCCACCGAGGCGGCTTGCGCCTTGGCCGGAACACCCCCGTGGGATTTGGAGGCGGAAGTGCTCGCAGAAATTTATCGGCGAGTGGCTGACTTCCGGGCGGAGAGCGGATTTCGCCCTCCGCCCGAAGACGTGCGCGAGTGGCGCGGAGCCGTTTGCCGAGCCGCCATGGTCAGATGGTCGTTCCGGCTGGAGACTCCACGCGCTGGCTTCGCCGCCGTGGAGGCTCTCCAGCCGGTCGATAACTACCTGGACCCCTCCTAAACTGGAAGCGCAAAGAGGGCACGCCATGTGGTTTTAGTCGGTTCGAGTCCGACACACCGCCCCGCCGAACGAGAGCCCCGGCGGGGTGACGGTCCGAGGGGATTTCCACACGTTAAAGAAAAAAAAAAAAAAGGGTTTGTGTCAACTTTAATATAATAAAATAAAATATAATATGGAAAGCAACTTTCTGTTATTGACAAATTTATTCTTGACTACAAATTAACAACAGTTGCTAGGTAACATCATCATATTAAAGATAGACAATTTGTAACTGATGTATATAACCTTCTTAACATTCCGTCTCCTCTTCAAGCAACTGTTGGTTAAGTGGAGGCTCCAGCTAGCTTACATAGTTCTAGAAGCCTAGGCTTAAATAATGGCTTTGTCAAGAAGTCTGCCAGTTGATTCTTGGTATCAACCTTCTCAACTTTTATATCCTTTTCTAGGACACACTGCCTTACGAAAAAATGTTTAAGCCTTATATGCTTTGTTCGCTGGTGTGCTTCGTAAGGTGGATCATAAGCTAATCTTATAGCGGATTCATTATCTATAAAGAGTGGTGTAATCTCCTTCTGAGTATTACTCTGCATGAAGTTCATGATCCGTTTAAGCCATATAACTTCTCTGGCGGCCTCACTTGCTGCAATTATTTCAGCTTCTGTAGAAGATATTGCGACAGTAGTCTGACGTTTACTCTGCCATGCTATTGCACCATTGGCGTTGAGGCAAATCATGCCGCTGGTGGAGCGTCCAGTCGTCTCATCACCACCATGATCTGCATCACTGTAGCATCTTAAGCCTCGTTCTACAGTGGAAGATTTGTATGTTATACCATACTCTAGGGTGCCTTTAACATAGCGTAGAATTCGCTTAACTCTCGCTACATCTTCTGATGTTGGATTATCTAGCTTCCGTGACACTATTCCAACTGCAAAAGCAATGTCAGGTCTAGTGCCAACCATCAAATAGGATAATGCTCCAACAACCTGTCGATATGGAAAGTCATGGATATCCGTATTGTCTTTCGAAGCTAGCACGTTATCTTTAACAATTGGGGTTACTGCAGCTTTGCAATTCTGCATGCCAAATCTTTGCAGTAGCTTCTTTGCATAGCTCTTTTGATCAATTTTGATTGACCCATCAACTTTACGTTCTATTTCAATTCCAAGAAAATAGGAACCGCATTTCGTTGTGATTTTGAAGCGTTGACGCATTTCGTCCAAAAACTTTTCAGTTTCTTTTGAACTTGCTGACGCTATCAATCCGTCATCAACATATAAAGCTATTAATAACTTGTTCTTTCCCTCTCTTTTAAACAAGCAGGGGTCACCCTCACTCTGTATGAAGCCTACTTTGAGGATGTGCTCAGTAATAGTAGAGTTCCAGCACCTCGGTGCTTGTTTAAGTCCATAGAGACTTCGTTTAAGTTTGCAAACTTTACCATCATTGTTTGAATATCCTTCTGGAGGCTTTATATAAATATCCTCTTTCAATTTGCCATATAGAAAGGCAGTTGAAACGTCGAACTGACATAGAGAGAGATTTTCTTGAGCAGCTATACTGAGTAATGCTCTTATGGTACTTGTCTTTGCAACAGGACTAAAGGTTTCATAATAATCTAAACCCTTCTTCTGTGAAAAACCTCTTATTACAAGTCTGGCTTTGTATTTATCAATCGATCCGTCAGGATTCGTCTTGATCTTAAAAATCCACTTGCTTGAGATCGCTTTTCTGCCCTTGGGTAAATCTACCATTTCCCATGTTTCATTTTCTTTTAGAGAATTAATTTCATTATCCATTGCCTTTTTCCATTCATCAAAATCTTTAGATGCCATCACTTCTTGAAATGTACTTGGCTCTTTTCGATTTTCATCGCTTATCGAATTGCCATTCATACAAATGTTGCAAATGAAGTCTTTGTATCTAGCCGGTGGCCTGAGATTTGATCGGTCTCGTAGCGTCATCCTGCCTTCAGCCTCGATCTCAGATGCAGATAAAGACGAATCGTCTCTACGGTCTGGCCTCGATTCATTTATATCGTTGACTTGACGATCTGTCTCGATTACATCGCTAACCTCTTCTTCGGATATAGGCTCGTAAAAGGATTCCTCCGCCTCTAAAAATGTTTCAGCCTCTGGCACGTCATCTTCACTCGCAGTTTCAATCTCTGCACATGATGATTCAGCAGCATGTTCATCTTGCTGAGAAGACGATGCGATACTTTCATCATGACTTGTCAATGTCTGCTGGATGTTGCTCGTGTCGGCCGGCGTGTAACATTCATGCTGACGAGGAATGACGAAGTCAAACAGGGTGTTGGAATTTTTATCAGCAGTTTTGTTCTGATTGGCAACAGGCTCGTCAATCTCTTCAAAGTGACCCAATAAAGGATTCTCATTAAAAGTGACATCTCTGGAACGAATCAGTTTGAAAGAGTTGCTGTCCCAAATACGGTAGCCATTGTCAGAGTCATATCCAATTAATATTCCTTTTTGTGCCTTCTTGTCTAACTTCTTTCGTCTTTGCTTGGGAACATGTGGATAACAAATGGATCCTATTATTCTTAAATGACTCAGTCTGGCTTTCTTCTGGTGCCATAACTCATACGGTGATTTTCCATCCACAGAGGTTGGGCCTGTTCTGTTTAAGATGTACACCGCAGCAGATATCATTTCAGCCCAAAGTGCAGGAGGAATTTTTGCATGTGCGTACATTAGACTCCGCGCCATTTCCACAACGGTCCTGTTGTCTCGCTCTGTTGGATTTTGTTGTGGCGTATAGGGCATTGTCAATCTTTGCACAATACCTTCCTTCTTGAGAGTAGCTTGTACCTTCGCGTTGACAAACTCACCACCGTTGTCGCTAAGAAGTTCTTTTATGACAACTCCTGATGCTTTTACTTCAGTAAGCATAAGTAGCAATTTCGCGTGTACTTCAGCTTTTTCCCTCATAAAATACACAAATCTGTACCTTGTATAATCATCTTTGAAGAGAACAAAATATCGCAACTTTGTGATAGAATATGGGAAGGATCCACAAAAATCAGCATATACAAGTTCTCCAGGTCTCGTTGCTTTCTCTCGGGTCCCAAACTTAAGTCTATGGGATTTGCCATAGATGCAACCTTCACAGAGTTCCTTGGTTACTGGTACTTTTATATGAAACTCATTTTCAATCACCTTCTTCACATGGCTTTTATTTTGATGTCCAAATCTTTCATGATATAGCTGTAACAAATTTGTGTTTGTGGACACCTGATTGACTCGTACAGTTGGTTCCAGACATCTTATTTTAATTTTAAAGAGTCCTCCAAACTTGCTGCGGGTGCCAATCAGCTTTACCTGTCCATCAATCTTTAGTGTACATTTTAGTGTGGTAGATTCAAAAACACTGTTGTCAGATATGTCGTGGGTTGCAAGTACTGAAAATAAATTCCTGCTAATGCTGGGTACGTACCAGACATTCTTCAGTAGTATCGGTATTGCATTTCCGTTTACATCAGCCTCTGCAAGAATATTTCCGATGCCTAGGGCTTCAATATATTGGCCATTCGCGCCAGTCACTGTATGACGGCTCTTGAAATATTTGAAGGTCTGAAAGAGATCATTTCGATTGGTAACATGATTGGTAGCCCCATTATCAATGAACCAATTCTCTAAATCTTTCCTTTCTCCAAAATCAGCCGAATCTATTGTCATAACAGTCAGGTTCGTGTTTGCGGTCTTGGTTTCCTTGGGCGGCCTTCCATCTTGGATCCACCGCTTACAATTTCTAACTCTATGTCCCTTTTCCTTGCAATAATTGCATTTAGGCTCGTTAAAATTCTTCTTTTTCTTACCCTTATTTGTTTTTTTTATACAAAGCTTCTGCACTAGTCTCCTCTATGACATTTGTGTCTTGACGCAGGACTCTCTCTTGTGCACACAATTGACTTGTCAGATTTTCAACTGATCTTTCCATTTTTGAAATCAACAGCCAACTGGACTTAAAACCAAGATATTCTGGAGGTAATGTATCTAGTATCTTGCATATTAAAAGAATTTCAGGTAATTTTGTTTCACTCTGCAATTCCGTACATAGCTCGCACCAAATATTCTTTAAAATTGACACATGTGTAATTATGTCATGTTCTGGGTCCTTTTTGTAACTGAAGAATTTCAGGCATAAGTTGTATGTCTTGTCTACACACGTACCTCCATAGGTGCGCTCTAGCTCATCCCACATATCTTTAGCAGAATCAAATCGCAAAAACTTTTGTAAAATATCATCTGACATGTTTGTTGTCAACAGAATTAAAATTGCGCTATTCAAATTTTCAAAACTTTGGAGATCTTTTTCATAACTAGCCTTTGCATCGCCAGTAGCCGAAAACGCCAAGGATGGTCTTACCTTCTTCCCTTCGAGGATGAACATGCCTCCTGGTATTGCCTTTAGCACGATTAGAATTTTGAATCTCCATGTTTTATAATTATTGGAATCTAGTTTCCCAATTTGAATCTTACTCGCATTTAATGCTTGCTCCATTGTTTACGCTCTGCTACCACTTTAATATAATAAAATAAAATATAATATGGAAAGCAAGTTTCTGTTATTGACAAATTTATTCTTGACTACAAATTAACAACAGTTGCTAGGTAACATCATCATATTAAAGATAGACAATTTGTAACTGATGTATATAACCTTCTTAACAGTCAAGTGTTCCTTCTCTTAGCAGTGCTGACGTCCTTCGTAGTTTGCTCCCTTAGTCGGCTCTTACGACACCCACTTGATGAATAGGGGTGGTGACATTCCGTATTCTTAATCCGTCACTATACGGACACGAACAGGTGATCCATCCACATACCCAATTATTTTTTTTGTCATTTCTTTTTATTTTATTATGATTTACCATTGAAAATACATACAACAATAATGTATATGGCAAAACCACGTTTCCCGGGTCAGCTAGTAATATATATATTTATATACAAACATACGTATTTGTACATAAATAAAAAACTCATGTTCCCTCTGCTCCCTGGAAGCGAGCGCGCTTCGCAACGCGCTCGCCGTGTAAAGTCCCCCACGACACAGGATGTGTTCCTAATACGGGAGTTGTCTTTCCAAAAAAAAATAAAGTGACTGCACGGATGGCGTAGTGGTTTAAGCGGTCGCCACGCCGCTTCCTACTACGCCGAGTGTTGTGGGTTCAAACCCCACATGGGACGACACTTTGTGTGATCCACAAATTGTTGTTCTGAGTCTGGGTGTTCTTTGTGTCCGTTTCATGTATGTTTGTAAAGTCCCCCGCGACACAGGATTTATTCCTAATGCGGGAGTTGTCTTTTTAAAAAAAGAAAAAAAAAAGAAAAAGTGTTTATTCATCAGCGGCTGGAGTAAACATAAATAAAACAAAAGTTATATAATTTATCCATAAAGGCCTATATTTATTCATTTATTTATATTTGTTGACATTCTCGTTTATGCCCGCATTCCAGTCATTATTCCCAAATGATGTCCGCCTTATATCCTTGCCAAGCTTTCCGCCACATAACAATTACATACTAGAAATATAACTGGACTTGTGATTTCTCAACTTGAAATTAAATAAAATGTTTATCTTAACGTTTTGTCTAAATTAATACTAGATAAATTACATTGCCATGTCATATACAGATAATGATATGAAATTTACAATTAATAGTCCTTTTTTTTAGCATACCTAAGTATGGTAGGACTGATATACCGCGTTCAACACAAAACAATTCACATTTATTTCATACACGATATATATTTTATTCATTATTGGGTTATGACGTAGGCAAGTGTTGTAAAAATGTCTAACTCGATCCAAAAATCACATAATTTCCAGATATATTTCAACACGGTTGTATATACAAGTGAGTTACATATGTTGATTTTTATTTTTGTTTTATACAAAATTGGAGCCCTTCCACGTCTTGTCGAAAATAACATTTGACAGAGCAATTAATTTATTTTAAAAATACAAAAAAAATATGGTAATTAATACAGGGAATGTGGAATTGATAAATATTTAGAGTATGTTTTATTTAAATCCCACTACATATAAACAATATATGTATCATAATTAGATCAGAAGCCTTTTACACACAAATTGATGTTTATTGTATGACCTTGTAAGTAACAGAGCATACTGCCTCCATCTCCACTAATATTCATTTAATATTTATGTGATATTTCGTTCTTTTTATACTTAACTTATCTGCATCTAAAATATAATGTATTGTTGATAAAATATTAAATATTATTAAATCAGGCAACTGACACAAATATAGGGCTTAAATAATTTCTGCTTTGTTTTTGTAGTTTTTTTTAAACTTATGTTGTAATGGTATGGTAGTAAAAAAATACGAAAAATTACCAGATATAAAAAAGTACCGCCTGACACCAATATCGCCGGTAAACTCGTTCTTTTAAGATTCATAACCGACTTCAAAATCAGAAAATTCAAAATTCTGATCTGTTTTGCAACTGGTAAATTAAATCGATTATTTGTAATTCATTTTAAAATGTTGGTCCCATATGTAATTGAAGTCGGTCCGACGAGAAGTATAATAATAAACATACTTATATTTTAAATTAACCGTTATTTATTGAGGGTGGGAATCGAACCCACGACCTTCTGGCTTAACAGTCTGGATCACTAAATATTAGACGATTAAGCCCATCTATGTATTTGTTGTTATTTTCAGTTTACATTTAATGTAAAACGAGATTTAAATGCTCACATTTGCTATAGAGACATTGACAATATTTTAGAATTTTTTATTTATTTATGGCTATGTTCATTCGCCTTAAGAAAATAGTGACGTATCGATAGAGCCCCGCTCACTGCTGGCATAGGCCTACCCCGGTCTAGTGCTGCCACATCGAACGGCTTCCTTTCGGCTTGTATGGTGACAATTCATACTAATATTATAAATGCGAAATTGTGTCTGTCTGTCTTCACGCTTAAACCGCTGAAAGACAAAGCTTTTACGACCGACATTTAGGCTTGCGGAGCCGCAGGGAAAAGCTGGTGTAATATAAATTTATAGGTAAAATTGGTGTCAACATAATTATTTGTACCGCCGTCTTTCGCCTGAGATGATGATTGTTATTATTATTATTATTAAAATAAAAACACGCTTTTAGACATTTCGGTTGATTAAAATGTCGTAATGTAGTGGTAACTCTACTGTCTTATATTTATTAAAGGTATACTGTCTTACCTACATATGTACTTTGTAGAGTCCGGGAGCGTAGCGTCCTGTCGCGACGGTGTAAGCTAACACACTGCAGTGAGTAACACTGTATATCTTTATTAAATACTAGCTGACCCGCGCAACTTCGTCTGCGTCTCTCAATAGTAATAAATTTTATCAGTTTTTGAAACATTCTTCATTGGTGCTCCGCTCCTTTTGCTCTTAGCGTGATGATATATAGCCTATAGCCTTCCTCGATAAATGGGCTATCTAACACTGAAAGAATTTTTCAAATCGGACCAGTAGTTCCTGAGATTAGCGCGTTCAAACAAACAAACAAACAAACAAACTCTTCAGCTTTATAATATTAGTATAGATGTATCTCAGGATGGTTTTTAACTTTTATCTAGGTACATATGAATCACAATTGTTTTTGTTCGTACGTGAGCTCAGATTACAACGTTCAGATGTCAGCAAAAATTGTTCCAATCTGATACCTTAAAATTTTCGTATTGAAGATATTTTTTTGTCATACATACGTGACAATAGCGTCCAAAGGCATAATTGACTATCTACAATGTTTTATCCATTTATAAACAGAATTTCATAAACAACAAGAAATAATCGTGGTTTAAATTAATATAGGGACCTATTAAACAGTACTAGGTCTGCGTTGGACCAATAGGGTAGTTGTATCGGTCAATATTACATTTTAAAGTACAACTTGAGTTCTCCTCCATTATTCATTTAATGTTTTTTATTTGATATCATAAATTATTCGATAATATCAAAGTATGACGTCACAACGCAGTATTTACCGCATACTTTAATAAATAGGTACTGTTTTCTTCTGCAGCCATCTACCCTGATCACAAAATGGCATTATTTTGTACAAACTAATAATACATAAAGGCGACAGGCGTGGTTGGGCTCCCTCAAGACACTGTACAAAAATTTAATTTTCACAATAGACATATTTGTTAAAACAATGGTACAATTAAAATTTCTAACCAGTAATTGCAGTTCAAAAACCGAGCTATCAAATGCGAAAAGAATTTTCTAATTGGACTGGTAGTTTTAGAGTTCGCTTTGAACAGAGAAACAAACTATTTAGTCTTATGACAGTATTGTTTAATTATATCCATGTACCAAAGGTTTTAACAAAAATATCTCTTTTTACATTGTTAAGAATCTCAGAGAGATTCACTAAAAACATAATAATCTGGCAATCACAATATAATCGCATCTTGCGCACAGCTTCCGTTTCATCTAAAGGTTATCCCACATATATGTTTCTTGATCTCAATTTTCCCATTTTTAATCATCAAAGTGCTCTTTTGACATCATGAAAAGTTCGTATTATGTTATAGATATTCAAACTGTAGTCAGTACAATGAATGAGGTTAAAACTTCACTGCCTACCCAATCGAGGTTACAGGCGTGAATGTATAGAATTCTCAAAATATATAATAATTAGATGTCATCATCGACCAGTATAACTTGACCTATCTTTGTATGGACTTTGTACTATGACAGGTCAAATCGTATACTGGACCCGTATAGTTTTAAGTTGAAGTTTTAACGTACTTTTTAACTTTATAACACGTGTTGTTCAATTTTTTTTGTGCACTTCTACATATAAACATTTATCATCATCAACAGCCTTTAGCAGTCAAAATTCTTCTGCTGGACATAGGCCTCTCCTTAGACAAGAGGTAACTGTCCTACTATACCACTCTAGCCAGACGGGTTGGTAGAGGGTTTGTTTTAAGTTTTCCCTATCTGTGCAGTGCTGTTGTCCTACGTAGTTAGCTCTCTTAGTCGGCTCGTACGAACACACATGGGATCAATAGGGGTGGTGGCACTCCGTATTCTTAAACCACCACACAGATAATATAAACATTAGATATTCCAAATGTGATATGCTACCGAGCGACGTATTTGTTTAAAACGGGGAACATAGAATTTTCTTTACATATACATATTATTATAAACATTCTTCAGGCTCCGGTAACCTCAGTTGAAAAAAAGGTCTCACTCCGGTCAAGTAGGAAAATTTGATCCAAAACATGGGTCTCTCGCTGTATCACAGTGGGATCAACCATAGCTGATAGAGAGTGGTTGTTGGGGCTACAGACTGAGCTAGTATGTATTTTTCTTTTATATAAAAAGTTCAAAGTGTATCCTATTAATAATTTTGCGCACTGCGCTTGTTTTCATAAGTCTGTCTATCTGATTCCCCAGCGGGTGATATAAAAGCCCGTATCTAAACGAATCAAACTATTTTTATACCTTAAAAGTGGCAAATAATAAGTAGGTTGCATGGGTGTAACCAACATTGAGTATTTGTGTTGAAGATCCTGATATATTTCTTTGTCTTTTTAACAGATTTGGTACATTTTTGGGTATTTTTTGTTTTACTGATTCCCTAATCATGCATTTTAGACTATTGGTCGTTCGTATTTCATGCTTTTTTGACCCCATCCCGTCCTTGTCACAGCTAGTTACATTTGTAAGAATCCGCCCTCCCTAGTGTGACGTCAAATATTATAAAATTTTACATCTAGAATTATTAAACTAATTTTTGTTTAATAAAATCAACATCAAATAAAACATTTGAAAAAATTAATTAGATATAAAAAATGTGCCGTCACGAAACCTAGGACCTCTCCCACCTTCTGTCATCGTAGGAATACTCGTCAACAATTTTGTTCTGTCCAATAATGTTTCTTCTGTCTTCTCTTATTTCAATATTTGCTGTATTGCAATATAATATTATAAATACATAAGGGAGGTTGCCAATTTTGTTTTTACTCCTTAACTATTCAACTGAAAATGTGTTGAGTGTTTCTCTGAAGATGGAAAAAATACTTTTACACCAAGCAAAGCCTGGGGCAACAGTTAGTCAATAATACAAACATGTGGGATAACCTCTCGAGAGCTGGAGCTGTATATGTGTGGCTGCGGTTCGCTAGTCAGCTAGCTAGTCGGCTAGTGTTGGTTCGGGGGGTGATGGTGGGGAGCGGGTCAGTGCGGTTGGGGCGGAGTCTTGGCCTGGTCGGGAGGGGGCGGCGCGGGCCAGTCGCCCGCCTCGCCCTCGTACTGAGTGTTCTCGAGCCGCGTGATCAGCCTCTCGTCCTCGTCGCCGAATTCCCCGCCCATCAGGGACGGCTCGCCAACCACCATGACGTCCTGTAATAAAAGAAATTACAATTAAAAAGAGAACTTGGACTTATGTCAGTTGAAGTTTCAGATATGGGACTCAAACGAGTAAAAGAGTCACCTGAGTCCCCCCCTAAATGACTCCTGCCGCCCATAGATACACAACTGCGTTACCGCACTTTGAGTCCCCCCCCCAGACACAGTCTCCCACCAAAGTCTATATTAAATTTGAAAAAAATATGCTTCTTTATACCTTAGACAGAAGCCTATACATGCTAAAAATAGTAAAAAAATTGTTTACTTTCAAATATTGATTGCATTCATGGTCATTTGCATTTTTTTTATTCATTCATCAACCTTTACTAGTCCACTGCTGGACATAGGCCTCTCCTTAGATAGGAGGTTTTGGCCTACTATACCACGTTACCCAGACGGGTTGGTATAGGGTTTGTTTCAAGTTTTCCTTCTCTCTACAGTGCTGTTGTCCTGCATAGTTTGTTCCCTTAGTCGGCTCTTACAACACCCACGGGATGAATTGGGGTGGTGACATTCTGTATTCTTAATCCGTCACCACACGGATGCTTACTGATTAATACTTAATAAATACTCTACCATAGCCATGTACTTATATGAAAACTTTATTGTAGAGTGCGACGGAGAGGCCACACAAAAGCCTAGTATTATTCCTGATACAAAATTGTTCCTAGAAGCCTGCAAACCAACCTAGGGGGCTCTCGTGGTTCTGTAAAGAATTCGGTTGGCTCACGTCGTTAACCTTACCTATATGTATAAAGGTCAATTTTTGAGTGTAAAGCGAGGACTGGGGCCCTGTTCCGATACCAATTGTAATAAGCTCACTGCACTATTATTACCCTTTAAAATAATCTGATAACTCGACAGGAACTGTGTGAGTCGGTTAGGAGTCGTCATAGAATATTAGTATAGTGAACAAGTGTTCTGATCTTGCAATATAGGCAAGGAGAGAGATAGATGTGAGGTTGGTACCTGCGAGGCGAGGCTGAAGTTGGGTCCGGGCGAGCGCTTCTTGGCGGGCGCGGGCGGCGCGGCGTTGGGCCCGCCGCTGCCCTTGCGCTTGCGCCGCTTGCTCGCCGGCCGGTTCGTCTCTGCAACACCACCCGCTACTTCACGAACACGCACATACTGGATACTTTATATCATTTTATTTAGTTCAAAACTGACTTCTACGAGTTTCAATTTTACTAAGCTGTATTTTTCATCCCTTAATTTTCCACCCTTAGAAGGGGAATTTTTACTTTAAATTAAATAAACTGTACGTACAAACTATTCAATTATCTAAATCGGTTCAAAAATAACGAATTTTTCATGTAACAATTTTTTTTTTTATGGACATACTGGTCACCTCGTGGCAAGTAACTACCGCCGCCCATAAACAGTAGATAGTCAACCTTTAGGGAACACACGTTTAGTATTTTAAATAGACCACACCTAAACTACCAATACTTTATTTATTTATTCTTGTAACACTTTTTTTACATTAAAAAATAAATTTCTACGGTAGACTCAACACACAAGCTTGAAAAGTTACCGTTCTCTCCTAAACCAAGAATTTAAAAAAATACCTACGTCCATTATAACAGCCTTATGGTAATATTTATTAGAGACTAGATAAAATAGAAGCAGTGTGTTGTATACCTGGTGGCGCCACCATCCTCTGCCACTTCTGGAACAGCGTGGTCTTGAGGCAGTCGCGGGGGGAGAGCGCGTACGCCTTGTGACGCGACATCAGCTCCTGCATCGGCTCCAGGATCACGCATAACTGTTCACATAAATCACAAATTATATTCATATTTAATGAGTTGAGTCCGTGTGGGTGATTAAGAATACGGATTGTCACCACCCCTATTCATCCCGTGGGTGTCGTAAGAACCGACTAAGTGAGCAACACAGCAAAGAGAAGGAAAACTTGACACAAACCCTATACCAACCCATCTGGCCAGCGTGGTATAGTAGGCCAAAACCTCCATTCTATGGAGAGGCTTATGTCCAGCAGTGGACTAATAAAGGCTGTTGATGATGATGATGATACATGAATGATAATACAATCGAACTTGAGTTAGAGCGGTTCCTGGCTAAGTGGTAAAAGAGTATAGTATCACATTGCAAAGTTAAGCAATCCCAGCCAGGTCAGTCTATGGACGGGTGACCGTTCTTAACACATTAGGACCCCTCCGTGCGTCGGAGAACGATAAGCCGTCGATCCTGGTTACCATACCAACATCTGTGGCAATCATTACGGGTACTTGGAGCCCTAAAAAAGTTCGACAACAGTATCTATAGAACTTCGATATCGCCTAGTACTTGGGTTGTGAGTCCGTGTGGTGACGGATTAAGAATACTAATTGTCACCACCCCTATTCATCCCGTGGGTGTCGTAAGAGCCGACTAAGGGAGCAAACTAAGCAGGACAACAGCACTGCAAAGAGAAGGAAAGCTTGCAACAAACCCTATATCAACCCGTCTGGCCAGCGTGGTATAGTAGGCCAAAACCTCCTTCCTAAGGAGAGGCCTATGTCCAGCAGTGGACTAGTATAGACTGTTGATGATGATGACTTGGGTTGTGGAGGTCTGAAAGCGGTCGCTTTAATGTTAGAGGGGGCAGACGAGCAGACGGGTCACGTGATGGAAAGTGACTATCGCCGCCCATGAACGTCTGCAACTCAGGAGTCACAAACGCGTTGCTGGCCTTTTAGGAAGGAGTACGCTCTTTTCTTGAAGGTTTGAAGGTCGTATCGGTCCAGAATTACCGCAGACGATAAAGATAATTTTACGCTCCATGTAAAACATCAAAGTTCTTATCGTGGTAGACTGTAAGGCAACGCCAACCTTATTTGGGAGGAAGACTGGGAGGGTGATGATATTGTAGTGTGATTTTAAAGTTTGAGTGAGAGTCAGACTTGACAGTCTGTTTGAATTATTGGTAACATTCTCAGATCCAGCCGTATAAGCAATGTTATTTTGCTAACATTGTCTTTTCTTTTCAGCTAATATCTAAAGTGCCTGTGTGACACAATGGGCTTGCCGCTGCTTACATAATCATCGTCATCATTAACAGCCTTAAATTGTCCACTGCTGGACATAAGCCTCTCCTAAGAAAGGATGGTTTGGCCTACTATACCACGTTGGCCAGACGGGTTGGTATAGGGTTTGTGTCAAGTTTTCCTTCTCTTTGCAGTGCTGTTGTCCTGCGTAGTTAGTTCCTTTAGTCGGCTCTTACGACGCCTACGGGATGGATAGGGGTAGTGACATTGTACCAGGGACTTCCTTTCTAGGGTATACCTGGTTCCCCGGCTATTAGTACCCGAGACGGCGCGCGGTTTTAGTCGGTTCGAGTCCGACATGCCACTGACAGGTGGTATCCGAGGGGATTTCCGCACGGAAAAAAAAAAAAAGGGGTAGTGACATTCCGTATTGTTAATCCGTCATAACAGATAGTGTGTTACATAAGTGACATGATTTTTTAGTAAAAATGATCATTTGATCTCTGCCTACCATTTCGGGGATATAGACTATAGGTTCAGAAACACGTGGTAACGTCATCCTCTCGTGCAAGGTGTAGAGGAACATACCCTGAGATAGTTGAGCGTGGAGTTGGTGATGCCCTGGCGCGTGATGTTCTTGGCGAGCTGGTCGAGCGCGGCGTGGTCGGGCGGGTGCACGGCCTGGCGCGGGATGAGCTCGCGGTGCGCGCGCACGGCGAGGTGCCACGACTTGATGCGCATCAGGTCGTCGAACGTGAACTCCAGGATCAGCCGCCCTTCCGTGCACACCTGGAACGTACACATACATACATATTTATAAGTTTTTAAAAATCGTCTGTGGTAACCACTTAAACCACTTGGTGGACCATGTTTGTTAGCCATTTACGGGGTATAACAATAATATTTGACAAAGCAGTGTCAAATAATAAAATACATTTCAGCGCCACCTAGCGAAGACTAACTGCACTTTTAAGTAATCTAATGATCCTGTACCGCGCAATCAAAATTGTAGTAGACCTGAAGAATATTATTATCTGTAATGTCACATCTTTACCTAACACACACATCGATACCTAAGTAATGAAATCTTTTTATTTTTTGAACAAAGTATTACGCATTTTGAAATGTAAATTGCAAGAGGATCCATGCGAGTTTGCTATAGTGGTTGTTGACCCTGACTGCTAAACCGGAAGTCGTGGATTCGATTCCCACCCAGACCAAATATTTGTGTGATGAGCACGACCGTTTGTTCTGTGTTTGGGTGTAATTTTTCTATAATTTGTATGTATTTAGAAATATATGAGTATGTTTATCAGCAGTCAGGTTACAGCACAGGCTCTGCCTAGTTTGGGATCAAACAGCCGTGTGTGAGATGTGTGCGATTATTATTATTATTAATATAGTTAACCAGAGCTAAAATACTTATTAAATACTAACTTTTACACTTTACTTCACTCGTGGTAATCACTCAGTTAATCCACAATCAAAAGTAAAATATAATATTGGTAAGATATGATTACCTTAGTAAACATAGGTTTCCCATGGTGCGTCACCATGGTACAATGGTCGCAGTCGAGGGTGATGCTTGTGTTGTGGAATGATTCCTTGGGCTGTCGCATAGTGTAATACAGTTCTGACACACCACCCTCATATATACTGCGAAAGTAACGAGGTATCAGCGTCCTTCCTATTGCTGGAAATCAAAATTAAATATATATTAAATATTGGAAATAAGTACGCTAGAAATGGTCGGTTGATGGCGGAAAGCCCCCTAACATGCAAATGGGAATAAAATCATAAAGTTATGGCAAAATCATCATCATCATCATCATCAACAGCCTATACTAGTCCACTGCTGGACATAGGCCTCTCCTTAGAAAGGAGGTTTTGGCCTACTAAAAATTTGGCAAAATATCGGCAGTTAATACGCCTTTGACTACACTCGGTGAGAAGTAGGGATGTAATAAATTACAATCATGTGTCATAAATCATATGATTTGCATCACATCTGAGACCAATCTACAAAAACACTGTGACTTATGATAATGATTACGCTATCGCCAAACTCGCGTAAAGTCAAGTTGATTAAAAAAAATATTTTTCTTTTCTTTGCTTTTAATGACAATTATCTTTGTCTTTGACCTAATAACATTAGTGATTTATCACAGGTGAAATCGCAGTACCTAAAACCAAACTATTCATTATTCTATTTATCATCACTAGTGAAAAGCAACGGACAAATAGCTTAATAGCAGTTTTCTGTGATGCCGTGGTGGTTTTCAGTCGAGCCGGCCCATTAGTGGCGAAGCATGTAGATACTCCGGGATGTAAAACACCCTAGGTCCTTAGCTGTACCCTTGAGTGTGCCAAATTCAATAGCGAACGGTTCAGAAATTGGCGTAACATCATTGGGAGAGGCAGAATGTTTTAAGAATTGTTCACGTTTTATGGCACTTGGTGTGATATGCCATTCTGCGCCTTTTGAATTTCTTTTACGACCTCTGCAGCATTCTAGATCAGAAATCAGAAGGTAGAACGCAACCATAGTTAAGTGGACTGAAGATTTAAAGAAGTGGTGTATTATAGCGCACACAGGAAAAGACCAACGTTCAGCGGTGGACTGCAATAAGCTAAGGATTGATTAAGTTTGTTGATTAGGAATCGAACCCGCAACCATTCGATCGCATGTCACAGAATATTTAGTCATACCAATATTATAAATCTGAAGAGTTTATTTGTTTGGTTGAAAGCGCTATCAGGAACTACTGGTTCGAACTTAAAAAAATATTTCAGAGTTGGATAGTCCATTCATCCAGGAAGGCTATAGACTATATAACATTACGATACGACCAAAAGGAGATGAGCAGCAATTAAAAATGTTGCAAAAACAATATATATTAGTTTTGAGATACGTAGATAAAGAGGCGTGGGTCGACTAGCCAAGAATAAGCCATATATCTAATACCTATATAAAATTCTCGTGTCACGGTGTTAGAAGTTGAACTCCTCCGAAACGACTCAACCGATTTTCGTGAAATTTTGTGTGCATATCGGGTAGGTCTGAGAATCGGCCAACATCTATTTTTCATAACCGTTTTTTTTTTGACAATTAAAAAAAAAATGTATATGGCAAAACAACGTTTGCCGGGTCAGCTAGTTTTAAATTATAACAAGACACTTACTATATCTTTTAGGTCCATCTTCTAAACAAAATGTAAGTGTGAGCGTCGCATCATCTTCAAAGAATTCTGTCGCGAACGCATCCCACCATAGGTTGTCAGAGTCCTGGAACATTAAAATCGTACATTGAAACCATCATTTGAGCCGTAGACCAGAGCCTCAATTCTGCTATTTTAATATTGTATCAATAGACTGTCGATGGAATGTCGTCTCAATTGTTTTGCACTTTTCCTATTCTACTAACTATGTAAGACCAATGGCCTCACGATGACTTATCACTGATACAAATGTCTTCGATGTCTTTGTAACAGTTTGGTAAACGGTACATTTTAAATTTGTAAAAAAATGATATATTTAATTTGTTTTTGATATCAACATTGATGACCTATATTACTATATCGACAGTCTATTGACACTGTGAATTTATGTTAGTAGAATACTGATATTTTGACCGATGTCCATGGCATCTCAACATCGTGCCAATGGAATGACAGTGGCTTGGCGTGAGCGTAAAATAGCAGAATTGAGGCCCAGCTCGGTGCAAACAAGGATGCGATTCGCCTAATTGCGATTTCCGTAACTCTGGGGCGGATTCGCATGCGCGTTGACGGCTTTCAAAAACCTTTCTTGGTAAAAGGTTTTGAAGAACCCCATACTGAATGTGGACTGTTATGGTGCATTCAATATCTTATATTACTTAGCTCGACTTAAATACTCTATTTCTGGATCAAATAATAACAAAATAAATATATATATAATTATATGACACAATATACCTATAGTTCACAGGTACGCAGTAGGGATTGTTGTATAGTTATTTTAAGTTACAATTTTCAATATAATAATAATATCTATTAAGGTGCCTAATTGTTTAACAGACACTGGTCATCATCATCACATCACATCAACAGCCTTTAACAGTCCACTTCTGGACATAAGCCTCTCCTTAGAAAGGAGGTTTTGGCCTACTATACCACGCTGGCCAGACGAGTTGGTATAGGCTTTGTTTCAAATTCTCCTTCTCTTTGCAGTGCTGTTGTCTTGCGTATTTTGCTCCGTTAGTCGGCTCTTGCGTCACCCACGAGATGAATAGGGGTGGTGACACTCCGTATTCTTAATCCGTCATCACACGGAAATCATCACCTCCGGCAAAATACTTCATTCCCATATGCAGGGATGTTAATTATTCAAAGACCCTAGTGTAAGTTGATTTCACTTCTACCCGACCGTCGTGGTGCCCGGTTGGCCCACCACTGTAACTCCTGTACACCAGGATCCACAGCAGTGACCCACGAACACACGGAGTTATGACACTCGGGAAGTCCCAGGAAGAAATTAAACTGTCTTGGAACCCGCAACGAAATTAATCAGAAGAAAATTGGAGGAGTTGTGACTAGTGAAGATTTCAAAGGCCCTAGTGTAAGTTTATTTCACTTTCACTCGATCGTCGGTGTTGCGATTGGTGAAGATATTAGTTCAGCCCAATCAAAACAAATTACTTGTCACGCTAGGGCCTCAGTGCTTCTCTAGGTTTTTCGAATAACTTAAAAACTTAAATTCGACTTTTTTTTAAAGACAACTCTCGCATTAGGAATATATCCTGTGTCGCGGGGGACTTTACAAACATACATAAAACGGACACAAAGAACACCCAGACTCAGAACAACAATTTGTGGATCACACAAAGTGTCGTCCCATGTGGGGTTTGAACCCACAACACTCGACGTAGTAGGAAGCGGCGTGGCGATCGCTTAAACCACTACGCCATCCGTGCAGTTATGTTTTCCTTACTTAAATCTATTGCATCTCGGCACAACCCTTAGGTAGACTTGGCTTGACTTGTATGACCAAGGAGTTGTTTTATTGATTTTTGATCAAATTCTATCCTGATTACGATAAGAATCTAAATCAAGAAGAGTAATAATAGGTCTTTACCTATGAAATTGCCGTTTTGTATGCAATAAGTGAAAGTACTTATTTTTTCAAACTTTTTTATTTCTGTTATTGTTGCACCTACCGACTATTACTTTTTCCAAAATGTAGACAACTTTTTAGTGAGTAAAAAATTCAATTCCCGAGAGGCAGTACAAAATGCCTTTGAAGAGTTTGTTGCCTCCCGTCCAGCTGATTTTTACAAGAAGGGCATCAATAAACTGCCAATGCATTGGCAAAGATGCGTCGATTGCATGGGTGATTACTTCGAATAACAGAAATAAAAAAGTTTGAAAAAATAAGTACTTTCACTTATTGCATACAAAACGGCAATTTCATAGGTAAAGACCTATTATTTATTCAAACTCATATATTCACGTTTTTTATCCACGAAGGGGTAAACAGAACCGTAATTAAACACCCTTCTTGTTGATTATAATTTTACTCTCACTCGTATAATTAGCGGTAGATACTTGTATCAGGGATTTCCTTCCTAGGGTACACCTGGTTCCCCGGCAACTGTTACCAGAGACAGCGCGCGGTTTATGGTCGGTTCGAGTCCGACATAACCCCCGGTGGGTGGTGTCCGAGGGGATTTCCGCACAGAAAAAAATAGGGGTACATACTTATCTTTACAAATAAAAAAAGGTTTTATATACTCAGACGGTTATTTGCACGATACCTATGCCTAAAAATATATATATATTTTTTTTTTTTTGTTTTTTTTTTTATATATTTTTTGTCGATTTTGATAATATTTTACTACCAGGTTAGTTAGGTCTATACCTATAGGGAGTAATTTAGACTAGTTTTCTTCTCAGAAAAACCCTATAGAATTTTGTCAGGTCCGGGAATCGATCCCGAGGCCTCATCGACTGCAGTCGCGTACCGTACTACACCACTAAGGCAGCGATTTTCAAATTCCACGTGTACAAAGTCATGGGTACCAACTAGAACATAATTTATTTCAAAATGCATATATTATAGGTAAACTAAAACCATACACAGAACAAAACTAATCTTGCATATCACAATATTTTTGCCTTGGGTAGAAATCGAACCTACACCCTCAAACTTAACAGTCAGCATTGGTAACCACTATACCAAACCGGCTCTTCCGTGCTATCAAACAAACTAACCTCTCGAATTTACGATTATGTATAGTGCATAGTAATCGTCAATAGATGGCGTTATACTCTATAAGCAACACTCGCAAGAGTATATTGATAACAAATCTGTGTTCGTTCAATACGATTGTTAGCTGATATGCATGACTGGTGCCGCTGACGAGGAATCGCCATAAATGCATATCAACGTTGTTTTATTACCCTATTACTGTAAAATAATCAAGAAATTATTAGGTCAAGGTTGTAGGGAAGATTGCCGAGTCCGGTGTGACGTACTTGTTTTTTTTTTTTTACGGTAAAGGAGCAGATGCGTCACCGGAGGGCCTGAGGGCTTAGTGTAGGTTTATTTCACTTCTACTCGCTCTCGACAAAGAGCACGTTCGGCGTAGCGATTGGTGAAGATTACAGCGCGGCCCAATCACAGCGCCAAACGCGGACACAGTGATCGAGTAGAAGTGACATAAGTCCCTAGTGGCCCTATCCGTGTGGTGACGGATTAAGAATACAGAGTGTCACCACCCCTATTCATCCCGTGGGTGTCGTAAGAGCCGACTAAGGGAAAAAACTACGCAGAACAACAGCACTGCAGAGAGAAGGAAAACTTGACACAAACCCTATACCAACCCGTCTGGCCAGCGTGGTATAGTAGGCCAAAACCTCCTTTCTAAGGAGAGGCCTATGTCCAGCAGTGGACTATTAAAGGCTGTTGATGATGAAGCCTTCTGGTGTAAGTTTATTTCACTTCTACGATCGTCACGGTGACTGCTTTGTGCGTTGTGATTGGCCCGAACTAAACTCTTCACCTCTGAGGGCCTCATCAACAGGCTTTACTAGTCCACTCTGCTCGTCTGATGTGTTACCCCCTTTACCTAACCTATTTGAAAGGAGCCTAGCAATGCCGCTTTGGATATTCGTTCAAAGAAAGAGGTTACTGAAGCTCTTGGCAATCCAAGGTCTTTAAGCAGGCTATAGAGGGATTTAGCTGGTATACCCCTCGCACTCTCTTCCACGGCATACAACGCAACGACATAACCATTTTTAGTTATTTCGTTGGTTAAGTCAAAGTACTTGTTTCTTTTTAAGTTCGGTCTTCAGGGATGTTCGCTTCCCACGGCACCGTGAGTTCTACTAGTACTACACGCTTAATGGAAATTGCATAAAGGAATATGTCTGGTCTGGACACCGAGGCACAGATATCCTCCAGTATTCTGTAATGATTTTCATACGTGTCCACTAATAATGTCCAGTCAGTGGCGGTATTTATAATTGAGTACGGCTTTTGTTGAGCCTTCCTTTACAAACACGAGGTTAGTTCTTATGTTTATTGTTATTCCTTTTTTCGCTCTCGCCAGCGATAAACTTATAACTTCGCGTATGATTTGTTTATTGTACTAGCTGACCCGCGCAACTTCGTCTGCGTCTCTCCAATAGTAATAAACTTTCTCCGTTTTTGAAACATTCTTCATTGGTGCTCCGCTCGTATTGGTCTTAGCGTGATGATATATAGCCTATAGCGTTCCTCGATAAATGGGCTATCTAACACTGAAAGATTTTTTTAAATCGGACCAATAGTTCCTGAGATTAGCGCGTTCAAACAAACAAACAAACTCTTCAGCTTTATAATATTAGTATTGATATTCGTGACCCCCGGTCTAATAGCGCCTTACAACCCGTCAGTAAGTCCCTGGCTGTACATATTTCCGCACTGCACATCGTAGAAACCTTTTCTGTAACTTTTCCCACCTTACTGGGTTGCTGTGAGAGTCAATTAAAAGACGTTGAGGTAAAATTTTAACAGGGCAGGTATAAAAGTGTGCGCCATTTCAAAGCTGGGGGGTTACAAAATTCTCCTAGGGTTAACCATTCATTCTGCATTTGTAGGTACATTGCGTGCACCTTGTAGGTATCGTTTTCATCTTTTTGTAGGTAAGATTTTGTTATCTCTTTGTCGGTCAGACAGACCATCTAGCATTTCCCAATCCAACTCTACTGGACTGCGTACCCACGATGCATTTCTTGTGGAATTGTCTTTTGGAAGGGATCTAACGATCTTCTGATTTTGACAAGACATGCCTGTTGGTGACTCTTAGGTGTTTGTAGAGTTCCGCAGGTCTTTTTAATTTCATTCCAACATTATTCGAGTCTGGATCTGCAGATGTTGCTAGCCCGAGCCACAACTTCAATGACTTAGTGATTTTCGAGTCCAGTTTTTTATAGTGGTTCTGGTTTATATCGTATACCAGAAAAGGCCAGTTGAGACGTGATGTTAAGTAGTTGTCGTAAGTCCAAGCTGTTTTTACGTTACTTATTGGCTGTAGGTCTTCCTTGTCACGTTTTATGTTAACGAAGTTATCGACTATAGCGTTCATAGATGGAGTGCAATCTTTGTGGTCTATCTTTCTTCCAAGGAATTTTTAATGGCACGGTTTCTGATATTATTGAAACACTTTCCCCACCGACAGTAATCCCGGGGTCATATGAGGTATATCTGGTGCCTCGCCGGCCCAGACTAAGGCAACAGCATTTGTTAGGTTTTGTCCTCATTCCTTCCGTCCAGGTACAGAAGTCATTCACCTTACGCAGTAGTTCTTGGCACTGCTTCGGGTTACCTGTGAGGATCGCGAGGTCATCTGCGAATTCTAAGATGCATTCCGTATATTTTCCATTGACCTTAAACCGGTAGCACCAACCTCTTTTCGAGTGCTGCGTTATTATCTATTAATATATTTATAACTGTATTAAAAACGAATGGTTATAAGCAGCAACCTTGGAACAACCCTACTCTGTATTCGAGGAGTTTGTATGATATAATATAATATATAATATAATAATATAATATATTCTACCACATACACACAACGCCATCTAGTCCCAAACTAAGCAGAGCTTGTACTATGGGTACTAGACAACTGATATAAATACATATATACTTTTTTTTTTGTAAATACATACATATTATACATAGAAACACCCAGACCAAATCAAACATCAAATGTTCATGCACACAAATGTTTGACTTGAGCGGGAATCGAACCCGCGACCTTTGGAATAGCAGTCCGTTACACAAACCACTACGCCATCCAGTCGTCATAGCCCTCTTTTGCTGTGACCTCTTTTATAATTTACTTAGTGTGTAATTTAGAAAGTAAATAAAATTAACCTAAATTCTCACGTTAACAAGATTAAGTCCAATGGCATATATTTGACGAGTTTGTTGGTCTAGTGGTCAACGGACCTGACTGCTAATTCGATTCCCACCCAAGACTAATTTTGTGTGATGTATCTGAGTGAAATTTATTTATAGTATGTATGTATGTATTTAGAAATATATAAGTATGTTTATCAGCAGTTTGGTTACCATAGTACAGGCTCTGCCTAGTTTGGGATCATAATCAAAATTACGATCACTGCGAACTCCAGGTTTCAATTATGTTTGACATGATACTGAATAAAAATATTAAGGAAGTATATTAAAGTAATTGTAAAGTAAAATTGACTGCACGCATGGTGTAGACGGTTAAGCGGTCACCTCGCCGCTTCCTACTGCACTGAGTATTGTGGGTTCGATTCCCACATGGGACAACACTTAGTGCGCTCCACAAATTATTGTTGTGTTCTTTGTGTCCGTTTTATATATATATTTTGACTGCACGGATGGCGTAGTGGTTTAAGCGGTCGCCACGCAGCTTTTTATTACGCCGAGTGTTGTGAGTTCAAACCCCACATGGGACAACACCTTGTGTGACCCACAAATTGTTGTTCTGAGTCTGGGTGTACTTTGTGTCCGTTTCATGTATGTTTGTAAAGTCCCCCGCGGCTCAGGATATATACCTAATACGGGACTACACAAAAACAGTAAAAAATACATAAAATAAAGGATATTAGTTCTAAAAACTAGCATTACGTAAAATTTCGTCTATTTTTATAAAAAAAATCTTCAAAGTTCAGTATCTTGTTTGGGATATGGTATTTCATAGTGAAATCTATTAGAAATGACGGCGATTACAACCTCTTAAAGTATTTAGGTCGACTGTAAAGTCCTGTAAAGTCCCCCGCGGCACATCTCTATATATATAAAAATGAATTGCTGTTCGTTAGTCTCGCTAAAACTCGAGAACGGCTGGACCGATTTGGCTAATTTTGGTCTTGAATTATTTGTGGAAGTCCAGAGAAGGTTTAAAAGGTGAATAAATATGAAAATTTGCATTTTTTAACTGTTTTCATAAAAAAAGGATTCCTTTTGTTTGTTTATTTTATACAAAAGTTTAAGTCTTTTATTTATCAATTGAGGCAGTACGAAGTCTGCCGGGTCAGCTAGTGCTATATATATATCTAATGCAGGAGTGGTCTTAAAAAACATTATATATTAAATGTGGCTCACCTCTGTCCTCTGTTGTAACCGTTTATTTAGTTCATAAACTCTGTAGTCTGGCTGGCCGAAGTACGGCGCGTGCCGCCTGGAATAAGCAGAAAAGGAAAAATTAATTATGTTTGTCAAATCTATGTATTAATTCGGCAATAGGCTTGCCTTGAAAAAATGGGGCTGAAGTTATGATTAGCAAGATATGGTCTTTTTGTGGCGTGACGGATGAATGCAATTGTGACTATCTCTCCCCGGCCATTGACAACCAGGATGGTTTTTAGCCGGTAAGAATCCGACAGACCTTCCCCTCCCCTCCTAAGGGCTCTGTCTACCCCTTTGAGGATATAAACTTGAGTGTCTGTGATACGTGTAGAAAATTCTTTGTACCCCATCTATGTTTACAAATAAATAAAATTGAAGTGTCTGTATGTAATGTCAAAATAATGAGTTTATTTCATGCTCACACGGTTATTTGCAAGATAACTATGCCTAAAAACCAGTTTAAATATTTTTGTCTGTCTGTTTGTGTCGGGTAATCTGCAAAACATCTAGACCGATTTTGATAATATTTTACTACCAGGTAGCGGTCTATGTAAGGAGTAACGCGAACGAACGCGAGGCCTCAATGACGGCAGTTGCGTACCGTACCACACCGCTAAAGCAGCGCTTTTCAAATTCCACCACCAGCTAGTCTTCAATACAAATAAATAAAATTGGAGTGTCTGTTTGTAATATTAAAATAACCGCTTTTTACTAAATGCATATGTATGTTTACACGGTACATATGCCAAAATAACATTTTTTTAATTTTTGTCTGTCTGTCTGTTCCGGGTAATCTCTGGAACGGCTAGACCGATTTCGACGGGACTTCAAGTGGCAGATAGCTGAACATAAGGAGTAACTTAGGCTACTTTTTTTAGACTAGCTTCGCTCCGCGGCGTTGCCCGCGGTTATAACAACAAACGCGGGTAACACCGCGGGTCTCAGCTAATTTTAAATAATTATGTACTTTATGTTTATGCTTGTATGTGCACAAAGCTATTTTGCATTTAATTTTTCTAAATTAAAAACGTTCACATTAAACCATAATTGTCCAGTAATTATGTTGATCTGTCATAGTAAAAAGTGTATACAGTGACAGCTCAAGATACACTGCTCCTTGAGACAAAGCAAAACTTTCAAAGTGGTCGAAATTCCTATACCAAGCGATATCTCGATGTGTAAATACATGCATAAAAAACATCCAAACTCCGAAACAAACATTTGCAGATCATACAAACATTTGGTCCAACTCAGAAATTGAAGTACTGTTGAAAAAAATGAGCTTCGAGTCGGAAGCTCGAACCTCCAGTCGAAGCTACTGAACTTTTAAAGCTCGATTTCTAAATTCTCGAGAGCCTTTAGAGTTCGAGTCTTAAAGGCTCAAAATCCCTAAAGAGTTCGTTTATTAAGCAATCTTCTGATTGGCGTTTCCCAGAATTTTTACGAACTATAATTTAATTAGGTTATTATTATGGTTTTATTTTTATGATAAAATATTAATATTGCAATTTAGTATGTTTTTATTGCAAGTTTACATAATAATTGATTATACAGGAAACCTAACACATTGATTCAGTGCTATTAATATCTTTGAGACTACCCACATTTGCTATTAATATAACTACGAGAGTTATTTGTAACATAACATTCCATTCGTAATAAAAATATAAAGTTTTCAGTACAATGTTTCTACTTTAAATTATATTATTAAATGTATTCATTCGTAGTTTATCAGTGGGTGATTAATAAAGTTTTTTTTTTCAGTCCAAAAAAAACTGCGGTATAACCCGGACCGATACGACCTTTAAACCTTCAAGAAAAGAGCGTACACCTTCCTTAAAGAACGAGCGTAACGAGACGTCCAACGAAAACAAGCTAGAAAGGCCAAATACAACCATTCAGGATTTAAGAGAGCGTCAAGAAACCTCTAACGAGAATCTGAATACTCTTCTCCCTAATCGTTCCCTCACTGCTGAGGATCGTGACTCCCTTTCATCCTGTCAACTATATGTTTCCATCAGGTTTTTTTTTTCATTTTTTTGTTTTTAAAATGGGTAACGAAAATAAACGACAACCAATCTGTGGAACAAGTTATCGGCTGCGCTATTTCCGGACCGATACGACCTTCAAAACATCAGGAAAAGAGCGTACTCCTTCCTCAAAGGCTGGCAACGCGCTTGTGACTCCTGAGCTGCAGGCGTTCACGGGCGGCGTTAGTCGCTTTCCATCAGGTGACCCGTCTGCTCGTTTGCTAGGGGGCAATGGTGTCAATTCACAATAGTGAACAATAAATTGTAATGTAAAAAATACATACGTATATGAGCCCTAAACGGCCGAGCTCGAGTTTCGAGTTCAACTCGGCTCGAGTAGCGAATCGATCCTTGTGTAAATCCTCGAGCTTTGTATAATACTGCTAATAAGACTCGAGCCTTCAATGAGTTTGACTTAGGAGCTCGAGCTATCTAACAACACTAAATTGAACCCGAGAACTCAGCACAGTGGTCGCATACGCTACCACTGCATCACCGAGGCAGTCAAATAAGTATTAATCTTTTACGAGGCACTTATAAATTTAATTGTCCGCGTGGTGACGGATTACGGAGTCTCACCACCCCTATTCATCCCGTGGGTGTCGTAAGAGCCGTCTAAGGGAGTAAACTAAGCAGGACTGCAAAGAGAAGAAAAACTTGAAACAAACCCTGTACCAAACCCTCTGGCCAGCGTGGTATAGTAGGCGAAAACATCCTTTATAAGGAGAGGCTTATTCATGTCCAGCAGTGGACTGTTATAACCTGTTGATGACACATTCAATTATTTGACTAAAATTCATTTGATTCTTGTATTATTAATTTTATTAGCACGAAACTAATATTAATATATTTGCCAGATTTAGTCATAAGTATACGACCCTGAGCTGCTCCAGCTGTTGCTGGAACTGCACAATCTAGCTGTATGAGCAATATCCCGTTTCCTACCATAGCATTTCGTTTTTATCAAACTGGCCTGTTGGTCTAGTAACCAGAACGTGGGTTCAATTCCCGTCCAGAACAACTAATTGTGTGATGAGCACTATCAGTCGTTCTGTATCTGGATGTAATTTATCTATAATATATTTGTTTTTATTTATAATTTGACAGCCCGAATAGCGTAGTGGTTGAAGCGGTCAACATTGTTGTTCCGAGTCTGGTGTTCTTTGTGTCCGTTCGATGGATGTTTATGTAGCCACCCACGATAAGGATTAGGTTCCTAGTGAAGGAGTTGACTTTAAAAAATGTATTTGGTAATATTTAAGTATGTTTATCAGCAGTCTGGGTACCATAGTACAGGTTCTGCCTAGTTTAGTATTAGACGGCCGTCTGTGAGATGTGCCAAATAATTATTATCAACATGTACGATATACTCCATTTTTCAATTTTTAATTCTCAAAGTACTTGGTTAAAGGAAACAGATTTATCCCCTATGAGTGGGACCAAATTATAGTTATCAAAAAGTGTGGATACGTCACGCATCTCTCTTCCTCTGCGAGGTCTTAATGTGTGAATTCGTGTATGAGGAGATGGCATTTTATTTTACTTAATTTATTATTATTTATTAAATACTTTATGCACAAAAAAAATGTACAAAGGTGGACTTGGCATTCTCTGCCAGTCCACCTTGGGGTGGTGTAAGGTGAGTGATTAGATGTACTAAACTCAATAACAAGACTTAACTAAGAAATATATACACAAAAGGTTATGTGAAAAAAAATGCGGGTAGAAAAAGTGATGAATATCATTAAAACTTACAAACATACATACATATACCTACACATATATACATTCGTACAAACACATACATACATATGTACATACATTTACAGAATTCGTAAAATATATTAGGTATTAATCCAATGATGATGTAGCATCTTTGGGTGTGAGGAGAGCTCTCACTTTGGCCTTAAACGAATGACGACTAGGAGCCATTCTGATTTCCTGGGGAAGAGCGTTCCAGAGGAGGACAGATTGAATGACGGAGGAAGAATGAATACATGCGGAAGTATGAGAATATGAGAGATATAATTGAATTTTTAACCGACTCCAAAAAGGAGAATGTTTCCAGTTCGTCACTCTCACAATTAAGACGAACCTAACGACACCTCAAATGCCAAAATCCACCAAGCCGGTTAGGCAGCAGAGCGCCGTCTCCTTCTGCGAGCAAGTTATGCTCGCGAAGGAGACGGCGGAGCGGGACCGGGAGAGGTTTAGAACTCTCCCGGCCCGCCAGGCCCGGGCACGGGCCAGGCACCGCAGGCGACTTAGGCGCCGGAGGTCGCAGAACGACCTCCGTCCTCCATAAGCGCAGGCCTGGGGGTGACAGGTGAGGCCATCTGTCACCCCGGCGGTTTTAGTCGGTTCGAGTCCGACATGCCACCGACAGGTGGTATCCGAGGGGATTTCCGCACGAAAAAAAAAAAAAAAAAAAAAAAAAAGGCAGCAGAGCGTGCCAATAAATTTACATTCCTACACTCATACACGTTCTGGCGCAGTCGAGTAATAATAACAATGATAATATTAAATAAGCTGGATCAAGGGTTCTCCAGAAGGCAGTTCTCCTCGATACAGCACGTATTGTAAGGAAGTTTCTGTCTTTGGGAGTCTTAACCACCGGTGTCTTGCTCCCTGTATACGATACCGATGGGACACTATTTTTTAAATATTTTTTTTGTTTTTGTATATAAATATCTTTAAAAATGTAATTTATATGTATATTTAATGAAATAAAGAGAATAATGATAATATTAATGCTCACATTAGACGGCTGGATCAAGGGTTTGAAGCAGAAGGCAGTTCTCCTTGATACGGCCCGTATAGTGAGGAGGTTCCTGTCTTTGGGAGTCTTAACGGTTCCTGTCTTTGGGAGTCTTAACCACCGGTGTCTTGCTCCCTGTACCCGATGTCGGTGGTCTACTTTTTTTTATAATATATTTTTAAATGTATTTTTTTTCTTTTGTAATATATTTAGTATGTATGTCCCCGCGTGTATCCCCTTTCTCAAGAATCAAACTATCTTCATACTAAAGTTCATCTGAATCGGTTCAGCCGTTATTGATTCCCCATACAAAACTAAAAATCGATTATCTATACAAATAAATAAAATTAGAGTGTCTGTTTGTAATATTAAAATAACCGCTTTCTACTAAATGCAAATATATGTATACACGGTACATATGCCAAAATATCATTTTTTACCATTTTTATCTGTCTGTCTGTCTGTTTGTTCGGGTAATCTCTGGAACGGTTGGACCGATTTCGACGGGACTTTCACTGGCAGATAGCTGATGACATAAGGAGTAACATAGGGTACTTTTTTTTAGACTAGCTTCACCCCGCAGCGTTGCCCGCGGTTATAACAACAAACGCGTGTAACACCGCGGGTCTCAGCTAGTCAATAATATCTGTGACTCATAGTAATTGTTAGTATTACGAAAATTACATAATTACGATAAGATGGAGCCGACAGCATCGAGTCATATATGGACAGTCCATTCTTTCGTCTATCATGACTAGGACCCTATTGGAGCTGCTCCTTACCTGCGACAGGAATAATGCTGCTTTTCAATAAGAAAAGGAGAATTACTTCACGGATGTATTTAGGAGGTACTTGACTAGGCTCGCACCAGCCCAGGAATCCGTTTTCAAGAGGTGAAGCCACCTTCTTTTTGTTCCTAGATAAAGGCCTTCTTATATCACGAAGAACAAATATTTATTACTATTGCGCTATTGTAGTACTAGCTGACCCGCGCAACTTCGTCTGCGTCTCTCAATAGTAATAAATTTTCTCCGTTTTTGAAACATTCTTCATTGGTGCTCCGCTCCTATTGCTCTTAGCGTGATTATATATAACCTATAGCCTTCCTCGATAAATGGGCTATCTAACACTGAAAGAATTTTTCAAATCGGACCAGTAGTTCCTGAGATTAGCGCGTTCAAACAAACAAACAAACAAACTCTTCAGCTTTATAATATTAGTATAGATTATGAAAATTGAATATATGTTCAGTTCAAGGTAAAAATTGATGGAATTCGATCAAAACGTCAAATGATATTTATTTCTGTAAGTAAATCTTTTCAGATATTTTTACAAGTCGAACTTTACAGCTAAATGGAGGCGGCATTTACTAAGACTCACTCTGGGAAGAAACGTCGAAACAAACCCACAGAGGTGTCCTTTTTTTCTGTCTGTTAACAAAGTTCAAGACAACTGCGAGCACAGTGCAGGGAAAACTCCAAGATTTTGCGTTTTCTAAAATAGCCGATCCGTGTGGTGACGGATTAAGAATACGGAGTGTCACCACCCCAATTCATCTCGTGGGTGTCGTAAGAGCCGACTAAGGGAGTGAACTACACAATACAACAGCACCACATCCATACTAATATTTTAATGAGAAAATTGGTCTGTCTGTCTGTTACTCTTCACGCTAAAAACAGCTGAACCTATTGAGATGAAATTTGGTACAGAGATCGTCCGCGTCCTGGGAAAGGACATAGGGTAGTCTTTATCCCAGGAAACATCAATTAAAGGGTTGAAAAGGGGGTGGAAGTTTGTAGTGTGTTTAAAGAATTCGAGTAAGGATGATCAAGATAGATGACACCAGTGAATTCGGTCAATTGAATAACCGCGCATGACCTCATTGGTGCACCTATATCTACCTCCTTTTTTAATTTGTGTCATACAAAGCTCCCTTTTACATATTTCCGTCTCTTTTCACAAATATACTCCAACAGATTGTAGACAAGCGGGAGGAAAGATGTAATATATTAAAAACATCCAACCGAAACCAAACTCTAGATAACTTTCTAAAAGATCGTAATTCGTACAACAGCCCGTAGTACCGTAACGCGTACATAGTTTTTTTTTTTAATTACTGACGTTTAAAATCATTGGCATCGGAATATTTTAATTCGGAATTCGAATTATTGAGTGGCCATTTTAAGCAATGATTTTATACTTATATTTTTTTTAATTTCTTTTTCTTTTATCAAAAATTGCGATCGCAGTGGCCAGTAGTAGTATATGCAACAAAATGAAAGATTTTATAAAATAGTAAAAGAAGAAAGTAACGTATAAAATTAACTTTTATTTTTCGACTAAAACATCTTCAACTATACTTAAATTTCGGTAAGATAATCTCTCTGCTGTGTTTGAAGTATATGATAATTATAGAGATATTCTCGTACCTAAAGTATGGGTCCGGTATGGGATGGTACATGGGCGGCGGCGGCGGCGGCGCATACTCATGGTATTGCAGGTGCGGCGGGTGCGACGGATGATGCGGCGAGAGATGATGGTACTCCCGGTACTCGCCCTCGCCGCCGAGCGAGCCCAGCGCCACAGGCATGTAGGCCACTTTGTCACCGATCCATTGCGCACATTATAACTTTTAAGAACACACTTTAAAACTTAATCTTTGGTTTTAGTTCGCACCGACTTAAAAAAAAATATTTTTCACTTTTAATAAATACTTATATTTAAAATACACTAAACTTTGGTCACTTTGGTTGTAAAATACTTATTAATCCACTTATTCACGTTAAAATATTTTAACTGTAAAAGAAAAAAGCCGGTAAGAATTTACTACGCGGCGCGCATCACGGTGTTCGACTGATAAAGCATTTCGAATTTTTCGCGCGGGAAGTGTCATAGTACCATGAAACGTCCTAAATCCTTTATATACTTAGACGTGCTTAGCCAGTATAGTCATAACTACATGGGAATAGAGGCGATAAGCGCCGACGGGTCGAACCATGGTAGGAAGTGCGGCAACGTCGCGTCAGCTGGCCGTGCTAGTACCGAGACGCGTTCGAAAAGGTCAACATCGGTTACTATTTTTTTTTCATCCCCACCGGCTATTTTCGTTGGCTTTGTTTGTTTTTTTATCATTGATATATTGATTTATTATCGGTTGGAATGTGGATTGGAAATTTTAGTTTAAAACTTTACATCGAGTTCCGGATACAGCATTTACAAATATCGATTGGTACCTGTATCCCTAACAATGTGTATGTAGTTTTACAATAATAAAGTGCGTACAGCTGAGATACCGATAGCGTCGTTGATAACACCCACAAATGTAATTATAATACGAAAACTTACTAATTACCGTAACAAATCATAAATCGATGTAAATCTATTAACAAAATTAATTTATTCAATAAAAATTAAATAATAAAGACTATTGTTTTCACCGCGGCAAGGCCTCGGAACGCACGCGACGTTGCCGTTCATAGCGTTCGCGCCATACTTTTTACTGTTTCTTAGTACATAGAAACGCTCATTACGCTGGCACGCACACAGACAGCGCTTATATTGTTGTACACGCAGTACATAGTGCAAGATGGTATATAATGTACATTCCGCGACGGTAGATATGTAGGTAAACTACGTCGCTGTACAAATCAAACACTCGCGTCTATAAATAAAATGCAGACGTGTCCATGAAACGCGCGCATCTTCGATTGTTTGTGAAAATGATGAAATTCGGAAATGGCGCGGGGAACGTCATATTATGTGACGCGTCATGTGTGCTATTTTTTTTTATTATCTATGTTGTGTACGTATGTTAGAAGCTTAGAGAAAAATTAAGAAAATTGTATTATGACATTTTTTACGTTTAGCGTTTGATTTTTTATTTTAGCGTTTATCTTGTCTTGATAGTTCTTTTTTTTTCAATAAAACGTAGGTACAATTTTATTGGTCCTAATTTTAGAATTTCGAATGGTCTATTCTATAGACAATCACATATTATGTTTATTTTTAAATATCGAATTGAAACGCAATTTAAATAAATAGGAAGAGTGTTCTATTCTAAATTCAAACAGTTTAAAAACAATACCAGAAGTACCGTCACGCGAGGTCGTCTAAACAATTACCTAGCACACATTGTAAAGATACAAAACCACAATTCACACAAATTGCGAAGCCAAGGATGTCGCCTTGACAAGTTATCTAGATACACTGATAAGAACACCAAACAAAGCTCGGCTTGCACCAAAAAGAAACAATGATAACGAACAAATTAGGCTACAGTAAAAAACGCTCGCAAGAAACTATGACTGTGATGTGCAGTTCCGTCACATCAAATGTGTGTCATGTCGAGTCATTGACTTCAGTACCGAGCACATAAACTAATCCACGTGTATTGAAGAAAACCGAGGTGAAATGGTGGAAATCCGAGAGCGTTCCGCGCCCTTATCGACTCACAACACTGCGTGCTCTCAACACTAGTGAAAATACTGTATAAACATATGAATAATATGTAAAAATTGTGTGATATTTGAGCGTTTTGAATGCACGGCTAGTTACCGGCGCGGCGGCACTGCACCTATGTACTTTACATAGGAGAAGTGTGCTGACGGCTGACGAACTGTCAACGTTCGGGTGTTTCCGGCGGTCGGTCGGGCGCGCTCGGAGCTTGTCGGCGCGCGGCAAGTTCGGATACACGATTAGATTATGTCAGAATGATTAATACAAACCGGTTGTAGTTGGGTCAATCACATCGATTTGGACACAATTATTCATCTAGTTTTGTTGAGTGGTCATTCGCGAGCTAAGGTCGACTGATAGCGTACATTTATTTAGATATGAAGTCGGTGCAAATACTGTTGGTATTTACTACCAACGGATATTTTTGACACGGATATTTTCTTGTCTATTCTTCTCTATAGAATTTAGCTAGATTTTTACCGTTGGAGAGTCATGCTTCAGCACAGATGGGCCGGCTCGATCGGAGTGTTACCACGGCCTCACAGGAAATCTTTCAGAATTACCCCTCCACCCCTCCCCCTCTCCGTACAGCAACAACGTAGCAGGTAGGGCAATACCTTCTATGACAGTTGTGAGATCGAAAATTGATCGGAACTGACTTGTGGTCGAATTTTTATTACGAGATTTGGCATTCTGAGTGTATGCCACCGAAGAAAATGGATGAGAGACACCTACACGCAGTTAAATGAAATGCGAATTTTAATATGGATGTATGGTGTTACTGAGATGGTCCAGGAGCGGAATACATTAGAGGAAGCCTGAAAGTAGCGCCAGTGGTTGAAAAGTTGGAGAGCAACAGGTTATTCAGGTATAGGTGTTATACAGTTGATATCTTCTACATGTTTTACCAGTTATGGCGTACGAAATCTTGCAAGACTTTAATTATAATTAAAGAGGAAATAACCATTTTTGTCTACCGCAACTATGTTAAAAAATCTATTAATTCATTAAAACTGACAAGATAATAATAAAAGCATTATGCATTATTCAAGCAATTAATAAATATCAGAATTCTATAGCAAATTACCATTTATAATTACAATTCATAACATCAAGATACCAAGTTAATGGATATCAGAGTAAAGAGAGGAGCAAAGGAAATATGGATGGGCTGCGTGAAAGTAGTGCTGACTGCATGGATGGCGTAGTGGTCCAAGCGGTCGCCACGCCGCTTCCTACTACGCTGAGTGTTGTGGGTTTTATCCCCACATGGGATGACACCACAAATTGCCGTTCTGAGTCTGGGTGTCCTTTGTGTCCGTTTCATGTAAGTTTGTAAAGTCCCCCGCAACACAGGATATATTCCTTAAGCGGGAGTTGTTAAAAAAGAAAAAAGAATAGAATCTGTCAATTTTCAAATAAAATAAAGATTTTGTCGTTTTTTATAAAAATAGTTGTATTTTTATTACTTCTAAATTGTTTTTGACCGTAGGTACTTTCCCACGACTTTGTTTATTTTTTATTAGTGGTCCTAATATACTACTCAAAAATAATTTTGCTATAGGGGAATTCGGGACTGCGGTCCCGGTGCCGAAAGCCTCAAGACCCATTGATCTTTGATTATAAGTAAATCATTTCAGATATTTTTAGAAGTCGGTTTTTGTAAGCCAGAGGTCGTTAGTTCGATTCCCATCCAAGACAAATTATTGTGTGATGAGCACATTTTTGTTCTGTGACTGGGTGTAATTTATCCATAATATAATACGTTTAGTAATATACAGTATAATAATAATTCGACTGCACGGATGGCGTAGTGGTTTAAGCGGTCGCCACGCCGCTTCCTACTACGCTTAGTGTTGAGGGTTTTATCCCCACATGGGACGACACTTTGTGTGATCCACAAATTGTTGTTCTGAGTCTGGGTGTTCTTTGTGTCCGTTTCATGTATGTTTGTAAAGTCCCCCGCTACACAGGATATATTCCCAATGCGGTAGTTGTCTTTTTTAAATACTATATAAGTATGTTTATCAGCAGTCTGCTTACCACAGCACAGGGTCTACCTAGTTTGGGATCAGACGGCCGTGTGTGAGATGTGTCAATTTACTATTAACATAAACGATTTCATAGATTTAGAAACGAACGACCCCTAGTCGGCAGAATATACCACAGCAACGCCACGTAGCTGGACAAACGGTGGTGGTATGTGTTTAATTAGAATGTTTCAGCTCTCAAAGCTGTCGACAGAGTTAACTGAGGCGGGTCGCCTTTCACTGCCTTTCACTCAATTGTCTAGCGCGTTGATGCTTCAATACATTTTTGTACATACTGCATTAACTTTAAATGTAGACGGTTTAAGAATACGGAGTGTCATCACCCCTCTTCATCCCGTGGGTGTCGTAAGAGCCGACTAAGGGAACAAACAGGAAAACTGCACTGCAAAGAGAAGGAACACTTAAAACAAAGCCTATACCAACTCGTCTGGCCAGTGTGGTATAGTAGGCTAAACCTCCTTTCTAAGGAGAGGCCTATGTCCAGCAGTGGACTATTAAAGGCTGTTGATGTGATGTGTGATAATAATTCATACATGTGTGTTGACGGATTAAGAATACGGAGTGTCACCACCCCTATTCATCCCGTGGGTGTCGTAAGAGCCGACTAAGGGAAAAAAACTACGCAGGACACCAGCACTGCAGAGAGAAGGAAAACTTGACACAAACCCTATACCAACCCGTCTGGCCTGCGTGGTATAGTAGGCCAAAACCTTCTTTCTAAGGAGAGGTCTATGTCCAGCAGTGGACTATTAAAGGCTGTTGATGATGATGAATTCATACATGCACTAAGGAGTATGCAGAGACCTATGAAAAGCCTACATTTTGTTGACTATAATTTTAGTTCCCACTTATGTTAAAAGCAAGCCTATTTATTATTAGACTTAAGGAATGCGATCTGAAAATTGGTTGTATATTCAAAAGAAATCCGTGTGGTGACGGATTAAGAATACAGAATGTTACCACCCTTATTCATCCCGTGGGTGTCATAAGAGCCGCCTGAGGGAGCAAAACTACGCAGGACAACAGCACTGCAAAGAGAAGGCGACGACCGCCGGCCGACCGAAGGCGTAGTGGTTTGTGTAACTGACTGCTATTCCAAAGGTCGTTGGTTCGATTTCCGCTAAAGTCAAAGATTTGTGTGCATGAACATTTAATGTTATGTATTTACAAAATAAAAAGTATATATGTATTTATATCAGTTGTCTAGTACCCATTGTATAAGCTCTGCTTAGTTTGGGACTAGATGGTGTTGTGTGAATGTGGTAGAATAAAAAAAAAATGGAAAACTTAACACAAACGCTGTACGAACCCGTCTGGCCAGCGTGGTATAGTAGGCCAAAACTTCCCTTCCAATAAGAGTTCTATGTCCAGCAGTGGACTATTAAAGTATGTTGATGATGATTGCAGATTAGGATGTATTGTGAATAGTAAGCAAGATTAAAAAGTTAAATAATATTTTCAAACACGAAAAAAATTAAGCTTCGTGTATCCATAGACTAAGGCTTACGATAAATGTTTTAAACGTTCTGTACAAACGGCTGTAAATTTTGAACAACTGATATAACCTTCGATGACCGTTGTCCTCGCCAGACCGTGTAGGTCAAAGTGACAATCGTTTGGTTCAAAAACTCTAATTATACATAGCAATATGAAGTTAGGAATTATGCTTGTCATTTGAACGACGACGCCACTTCTTAATATAAAAAAAAAAACAAGTTTATGGTATGACAATGAATAATGTTTAAATATTAAAAATAAATACTGTATTTACTGCTGGCAATTTCTACTAAAACTACAAGAATATTTAAGGGAAAATCGAATTCCTATTTTGAAATAAATTCAAATATGGAACGATCATCTATCGAGAGGGAGCGAGCGAGGTTGTTGATTTAATTCATTAGCAGGAGAGAGATGGTGATAGATGAGTGCGAGGGAGACAGGTGTATGCCGATGTCTAAAGGTAGTGGTACACCGTTCGGTACTTTTCTAATTTTTTTACATCAACATAATTAAACTATTTATACTTATTATTTTTCCATCTAAATTAGATGTATAAAAGTTATTTTTTAATAATTTGATACATCTTACACACGGCAGGGCAGTCTGATCCAAACTATGCCGAACTTGCACTATGGTAACCGGACTGCTATCATAGAAAAATTATACCCAGAAACAAACAAACAAACACAACCAACGATCATGCTCATCACACAATTATGTTTTGGGTGGGAATCGAAACCACGACCTCAGGCCAGTCACAATATTAATTCTACATTAAGTTGAGCTTTGTATTTCCAACCTAAGAATTTAAATAATAACGGATTTGACAAATAAATACTTGAATAACGTATAACCAAAGGTGATTTAAATATCAAAAGAAATCATTCCTACCCTTATTGTTATAAATAAAGAAAGATAAGTATTTATTTATTTAATAATAAGGTTAGAACTAATCGCATACTTACATTCCAAACAACATAAAACACAGGTAGTAAAAAATAAACGAAAAAAAAAAGCATGGACAATATTACGACGAGCGCCTGTGTATCGGCGCCCTAACATTGAATGAGAGAAAGGCAAAGGCGTGCGAGCGAAATACAGATATGTAAATGACAAGCGATAGAAAGGGACAGTAGCAGTCTGTTGACGTAGTAGTAGATGAGATAAGGGGCTATCAGCAGTACGGTGCGCGTTCGAACTGTTTTTTTTACTTGCATTGTTTTGTGACATCTTTCGTAGCAAGTGCATTTAGACCTTGTAGGGAGAACATTTTAGTGAATTCGTTGTTGATGGTGTATTAGTACGTGCGGTGAGGGATTCAGCAAACGGAATGTTACCACCCCTATTCATCTCGTGGGTGTCGTAAGACCCGACTTAGGGAGCAAACTACGCAGGACAACAGCACTGCAAAGAGAAGGAAAACTTGACACAAACGCTGTACCAACCCGTCTGGCCAGCGTGGTATAGTAGGCCAAAACCTCCTTTCTAAGGAGAGGCCTGTGTCCAACAGTGGACTATGAAAGGCAGTTGATGTGATGAGTGATAATAATTAATACATGCACTCACGCTTGTATTCTCTAAGGAGTATGCAGAGACCTATGAAAAGCCTACATTTTGTTGACTATAATTTGAGTCCTTACTTACTTTAAATATTATTAGACTTAAGGAATGCGATCGGAAAATTGGGAGTATAGAAAGGAAAACTTGACACAAATTCTGTGCCAACACTTCTGGCCAGCTTGATATAGAAGGCCAAAATTTCCTTTCTAAGGAGAGGCCTAAATCCAGCAGTGGACTATTAATGGCTGTTGATGATAATACTTCTACTTCTTTTATCTATGACGTAATCGGTTCCTTAGGCTTGCAATTTTTACCAAAAAAATCAGTTCTCTCTTTAGAGAGTAAAAAGAATCGTTGACAATTAATATGGGATGTCAAACTCTTGACGTTTTGTTTATAAGAATACTAGTTTTAGTATCGGGTTTGCTTAATTTTCTATTCCCCAGGATTAAAAGTGAAAACGCCTGTGTTGGTTGAAATATGCCCACTTTTCTTATACTTAATTTTTGATTAGTAAGTTTTTTACTTAAGTATCGTATATTCCGTAGGGGTCATCGGCAAGTCAGCGAAAAAAAATCTATATATCACAATGAAACTATAATATAAAGAAATACAGAATTTAATCGTTATTTTAAACGGTTTGGATCAGAATCTTGTACGACATACATTAATTACGTAAAATTAAAAAAAAAAACAGTAATAAAAACAAGGATTTATTTATTTAAATCTTTATGCACAAATGTGGCAAAGGCGGACTTAATGCCGTAGGCATTTTCTACCAGTCGACCTTAGGGCGATGCAGAGCAAAACGTGGTAGATGCACAGAAATTAAAAATGTGATTTATTAAAACTATGGCATATATAGAATATCATATAACTAGAGCATCAAAACTATTTATTCAAATTACATCTACACATTACAATTACATATTCATACAGTTTTAAGAAAGTTCATCTTTTTCAGTGCCCCTGATACTGTGCATGCAAACGTCATGATGATCGATGAATAGGTAGTTGTTGAAACAAACCAACTTACTTTCGTAATTTTAATATTAAATTACGATTAAAAGGATTAAGAAATTTAAATAAACACTGATAGGACAGATAAGCCGCCTCCCTATCCACAGGGTTGTGCAGTTAAGGTCACGGTGGTTTTAGTTTCGGAAATTTTGTCATTTGATGCTCAGACAAGAACGATTTTTTTTTTTTAAAACGTCTGCTGCTTTATGAAGATAAATAAACCAGTGCACATGACACAACAAAAAATGCTTTATGAAAAAACGCAATGTCAAAAAAAAGACGATTTTATATCACAGATAATGCAGAGCTATTCCACCTAACACTAAACATAATTCGTGCATTCCACTTGCCGGCCCGCTTGTACAAGTTACTACCGACAATGACACGATGCAAACACGGCACGGGCCTCACACACACACAGAAAAGTTACGTCGCACGCCCACAAACACATATTATTATTATTACAGGGACGCGACTGATAGGTAACGTGGTATATGAAAAATATTGTCTTACGAATTGCGATTATGGAAATATTTTCTAAAAAAAGTATGAGAACAATATGCAGATGTGGTGCGTGTTCATGTTAATTATTTAATAAATTGTAAAAAGCACAACCAAATTGATTGCCACTATTAACGTCGAGATTTTTAAACTTTAGTGAGAGTAGTCTTATGATATCAGGAGAATATATTCTTAAAATTACTGTGAATGATTTTATGAATAGAAACTAATACATAAAACACATAACATCCATACTTTGGATAACATTCTTTGTGAGTAACACCATTTTTTGTCCCTTGCGGAACTCAAACCTATAACACTTGTGGTGCAGTGACATGCGACCACTTTAACGTTAAATAATGATTAGAATCTCTTACCTCGTTTGAAGTCGGTTAAAACTAAATGCATTTTTAGATTTGACATTGGTCAGCAAAGATAAGAACCTCTAGAAAAGTATTATATAAATAGTTCTTGAAACGTCACTCTAGATGTACGTAAAGTCATGGGATGGTACAAAATCAGTCCTTAGTTTTAGTAAAATTGTTTAAATTTTAGGACTAAACTGCCTGATTTCCGACCAAGACTTTTATTTTGAACGACGCATAATAAAGCAGACTTCAGTGTACTAAAAATGTTGAATTAAGTCTTTAAAATAGTTAAATATGTGCTTAAATAGTAGTCAAAACTAGCTGAGACCCGCGGTGTTACCCACGTTTGTTGTTATAACCGCGGGCAACGCCGCGGGGCGAAGCTAGTCTATAAAAAGTAGCCTAAGTAACTCCTTATGTCATCAGATATCTGCCAGTGAAAGTCCCGTCGAAATCGGTCCAGCCGTTCCAGAGATTACCCGGAACAAACAGACAGACAGAGACAAAAATTGAAAAAAATGTTATTTTGGCATATGTACCGTGTAAACATACATATGCATTTAGTAAAAAGCGGTTATTTTAATATTACAAACAGACACTCCAATTTTATTTATTTGTACAGAAGAGTATAGATAGATAAATACTTTCCTACTTGTTACAGGAAAAACTTATCCGCCAAAAACTTAGAATACAATTAAACTTACCAAAGTAAAACACGAAATAATATACAATAATATCAGATATTATTTTTGTTTATTTACATTATTTTCGTTTTAAGTTTGCATAAACATAAAATGGAATTATTTTAGATAAGTTAAAGTTTCATGTTTACATAATCCTTTAGTTACATTTAAATGTAAATTTTATTCATAAAAGAAAAATTATATTAAACTTACATACGTCTATTATATTTGTACAAATGTATGAAAAAAAAACTAGTCGAAACAAGAATAATAAGAAAAAGCATTTATCGCGTTATTCAGATGCGCCGTAGCGTGGTTGAACTCACGCACACACACAAGAGAAACTCGTGTAAACGTGTCGGTGAAGACAATAAAATTTCTACGTGTGAGTGCGATGTCTAGATGTATACTACGACCGCGTGGCCATGATACTTGCAGGTGGTTATCTATTTTAATAATACATGGGCAAAAGTTTTTGGTTGTTTTAGAGAGAGTTTTGTGTTGGCCCGTGGATGATAATTTGTCCTATAAAACATGCCACTTTAACGCAGTTATTGTTATAACAAAAATGTATACACAAGAGACTCATATTTTCGATATAGAAAGTGAGAAATAAAGCTTAGCATATGAAGTTTTATCAGTTCCGTAAAGCAGTTTAAAACACAATGACGGAATCGAAAAAAAAAAACCCGGTCTTGGGTAGTCCGCATCCATCCATCATCATGCATTATGCTGTCTTGGAATTGTTTTGCAATTAAGCTATTTATTCGTCCTCATTTAGCACAAGGTTTTAGCTATTTAAATTCACAATGTTATATTTCTAGTGAGTACTTTTAAATCAGCACCAAAGGTCTATTGTCTTTAATTGTATGTATATGTTTTTTAATTACAAAATATTCGAAATGTTTTGAAAAGTACAATTTAATAACTTTTAAAAGATATCATAGGAATAATTAACAAGCCACCAACCATTCGCGAAATATAATAGAAAATAAACAACTATCAAAATCACTGTATTGCACTATAATTACAACTACATACATAATTAGTATTTTAAGTATATAAACAAACGCACACACGTGTAGGACGTTGAAAATTATAGTTTGCATGTGTGCGTATTCGTAGTTTAAAAGTAACTGAAGTTTTGTGTGGCTCTCCATAAAGTCACAAATTCATAATTTAGACAGGCAGAGGTCGCACAGCATTCGGCCAGGTATAATACATTTAAGGTCAAGGAGGTTCTATATCTTTTATTTTATAAGAAGGTGACTAGACCTTTCTTTCACCACCTCTGAAGAGTTATGCATCTGATAGCTGAAATCCTCCAGCCAGATGCTGCCAGAGCAGACAACCTGAAGAAGATCGTTGGGATAGTTTGGTTGAGCAAGGTGTCCGTGTCCGGGTGGATCGTCCGCGTGGTGACGGATTAAGAATACTGTCACCACCCCTATTCACCTCGTGGGTGTCGTAAGAGCCGACTAAGGGAAAAAACTACGCAGAACAACAGCACTGCAGAGAGAAGGAAAACTTGACATAAACCCTATACCAACCCGTCTAGTCAGCGTGGTATAGTAGTCCAAAACCTTCTTTCAGCTTATGTCCAGCAGTGGACTGTTAAAGGCTGTCGATGTGGACGGGCAAGGCAGAAGACAGACGTCCACGTCAAGCATTGGACTGTTGCTGATTGACTAACGTATGTGTTTTATGGCCAAAATAAATATTAATTTATTAATTCATTCATATTCCTAAGTAATTAGATATTACATTGGAACCAATTCTTATTTTGTACCTAACGGGAAAAACCTAGCATTTTAAACATATGCTCCACTCAAACGAAAAAATAAAAACTGAGGTATCTCACACACAGATGTCTGATCCCAAACTAGGCAAAGCCTGTACTATGGTAACCAGACTGCCGAAAAACATACTAATATATTTCTAAACACATAAATATTATAGAAAAATAACACCAAGACACAGAACAAATAATCGTGCTCAGCACACAATGATTTGTCTTGGATGGGAATCGACCTCCGACTTAGCAGTCAAGGTCACTAACCACTAGGCCACCAGAAGTAAGAACGAACTTTAGAGAAGGCAATAAAATGGAGCAGTCTGCATGCTAGGGATGGCATAAAATCACAATCACCTGTTATAAATCATATGATGTATTACACCTGTGACTAATTTAAAAAAAATACTGCGACTTATGATTATGACTAGGCCATATACGCGAAGGTCTAATCCAAAAAAAGGTACGTAGCCTTTTGTTCTTTGCTTTTTTTGTGGGCTATGAGCAAATCCCAGTAGTGATTTATCGCAGGTGAAATTGCTGTGACTAAAACCAGTCATTTCATTATATGATTATGATTTGAAATTAGCAAATATTTCCATTAAGTGCATTACAGAAGGGCAAACTTCTTAGTCATAAGTACATAGACACGTGTTTTGCCTCTCAGAACAAGTCTGGATGTGTTGCACCTGGTGTATTTTTTTATGGTACAGAGTGGCAAAGAAGCAGTCATCATCATCAACAGCCTTTAATAGTCCACTGCTGGACATAAGCCTCTCCTTAGAAAGGAGGAAACGAGGAAAGAAGCAGTCACCTGCTCCTTTCCTCATTGCTCATTGGAAATCATTGCTACATATTCATTTGAAGAAATGATTGGTATTAGTCACAGGGATTTTACATGTGATTGTGATTTCGTGATAGTCAAAGATAAATGGCATTAAAATCCATCAAAACCCTTTTTATCTAAAATTACGACCTTTTTTTAGATTTAGACCTTTCGCAATCGTAATAATAATAATTAAGTAGCAGTGGTTTTGTAAATCAATCACAGGTGTGTCAAATCATGATCATATGATTTGTTCCATGTGATTGTGATTTTATTCCATCCTATACTATACTACGATATTTTTATTTTATTTTATTTTTATTTTTATATTTTAGGAAAACTTACAGCTAGAGTTACAATTGATATAAGACCAATAGGTGAAGGCCAATTAAAAGTTTTCACTGCTAGAACAATAAAGAAAACTCTGAACATGGTAGGATGATAGGAAAGTAGACATAGGTATTATTATAAATGTAATTTGTTTGTTATGCTTGGTCGAAGAAAACGTTGCTCTAGTAAATATATATATATATATATATATATATATATATATATATATATAAATATTCCTAGTAAGAGACTACCGCCGTCCATAAACACCTTCAATTCAAGAGCCTTTCGAGTGCCCTGTTATAATTATTGTAAAATAAAGTATCACGGATTTCAAACCTTTTAATCTATACTAATATTATAAAGCTGAAGACTTTGTTTGTTTGTTTGTTTGTTTGTTTGTTTGAACGCGCTAATCTCAGCAACTACTGGTCCGATTTGAAAAATTCTTTCAGTGTTAGATAGCCCATTTATCGAGGAAGGCTATAGGCTATATATCATCACGCTAAGACCAATAGGAGCGGAGCACCAATGAAGAATGTTTAAAAAACGGAGAAAATTTATTACTATTGAGAGACGCAGACGAAGTTGCGCGGGTCAGCTAGTTAATCATAAATTGTGATAAATCAACATGATTTTGAGGGATAAATAGTACAGCTAGTACTGTAGCCGCCAGTAGTACACAGAAAAGGAATGTAGAATTGAGGGACCTCATTTTTGAAGTCGGTGAAATATCTTAGTACACAGAAGATGTTTTCTTAAATTGGGTACCGCTAGTCACAGATTTGATTTACTTAATTCGTTATGCTTTGGTTATCTATACTAATATTATAAAGCTGAAGAGTTTGTTTGTTTGTTTGTTTGAACGCCCTAATCTCAGGAACTACTGGTCCGATTTGAAAAAGTCTTTCAGTGTTAGATAGCCCATTTATCGAGGAAAGCTATAGGCTATATATCATCACGCTAAGACCAATAGGAACGTAGCACCAATGAAGAATGTTTCAAAAACGGAGAAAAATTATTACTATTAAACCCTGATGCAAAAAAGGGTGTGAGAAGTTTGAAATGTGTAAGTTGGTCTGTTCATCATAGCTCTTAAATGGATGAATTGAATTTGATACAGTTTATTGAAAGTAACTTGAGCAAAAGTGAAATTCAAGGAAATATAGTAAATCGGCAATCATCAACTCTTTTATAGTCATTAAAAGATTTTTAATGTTAATATTTGGCCTTTATAATTCGTCAAAAGTATGTCAAAATTGAATTTAATCTAACTTCAGGTGTGGCCTACATCTTGTATGGTATCGTGTCGATCAATATATTTACCGGCAGGTACCAGGCACTCATGAACCAATAGTTTCTGAATTAGTATGGCACTGCATTTAACTCTTCCTCAGAGGATCATAAAAAAAGAATGTTATGACATATGTTCAAATGTTACTGGAAAGCGCAGTGTGGGACGCCCGCTTACCAGATGGACGGATGACCTGGTAAAGGTTGCCGAAAACCGTTGGATGCAGTTCAATCAACTGAGTGAAATCATTGGGAGAGGCCTATGTCCAGCAGTGGACAAGCATAGGCTGAGGTGATGATGACATATGTTCAAACATGGTGCAAAAAGGACATGGTCCAACGAACCCATTTGATAACAAACTTAAATTCACACACTCTTTATACAGACAAGTAACTACAGTAATAATTATTATGAAATGCAGATCACTCTTAAAAAAATACTAATAGTTTTTGTAAATACACTCATTTTCGTTGCCAATATCCTTACAAAATAATATAAAAATTAGGAGAAATTTGTTGGAACACAATATTTAAGACGTTAAACAGCATTATCGTGGGCAGAATAAGACATATGAGAACAAATTTAAAAAATACTGTCATAAAAATGCGTAAAGCGTTTGACACTAAAGTTATAAGCAAAAATGTGTAATAAGAAGAAAAAAGAAAATTTAACTGATTCAACACAAAGTTTATTATACCCATTTATGAGATTGCTATATACTAAAAGTTAAAATACATAATATTTATCTTCAACATCGATCACTAAGTGTGGCGTTCTACAGGGTAGCATTTTAGTACCACTGTTATTTTTAACTAAAGATTTGTCTAACTGCGGGTTAGGTCATACCAAATATTTTAAAGAGTTTTTTTAAGGAATGCGCTTGAGATGGCAAACCTATCGTTGTTCGGTAAGGATTCAATCTCAAGACATTTTTACTTGTTAGCTACAATTAAATATAACATAATAATCAACCCCAAAACCGGGATATTGATTCTAAAAATCGACATCATGTTTGAGTGAAGGGTGAGACAAGTCACCCTATTAATAAAATGTGTTGTCTCTTTCGCACTCGTGTGTCTGACGTATTGTCGTCTTATTCGACATGTAAATGAAAAATCGATGATTGCAACAAAGGATAATTTTTGAAGAATTCATATAAGGTCAGTACTCTTCTAAAGGGGTACTTAGAAAAATATTTAAAATCGCATTGTAGCTGTACCTAGCATCGCAGGGTACAGCTACAATGCGATGCCTCGTTGTGATACATTGTGGTTGTACTGATAAGGAATAAGGAGTAAAACTGATGCGCAAAATAGATAAAAACAATCTTTGAAACAGGTTGTAAATCCTGTCATAATTTGAACTCGGTGTAGAACTATTTGAGTTTTTGCGCACAAACCAACTTAACATTTTTATAAATTTAAAATATAGATCTAAGAGGGAAGTTAGATTAGGATTTTGCCTCCTGTTGTATAAGTGGGACTAATCATCATCCAGTCCTTACTAGTCCACTGCTGGCCATAAGCCTCTCCTCAGAAAGGAGGTTTTGACCTAATATACCACGCTGTCCAGACGGGTTGGTATAAGGTTTGTGTTAAGTTTTCCTAGTGCTGTTGTCCTGCGTAGTTTGCTCCCTTAGCCGGCTCTTACGACACCCACGGAATGAATAGGGGTAGTGACACTCCGTATTCCTAATCCGTCCCCAGACGGACAAGTGGGACTAATATTATAGCAAAATGTGGACGTTTCAAACCTTTTACCGTGGGAGAGCCTCGCTTCGGCACAAGTTGGTCAGCTCGACCGAAGTGCTAACACGACTTTACAGAAACCGCTGTTGAGCAATTCCTTATTTGATTTTCACCGAGTGAGTGAGGTTACCAGAGCCCAAAACTACTCTCTCTGGTTCTGGGATATAGATTTCATAGATCTGCAACGTACTTGTGACTCTTTAAGTTGCAGGTGTTTATTGGCGGCTGTGGTCACTTACCATCGTATCGTATCGTCTGCTTGCTTGGATCCTATACCTCAATATGTTTATTACATTCCACAATGCTGGCTTAGGTGGTAACCTATGAGGTCAGATGTACTTATTTATGTACTTAATTTATTGGTTGCGATTTCGTTCAACTACACTCGTTTTTGTCACTTAGGTATTCGTAATAGCATTTCTGTAGAAGTAATTGTAGCGATTTATTTATGAATATATTGAATTTGGTCATTCTTTCGTAAAATTTGATAGACGTTACTTGAGTGCTATTTAAATGATGAATTTGAAGATGGAATGAAGGTAGGTTTAGTCCAGTTCTGTTTATTCTCTCTTTTTGTGAACAGATGTTGATTTTTACGTACGAATTTGCATATTTTCAAAATTTCAATTAATGGCAGTGTTAGTATATTATGTTCTTTAAAGTATGGTTTACAGCTGTCGTTGTCCTCTAAATTGACCAGAAGTCTAATTAGTTCTTTTTTTAAGTGTAAAGAGTGTTGGTGCATCTGTGATCTGCCGTGCTATTCCAAAACACTGTAACTTTTGTAAACGACCTTGAAAGCTTTGTTACAGTTTTTTACTATGTTAAAACCCTAATTTCAATACAATACAGATTTTTTTAGATTATTGTCTCTTTTAAAATACGCTTTAGAATAACAAAAGTGTTGATCAGGGGAACTAAACCGACGTAAAGAAACTGATTGAGCGTTGTTAAGGCAAAACACTGTAAGTCGAGTTACAGTCTTTTGGATTGGCACTGCAGAGCTGTTGTTACCCTATCATATGATACCGTCACTAAACCAGGGCCTCAATTCTGCTATCTTATGTTAACGCCAAACCACTGTCTTTCCATTGACACGCTATTGAGATGCCATTGACATCGGTCAAAATATCGGTATTCTATTAACATAAACTCACAGTATCAATAGACTGTCGATATAGTAATGTAGGTCATCAATGGTGATATCAACAACATTGCCATAAGTGGTAAATTGAAAATATCATTTTCTTACAAATTTAAAATGTAATGTTTACCATACCATTACAATGACATCGACGACATTTGTATCAGTGACAAATCATCGGGAGGCCATTGGTCTTACATTGTTAGTAGAATAGGAAAAGTGCAAAACTATTCCGAAGACATGCCATCGACAGTCTATTGATACAATATTCAAATAGCAGAATTGAGGCCCTGGTATACTTGTTTCCATCTATAGCTAAAAAAAAGTTACCTCAGAACATACATAGTTTTACTCGTAAACGATTCATACAAATTAGTCGAGACGCTCAGGGGGGGAAGATTTCAAACATACACAAATCGAAGTGTTATAAGACAACATTTTTATTTTTTAATTGTAATGGCAGACATACTAAAAAATATGATAGCGATGCAAATATTACAAAGAGAGAAGATATAAGAGATTGTTTATTTTCGATAAAAAAGTAAAAAAATAAATAATATTAGTTAGGAATGTACTGTGTGGGGTTCGAACCCATAACCGCAGGTAGATCGCAAGTCTGAAACGGGCAGACGGGTCCCACCTGATGACTACGAAGATGGCCGAGGGTAAGCGGTTACCAGTAGCTATACTTATCACGATTTTATCAGCTTTGTTTAATAAAAATGTATGTCAAGGTTACAGTAATCATGGATCCCACTAATGGATTCCCTGTGTCATGAGGTCCATTGGGAATCAAATAACTATAAAACCATAAAAAAATAATTTTAACCCATTTTTAGCTATCTATTATATAATTAGATATTACGATACCATCTGGATGCGAGAAGAAGAATCGCAGTGGCGTGCAATGGCGGTGGCAGTCCAGCAGTGGACTGCGATAGGCTGATGATGAACACTTAAATATTTGTACGTATTTGTTGTTTGGATGACAATACTATTATTGGGCTGTGGTTTTGGTGTACCTATGAGCTGATCTGATAACAACACCATGAGGGTTTTCTTATGGCATAGGAGTCAACTTAGCAAACTTGTCACCTGACAGGAAGTGAGTACCAACGCCCATGGAAATCTGCAACTTACGAGTCACATGGTTGCGTTGCCCTCTTCCCCTTGATTCTGGGTAGGGGTTTAGGGGGGGGGAGGGGGTGAGATTTGGGCTCCGGTAAAATCACTCCGCTGACTTTCCCACGGCAAAACGAAATACATAAATACAAGAACTATATAGTTCCTCGAAGTCATGTCCCACTTATTAAATCCATCCCCCCTAATTAATTAGATACACCAAGACCTGTAGTACCAGGAGAGCATAACGGTATCCCAGGTGATAGTGATTCGGGTCGCTGATGCTATTTTTTTTTTTATATCTCAGCATTTTTGCGCACCGTACTAGGGGCACGATATCGAGGGTTTGTGTTGTACTGTGACCGAACCTTCTTGATACTTGAGTAATTAAATCTACATTTACTCGTAATATCAATTTGGAGTACAGGGAGTAAACTAGCAGCCGGAGCACCTGATGGTAAATGATTAGCGCCGCTTATAGACACATGCAACTGAAGAGTCAAGTATGTTACGGTCTTTGGATTTGGGGGGATGTGGGTTTGGGTTCTGGGAACCTGATACACTCGGTAAAAGAAATGCTAACACCGATTTTCTAAAGAATAAAGATTCTACGAAATATATTTAAAAAAGCGAGTCACGCGCGATAAGAAACTTCGTTCCAACGTGGACTTAGTAAACATATTTTAGAGGAATCTTAGAAAAGCGTTTAACAATAAATAAATTGTATTTGTTTGTTAGTTACCATAGTCTCAAGGTAAAAAAAAAGCTCTAAAAATACAATTAATAAACAAAAGATAGATTGCAACAATAGTAATTGAAGATAACGGTAGAAAGGCCGGCGGTTCTTCGCAGGTAGATTTATAAATATGAGTTTCTAAGAGTTCGTGTAAAATCTATGATCGATTTCGGAAGCGGCTTCCAGTTGCTTATTTTCGTCAAAGATGTCATGCTGATGATGTACCGGTTCTTGTAATAGGACGGACATATTGACGGGCCTCTTGCCTAGTGATTATTGATGCTGACTGTTAAGCCAAAGGCCGCGGGTTCGTTTCCCTCCTAGGACTAATAATTGTATGATGAGAACGATAATTTGTTTTGGTGACTGATGATTCGATTCCCTATCAGGACTAATAATTGTGTGATCATTTGTTTTGTGTCTGCGTGTGATTTATCTATAATATGTATGTTTTATAAATATATTGGTATGTTTGTTAGTAGTCTGTTTACAATAGCACAGGTCTGCCTAGTTTGGGATCAGACTGCCGTGTGAGACGTTATTATATTTGGTACAATTTTAAACTTTATCGTCTGTGTGTTGTGTGTATCATTCATTACAGTATGCGACCACGGCTAGTGCATTAATGTCGAAAATTTCAAAGCTATGTAATGAATATTCATTTCAACTCTTTAATTTCCTAATTAATATTAAAGAAAGCATTTATTAACAACTTGTATTTAAGTAAATCTCTCCATCTTTATTTTAAACTAAATGGTGCAGTCGTATTCGACTGCTGTGCAAAAGTCGCGAGTTCGATTCCTGGGTTGGACTAAATGTTAGTGTGATCTGCAAACATTTGTTTGAAGGCTTGGGTGTTTTCTATTTTATGAAACGGACACAAAGAACACCCAGAATCAGAACAACAATTTGTGGATCACACAAAGTGTCGTCCCATGTGGGGATCGAACTCACAACACTCAGCGCAGTAGGAAGCAGCGAGGTGACCGCTTAAAACACTAAAACACACTTAAAACACAACACTAAAAAAATTATAAGTATTCTATCAGCCAATCTAGCTTTCATAGTACAAGCTCTGCTAGTTTGAAACTAGATGGCGTGTGTGTCCATGTTCAAAAATATTATTACTATTATGAACATAGTATACTCGTAAATAAACGAGACATCAAAGTAACATATTCAAATGGTCTAAGGTAGCTTTAAGTTAGTAAGGTCAATGAACACATATATTTATTTACAACAACTTTTAACGTATTATTCATAACCTCCTGCTAAGTTATAGTCAATTCGACATTAATTTTAACATAAACATCATTTAAATGGGTGCTTAAATGCATTCAAAATAATTTTGATATTCATGTGATATATCAATGTCATTTTCTGACGTCTTTATATATTTGCATATATCTTAATCAGATGTTATCATTTTCTTTAATCATCATCATCATCAAAGTTCTTTCCCAAACTAGGTTGAGGTCAGTTTTCAGTTTACTACGACACGACTGTAGTTCGGTTGTGGTGCGACTGCCATTAGAATTCCACAGCTCGAGTCACAGCCTATAACAGTCCACTGCTGGACATAGGCTTCTCCTTAGAAAGGAGGTTTTGGCCTACTATACCACGCTGGCCATACTGGTTGGTATAGGGTTTGTGTCAAGTTTTCCTTCTTTTTGCAGTGCTGGTGTCCTGCGTTGTTTTGCGCCATTAGTCGGCTCTTACGACACCCACGGGATGAATTGTGGTAGTGACATTCCGTATTCTTAATCCGTCACTACACGGATAAGCTCGAGTACTAGGCTGTATTGAAGTTCCGCAGACAGACTGTTGGACTATTTAGGGCTTCAAGTACCCGTAACGATTACCAGAGTTGTTCATATGGCCCGACGCGGCGACGGCTAACGTACTCTCCAAGGCACGGAGGGGTCTTAGTGTGTTAAAAATTGACACCAATCTATGGACTAACTTGACTAGGATACCTTAACTTAGCAATCCTTTTCGTTTATCACTTAGCTTAAATAAATACATGTTGGTGCTAATTTCTAAACTAAATATCACTAAAAATTTGTTTGGTCATGTCAAACAAAGTTTCCTATTCTGAAAACGGAATATTTGACATTATCACACGCATCAACAGCCTTTAATAGTCCACTGCTGGGCATAGGCCTCTCCTTAGAAAGGAGGTTTGACATGACAATTTTTTTTTTGCGATTTTTAGTTTAGTTTAGTGCACCACAGAAGATAAATTACACTGATCGCACGGTTACCGATCAGCTAGCACCAATGAGTAATTATAGCTAGATATTATAACGTCTAGATAACTACTGTGGACGACAGTAGTACGACTGAAACGTCAGGGTTGCGTTTTGCTTTCCCGGTAAGTGCAAATATATTCTTGATTTTAAATTTGTCTGTATTTATAAATCTCTTAGTATGTTTATTTGTGTTTTAGAACCCACAGTGAAAGCTACGTTTGGTTTGGGTGTAGAAAATGCCTTAAAACGGCTAAAACACTTTAGACACGGTCAGTACCTATGTTGACCTGATATGGTATGAGAAGACTGTACATTAACAGTTATAATGGCCAATGAAATTTACCAGAAAAATTAAAATTAATTTTGGTATAAATTTGATCACCAGCCTACCCTTAGTACACCTAATAAATATTTCAAAATTATTATTTTTTGTGCTTAATATAAGCGAAGAAAATTCAAAAAGAAACACATAGAAATTGTCGTATTTAATGATCTTAACAGCACTTATCAAAATAATTTAATAAAGAAAAGTATCAAGACCGTTAATCCAAGTAGAGGGTTGAAGCCACCCTCCGCTCGCCACGTGCTCGCCTCCCTCCACACAAATACACCCACACATATATATATACAGTAGGTATACTTAAATATGGGTTAGCCAGACTGCGTCTGTGTGGGGAGCTAACCACGTTTCAAACTTGAACTATACGTAGCTGTAGAACACCTAAAACTGCTCGTAAAATATTATAATACCAGATATTATACAAATGCTAAATAGCATGCTATTTTAGCATAGAATTTATTATTTAACCTAAGTGTCCTAAAAACACAGGCCTCGGGCCTAGCTTAGGCACCAGTCTCTCACAATATTTTTTTGTTTTATTCAAATGTAATGTATACTATGTTGTGGTGAGAAATTAAATTATTATTTAACCGACTGCGCCAGAAGGAGGGTTGTTATTTCGACTGTTTGTATGTAAATATCAATAAGTAATACAATCAATACTTACATTTTAAAGTGAGTTTGTTTGTTACGCTATCGCACCTAAACCAATAAACCGATTTAAAAAAAAACAGTGGCAGTTTATTAAAGTTTCAGACAAAAGAGTGTGTGAAACAGACAGAAGTGAAAATTTATATGCAGAGGTGTCGGTAACGGTAACAGTGTCACGAGTTCAATTGTTTTTCCCATCTCAAAAAATGCTCAACGCGCCTAAAGAAGTTTTCACTTCGATATATACAGTGGTGTCGGTAACGGTAACAGTGTCGCGAGTTCAATTGTTTTTTCCCATCTCAAAAAATGCTCAACGCGCCTAAAGAAGTTTTCACTTCAATATATACAGTGGTGTCGGTAACGGTAACAGTGCCGCGAGTTCAATTGTTTTTCCCATCTGAAAATAAAAATACATTCTTTTGTTTGTTGTACAGAAATGCCCAACGCGCCTAAAGAAGTATTCACATCCAAAAAATCACCAATAAGCACCAGTAACAAAGATTACTTTTACCACAATAACCGACATAACACGAGCGGTGCCGCAGGCAAAACCTAGTACCTAATATGTTTTCAAATATAATATAGTAGGCAAACTTAAAACAAATCTTATACCAACCCGTCTGGCCAGCGTGGTATTGTAGACCAAAACCTCCTTTATGAGGAGAGGCCTATGTCCAGCAGGGGACTGTTAAAGGCTGTTGAAGATAACGCTCTGTGGTCCAAACGGTTTGATTTTGGCGTTTGAAGTGTCGTTAGATTCGTCTGAATTGTGACAGTGACACAGGGTATATGAAAATTGCATTTTTTTTTTGTAAACTTTAAGTATTTGTACATTTTCAAGCAGACGGGTTTTTTGTTTTTCATTAATTAGCTTTTAAATGTGTGTTTTCAGATGTGGGTAGTATACAATATTTAAAGGAATGTGGCCTATAGAACACGGATATCATCACGCGTCTCATCTACCAGTGCGTTTTGGGGTGATTCTTAGCTCTTTTTACCCGCAACATAAATACATATCTTTGAAAATCTATCTTTATATATAAGAGATTTCCACGTATATAATCACTCATCACGATATCTCTGGAACCATTAGAGCTAAACACTTGAAATTAGTAGGAATATTCTTTTCACCGAGTAGAGGTCAGCTAAGAACGGATTTTAAGAAATTAAAAAAAAAAGTGTAAATAGCAAAAGTCAGCTAGTAAACTATATATGTTTAAATTCTTGATTTAAATAATTGAGTATTTTCGACCAATTACTAACAGTGAATTTAATTTCTACTGGAAGTGAATGACGCAGAAAGCTAAAGAATTAAAAAAACAATGAATATTTACACCTTGCTTCTTTTTAGATGGTGAATATTGGCCGCAGTTTCAAGAAGATTTGGGTAAATTTCCATAGCCTTTTGGGAAAAATGAAGAGTGGTCTAGTTCAAAACTATATACCACACTGTAAGCTGTAAAGCGGAATCCTTATTTAAAACATTAGTAGTATAAAAATTTGTGTACCGTGAGTAGGGTTGACAAATCTGCATACGGGTTAGGGTTGCCAACATAAAAAGGGTTGTAGTTATAAAAAATAAATATGAGCAAGGACGTACCTACCGCCGCAGTTCTAATATAAGCATTATTACTTGAAAGAACTATAATCAGTACTTGTAATGTACTTACTAATTTAGTAAATTAAGTTGGATAAAATGGCAATAATAATCTGTACGATACGTCGATATACCAATAATTACATGTGGCAAGAAAAAAAATCTACGGACTCCTTTCGCGTTGCTTGCAAACTAACATAATGTTACCATAACGAAAAAAAAACGAAACGCCGAAACTCAACAACTCACTACGAAAAAAAATTGAACAAAAAAATATTCATTCGAATTTCGAATCGTTTTGATCGTGGAGCGAGGCAGACGACACTCCAACCGAGTGGAGTTCTCTAGCTATGTATCAACAACCAGTTAGCTCAGACCCCCGTAATGTCACCTCGGTGCCCTTGTTGTGCGGAGTTTGTTCTGAGCGCAGGGGCCGAAGGAGTTCAACTTGACTTGGACAGAGCGGTACCGAAGCGTATATAGGTATGTTGTACAGGGTGGCGGGTACGGATAGAAGAAATGTTATATTATTTTTATTATATTAACTATTTCTTATCAGAAAAACGTTTCACATATTAAAAAGTATTTTAGTAATTTTATTATATTATAAGACTTATGTTTGTAGTCTGGTAAGTAGCTACTTACAAGTCAAAGAAACCTACGTTATTCCTACTTAATTTCATGATAATCGGTTTAGCAGTAAGGCATAAAAGCGTAACAAACATACATACTCACTTTCTTATTTATTATATTGTTTATGGTGTAGGGATGCAAACGTGCAGACGGGCGTTGCAGCCCTTTGATTGACTTCACCCCCCCCCCCCCCCCCCCTTGTCTAGTTTAGGATCAGACGGATAATATTGACTTAGAAGTTATTTCACTCGTAATGTAATCTCTTATGTGATGACCATTCCTGTTACATATTTCAATTGTCTAAGAAAGAAATGAAGTTCACCTCACTTGACACCAACATGACAGGTCGCTTCTCTCCTTGATAGGGAACCCCCGTCTGATTGTTACTTAGGCGGGTTTATAACGAAAAGTACTCAAATATTTTTCACGGGAGCTATTCTCTTCTACATCACATCATCAGCCAAGGGACGTCCAACGCTATCTTTTAAAAATAGTTAAGGCGAGTCTAGGACCATGGACTAGTGCTGTGACGCAAAATCGGTCTATCAGTTTAGGAGTTACGACGCCATAGAAGGCATTTACGTTAAAGTGGCAATTTTTACACGAGTAAAAACATTTGCTTTATAATTATATATTTGCTACATTATTATAGCATTATGTACGTTTAACATAAAATATGTTGAATATGTAAAGGAAAATAGTAAATTATAATTTGGTATACAGGAATTATTTTCCTGTTATTATAAAATCTTGACTTCTTGTTTATATACCAGCAAATGGGTCACCTTATGGTAACTGATAAAGTGGTGACGGATTAAAAATACGGAGCGTCACCATCCATATTTATTCCGTGGGTGTCGTAAGAGCCGACTAAGGGAGCAAACCACGCAGGACAACAGCACTGCAAAGAGAAGGAAAACTTGACACCAACCCCATACCAACCTGTCTGGCCAGCGTGGTATAGTAGGCCAAAACCTCTTTTCTAATTAGAGGCCTATGTCCAGCAGTGGACTGTAAAGGTAATGATGAAGTGACTATCAACACTCATGAGTGTGTTGCCGGCCATTGTTCGTTTGATGGCCTTTATTAGTTGAAAGGGACGGAAATATGTAACAGGAAGCCAGGAAAGCGCGCTATATCTGATTTGACCAATGAGCGCGAGGTTAATAATTTAGCCGTCAGATGGTAGGTGAAATGTAACACATCATAAGCTACTCTAAGACTCGCTTCTTCTCTTTTATTTACTTTATATTTAAAAGCTATATTTTATAATTTATTAAGTATCATATGTGTATCAACCTGATAATCACGTGGTGCCTAAACAAAACCACGCAGCGCTTGACGCCGATCCCTTAATAAATTCTTCGCCACACCAGATCCAAAACTAGTTTTGTATACGGACTACACATTTGAGCAAAATGGTTTATTTTATAAATAAACTTTTATTTCAAAAAATGCTATCCTTATTAAAGTATTTTCATTGTAAACAAAAGAGGTTCAAATCAAAGTGTTTCCTTAATAATTTGTGATGAAAAAAAAAACAAGTGACGTTATATAATAAGATTTCGAAAATTGAATATTTAATTAAAACTAAATAATATTCTGTCGGTACCGCTCAGATATAAGTACTCAGCGCATTCACCTACATTTATTCGTGCACACACACAAGCGCAGTTTTATGGCCCAACTCGCACACACAGAAATTTACTCCACGAGTTCACGCACACATAGGACACATGGCTTACACACACAAACAAACGTGGTTTTATTTTATTCTTCTTGAAGATCATTTTGTGATTTTTATATTATAGCTATTTCGTGTTCCTTTTTCAATCATTTGGGCGGGAAATTTTGTTTTTGGAACAGTAGTAGTATGTATTTAAAAAAAAGTAGGTTTAATTAAAAAAGTTTTAATTCATAGACTATATTAATGTTTCACAGAATATATTGTTTTAAATTTCAATTTAGCTGTAGGTATGTGATGCTGTAAAAATTATACTGTGGCATATCATCACACATCGCTATCTAACCCTAACAAAGAATAAATTATATTTTGGACTCAAGAACATGGATAATCATACAAAGATCCAGTTTTTGTTAATACACACATATTACATATTAATAGAAAAACCTAAGCAAATTAAAAAAGACATTCACTCATCTATGCACAGAACGGGAATCGAACCCGCGACTCCTGATATTATAGTTGAATGCACTACCACCGTGACACGGAGATGCTCAAACAAAATACTAGAGCCACTTAAAACCGAGTTCATATAAACGAGCCTAAAACTGGATACTGACACATGGACTCATAAATGTTAAAAGCGGTTTCCTCTCCCTCATTTCTTTACGTCAATATTTTTAACACCTTTATGATCATAACTATTCGAAATCTGTCCCTGTCTAGTGTTTGGTTTTCATCGCTGAGCCAGAGGTAGGGGGTTCGATGCCTACTTAGAACAACTAATTGATGTGACCGCTGTAAACGACCCGAGACAGATGACACTCCGGTGCGGCCGGGGGCTGTCGTCTAAGGCGGGATGCTGTTGCGCCTTTTACTCTGTAGAACAGTGAGAGGCGCGGTAGCGTCCTGCCCCAGGGTGACTTCGATCACTCCGGGATGTGCCTCAGACATGAGGTACGGCAGGGAGGACTCCAGAAGTCGCCGATGCGTTCCTGGAGCTCCTCCCGACTGCCGAGGTAGGCCGCCGCGGGGTTTAATGGGTAGACCGGTTCTCCGGGAGTCCCACACACGCCCTACGTTTCCCCAACGGAGGGTATGGTACGAAAAGCATTCCCCGTGTGAAGAAAAAAAAAAGGACAACTAATTGCGTGAAGAGCATCGTCATCGCATCGCGACTGCTGTGCTGAGGTCTCGGGTTCAATTCCCGAGTCGGACCAAATGTTTGTATGACTGCAAATATTTGTTTCGGAGTTTGGGTGTTTTCTATGTATAATATGTATGTATTTATAAAAAAGAATGAGTATTTAAGTATTCTATCAGTCAATCTAGCTTTCATAGTACAGGTTCTGCTTAGTTTGAAACTAGATGGCGTTGTGTGACAGATGTCCGAAATATTATTATTAAATTATTTGAATATTTATACAGTACGGGCTCTGCTTAGTTTAAAATCAGACGCAGTACCAAATATAAATAGAATTATTCAAATCTGTTTCATAGGTTCAGAGATCAGCGGTGAACAGATTTGTTATTTTATTTGATAGGTGGCAAACAAGCAGATGGGTAACATGGTGGTAAGTGACTACCGCCGCAGATGAACTACTTTTAAATCATATTCACTTGTTGAAATGATTGTTTTCAGTCACAGCGATTTCACATGTGATTGTGATTCCGTCTGAGACAATGATAAATGGCATTAAAATCAATCAAATTATCAAAGATTACGACCGTTTTTTGCGTAGAGTAATAATAATTAAGTAGCAGTGGTTTAGTAAATTAGTGACATGTTGATGATATGATTTATAAATCATTCGCCTTCACCTTATTCATTCGCTGAAAAGCAATAAAAGAACTTTTTAACACCGGTTTTTTTTTAATGGAAGGGGGTGGGGGGGAGAGGCAAAGGGCCGAAAGTGTCACCTGATAGAAAGTGACTACCGCCCCCCATGAACGCCTCAGGAGTCTCAACAAGAGCGTTGCCGGCCTTTGAGGTAGAAGTACGCTCCTTTTTTGAAGGTTTTTTGTTAGGCCATGGTTGATACCATACCGTATTGATCTCCGGTCGATCCAGCCTTTTTTTCTGTCTGAAAATCCCCTCGGTTACCACTACCACACTCCGGTGGTTATGCCTTGAAACTGCTAAAAACCGCACGCCGTCTCGGGTACCAGTAGCCTCGGAACCAGGTGTACCGGTTACCCCGACGGACCCCGGATACGAATCATGCCTCTTCCACCATAATTAATAATTATATGTTGTATACATAACATGATGTAGTGGAAACAAAGTATCTCTATATTAGTAGGTCTTCGTTTGATAGGTTCTAAGAGTACGCAGGATGTCGTACAAATGCTTGTTTTGATTAATAGGTAAAAACATATTCAGATACTAGCTGAGACCCGCGGTGTAACCCGCGTTTGTTGTTATAACCGCAGGCAACGCCGCGGGGAGAAGCTAGTCTAAAAAAAGTAGCCTAAGTTACTCCTTATGTCATCAGCTATCTGCCAGTGAAAGTCCCGTCGAAATCGGTCCAGCCGTTATAGAGATTACCCGGAACAAACAGACAGACAGACAGACAAAAATTGAAAAAAAATGTTATTTTGGCATATGTACCGTGTAAACATACATATGCATTTAGTAAAAAGCGGTTATTTTAATATTACAAACAGACACTCCAATTTTATTTATTTGTATAGAGTATAGGGTTTGTGTCAAGTTTTCCTTCTTTTTGCAGTGCTGGTGTCCTGCGTCCTTGACACAAACCCTATACCAACCCGTCTGGCCAGCGTGGTATAGTAGGCCAAAACCTTCTCTCTAAGGAGAGGCCTATGTCCAGCAGTGGACTATTAAAGGCTGTTGATGTGTATAGATGTATAGAGTATTAATACAGGGTTACTGGGTAAGTCAACCTAGATACTTTAAGAGTTTGTAATCGCCATCATTTCTGATAGATTTCACCATATCCCAAACCTAACGATTTTCAAGATATTGGACTTTGAAGTTTTTTTATGAAAATTGACTTTTACCTAATACGAGTTTTTAGAACTTATATCCTTTATTTTATGCTTTTTTTTTACTGTTTTTGTGTAGTTGATATATTGTTTTACAATTTAATTACTAAAATAAAGTTAACTTAACAAACTGGGCCGAAGTAGATGATTTAAAAGTGGCAAAAAGAAATAAATTTGTAATTTTTTGTTCTTTGACGAATAATAAAAAAAAAAACGATGACATAACTGTCATGACATCGTTTTTTTTAACAATTCTGCAGTTTAACAACTGCAGAATTGTTAAAAAAAATGTTCGTATTCTTCAAAATCTTAAAATGGATAGGTTTGGGATATGGTATTTCATAGTAAAATCTATCAGAAATGATGGCGACTACAACCCCCCTTTTTTTCCGTGCGGAAATCCCCTCGGATACCACCTGTCGGTGGCATGTCGGACTCGAACCGACTAAAACCGCACGCCGTCTCGGGTACTAATAGCCGGGGAACCAGGTATACCCTAGAAAGGAAGTCCCTGGTGCCCCGACATACCTCGGGTCATCTACAGACGAGTAGATGTTCCCCGTGTGGGAACCCCATGTTCTCTGTGCTCCCTGGAAGCGAGCGCGCTTCGCAACGCGCTCGCCGCCACCCCGGCCTGCTTCTGCTAGGGTGACAGATGGCCTCACCTGTCACCCCCAGGCCTGCGCTTATGGAGGACGACTACAACCCCTAAAAGTATCTAGGTCGACTTACACTGTAACCCTGTATATTACATACATTATACCTAAACGAGGGGTTATATATGTATAATTAAAAAATATGTAATCAACAGCCTTTACTAGTCCACTGCTGTACATAGGCCTCACCTTAGATAGGAGGTTTTGGCCTACTATACCACGCTGGCCAGACGGGTTGGTATACGGTTTGTTTCAACTTTTCCTTCTCTTTGCAGTGCTGTTGTCCTGCGTAGTTTGTTCCCTTAGTCGACTCTTACGACACCCACGGGAGGGATAGGGGTGGTGATACTCTCCACACGGATTATATGTATGTTAAGTAATGAAAATTATTTGTTCACTGGTGTTTAGATCATCAAATATAATATATATTCAGAAGTTTTTGAGTCATTTTTTATGGTTTTCAATATTTTTTTAATTATAATATAATCTATAACGTAATCTGCTTATCTCTTAAAGCGTGTAAGGTTTCAGTTATGCATATAAAGTTTCTGTTTTCTATTTTTTTTAATATTCTAATTAAATTAGAACGTGTACTTAGTAATAAATATTTAATGAATGTAAATGTTTGCGTTTCCTTCTTAAATATGCGTTAAGAAATAAACAAATAAATCAGACGTGTTGGTTGTTTGCTTTCAGGTTCGATTTAGATTCAGCGCAAATATTTGTATGCACGAATAGTTTATCTGCATTACTTTGGCTGTTCAAATCGTGTAATATATCTATGTATTTAAAACGTATCAAAGTATGTTTGGTTGCGTAAAGAATTATGCAACGGATTCTTGAACACATCACATTCACAAAAGCTATAGACCTAGAGAAAAATTCTAGCTTACGAAAATTTTCCCTGAAGATGAAATGAACCTGCAACCCTCGTTCAGCATGACGTATAGAACGTCCTAACAAGTTTTGACTATCTTAAGAAGCCAGTAACTGGTTTTTATTCAAGAAAAAAATTAACTGAGGATAATTTTTTGATCCTCGTGATTTAAAGGCGATATCTTACTGTTACGGTAAAAAAAAATGACATACCTGTCTACCGGAGGTGGCAGTGGCGCCATCATGTGCGGATGTGGCGGCATAGGGGGATGTGGGGGGTGCGGGTGGAAGGGTGAGCCGGGCGGCGCAAACCCGGGCCCGGGAAAGTGTGGCTGCTGCGGCGGCCCGGGAGGGAAGCCGCCGCCGGAACCGGGGCGTGCGGACGGCGAGCCAAACGGTCCCGGAGCAGCGTACGGCGGGCCCGCGAACCCCGGCCCCGGCGTGGACGGCGCTGGGGAGGCCGCGAACGCTGGGCCGGCGGGTGAGCCGGCGGGCGGCGCGAACGACGCGAACGGCGGCTCACTGTTGCCGCTCTTCCACGCCGCCGGCACCCCGGCGCCGCTCTCGTCCAGCGCCGGCACGCGCCGCTGCAGGCCCACCGACATCTGTACCAGGAGAACAACGTTAATAAACTCAGAAATTTCTCAAGGTCTGAAGCTCATTTATAAGACACTTCTCCAGACAGTATTGGCAAAGCTGTTTACGCGCTGACAGGTAGTGGACGGTTTTATACGAGGCCTAAGCCACAGACGGGACGCCTAAGGGCCTAAGTGTTCAGTTTGGCCTCTCAGTGTAGTCTCGATAAAGTCGATCGTTACGGCGATCGATTACGGGATGGACTGGTGAAGATTTAAGTGCAGGCCAATGTGAACTAGTCACCTGTTGTCCTCTTGCTTCAAATTTGTGATAAGCACAACGTGTTGACTGGCTAAATTCGGTAAACGTTATTACCACGCTCTATTTGCTAGTTATTATCATAAAGTTTATTCCAAGAGTATGAGCGGAATCCCTTATTTAAATATCATTTTTTATTGTATATCTGTGTGGTGACGGATTAAGAATACGGAATGTCACCATCCCTATTCATCCCGTGTGTGTCGTAAGAGCCGACTAAGGGAGCAAACTACTCAGGACAACAGCACTGCAGAGAGAAGGAAAACTTGAAAGAAACCCTATACCAACCCGTCTGGCCAGCGTGGTATAGTAGGCCAAAACCTCCTTTCTAAGGAGAGGCCTATGTCCAGCAGTGGACTGTTATAGGCTGTTGATGATGATGATTTTTTATTGTGCTGGAGCGGTGTAGTATAAACGTAAGCTTTAGACCATACTGTAGATGAAGGCAAAAGAAAACCTATTAATCACGTCAAAAAGAAAGTCAGGTTTCTCTTCAAGCTCTGAAACCCTAGAAGGTCTAAGATGAAGCTTAAGACGGAATCGAACCGACTAAAGTTACACAGTATTTCAAGTCTTACCAACACATAGATTATTATAGACATTCGCGAAAAAAGTTGCGATGAGCGAGAATCGATCTCGGAATCCCTGACAATGCAGTCGAATGCTCGACCGCCGCCCCTTACAACACAATATGTCCATAGTGAACTCTCAACCCCGACACACCTAAATAGGAATTTCCTACATCTTTATGGTTATAAGCGTTTGACCGTGACTTTAATAATAATAATATCTCACACACGGCCGTCTGATCCCAAACTAGGCGGAGCCTGTACTATGGTAACTAGACTGCTGATAAACATACTTATATATTTTTAAATCTATACTAATATTATAAAGCTGAAGAGTTTGTTGGTTTGTTTGTTTGAACGCGCTAATCTCCGGAATTACTGGTCCGATTTAAAAAATTCTTTCAGTGTTAGATAGCCCATTTATCGAGGAAGGCTATAGGCTATATATCATCACGCTAAGACCAATAGGAGCGGAGCACCAATGAAGAATGTTTCAAAAACGGAGAAAATTTATTACTATTGAGAGACACAGACGAAGTTGCGCGGGTCAGCTAGTACATACATATTTTAGATAAGTTACACCCAAACACAGAACAAATGACCGTGCTCATCACACAATATTTGTCCTGGGTAGAAATCGAACCCACGATCTCTAGCTTAGCAGTCAGGGTCACTAACCACTAGACCAACAGGCCCGTAAAAATATTTTCTCCATTCCTATCAATTCTTCTTTCTAATAAGTAGTAGATATCTAGTGTGTTATGAATTTTGATGATAATTGTCAGCTATAGAGTACCCAATATCTAAAATACTATCGACCAAGGCCATTTCTCACATATCTTTGTGTATTTAAATTTAGTTAGAGGATTCAGACTTCCCGGCAGCACCTAATTCGAGTTAATGGTAAGGCCCTGAGCTGCTCGAGCTATTGGTTCCACTTCCAGATCCGCCTGCATAAGCAATATCCGTTTCCTATTATTTTATTTTAATACTTTATGCACAAGTTTGGGTTGTACAATGGCGGACTTAATGCCACAGTCTTTGTCTCCCAGTCTACCTAAGTGCTGAAATGTGTGACTAGGTGCACTAGAGATTGATATGTAAAGTGAGAGAAAATTGTTAAAAAGTTAGACAGAGACACTGAGATAAATACCTACATACAAACTTACATAAATACCTAGTTACATACATACATAAACCTAAATATTAATAATATATAAAACTTTAAGGTTGTAATGAATCTGTTAGGGTGTCCAGAATGCGAGATCAACCTTTTATCTTGAATGGGAGGCGGAGGCCTATTATTAATTTTATCTGAACTATTTTTCCTTTAGTATTGAACTCTAATAATTACTGCCTCGAGAATTGGCATCGTATGCGATTGCTCTGCTGAGAGTTCGATTCCCAGGTCGGACCAAATATTTGTATGATCTGCAAATATTTGTTTTGGGTGGTTTATATGTATAATATGTACCTATGTATTTACAAAAAAGTTTATAAGTATTCTATCAGTCAATCTAGCTTTCACAGTACAAGTTCTGCTTCGTTTGAAACTAGGTGGCGTTGTGTGTCAGATGTCCAAAAATATTAAAAAGGTACGAACGCGCCCACTGTATTGAGCCGCCGTCTTCAAGATCTCTGGGTACTGAGAAGTTTGACTCAGATTTATTTATAATCTATACAAATAAATAAAATCAATGGTGTCTGTCTGTAATATCATAATAACAGCTTCTTTTAACTAAATGCATCTGACTGTTCACATAGTATTTATATCAATAAAACGATTTTAATTAATTAATCTATATATTTTATATCAGCTAACCTCCGGAACGGATGGACCGATTTCGTCGTTACTTTCAAATGCAGACTTTATTTAAAAAATAACACAGAACAAAATATAGCCAGCATGGTATAGTAGGCCAAAACCTCCTTGCTAAGGAGAGGCCTATGTCCAGCAGTGGACTATTATAAGCTGTTGATGTGATGTGATGTGTGACAGAACAAAAGATCGTGCTTGTCTCACCATTACTTGTTCTGGGTGGGAACCAAACCCACGACCCAATTAGCAGTCAGAATAATAATAACAATATTTCAGACATCTAACACACAACGCCATTTAGTTTCAAACTAAACAGAGCTTGTACTATGAAAGCTAGATTGACTAATAGAACACTTATATACTTATTTATTTTTTGTAAATACATACATAGTATACATAGAAAACACCCAAACTCCGAAACAAATATTTGCAGAGCATACAAATATTTGGTCCGACCCGGGAATCGAACCCGAGACCTCCGAACAGCAGTCGCAGACCACTGCGCCACCGAGGCAGTCAAAACAGCAGCATCACTAACCACTAAACCAGCAGTCAACTCAAATATTACAAACTACAAAAGGTATTAACTAACAATATGTGCAATTTTCAACCCTATACGTATTACAACAAAACAGCAGGTGATCATTCAAACACGATATAAATATAGACTGCGACTGGTTGGCACGTGCGCGGGAGACATCTCTGATCGGTTATGAAGCCTTGGTACTTTAGACTAGTAGTTTAAATTGATTTTATACCGGTAAGGTAGAAAACAATGTTAGGAAGGTTAGTAAATTAAATTACATTATCCTGCTTATTATGTACATCATGTAATTACGTCATTATCCCCGGAGAGCCACCGTCCATAATTTTAGTCCCTCTTAAGTAATAGGAGGATATAGATAAAATACACCCAGAAACATTACATATGTAATGATCGTTCTCATCAACATATATAATACTAGCGGACCCGACAGACGTTGTCCTGTCAAATTTGACACTGCGATGGTAGCGCCGTCTGTCTGATCCAATGTAAAACATTCCAAAATCAACAACTACTAATAAATTAAAAATTAATTAAAAAAACATTGTCCAGCGGACAAAATTGTGAATCTAAACCATTCCCAGATCCCCTTGAACACACACAAAAAATTTCATCAAAATCGGTCCAGTCGTTTGAGAGAAGTTCAGTGACATACACACTCACAGAAGAATTATATATATAAAGATACAATATTTGTCCTGCGAAGAAATCGAACCTATGATCTCTGGCTCAGCAGCCAGTGCATTAACCACTAGACCAACAGTCCATAAAAACCCAATATAACGTAGTTCAACTATTAGGCAACAATATAACTAATAATTTATGAGGAAATTGTGCGCGTACGCACGTAACTCTCGCACTTGGAATATATCCTGGTCGCGGGGGACTTTACAAACATACAAGAAACGGACACAAAGAACACCCAGACTCAGAATGACAATTCGTGGATCACACAAAGTGTCGTCCCATGTGGGGATCGAACCCACAACACTCCTCTTTGTATATATATATATATATATATATATATATATATATAAAAGTATATATGTATTTATATCAGTTGTCTAGTACCCATAGTACAAGCTCTGCTTAGTTTGGGACTAGATGGCGTTGTGTGAATGTAGTAATAGTATATATATATTTTACTACTATGGGTACTAGACAACTGATATAAATACATATATACTTTTTTTTTGTAAATACATACATATTATACATAGATAGCAACACCCAGACCAAATCAAACATTAAATGTTCATGCACACAAATGTTTGACTTGAGCGGGAATCGAACCCGCGACCTTTAGAATAGCAGTCCGTTACACAAACCACTATGCCATCCGGTCGTAGTAAGTGGCGTGGCGACCTCTTAAACCACTACGCCATCCGTGTAGTCATTCTTATTTCGTGTTTGTAACTTCGAACAAAACGAACTTCCATACAACCGTTCATCCCTTATTTTACCCGCTTGGAGGGGAAATATCCAAAAATCCTTTCTTAGTGGGTTCATACTATGTATCAGCATCAACTGCTAAAATTTCAAGTTGCGTTGATGAGTCAGTCAGTCAGAGGTAGTAAACTTATATTTTGTTTTGTTTTTCTTAAAAAAGACAACTCCAGCATTAGGAACATATCCTGTGTCGCGGGGGACTTTACAAACAAACATGAAACGGACACAAAGAACACCCAGACTCAGAATGACAATTTGTGGCTCACACAAAGTGTCGTCCCATAGGTACATGCATCTCAAGGGACCCAACTAGGTTGCCTCCCTTTGAAATTCCCCCTCCAGAATTGTTTTTTTTTCTTAAAAAAGACGACTCCCGCACTAGCAATATATCCTGTGTATCAGCAGACTTCAAAAACATCCATCAAACAGACACAAAGAACACCCAGACTCAGAACAACAATTTGTGGATCACACAAAGTGATGTCCCATGTGGGGATCGGATCCACAACACTCAGCGTAGTAGTAAGCGGCGTGGCGACCGTCTAAACCACTACGCGATTCGTGCAGTCATATTTATAGAGAGATAATGGAATGAACCCAACATGAGCTGTCGACTGTAACGGTTGTCATTAGTTTTTTACTGTATACCGTCTTGATATATGACCTGAAAGGGCTACGGTACAGTAACATGTACACATACATACATAAAAAAAAGGCGTGTGGTGTCGTGGGACACCCGATAGGAACGAAGTTGTGACGATCGAGTAAAACTGATTCGACACGATTTTAATTACAACGCCATCTATGAAAGCGGCTATTACCTACATATTTTTCAGTTGGTTTCTAATTTAAACAATTTATACATTGGTAAAATCTCCTTGAGAAATGATTTCCTATCTATTCGATAGATGGCGCTGAATGACTGACAAGTGACAATTCAAAATAAACACTGAGATGAAAAGTAATGATTTCCTATCTATTCGATAGATGGCGCTGAATGACTGACATAAAAAGTGTCATTACAACTTTTCGTGAGATTTTTCCGTTTCCAAAAATAAATGAAATCTGAAATCGACTGGCCAGGGCCTCAATTCTGCTACGAGTATTTTAATATTGTATCAATACTGTCGATGGAATGTCGCGGTAATAGTTTTGCACTTTTCCCATTCTACTAACTATGTAAGACCAATGGCATCCCGATGACTTGTCACTGTTACAAATGTCGACGATGTCTTTGTAACAGTTTGGTTTAATTTGTAAGAAGATGATATTTTTAATTTACCTCTTATGGCAATGTTGTTGATATCACCATTGATGACCTATATTACTATATCGACAATCTATTGACACTGAGTTTATGTTAGTAGAATACCGATATTTTGAACGATGTCAATGGCGTGTCAATGGCATTTCAATAGCATGTCAATGGAATGACAGCGTTAACATAAAATAGCAGAATTAAGGTCTTGTTGGGCTAGTGGTTTGTGATCCTGACTTGTTGGTTCAATTTAAACCCAGGACCAAAATTGTGTGATGAGCACGATTATTTGTTCTGTTTCTATTTGTATTTTGTATTTATCAGTAATATGTAGGTATATGTATAAGTATGTTTATCAGCAGTCTGGTTACCGGCTCTGCTTAGTTTGTGATCAGACTGCCGCGTGTGAGTTATTACTACACTCAGCGCGGATTGCAGCGAGACCGAATAATGTATAACAAGACTTTTTTCCGACACTTCTGTTTATTCGTTTACTAAAAACCGAAACGAACTTTGTGCCGACGGGGCGTCCAAAGACCCCTCACGCCGTTTTATTTTTAAAATTAGGTAGCATTATCCATTTAAATTTACAAAGCTTCATCTAAGAGTATTTATTTAAGAAAACGGCGTCAAACCCGTGACTCATTTTGTTACCTGCTACACGTCTGGGTCTGTGGACGTTCTCATTGAATGGATAAAAAAAGTGTTGCTTATACAAGACCCTTACTGGCCTGCAATTGTGGCCTTGTGATGTGTGGTGACAGACTAAGAATACGAAGTGTCACCACCACTATTACTTCCGTGGGTGTCGTAAAAGACGACTAAAGGAGCTAACTACGCAGGACAACAGCATTGCAAAGAGAAGGAAAACTGGAAACAAATCCTATACCAACCCGTCTGGCTTGTGTGGTATAGTAGGCCAAAACCTCCTTTTAAAGAAGAGGCCAAGTGCAGCAGTGGACTGTTATAGGCTATTGATGACGATGATTACCTATTTACGAGTAAGTATGTTTGACTGCACGGATGGCGTAGTGGTTTAAGCGGTCACCACGCCGCTTCCTACTACGCCGAGTGTTGTGGGTTCAAACCCCACATGGGACGACACTTTGTGTGATCCACGAATTGTTGTTCTGAGTCTGGGTGTTCTTTGTGTCCGTTTCATGTATGTTTGTAAAGTCCCCCGCGACACAGGATTTATTCATTATTTATTTATTTATTTATTTATTATTTATATTTTATTTATTATTTATTTATTTGACGACCAAATGGCATAGCGGTTTGTATAACGGACTGCTATTCCAAAGGTCGCGGGTTCGATTCCTGCTCAAGTCAAACATTTGTGTGCATGAACATTTAATGTTTGATTTGGTCTGGGTGTTTCTATGTATAATATGTATGTATTTACAAAAAAAAAAGTATATATTTATTTATATCAGTTGTCTAGTAGCCATAGCACAAGCTTTGCTTAGTTTGGGACTAGATGGCGTTGTGTGAATGTGGTAAAATATATTATTATATTATATTATTCCTAATGCGGGAGTTGTCTTTTTTAATAAAAAAAAAAAAAAAAAAGATAACAATAAATTTAGTCCCACTAACGTATCTAATAAGGGACCTGTACTAATTCACTTTAGACCGGGGGGTAGCCGGCAGCGGATAGTGCAACGCCGCCGACGACGTTCCTAAGAACCCACCGCTAAGCATTTCCGTACATAACAATCGTCGGACACGGATTAACTGGAAAATTTGGTAGTATATCGACAGGAAAGGTAGTTAAGGGAAAGGGCTATTTGTTATATATGGGTTGTAATCAACAGCACGAGAAGTTTAGGATAGCGTATCTGTGACTGGCATCGGCTATTATCGGAGCCCTTTGACCGATTAAACGATATATTAATAAACAATTTGAATACCGTGAAGCTCGTAAATACTGCATATCTGACTGTTAGTAAACTTTTTCCTCAAACGATCGCCTGTTGAGAAACTATATCAAGAACATTGTTTTATGTTTTATCCTGTAACTGTAGACTATTGGGACTTTGAGTATTAGGTTTTAGGTACAGTCATATTAGGCATATACCCAGGAGCTGATTTACATACAAGCTAAAAAGGGTGCAGCTGAGGGCGCAAGTATCGGGTGCCTTGTCTGTGTAAGAAATAATATAATAATAATATGATATTTTTTCACACACATCTCACACACGGCGGTCTGATTCCAAACTAGGCAGAGCATGTACTATGGTGACCAGACTACTGATAAACATACTTTTATATTTCTAAATACATGGATATTTTAGATAAAGTACACCCAGACACAGAACAAAATATGACCGTGCTCATCACACAATTATTTGTTCTGGATGGGAAGCGAACCCACGACCTCTGGCAAATCAGTCAGGGTCACTAACCACTAGACCAACAGGCCAGTCAAAACTAGGACGCAAGAATTAATTGGGTACTGAGCTCTTTCCTGTGCAACATCTAGGGCGCAAGAATCGAGGGATCAATCTTGCCTTTGTTCAGTCTTAATTAGTCAGGCTAGGGCGGTGATAACTCTTAACCAAGAATTGTATACATGTAGCTATTATAGATAGGTATTATTCGCGTTTAATGCAGACTCAATAAATCCGAAAGGATCTTCCTTTATGATGGTGGAGGTGAATATGAATTGTATGGAATTGCCAGCAAGCAGCCTGGGCTTTACCAATTGAGTATACTTGGGACGAGCTCAGACTGTCGTGAAGCAATAAAACCCTTCCCTAAGACGCTTCTACAGCTGCAAATGCTCTCATAGAGCAATGGAAGAGCCGTAGGGGGGACCTGCTTTCGGCACAAATGGACCGGCTCGACTGGTGTGATGGTGGTATTGCCAAAGTATTGCAGAGTTGCTGATTTTAGTTAAGGCCGTGGGGTCTCAACTAAACTCAGTAACTCTTTTGTTACTTTACACCGAGTGAGTGAGGCTATCGGTGGCGCAAACCAAACTTGGTAAACTGCACGCATGGCGTAGTGGTTTAAGCGGTCAGCTCGCCGCTTTCTACTGCGCTGAGTCTTGTGGGTTCGATCCCCACATGGAACAACATTTTATGTGATCCACAAATTATTATTCGGATTCTGAGTGTCCTTTGTGTCCGTTCGATGGATGTTTTTGAAGTCTGCTGATACACAGGATATATTGCTAGTGCGGGAGTCGTCTTTTTTAAGAAAAAAATCAATTCTAGAGGGGGAATTTCAAAGGGAGGCAACCTAGTTCCCTTCCTTCCATCCCTTGAGATGCATTTACCTATAGCAGCAGTAGTCACCTATAATTAGGTGTTCCATCTGATCGTTTGGCTTCTACTACATAACAAGATAACTACAACTGATCATTACAAAATCTTATAAACAACAACTAGTCTAGACTACAAATAAAAGGAATAATCTTTCAACAAATTATTAAATTTTTGTCAATAATCTATACAAATAAATAAAATGGAAGTGTCTATTTGTAATGTCAAAAAAATAGGTTTTTTTCATGCTCACACGGTATTTTTGGCTATCTGTTTGCTCCGGGTATTCGTCTAAACGGCTGGACCGATTCTGTTTATATTTTACTACCAGGTAGCTGTCTATATTAGGAGTAACTTAGGCTATTATTCCTCTCAGCAAATCCCTTTCAAATTTTGCCAGGTCCGGGAATCGAACCCACAACGCTTTTCAAATTCCACGCTAACGAAGTCTCATGTAAGTAATATACAACAGTCTGATTATCATAGTACAGGCTCTGCGTAGTTTTAGATGTGTCAAGTTATTATTATTATTATCTACTGGCTTTTTCACCTCTGGCCCTCGCGAACGTCAGTCATCGCGGTGGTAAAAAGTAGCATATGTTACCCGCTGATAATGTAGCTTTCTATTGATGAAATAATTTTTTGAAAGCATAACAAACAAAAAACTCACTTTCGCACTTTTAACATAGGAGAAAGTAACCAATATTGAAGCGGCGCTTAAATTGGACCCTTTCTGTATTTCTACCAAAATGCCACTATTTTTTTATACTAGCAACACAAAAAGGAGCGCTAGCAGCGCCACTAATACTCCGCCATTTTGTAGCGCTCTTTAGTGTTGCTAGTGTAGAAATACAGAAGTGGTGCAATTTAAGCGCCGGTTCAGTATTGGTTACTCTGCCCTAAGTATGGATGTTTATCAGCAGACTGGTTTTCATTTCACAGGCTCTGGCTAGGATAGGATCAGATGACCGTGTGAGACATTTGAACGTATTTTTATAACGTTTACCTATAAGCCTTCTAAGTTATTTATTCATTACTTAATTCCCCTGATTGATTTCGATCAATAAACTTAAGTTTTCTTATAAAAATTCAATTCGGTACTGTAATAACCGGTTTTCTAAATCGCTGCTTCGGTAGATACCGGCTTAACAAGTGTATCTTTTTTCCAAGACAGTCCTGTAATGAGGAATCATTCGTATGCCGTAAACAACACAGCGTACCCCACACCGCACATATATTTCTTTGTAAAGCGAACGGAAGCAACGGTTTAAGTTGACAGCACGGACGGTGTAGTGGTTTAAGCGGTGATCTCGCCGCTTCTTACTGCGCCGAGTGTTGTGGGTTCGATCCTCACATGGGACAACACTTTGTGTGATCCACAAATTGTTGTTCTGAGTCTGGGTGTTCTTTGTGTCCGTTTCATGTATGTTTGTAAAGTCTACCGCGACACAGGATTTATTCTTAGTGCGGGAGTTGTCTTTAAAAAAAAGAAGTAATTGGGGTGAATATCCCTCTAATTCCACAATTATTTTTTTTTTCTGTGGTAGACGAATCACGTGGGTTTGCGGCGGGGTGGTGTGTCTTAATCGGACCGACTAAAACCACACGGCGTGGCACTATGCGCTCGTAATAATACGTATCCGGGAACTGCTGTTATTAAGACATCCGGACTAGAGGAATAGCGCCTCCGCGCGGCTGTCCCGTCCCGTCCGTCCCGTCCACCTGGCATGAGGCACGGGTAACGCACCTCCGCCGCCGACAAATTGGGTATCTGGTCCAGGATATTTGCATTTGCTGTTGGCAAATTATCTTCCTTTAAAACAACAACATCGCCTATTTCTAGCTCATCACGTAGGCAGCCCATGGCTCGCCCAGAGTGAAAATAAACACACATATATTGATATAAAACTTTTAAGTTAGTAAATAATTGTATTATACGCATCATAACTAGTGGCAAACGATAAACAGGTCAATGTAGATATGTCTAAAGAAATATAATCGTAAACAATTTATTTATCATTAGTTTTAATTATCTAAGGACTTGCATATCTTAACCGACTTAAAAGCAAAACTTAGATGTTTATATTTATTTCATAATCATCATAATAATTAAAGCTTCAAGAAAAGAGAAGTACTCCTTCCTAAAAGGCCGGCAACGCGTTTGTGACTCCTGACTTGCAGACGTTCATGGGCGGCGATGGTCACTTTCCATCAGGTGAGCCGACTGCTCGTCTGCCCCCTCTAACATAAAAAAAAGCTAATATCATTTTTTTTCTAAGCCAATATTCTGAGCGAAAAACGATTAAACCTAGCATTAAATTTCTTTGTTTCAAACTACTTTTTTTTCCATGTTTGTTAGCATATTGTCAGTATTTTGTTTTGTTTTTTTTTATTTGTTTTTTATTCTTATTTAAATAATATAGTATTCCATCACTTAAGCATGTTGTGTTCACTACTAGGGTGGACACATAAAATGATTGTATGTTGTGACATCCAATTTGTGGGCGATAATAATAATAAAAAAAACATCAACAGCCTGTACCAATCCACTGCTGGATCTCTCCTTAGGAAGGAGGTTTTGGGCTACTATACCACGCTGGCCAGAGGGGTTGGTATAGGGTTTGTTTCAAGTTTTCCTTCTCTTTGCAGTACTTGTTTGCTCCCTTAGTCGGCTCTTACGACACTCACGGGATAAATAGGGGTGGTGACACTCTGTATTCTTAATCGTGGTAGTGGTCAAAACCTCCTTTCTACGGAGAGGCCTATGTACAGTAGCGGACTATTAAAGGCCGTTGATGTTGATTAAATGGTATTGAAGTCGGTGATGGTCTTTTGAAGATTAATTTATTTAAATAAGTTTCGCAAATGGCAGAGCCTTATTTTGGGGTACTTAAACTTTACATCTAAAACACAGCAACTTATTGGAAAAAAAAACACAAATAACCGACTACGTTGAAAATACAGTATACTTAAAAACAAACCAATGATTTTAATATATGTAATTTTCGTGTACACTCTCACAATTAAGACGAAACTAACGAAACCCAAAACCCCAAAACGCATCAAGTCGTTTAGGCTACAGAGAGTGCTAATCAACTACACATACATACATACATACACTCGAAATAAACAATCCTCCTTTTGGCCCAGTCGGGTAAGCATTGTATTATTAATAAAATTAAATTATACTACAACTATTCCTAATAGGTAGTTCTCAAAAGTGTCGCTTCGCTTTACCGGCTCTGTCCTTGACTAAGGTCAACTGCGCACGCGCAAGCGACGACCAAAACGGGTGTTGAACTTGTAGTAGTACAGTCGGCCAAAGATATTGATGAATAAGCGATCGATGGAATCGTTATGCTATTAGTTGAAGTATAAAAAACCACATTCCTAATAAGAATAGAACTTAAATTTTTAAAAGCTTATTTTATATCTTTACCAGCTTAAATGTCGGTTATCGCCGTAAAAATTATCCTGTCTTCCCTCAAGAATCAAAGTATCTTAATACCAACATTTCATCTAAACTGGTACAGCTGTTTAAGAGTAAAGAGATAACAGACAGACAAACACAATTTCGCATTTATAAGTATTATAAATGCGGAAGTGTGTTTGTCTGTCTGAATTGTTGATCTAAACCATTTTTAAATCCACTTGAATACACATGTCCGTGTGATGACGGATTAAGAATACGGAATGTCATCACCCCTATTAATCCCGTGGGTGTCGAAAGAGTCGCCAAAGGAACCAAACTACGCAGGACAAGGCCAGGCCAAAACCTGCTTCCTAAGGAGAAGCCTACGTCAGTAAAGGCGGTTGTTGAGACACAAAACCGATGCAGCCGTTTAGGAACAAAAGAATTATATTTATATAAAGATAAGTTTATTTGAATGCGATTATCTCTAAAACTATCAACGAAAATTTAATTTTTAGGGTTCCGTACCTCAAAAGGTAAAAAGGTAACCTTTGAAAGATCACTTTCTTGTCTGTCTGTCCGTGTGTTACCACCGATTTTTTCAAGAACGGGTAAACCTAGCAAGTTGAAATTTATACCAGATATTGAGGTCTATGGTCCCTATTAGGTGTATAAAAATCAAGGTCCTGAGTCAACACGATATTAAGATATGGGCAAATTTTCTCTTTACTTTTTTCTTGAAGATGGCTATGTAACATCATGCTATGACTTTAAGAAATCTTAGCAGCACCCACAAAAGCAAATGTCACTACCAGGAACGATTAGTCTTGTGATATTTTTGATAGTTTCTTATGTGCGTAATAATCTTTTTAACTTATATACAAATTCATCCATCCGTGTAGTGACGGATTAAAAATACGGAGAGAAGGAAAACTTGAAACAAACCCTATACCAATCCGTCTGGCCAGCGTGGTATAGTTGGCCAAAAACCTTCTTTATAAGAAGAGGCCTATGTCCAGCAGTGGACTGTTATAGGCTGTTGATGTGATGTGATGTAATGATATACCTACAAATCACGAGTAGACTTTAGCAAATAAACAAAACCAAGTTATCTATAACCAACGCGAAAAGGTTAGCTGACAAGAATATTATCTGTAAAACATATATTACTTGAACATACCTATATTTTTACTCAGTTCCGTGTTAGGTTTTACACAAAATGTATGAGAAAATGAATTTTCTTCATATCTTTTTAAATTTATATTTATTGCTATTCGGGGCGGAGATCTATCAAAAATATCAAACATTAAAAAAAAACAGTCCAGCCGTTCTTGAGTTATAGGTAAATAGTATTTTTAACGCGTATTTGTCTAATTAAGATATAATTAAGCTAAACAGTTGTGTTTGTTTGTTTGAAGTGCTTATCTCTGGAACTACCAGTACGATTAATGTTTTTGATAGATCCGTGTCACCACCCCTATTCATCCCGTGGGTGTCGTAAGAGCCGACTAAGGGACTACGCAGGACAAAAACACTGCAGAGATGGAAAACTTGACACCAACCCGTCTGGCCAGCGTGGTATAGTAGGCCTATGTCTAGTTAACTTGAGAAATCATCCTTTAATCTTTCTTAATTACGGATGTGGGCTACGGACGACCGGAGCTGCGGGTAGACGCTAGTAATCGATATAATATGAAAAAAAAATGTTTTTATAAAAAAAACATTTTGTATGATAAATCAATAACCTAATCCCGCTGACTCGAGCGGGAGGGACTCCAATGGCAGTAACGCACTTGTGACTTTTGAGTTGCAGTAGTGCGGTATTTGTTTACCATCAGGTGACCCGTCTGCTCGTTTGCCCCCTTATACCATAAAATAAACCGCTGAAACGATTTCGATGAAATTTGGTATGGAAATCGTTTGATTTCTGAGGTAGGGTTTCCGCTAAAACTACATACACGTCGGCGAAGCTACGGGCAAAAGCCACATATAAATATGGACGTAATTCCTTGTACATCAAGTGCTTAAGTATAAAAAAGTGCAACTCAGAGGACGTCTTAAGGGTTCCGTAATTAAATAAAATTGTTAGGAATCGTGTAATGTTTTCAGAGGTATTGTACCTATGCATGTGAATTAATTAATGATAATAATATTAATATAATAATAGTAGGCTCCTTTCTAAGGAGAGGCCTATGTCCAGCAGTGGACTATTAAAGGCTGTTGATGTGATGTGATGTGAATATTTACACACATATCTCACACGCGGCCGTCTGATCCCAAACTTGGCAGAGCATGTAGGTACTAAGGTAACCAGACTGCTGATAAACATACTTATATATATTTCTAAATACAGACATATTATATTTAAAGTACACCCAGACACCGAACAAATGAATCGAACCCAGGACCTCTGGCGTAGCAGTGGGCACTAACCACTAGACCAACAATCCAGTCACAATAATTAATTAATACACTATAAATGCTTGTAGAGATTTGTGCTGGAGTATGAGGTATCAGTCAATCTAAGTGGCGTGCAATGGGAGAGGCCTATGTCCAGCAGTGGACTGCGATAGGCTGATGAAGAGGTATCCTTATAATCCTTACTTAGACCTCCACAACCCGAGAACTAGGCTGTTTCGAAGTTCTATAGATAGACTGTTAACAGAGATCTTAGGGCTCGCAACCACTTGCTGCGGTAGGGGATAGGATGGCAGCCTGATCGCATTAAAAATGTGATCAGGCCGCAGCATCTGGATAGGCAGGGAGAAGCCACTGGCTGTCCCTGAGATGGGGCCTAGTTAGGTGCGGCGTCGATCTGGGGGGACCTGAAATCACATGGCCCGGGTTCTCCCCAGACCAGGAGGCCGTCGGAGTGGTTTTTAGTGGAAACACCACATACTCCTCGCTCCTATATCCCCAAGGAGCCGGAGATCCAAAGGGATTTTCCACTCCGTCAACAAAAAAAAAAACCAACCACCCATAACGATTTCCACAGATGTTCGTATGGCAACCGGGACTGACGTCTTAATGTGATCTCCGGGGCACAGATTAGTCTCGAATGTGTTGAGAATGGTTACCCATCCATATACTGACCTGGCTAGGATTGCTTAACTTTACAACCTACGCAGTTACCACTTAGCTACGAGTCCCTTCCCGTGAGTAAATGCCCAACTAACGTAGGTTATAGTTATATTTTACTTGTATTGAGAAGCAAAAGTGAGTGTGTGGATAAAAAAATAAAAGGTGAAACCTTGGTAAGCGCTACCTTCAAATCACATTTGTTAGAAAGCGCGGTACTAACCACAGACTATACAAAATATTTTAATTTTTTGTCCGTAAGTGCACTGGCGTTAATCTCGATTTTTTTACGCAATTATCCAGACATAAAAAGCGTATGTACTATTAGTAATCCAAAATACCGAGGCTCCATAACCTGGAGGCGACCGAAAATATCATTCGTATTCTCGTATAATTAAAACACTACCATTCTAAATTCAAAATGTAATTAAAAAAACGAGTTTAATTTTTTAATAAAGAAAAAGAAAATAAGCAAGGATTTTGTATGCGGTCGAGTTCACACACTATAATCTAACTGTATGAAATCTATTTCATTCATATCTGTTTAGCCTTTTTGCCGTGAATCAGTAACAGACATTGATCTAAACTTTCGCACTTATTTCGTACTAAGATAAAAAACAAACAAACACTCATTCGCAATCCTAGTAGTAAGGATTAAGTATTATGGCCTGTGCGATATTACCCTTGTTTTCGACGTTAGTAGTATAACATCAAGTGACATTAGTAATCCAAAATACCAAGGCTCCATAACCTGGACGCTAATCTCGTATTATTAAAACACTACCATTCTAAATTCAAAATGTATTTAAAAAACGAAATGACAGCCCAGTTTTTTAATAAAGAACACAAGTAAAGAGTTCGTAAACGATCGAGTTTTGTCGTAAGTTTTGAGTTATTTGAGCGAACTCTGGCCAAGCCGACGTAACTGTATGATAGCCGCCGACCGTTGACCCCCCACCAGCCATTTTCTGGCACCGAAAAAAGTGTAATCTGGCATTCTAACATTAAATCGTACACGGATCGTACCGAGCCGTTTCGACATACTATCGGCTAGGTACTTATTAAAACCTGTTTTGGGTTACCTAAACCAGCGTTCTACTTTTTTTTTTAAACTCGCAAAGCAAATTATTGATTTGTTACGTATTTGCAACAATATGAGACGCGCGTATAGGCTTCTCATATTGTTGATTTAAATCAATATTATGAACGGCGCCGGTTTTAATGGTTTCTAACCGACTTCAAAAGAAAGTTTTAATTTTTTTTTGTTACCACCAAAACTTAATGATTTATGAACTATCTGGCCCCGAGCTGTTACCCGCGGTTATACCTTGCTCATCCCACGGGGACACTACATTTTTTCGGGATAGAAAATAGTCTATGTGTTAATCCAGAGCGTCAGTTACCTCCATACCAAATTTTATCAAAATTGAAAAGTAACAATCATACAAACACACAATTACAAACTTTCGCCTATATAATATTAGTTTAATTTGGAAAATTCTTATTTTATTTGTGAGAGTTTACTAATACTAATAGATTTTAAAATACTACCGCTAAGAAAATCATCGTGAAGTAAGGGCATTGAAGTCGGTGAACCTTTAAGTTTTAATTTTTTTCGTGATACTTTTTTTTAAGTTTGAGTGAGTCTGAGTGTTGTGGGTTCCATCCCCACATGGGACGACACTTTTTGCGACCCACAAATTGTTGATCTGAGTCTGGGTGTTCTTTGTGTCCGTTTCATGTAGGTTTACAAAGTCCGGCGCGACTCAGGACGTATTCCTATTGCGAGAGTTTTCTTTTTAACTAGTTTTTATTGTGAGTTCGATACCTGTCAGACGAGAATTTGTGTAAATCAGAAATCTGCTAAATATAGAAAAACACAGTTTCTGTTTCTATGATTTTGATACTCATTTTAACTATTAGTGTTTAGTGATCTGTCCGTGTAGTGACGGATTAAGAATACGGAATGTCACTACCCCAATTCATCCCGTGGGTGTCGTAAGAGGCGACTAAGGGCGCAAAACAACGCAGGACACCAGCACTGCAAAAAGAAGGAAAACTTGATACAATCCCTATACCAACCCGTCTGGACAGCGTGGTATAGTAGGCCAAAACCTCCTTCAGTCCAACAGTCCAGTGCTGGACATAGACCTCTCCGTAGAAAGGAGGTTTTGGCCTACTATACCACGCTGGCCAGACGGGTTGGTATAGGGTTTAGGTAAAGTTATCCTTCTCTTTGCAGTCCTGTTGTCCTGCGTAGTTTGCTCCCTTAGTCGCCTCTTACGGCACCCACGGGATGGATAGGGGTGGTGACATTCCGTATTCTTAATCCGTCACCGCACGGTTATAATTTTAATTTAATAATTAATAGTAAACTAGCTCTTCTTCGCGGCTCCGCCCGCGTGTATATCGGTTGTAGGGGTAAAATGTAGCCTATGTTACTCGCTGATAGTGTAGCTTTCCATCAGTGAAAGAATTTTTAAAATCGGTATAGTGGTTTAGGCGTGAAAGCGTAACTAACAAACAAACATTAACATTTTTAATATAAATATGGATATTTTATTTAACAATGTAGCCAACATAAACGTGAGAGAGCCATGTCCGGCACAAATGGGTCTGCTAGACCGGAGTGAAACCATAACGTCACAGAAAACCACTTGCATTTTGGGTTTTTTTCCCTTCGTTTTTAAAGGTATTTTCACCAGTCTCTTTAGGTGATGCTGAAATATCATATGAGATACCAATTGGTAAAAGAAAATATTTGGGAACTATGTAAGAAACTTCTAATTCTCTTTTAGTTTATTTTAGTATTTATTATACAACATTCAACACTACAAACATATGTTCAAAATAAAAATGTCAATCCAAGAGTTAAAAAAGAGTTCATAATCTTCGAAATGCTTTTATCTTTTTAAGATCACTCCTGATCAATTCACCTTTGGTATTGGTATTGGTTATGGGCTTCGGTTTCCGCATTTAGACTCAAGAGTGGTCCTTTATGCGTCGAAGATTGGTTAGCTAGTTGAGCCAACCAAGCTCCTTCCAGAAGCGCAGAAGCCTCCTGGGGCGTTCACAGGCTTCTAGGAGCGATCAATTCACCTTTTAAACACAAATACTAAACGATTAATCGTTAAGGAGCTATGATATTACATATAGACATGTTAGATTTACAACACCTTCTGATTTGGGGGTACTATTACGCTATTAACATCACGCTACGGCCCTTCATCAACAGCCTATACTAGTCCACTGCTGGACATAGGCCTCTCCTTAGAAAGGAGGTTTTGGCCTACTATACCACGCTGGCCAGACGGGTTGGTACAGGGTTTTTTTCAAGTTTTCCTTCTCTACGGCCCTTAGCAGCTTAATAATCGCCACAAATCGAAACGTCGAGATTAGGTTAGTTTGTTGTATGGTTGCGCTAGGAGCGGTCAGGATCGCTCCATGGCCGGTAGCGACAGTTGTTTTACCGCGGTCGCAACCTTCTGCGAGGAGGTAATCTCGCAGAAGGAGGCGGCGGAGAAGGCCCGGGAGGACGACCTTCACTCGGACCTGATCCGCCGCCGGCGAACCGGGCGGCGGAGGCGCGCTCACCTGCGCCTCATGCCGCCCTGAGTGTGGCCGCGGGTGGACGGGATGGGTTCTCCCCTCCACCCGCATTAGTTGGCCAGCCGCGAGGGGGCGGCGTCCGCGTGTGCCGGACGTCGCCTAAAGAGAGGGTCCACTGAGACGGAGCCCGCGTCAGGAGCGGGCCGGCGCTGGGAGGGGTCCAGAAGGAGATAGCTACCTGGACCCCTCCTAAACTAAAAGCGCAAAGAGGGCACACCGTGTGGTTTTAGTCGGTTCGAGTCCGACACACCGCCCCGCCGAACGAGAGCCCCGGCGGGGTGACGGTCCGAGGGGATTTCCACACGTAAAAAAAAAAAAAAAAAAAAAAAAAAAAAAAAAGGAGCGGTCAGGATGTCCTAATAATAGCGGTTCCCGGATCTCTCCTATAACAGGCGGAGAGTGGCACACCGTGTGGTTTTAGTCGGTCCGATTCCGACACACCACCCCACCGCAAACTCCGGTGGGGAGACGGCCTGAAGGGGTTTGCACACGTAAAATAAAAAAAAGTTTGTTGTATGTTTGGGCTGTTGGTCTAGAGTCGTTAGTGACCCTGATTGTTAAGCAGGAGGTCGTGGGTTCGATTCCCACCAAAGACAAATGAATAATTGTGTGATGGGGAAGGTCACTTGTTCTGTGTCTGGGTGTAATTTATCTATATAAATAAATAAAATTGAAGTGTCTGTTTATAATGTCAAAATTACAGGTTTTTTTATGCTCACATGGTTATTTGCACGATACCTATGCTTAAAAACCAGTTTAATTTTTTTTGTCGGTCTGTCTGTTTGTTCCGGATAACCTTCTAAACGGCTGGACCGATTTTGATAATATTTTACTAACAGGTAGCTGTCTATATAAGGAATAATTTAGGCCATTTTTCCTCTCAGAAAAACCCTTTAAAATTTTGCCCGGTCCGGCCAACGAACCCATTAAGGTTTTTCAAATTCCACGCGATCGAAGTCGCGGGTACCAGCTAGTCCATAATATATATGTATTTAGTAATATATAAGAATGTTTATCAGCAGTCTGGTTACCATAGTACAGGCTCTGCCTAGTTTAGGATCAGACGGTAGTGTCAGATATGTCAAGTGATTATTAAGAAATTATATTACGTTTTATGTTTTGTTGGTATGTATTGTTGACCTTTAGTTTAATAAATTGTCTGATAAAAAACAATCCTATATTTGCATGTCCGTTACTGCCGAAATGCGTATCATGCCTATATATATATATATATTTTTTTTTTTTTTGAAAGGTTTTACTAGAAACCGAAATTACTAGTTTTCCGTTAACCCCTTTTTTTTTATTTCTGTGCGGAAATCCCCTCGGCAACCACATACCGGTGGCAATGTCGGACTCGAACCGACTAAAAACGCACGCCGTCTCAGGTACCAGTAGTCGGGGAACCAGGTGTACCCTAGAAAGGAAATTCCTGGTGCCCCGACGTACCTCGGGCCATCTACGGCGGGTAGATGACCCCCCCTGTTCCCGTTAACCCCTCCAGATAAGCTAATTTACTTGTGTTAGGAGTGGGTTCACGTCAATAGTGTACCGTCTATGTTTTTATTACCAACATTTTGTAACAAATTTTACGTAAATCCTTACTTGCATACTAATATTATAAGCCAGTCTGTCTATCTGTTACTCTTAACGCTTAAACCGAGTTAGATGAAATTTGGTATACAGATAGCCCGAGTCTCAGAAAAGGACATAGGGTAGTTGTTATCCTAGAAATCATCTTTCAAGTGAGGAAAAAGGGGGGTGAAAGTTTGAATGGGGAGTCGATAACCGCTGAACCGATTTATATGAAATTTGGTATGAAGATACTTTGATTCTTGAGGAAAGACATGGGTACTTTTTAAAATAATATTATTTTAGGGTTATGTTTTTCGAGTGTGTGTATGTATGTTTATTTCTTCGGAACTTGCTTAAACGACTTGATGGATTTTGGCGTTTGAGGTGTTTTCGTCTTAATTGTGAGATTGACACTGTGTATGTGAATATTAAAATCGCCGGTTTTTAAGTTTTAAGTAGGTATACATTTTCACACAGTCGACCTTTGTTTTTACAATAATAAGCTTGTTGACGACAATTTTAGAGTGCACGGGCACCAACAGTTATTTATTTGCACCGGTCTCCACGTTCCTAGCTATCTAACTTTTTATTTTTTTTTATATTTTCGAGTACATTTTTTTTTTGTTTAAAAGACAACTCTTGTATTAGGAATATATCCTGTGTTGCGGGGAACTTTACAAAGATACATAAAACGGTCACAAAGAACACCCAGACTGAGAACAACTATTCGTGGATCACACAAAGTATCGTCCCATCTTGGGATCGGACCCGCAACACTCAGCGAAGTAGTAAGCTACGTGGCGACCGCTTAAACCACTACGCCATCCATGCAGTCGATTACTTTAATTAGACACAACAAAAACCCAGACTCAGAACAACAATTAGTGGATCACACAAAGTGTCCTGTATGGGGATCGAATCCACAATACTCAGTGTGGTAGGAAGCGACGATTACCAAATGTCAATAGGATTCTCTGGTCAGGGTATTAAGGTCTGACTCTAATTAGACTAATTAAAATAACGTTTTATCACCTGTTACAGTAATAGAAGAATTTTCAGCGATTTGTTGAGATTTTTTACTTGTTAAAAAAATCAATTCACACATGCCTGTACTATGGTACGCCTGTACTATGGTGACCGGACTACTGATCACATCAACAGCCTCTAATAGTCCACTGTTGGACATAGGCCTTAGAAAGGAAGTTTTGGCCTACTATACCACGCTGGCCAGACGGGTTGGTATAGGGTTTATGTCAAGTTTTCCTTCGCTCTGCAGTGTTGTTGTTCTGCGTAGTTTTCTCCCTTAGTCGGCTCTTACGACACCCACGGAATGAATAGGGGTGGTGACACTCTATATTCTTAATCCGTCACCACACGGACGGACTACTGATAAACGTACTTAAATATTTCTAAATACACACATATTATAGATAAATTACACCCAGACACAGAACAAATGATCGTACTCATCACAAAATTATTTTTTCCTGGGTGGGAATTGAACCCCCCGGCTTCGCAGACAAGGACCACTAGAACACCAAGCACGTCACGTTTTTTTTTTTAATGTTTGGTTATTTCATTTGGCAAATAGCAGATACTAGATTAACTATGGTAAGTGGTTAACAGCAGGTATAAGCGCTTTTAATACTGGTGTCAGTGTATCATGTCGAACGTTAAGATTCGTATCATAGTTGTAATACGTAATGTAGTGTTTTCGGAGGCTTTTAAAAAACTACTATAATTCCATAGCTTCGGGTTTATGGTTGCTTTTTTTTTTATTTAGCGTCACTAGTCAGATAAGAGTTTGGTATGGCAATACTCTGAATAAATTGTTTAAATTGTTGGAATTACAACTTAAAAAAAACGAGTCAATTTGATTTTAAACGAGATTGTATTTGGCTGTCGAACACATAATAGAACTAACGAATATAGTAAACCGATTATGAAGTGCTTTTTTTATAAATTCGTAGCTATATAATTGTTTTTTTCGTTTTTATTAAAATTTTAAGATGTCTGATTAATTTAACTGTACTCAGCTGTAGTTCACATCAGAACCTAGTCGTTACTTCAAAATGGTATACCTAATAAATGAATAAAAATACCTGCTGGATTATTTTATAAAAAAAAAATTGTTGGTTGCAGATACATTGGCTTATAAGCAAGCTTGTTTATTATTATTCATTAATTAAGGATTTCTTTAGTAGCGAGCATAGTATTCTAACTAGTTGTTTATACAATAATAAAGTCAAAAATATTTAAAACTGTATCACACGTCATAATCTGTTTATTTATCATCAAAGGCGCGTGTGAAGCTCCAATCCTAGTACTAGGCGCTTATAACCTATACTGATATTGATTTGTAAACATTCCCTCCAAAAAAAACCACGTCGCACAAAAAGGGGTTACGTGGGACTTGATTCGGTTTAAAAAAACACTGAGTGAGTATACGAGGGATGGACCTCCGTACCTCCGTTGCGTTCAGCGGCGGCCGCCCCACTCGAATAAAACCTCCTCGTATTGGGGTGAGCTACCCAGCATTTCTGCCCAAACACAGAAATAATAACACCGAGCCACGCTCTTCACTTACAATGTTCCTTGTGCTTTTCTTCCTCATACGACCATAGCACGCCTATTATACATTTACCTATTTTAATACACTACACTGACACAAGAATCCTCACGTTCACCGACATCGAAGGTTTTTTTTTTCGGGGCAGCGTTGTCGCGTGCGTTCGCCGGCCGGTAAACAACGCTCACGGTTTTACACTGCACTAAAACTATTATAAATGTTGTAAAACGTTGTTTTTTACATTATTTCACTGAATATAACCGTGTAATGTTGTGTTCGGTTCATGATAATCGCGTAGCGTCACGTTTGCGTGATAGTCGCAGGTACGCGCTGTATGTGTCGCTCGATCGCACTGGATTCGTTTGCCCTCGGAGGGGACGGGTACGCCGCCGCGGGGGGGACGCCCTGTTATACCGACGCGCTGTGGACGAAACTGCTTTAGCTACATTTAGAGCGGACAGGTGGCGCGGTTGCTTTTTTTCACACTATCAGCGCTTGAAGCAGCTTGAAATGGTTGTTTTCTTGCACGTTAATTTTTTTAGGTAAAAAGATATCATTAAAAGATGGAATGGTTAACACAAATAAAAGTAATTATAAAACAATCATTCATATTTTATTTGTGATAAATCTTAATTTTAGAAATAGAGGCTTTTTTAAGATTATGTCCTCTGGGATACTACAATAATCATTAAATACTGCAATAAATAAAATATTATGGTTACTTAATGCAATGTTAAATAAACAATTAAAATTAATCTTATCATTCGTGATCAGTGCCTAGGTAGGTAGGTACCTAAAGTTGTTACAAATTTAAGTAAAGTTTTAATGTTCTACTGCCTATATTCCGTATTACTTAGCATAAATGGTTACAAGTATATAATAGTGTTGTTTAATGATTTAATTTAGATGAATACTCTGAGCATAACTATCTATATTTACTAATTTTTTTTTATATTTCAAAAGTTGAAATCTACCAAAATTAAAAGCGAAAGAACCAAAGCGCTTTTAATGCTGCAGCGAAAGGGCGACGGTACGCTTGTCACATAGAAAAATAAAAACGATGGCTGTTTATGTGAGCTCTGTGAAAACACCTGACCATGTTCGATGGGTTTATTTAAAATAAAATAAATAAATACCAATATGTATGTTTAAAATTATCGAGAAGGACATCAAATTCTAATAATTATTTCCAAAGTACCAATGCCGCGCCTTTATTTTTGCTTTAAAATTGTAGACAGCGCTCTCTATTGTGGTATTCTGTCAAAGTTATAATTATATGTAGTAAAATGTGGTTGTAGCCATGACTCGGGTGGGAAGAAAAACAAATAAATTTAAGTGCCAGGTTAACGCTATGGAGTAGAGAAACACGATTATATATTATAAATATTTTCTATGTTATTGTTGGGTGACCGGGTGGTGTCGAGCTGTTATTATCGACTCATATTGAAATATTTGAAATGAGTTCGATTTGTTTTTTTTTAATATGGTTTTCTGTTATCGAATTATTTAAATTTTGGCGTTCATTAAAAGAAAATTCCAGTAAAATACCTATTGATGCCAGGATATGTACCTTTATAAAGTTACCTGAGTGAATTGGCATTTTGAAATTAGGTACATTGATTGGAAAAGAATTAAATAAAAACAAACCTCGAAGCGGTTTGTATTTTGTGTCAAAATTTGAGTTTTAGAAGCGTACACAAATCAACTTAACTTTAGTGTATAACTAGCTGACCCGCGCAACTTCGTCTGCGTTTCTCAATAGTAATAAATTTTCTCCGTTTTTGAAACATTCTTCATTGGTGCTCAGCTCCTATTGGTCTTAGCGTGATGATATATAGCCTATAGCCTTCCTCGACAAATTGGCTATCTAACATTGAAAGATTTTTTCAAATCGGACCAGTAGTTCCTGAGATTAACGTGTTCAAACAAACAAACAAATAAACTCTTCAGCTTTATATTATTAGTACCTATAGATAACTGGTGCCCGCGACTTCGTTCACGTGGAATTTGCAAAGTGCTGCCTTAGTGGGTTCGATTGCCAGATCGGCCAAAATTTTAAAGGGTTTTTCTGAGAATAGCCTAAGTTACTCCTTATATAGATAGCTACCTGGTAGTAAAATATTATCATAATCGGTTTAGCCGTTTTGAAGATTACCCAGAACAGACAGACAGACAGACAAAAAATATTTAAACTCGTTTTTAGGCATAGGTATCGTGCAAAATAACCGTGCAAAAACCATTTTTTTTGGAATTACAAACAGACCCTTCAATTTTATTTATTTGTAAAGATGAACGATTCAGGCGAAGCCCTCCTGTGACCATGGCTCGCAAAACCTGGCCAAATGTCAAACAGAAAAGTAAAAAGGTAACTTATAAATTAATAAACGCGTAAATTCCCGTTTATTTTTTCTTCTTTCTTCTTTAAAAAAGATTACTCTCGCATTAGGAATAAATCCTGTGTCACGGGGGACTTTACAAAGATACATGAAACGGACACAAAGAATACCCAGACTCAGAACAACAATTCGTGGATCACACAATGTGTCGTCCCATGTGGAGATCGGACCCACAACACTCAGCGTAGTAGTAAGCGGCGAGGGGACCGCTTAAACCACTACGCCATCCGTGCAGTCGATTACTTTAATTTACTTTTCTAAATTAAGTTGGCGAAAGGTTGTGGTTTCTATTCCCACCCACGATAAATGTTGTGTAATGGGGACCATCATATGTTGTGTCAGTCGACTTAAAGAGTAACCCTGTGTGTGTGTTAAAAAAAAAAGTTTGTAAAATGTGGGTGTTTTAAAACGCCTTTATAATTAAGATAACGAATATTATCATCAATCATCATCAACAGCCTTTAACAGTCCATTGCTGGACATAGGTTTTTCCTTAGGAAGGAGGTTTGGGCCTACTATACCACGCTGGCTAGACGGATTGGTATAGGGTTTGTTTCAAGTTTTCCTTCTCTTTGCAGTTTTGTTGTCCTGCATAATTTGCACAATTAGTCGGCTCTTACGACACCCACGGGATGAGTGGGGGTGGTGACAATCCGTATTCTTAATCCGTCACCACACCGATTATTAAGAGTATCCTAATTATTTCAGCGCCTCTATGTTTAAAACACTTCAGAATAATAAAAACCGTTGCGCCTATAGTGATGGTTAACCGCAATCCTCTTTAAAATAAAGCTTCAGTGGTTTATGGCAACATTGGATGGCGTAGTGGTTTGTGTAACGGACTGCTATTCCAAAGGTCGCGGGTTCAATTCACGCTCAAGTCAAACATTTGTGCGCATGAACATGTAATGTTTGATTTGGTCTTTGTGTTTCTATGTATGTATTTACAGAAAAAGTATTTAAGTATTTATATCAGTTGTCTAGTACCCATAGTACAAGCTCTGCTTAGTTTGCACTAGATGGCGTTGTGTGAATGTTTTAGAATATATTATTATTTAGCACGTATTTATATTTAATTAAAGCTCTCCGATGTCATTCTATACTAAATAGTCAAAAACTAGCAAATGGTAGGTATCAATTATCATACGTCCAATATTACCCAACTTCACTGTATTTGGTACAGTGATTTGAAGTTGGCGGTTCCAATATTACCTAAAATCACTGTATTTGGTACAGTGATTTGAAGTTGGCGGTTCCAATATTACCCAAAATCACTGTACGAATTCCGTATATTTGAGTAATATTGTAAACTCCAGGAATCACCAGCTCGAAGTTGAATTCCTAATCTTTAACTATCTGGTATCGTATCCAATACAAGCTAAAGTTAAGATTTTCAGGTTTTCTGTGGATTCGTAATGATTTGTGTTTCTTCTTTGGTCATCTTAGTTTCGTAGAAAAACAAAACCTTATGGAGATAGTCGATGCTTTCCTAGAAAACTTACTTAAGAGTGGAACTATTAAGTAACTTGTAAAAAGGTCGATAAGTGTTTATGGATAAAATCATTGTCTTATTTAGGGTTTTGAGCATCCTACGGTGGCTATGAGCTATCTAATGGCCCCACTTAGCAAGCAAGTTAGGCCTTGGAGAAAATGCTTCTGTAATATCCTATATGACCGGACCTAAAATGTTATTGGCATTGTGAGTTGTTTTTGGTTGTTTTTTTTTTCTCAAAAATGATGTGCCTAAATGATGTGATATGAGTTCCGAATCTATTAGAAAAATATTCGTAATAAGAACTGCACAGTGTACACGTCCCACAAAATTATCTAAACGTAAAGCAAATGTCAACAAGCCACGCGTATTGATATTAGTGACGTCACTTTAGTAAAATAGTAAGTAAAATATCTGTTTGTTGTTTCTTCATAGTATTTCAACTAAATTTAAATACAAATTTTGATGGATTAAAAATAAATAAGAAAGGGAACCAAAACTTGTAGATTATTTACATATGTATATATGTTGTTTTAACTAATTTAATTTCAGTTTTATGATTACTCATATTCCTTAATTATAGTATTTTTTAGTGTTAAACAGTTCTTTGGAACACTGAAAGGACAAATTTATAAAACATGACATGTCATGATCATCAGACCTGCCGTCCTGGTGTTAGGCAGGTGTCCTAGGCAGATGATGAGTTTCTCGGAGTACAGTTTCATAAGCAGTACCACAACCACATGGATGCGAAGTAAGGGCATTACATCCGTGTGGATTTGAAAGTATAAATACATATTTAGAGTAAGGACTCTAAATAAATTTTAATACTTTCAATTTTAAAGTATCTAACTCTAATTTTGATTTTAGGGTTGACAACTATCCATGGTTACAGAAAACAATGAAGTCCTCATCTTCTTTACAAGACTACTACTATTAATGTGGTTTTCCTGCAGTTGTGGTTAGGTCAGACCTTTAAGCATATGAAATTTACCAATTTCTAATTTAAATCTATGTGACTGGTTTTTTCAATACCAATTTAAATGTTTCTGAAAAAATTGAAATACAGATAGAAAATATGATTAAAAGTCAGCTAGTTAAAGCTTGCAGCTGAAGTGCAAAAGGCCACTGCTAAGACAATTGAAAAACTCAGTGAAAATTGTAATTGTACTGGTGGCTATTATCCTACGGTCATGTCAAAAAAAATTAGCTTAATACTGCCAATAAATTCAATATTATAACCTAAAAAAAATAAAATGATATTCATTACTTTTTATGTATATTACGAACAATATTAAATATCTCTAAATAAATAAAAAAATGGATTTTTTTCATCTTTTTTGGGTTTTAAAACACTGATATGGTACTTTGGCCACGTATTATGTTCAGTGTTGCTAAGCTAGTGGATTTTCCGAGCTTTTAGTGGCGAAATTTAGCTTGTAGTGGCTGGTAGATTTTTTTAGTGGTTATTAGTAATAGTAAGATTATAGAGGACTTAGGAAATGCTGTTGAAAGATGAACTGTGAGAACTGTGTGTGTACGCAAACCTCAATGAAGTTGGAGACTAAATAAGGATGGGGTTCGATGGAAGTACTCAAGAAGAAAAGTATTAAAATTTTGGGCAATGGGATGATGTAGGCTTTGTGCCAGAGAGAGGAAAAGTTTTCGGGATTGAGAAAGAATTTAATAATGTGGGCTATAACTTTGCGGACGTAATCCAAGATGGTAATTATTATCCTACGGTTTGCAAATCATCGCGTTACAACAGACAGACAGGATGATCTTTTTGATGTCCCCAGAAGACACAGGAGAAAGTTCAAAGTTGACAATATTGGCAGACCCAATATTGTCTGCCCAGAGGCAGACCAGCGATATAATTCAGGGTTCAACTCTATGTTTAATGATCCGTCAGAATAGTAGTCATTTAAACCAATGAAACTCGGTCCGTTGTTGTTTACCAATGCGCAACGTGTTATGGAACTTCCACACACTAGAGGAGACAAGCCAAGGGACTTAGACATTTTAACAATTACTCTCTTCATCGTTTCACTTTCAATGCCGATCTTAAGTTGAGCGACTATAGGTAAAAACAGAGGAATAGAATGGAGTTAAATCTTTTATTTGCTATTAAACTTTGTAAAAAAAATCGGTAACAAAGAATCGTCAGTATGTCAATCGAGTATGATGGTGATAATAAAAACGAGAACAATAAACAATCATTACGATTGCAGTATCAGTATTAAATTTAAAAAATATGAAAGAAACTAGTGATTAATTGACTGGTTTTCTTTTGTTATTACTAAAAAAATGTTTTGTGGAAAATTTAGTGCCTATTAGAGTAAGGCCGTTTTTTGCCAGTGGTTTTCTGGTGGTTTTAGATGTTGAATCTGATGGAGAGTGCATTTAACTGTTGGCAACACTGATCATGTTGTGTACCGTTTTGGTATATAAAAACTGGTTTGTTTAACTGGAGTGTTTTAAGGTCTCTGAACTCATTATTATTACAGATAGATGATGACAATGAAAATATCCTTAATCAACTACATTTATTAGTCGAGTAAATAAACTAAAGTTGTTTGTAGCCATCACTACAAAATTGATACGTCAAACGCGTTCGCGTATTGATGCATACGAATCGCGTTCGCCGATTCTTTTAATAAACGAATTTAAGTAAATATTAAACAAGAAAACGTGTCAATTAACCACACATATAATAGAGTAATAATAAAAAAATTAATGTAACATGGTTAGGCAGAGAAAATCAGCCTTACGGCAGTCAAATAATAATGAAACAAGCAGTAGTTCTGGTAGTAGTGAATCGTCTATTGGAAATAGGACGTTTAAATTCCTATCTGTATGGAAAACTGCTGTCGGCTTCGCCTGTTTCCTGATCGCAGTGTATGTGAGCACCTTAGGGTACTTGGAGACCAGGGTTAACACACCTTTTGACGACGATAAGGTTCGGACACTCATTAACTGATAACGCTTGATTATTTTATAAGTTTAATGTGTCTACTTTATTTACATAGGTGTATGTGTAGTTTTAGTGCTTCATTTATTGAGACCTATGTCTATTAATGTTTTATAGTTACAAAAATTATTATTTCCTTGGTTTCTGGTTAGATAATTTGTTTATTTATTTAGGACAACTTATAAAACATACACTAATACATAGTTTACTAATATGTTTTACAAATATGTGCTGTGTATTGTCTTACTTGTTGCCTATAGATAGTTCAACTCAGTTGTGCGCGCGGCCCTATGTGTGCGTGGGCTTGTAAATATATGCAGTGACGCGGTAGTCGTCGTCCGAGCAAGACGAATACCACACGAATGAAAGTTGTATATTTACAAGCCCACGCACACATAGGGCCACGCACACATAGGGCCGCGCGCACAACTGAGTTGAACTATCTATAATAGTGTGAAATTAGCGTATGTATGTATAGTATTTATGTATAAATATAGATTAGTAGGATTTATGTAAAATAAATATTTCATAGGTTAAGACCTCACCTATGAACGGTTCAAAATGAATTCAGTCCATCCAAAGGTTGCCTGGAAGAAATTGCACTAAGCGATAAGGCCGCCCTTTGTACATTACATCTGTTGTTAATTACTTTATAATGTCTGTAAAACCCTGGTGTACAAATAAAGTATTTATCTATCTATCTATCTCTCACTTATAAAAAGGGTACCTCTCCAATGGATCAAAGGGATCAGCTTCAGCAATGACTGGTGTCATTCCTGTGTGAAGCCATGATATCAGACATCAGTTCACTTTGCAGAGGATATCTCAAAGCAAAACAAATGGCCGCCCACTACTATTTACTTTCTTTTTCCAGGTTGTCCAACAAAATGGGTTACAAGTACCAGACAGGTACTGGGGTACATACAGACCAGGAGTATATCTCGGGCTGAAGAGCAGAGAGCCACGGTCACCTGTATTCGGTCTTATGTGGTATCAGCTAGCCCAGGCTACACACAAAGGGATCAGGTATGTTAAAATTTGAATCGGTTGACTGTGGTGCCTGATGACACTCCACAATGTCTTATTTTACATAGAGAGCAATCTGCGATTTTATAATAATATAATATAATGTTTCGGACATCTGACACAATGCCATCTAGTTTCAAACTAAGCAAAGCTTGTACTATGAAAGCTAGAATGACTGATAGAATACTTATATACCTTTCTTTTTGTAAATATATACATATTATACATAGAAAACACCCAAATTCCGAAACAAATATTCGCAGATCATAATAACATTAGGTCCGACCCGGGAATCGAACCCGAGACCTCAGCACAGCAGTCGCATAAAGTGCTACTGCACCATCGAGGCAGTCAAATTAAACTCACACTTCTCACACACGGTCTTTAGATCCCAAAATAGGCAGAGCCTGTTCTACATTGACCAGACTGCTGATAAATACATGAAAATATTTATATAAATATGTATCCATACTAATTATCCATACCAATTGGGTTCATCACACAGTTATTTGTTCTGGATGGAAATTGAACCCATGACCTCTGGTTGGGCAGTCAGTACTACTAAACCAACAGGCCAATAAAATAATAACCTAGGAGGTATTACACATGGCTATCTAGATTGAAACTTAGCACGGATTGTACCATCAGCCTCAAAAAGAAGTATAAAAAAATAATTGTTTCATCACATCACATCAACAGCCTTTAATAGTCCACTTCTGGACACAGGCCTTGTAGGAGGTTAAGAACCAAAAACACATTGATACTTCTGAATATTATTTGTTTATTTAATATAAGTCACAAGGAAGGTAAGTGCGTCTTGCCTAGCACATGATCACAGGTCAAGAGAAGTGGGCGAGTGAATGCTGAACGATTATACTATCGGATTGACAACACAACATATCGATTATAACTATTCGATTAATATCTATTTATAATGTATTTATTTTTGCATTATATTTAAATATTCAACAGGCCTCTTCTTAGAAAGGAGGTTTTGGCCTACAAGTGGCGGTTTGTAACAAGTTTTCCTTTTTCTGTTTGCATCTTAGCAGTGCTGTTGTTCTGCATAGTTTGATCCCTTAGTCGGACCCACGGCAGGAATAGGGGTGGTGATACTGCATATTCCTATTCCGTCACCGCATGGATTAATCTTAATGTATCAGTGTATTTACCAGTAATCTGGTTATCATAGCACAGGCTCAGCCTAGTTAGGGATCAGACTGCGGTGTGTGAGATGTGTCAAATTATTATGATTATAAAGTGATTTGACTAAATGATTTTTGCTGAATGTGGTGTAGTGACGGATTAAGAATACGGAATGGCACTACCCCAATTCATCCCGTGGGTGTCGTAAGAGCCGACTAAGGGCGCTAAACAACGCAGGACACCAGCACTGTAAAAAGAAGGAATACTTGACATTAACCCTTTATCAACCCGTCTGGCCAGCGTGGTATAGTAGACCAAAACCTCCTTTCTAAGGAGAGGCCTAAGTGTAGCAGTGAACTACTATTGGCCGTTGATGCTGGTTCTCAGTTATTTCCTTCTTTTCAGACACTGGTGTGATCAAAATGATCAGCTAGCTACATATGGCTGGCTGAGACATGATGGGGTCACGTTCGGCGAGCAGTTGATATCAGACCCCCCTCATAACATTACGACATCGTTTGTTAAAACTCCTGGGGGTAAGCACGGTGGATTGTGGACAGTCCGTGTTAATGTTACTACAAAGGTAAGTTAGTTAGTATGATAAAAAAATTAATATGATAGGAGGATCACGGCCTCACAGAAAAACTATTTTTAAGTTGCTTTTCCGAGTGAGGGCAAAGGTATGTCATTACTACCACCCGACCACCACCACCTCGTCGGTCGGTGTTCACTCGTTGGCGACAGGTTGTCCACTAGTGGACACCGCGTTGTCAACCAGTGAACGTTGGGTGGGCCACCGGTGAAAGCCGCGTGGTCAAAGAATCGACATTACGTTGTCGGGTAAATATTCGTTCTTTTTAATTCTTTACCTTTCTGGATCATTCTCCTCCAGCAGAAATAAAATCCACAATTTGGAATGATTCTAAAATAATGAATTGTTTAAATCAATAATGACAACAATTCAAATATATTTAGTATATATTCAAAGTTTTTTTTTTAAATTTTGTTTTTTGACTTCTTATTGTCAATGGGCGGGGGTTTGCAGTTATTATCAGAAGACCCGTCTGCTCGTTTGCCCCCTACGTCATAAAAAAACTACAAGTTCAGGCCTGCCTGCCCTGCCTGGGGTATAATATTAATCTCGTCTTTGACACCTGTCACGGACAGGACTGTTTGTTTCATTAATGGAGAAATTTATAGAAGTCCCTTGACTGATCCAGTTTCCTCCGGCAACCCTAAATTGTTAGTTGTGAGTGAGGGAATAATCAAAGGGAATTATATATTAGATGTACAGTCTCAGCCTAGTTTGGGATCAGACGGCCGTGTGTGATTATTATTATAAAATAACAAAATAAATAAAATTAAGGGAATTGCTGTTATTTCCAGGGTAACACAAATGCACCATTCGTGTTGATATGGTACGCTGCCCTGGATGAGTCCATGGGCCCAGCCGCTCCACATTCCCGCCTCTGGTACGAAGATGGAGCCATACTAGGACATACTCCACAATTACATAACTTTAAAATCAATTTGGTGCCTCAGAAAGGTAAGTACCATACTTTAATATGCTTAAAAATTTTATGGATCTCACTTGGCTATAGATAAAAGCCAAGGTGCTATTGTCAGGGTGGTGACGGATTAAGAATACAGAGTGTCACCACCCCTACTCATCCCGTGGGTGTCGTAAGAGTCGACTAAGGGAGCGAACTACGCAGGATAACAGCACTGCAGAGAGAAGGAAAACTTGACACAAACCCTATACCAACCCGTCTGGCTAGCGCGGTATAGTAGACTAAAGCCTCATTTCTAAGGAGAGGCCTATGTCCAGCAGTGGACTGTTAAAGGCTGTTGATGTGATGATGTGAGCGGGACAGAGGTCACATTTATAGATGAAACTAGTAGTTGCTTAACCGGATAAAAGATATCCGGACAATCCTGAAGCTGCAAAGCCGATAAACGACCAGTGAGTACCTGGCCGAACATTTTATAGATTATAATTCTTCCGTATTTTCCTTGCGTGTGCGATTTGGAGAGAGAGAGAGCGGGGGGGGGGGAGGGGGGGAGGAAGGGGGATGGTGAGACGTAGATCAGAGCCATGCAGTGTGGTGTTAATTATCCGTTTAAACTAGTTTCTTGCTCATATTCACAGATGGCGTTGTTATCATGTGCGGGTTTTCGTACACTTAAATATAGATGGCGCTTTTACTTTTTTTTCAGGTAAGCTCTTGCACACGTCATTCTCAGAAGGCCATGCGCCAGGGTTACAACTTCTGAAAGAGAAGTACTATGCTCTACTGAAGGTTGAAAAACATGCTGTTTTCGGGCGGCTGGCTGTCCTCGGTCCTGATGATGAATTAAATGATAAGGTATTTTTAGTGTATTAATGTCCGTGTGGTGACGGATTAAGAATTCCGAGTGTTAATACCCCTGTTCATCTAGTGGTTGTCATAAAAGCCGACTAAGGAATAACAAGAGAGCGACGGGGAATTTGAAAACCGCTGCCTTATTGGGTTCGATTCCCGGAATAATAAAAAAGGAAAAAATCGGCAGTTCTCTTTTGCCGTGAATTCCACACACACTTTTTATTGTGCTTGCTGTGGTTTCCTGTGAGTGAAGGAGTACACCAATTTGATTCCCGTTTATCTTTCGTAGGAGATCCTAATTTTTTTTTTTTTCTAATAATGCCAGGTCCATTGCCGACGGTAATCACTTACCATCGGGTGATTCGTCTGCTGGTTTGCCCCCTCTGCCATAGTGTAGCAAACAACCTCTCAATATTTTTTTCCTTTTTTTTTGCAGGAAAAAGACATAAATTTTGTTCCAATACAGATGTTAGTAGAAACACCTTTCGTGGTAGACATCGTGTACACAACTGAGGACTTACCGACCCCCCCACTAAAAGGGGTTGAATATACCAAATCGTTAGAACTGAAAAAGCAGAACTTCGATAATGAGTTTGAAGAGAAATTCAAGTTGAATGAGAAAGGGTAAGTCGTTATCACTGTGTCTTGTTATTTTTGATGGTTGGGGGTTCGATTCCCAGATAAGATACACACAAAATATATGGATGAAGATCTTTCTTTACTTGCGTACTCGGGTTTCAGTATCCGTATTCAGTAATAGTATCAGTATTAGTATTCAGTATCAGTACAGTAGAAGTATCAGTATTCAGTAACAGTATCAGTATTCAGTATCAGTATTCAGTAGAAGTATCAGTATTCAGTAACAGTATCAGTATTCAGTATCAGTATTCAGTATCAGTATTCAGTATCAGTATTCAGTATCAGTATTCAGTATCAGTATTCAGTATCAGTATTCAGTATCAGTATTCAGTATCAGTATTCAGTATCAGTATTCAGTATCAGTATTCAGTATCAGTATTCAGTATCAGTATTCAGTATCAGTATTCAGTATCAGTATTCAGTATCAGTATTCAGTATCAGTATTCAGTATCAGTATTCTGTATCAGTATTTAATATCAGTATTCAGTATCAGTATCAGTATTCAGTATCAGTATTCAGTATTCAGTATTCAGTATCAGTATCAGTATTCAGTAGCAGTCGGTACTATGTTATGTTACGATCTACACGGGTCGCTTAAATCCGCTTATAAACCCCATTATAAAGTAAACGTTCACAATTTAAGAAGTTAACATGAGCATAACTATAAAAAACCTTATTTCTAGGTACTCTCCCGAAGACGTAGCAGTGGCTAAGGCGGCGTTGTCCAACATGGTGGGAGGTATTGGTTACTTCTTCGGCGCTGGTCGAGTGCAGTCGCAGTACACACGCGAGCCTGTTCCATACTGGAGAGCTCCCCTTTACACCGCCGTGCCCAGCAGGTACGGTACTAGATGGACATGTGGTCCAGGTTACAAGATGATGGCTCGAAGGACCATGTGTGATTTTACTTTTGCTTCTGTAGGTAAAACTAATCGCTTTCGTTGCAGGTCCTTCTTCCCCCGAGGTTTCCTATGGGATGAAGGTTTCCATGGTATGCTCGTAGGCCGTTGGAATTTGGATATCCAGATGGATATAGCTGCTCATTGGATGGATTTGATCAACGTGGAAGGATGGATTCCTAGAGAACAAATTTTAGGTATGACTACATTATTATTATTATTATTTAGTATGTATGTCCCCGCGTGTATGTCCTTTCTCAAGAATCAAACTAACTTCATACTAAAGTTCATCTGAATCGGTTCAGCCGTTATTGATTCCCCATACAAAATTTCTAACCACCTTTTCACTCCCACCGATATGGCCGTGTGGTATTGTGTCTGTGGCTGACTATCTGGTCCTTTAAATGGCTGGCTGTACTAAGATCCAGCATAACGTCTGCGAGCGAGGACAAAGAGATTGTTGGGGAAATGCGGGAGATAAAAACTGCAGTGGAGAGTCTCCAGATACGAGATCTCGTGGCTGGAATCTCTCCCTCGTACGCAGATGCAGTAAGGCAACCCAAGACACCATGGGAGCATAAGCCTACACATTCCCTCATCGTCTCTTCCACAGAGATCATGGATACCTCAGGCGAAGTAGTTGAGCATATCAGGGGAGCGCTGGACGCCAAGAAAAGCGGAATTCGGGTGGAGAAGCTGAGGAAGATACGGGACGGGAAGGTCATCCTCAGCTGCTCCACCAGAACGGAACTGGACAAGGTAGAGGCTAAACTAAAGAGGAATGCTAACATCGTATTCGAGGAGGCGAAAAACAAAAGCCCGTTGGTAGTTCTTAAAAACATCTTATCCTACAACACCAACGAGGAGATAAAGGCCGCCTTACTCAATCAAAACGACAAATTATTGGGGGACTTGGCGGCAGACATAAGCCAAGCTGAGGTTCTGTATAGGCGCAGGGCTCGAAACCAGCACGAATGCCACTTGGTGCTCAGAGTGTCGCCCGCGCTGTACCAAAAGCTGCTGTCGGTCGGCAGGGTTTACGTAGACCTTCAACGCGTCCGGGTGGAAGACCAGACACCATTAGTACAGTGCACTAAATGCCTAGCATACGGACACGGGCGCAAATTATGTACAGAGGCCGTGGACCTCTGCAATCACTGCGGCGGCCCCCACCTAAAAACAAAATGTGAGCAACATCTAGCGGCTCAGGCACCGACATGTCGAAATTGTGTGAAGGCGAAACAAAACGATACCGCTCACGGCGTTTACAGCGAGCAATGCCCTATTAGAAAAAAATGGGATGCGCTAGCGAGAACCGCTGTAGCCTATTGTTAAGGTCGCCGCGGGCGCCCCACAGGATGATAGCACCACCGAGCTGGTCACATCGAACATCAATCCGCACATAATCGGGTATAATAGACGCTGCAACAACACATTGGAGCTAAAGTGCAAAAACTACACACACACATCTGAACCTGTAGATCCAATAAATTGGACGTACTTTCGTCTGAAAGGAAGCCAATTTAAGCTCATGCTGGTCAATGTCAGTGTAGAAAAACTTTTTAGATATAAATTGTATAGGATAGGTATTAGAAATTATGCTTGATTTATATTTTGACAAATATATTATAAAGCATATTAAATATAGAATCGAAATAGTTCTAAGTAAAGCTGGATAAAAAGCCACAAACAATGTCAGTGTTAAGACAAATAATAAGACGTAGTGTTAAGTTGAGCGTAATAGTAGTCCCAAAAATGTTAGTGTTAAAATAAATAATAAGATGTAGTTAAGTTGAGCCTAGTAAATAGTCAAACCATAAGTTTATATGTAAAAGCGATCCCTCAAAACCGCGAATACTATGTACTAAGTATGGCATTGTAATAAAAGTAACCATAAATATATAGAATAGTAATCATGATAAAAAACAAATGTTAAAAAATCACCATCCACCAAAGGTCTCCGATCATGTTGGAGGAGCAAACAGATTTTATATAAAAAAAAAAAAAAAAAAAAAAGACTATCTGGTCCTGCCGGTGGCTGCAGCGGGGCAGCGGTCGGGGTCGCTCACGAAAATAGCCCCGATTGGCCCCGATCAGTTGTGAATGCGACCGGTAGATATCGAGTACTCGATAAAAGTTATTATTATTATACTACTCTATCGATTATCTATACAAATAAATAAAATTGGAGTGTCTGTTTGTAATATTAAAATAACCGCTTTTTACTAAATGCAGATGTATGTTTACACGGTACATATGCCAAAATATCATTTTTTTTCAATTTTTGTCTGTCTGTCTGTTTTTTCCGGGTAATCTCTTTAACGGCTGGACCAATTTCGACGGGACTTTCACTGGCAGATAGCTGATGACATAAGGAGTAACTTAGGCTACTGTTTTTAGACTAGCTTCGCCCCGCGGCGTTGCCCGCGGTTATAACGACAAACGCGGGTAACACCGCGGGTCTCAGCCAGTATTATATATATATAAAGACTTTTAAAGACTCCCGCATTAGGATTACATCCTGTGTCGCGGGGGACTTTAGAAACATACATGAAACAGACACAAAGAACACCCAGACTCAGAACAACAATTTGTGGATCACACACAGTGTCTTCCCATGTAGGGTTTGAACCCACAACACTCGGCGTAGTAGGTAGCGGCGTGGCGACCACTTAAACCACTAACGCCATCTGTGCAGTCATCTATCAAATTATATTGAAAGTTATAATACACTTAAACAGGTTTCTTTCATCTGTTCTTGAAGATTACCTGAATTGGTAGGCAAATTTTGCTTAAACGCAAACGAACCCACGTCCAAAACCTATATTTCAAACCAAATCTTCTCAGGTGCCGAGGCTTTAGCAAGAGTACCCAAAGAGTTCGTAGTCCAGAGCAACGCCGCAGCCAACCCTCCGATACTGTTGATCCAGCTGGCGCACTTCGTGAAGAAACGCCCTGAGCTCTTCGGCAACAACTCTCCACATAGGAGCACTTTAAACAGGATGTTTAGTCGACTGCAGGTAAGACCCTGTGTTGACCTCTCCAGCTCAAGAATAGCCATTTGAGCGACTGCCTCTGCCCTCGTCCTCCACAGATTATATTTTTCTTTAGTTCCTCTTTTGTATGGTAAACTAGGCAAACCAGGAGACTAGTCACCTGATGGTAAGTTATTACCGCCGGTTATGAACACGTGCAATTCAAGAATTAGAATTAGAGTCTACCTAAGAACAAAACTTAATATTAAGATATATGATGTCGGAGTATTTTTGAGTATTTTATCTGCACCTATGTCAAACGCAGCTATTGTATTATATAAATTTACTAGCGGACCCGACAGACGTTGTCCTGTCAAATTTGACACTGCGATGGTAGCGCCGTCTGTCTGATCCAATGTAAAACATTCCAAAATCAACAACTACTAATAAATTAAAAATTAATTAAAAAAACATTGTCCAGCGGACAAAATTGTGAATCTAAACCATTCCCAGATCCCCTTGAACACACACAAAAAATTTCATCAAAATCGGTCCAGTCGTTTGAGAGAAGTTCAGTGACATACACACTCACAGAAGAATTATATATATAAAGATAGATAAGTTAAATAATTCAGATAATTAGTTTTATAAGGAATTTAAGCTTGCTTGTATTATGCATAAGGTGTTTATGGGACTGACATAGTCAATTATGGCTCAAAGTCCCTCAAGCATAATTAAAGAATTAAAAAAAGAATTAGAATTGAGTTCAATTCCAATTTATCACATATATCATGGAGAGTGCTCCGAGGAATTGTTCGGACTAATACCTAAAATCTTCATCCCCATCACTTGGATAACTGCCTGCCTCGGTGGTGGGGTAACTTATGCGACTGCTGTGCTGAGGTCTCGGGTTCGATTCCCGGGTCGGACCAAATGTGTGTATAATCTGCAAAATTTTTGTTTCGGAGTTTGGGTGTTTCCTATGTACAATATGTATGTATTCACGAAAAAAAAGTAAATAAGTATTCTATTAGTTAATCTAGCTTTTATAGTACAAGCTCTGCTTAGTTTGAAACTAAATGGCGTTGGGTGTAAGATATCAGACACACTTTGCTTCGTCTGAGGTATTTCCGGTTCTGATACGACCTTCAAACCTTCAAGAAAAGAGTGGACTCCTGAGTTGCAGACCTTCGTGGGTGTTAGTCACTTTCCATCAGGTGATCCGTCTGCTCGTCTGCCCCCTCTTACATTAAAAAAAAGTTGTCGTCCTTTAAATCCCCTCCTCCAGAAACAGGTGCAGGGGGGGAGGGGGGCGTTTTTGGACTCCGGTAAGTTGTAAATCAATATGTTTTGTTATTAATACATATAGTGTATGTTCCCAGGCGTGGTACCAATGGTTCCAGACGACTCAGAAGGGAGAAGAACCCACGTCGTATCGCTGGCGAGGACGCGAGGATGACGGACTACAGCTGAACCCCAAGACTTTGAGTTCAGGACTGGATGACTATCCGAGGTAAATAAAATCGGAAGTAGGTTTTTTTGCCTAGTAGATTTATGCTTCTATCATCAACATCATCATCATCAACAGCCTATACTAGTCCACTGCTGGACACAGGCCTCTCCTTAGAAAGGAGGTTTTGGCCTACTATACCACGCTGGCCAGACGGGTTGGTATAGGGTTTGTTTCAAGTTTTCCTTCTCTTTGCAGTGCTGTTGTCCTGCTTAGTTTGCTCCCTTAGTCGGCTCTTACGACACCCACGGGATGAATTGGGGTAGTGACAATTTGTATTCTTAATCCGTCACCACACGGACCCGCTTCTCTCAGAAGGAATAAATTTACCCGTTGTTTTTTGCATTTTTCATTTGATGATTGGCTCCTGCTGATGGTAGCGTGATTTTAAATAGCCATCCTCAAAAAAGCCGTGTGGTGTCATGGGACACCCGATAGGAACGAAGTTGTGACGATCGAGTAAAACTGATTCGACACGATTTTAATTACAACGCCATCTATGAAAGCGGCTATTACCTACATATTTTTCAGTTGGTTTCTAATTAAAACAATTTATACATTGGTAAAATATCCTTCAAAAATGATTTCCTATCTATTCGATAGATGGCGCTGAATGACTGACATAAAAAGTGTCGTTACAACTTTTCGTGAGATTTTTTTCCGTCTAGCCCCCTTTCACAACGCGCGATAATTAACTTCGTTCCAATAAATGGGCTATCCAATACTAGAAGAATTTTTCGATTCAAACGAGTACTTCCTTTACACTTTTTTCTCACCAAATCTGCCCATGAAATTACCTATTTACAGTCTATTTGTCCATCCAAAGGTTGCCTGTAAGAGATTGCTTTTTAGCGATAAGGCCGCCATTTGTACATGGTCATTAACTTTGAATACTATTGTATGTATAATATCCTGAATTGGTGTACAATAAAGATTATTCTATTCTATTCCTTAGATTATCGCCTATCAGCCGATCAGCTTTATAATATTAGTACAGATTGGAGGCGCCTGTCTCTGGTTAGACTAGTAAAAGAAGACATAAATGACAGCAGCCAGTCAGAGCCTGAACTATGACATTTGATAAAATCACAATCACCTGTTATTTATCATATGATTTTAAAATCAATTCATCACACCAATGACTCATCTCACCAAAGGTCTAAATCTAATAAAAGGGTCGGTTTTTATGATTTTGAGTAGTGATTTATAACAGGTGAAGTCACAGTAACCAACACCAGTAATTTCCATGTCTAGTGACCAGACTGCTGATATAAATACTTATTTTTTTTTAATTTAAATAACAACTAGGAATAACACTAAGAATGAATCCTGTGTCACGGGGGACTTTACAAAGATACATGAAACGGACACAAAGAACACCCAGACTCAGAACAACAATTTGTGGATCACACAAAGTGTCGTCCCATGTGGGGTTTGAACCCACAACACTCAGTGTAGTAGTGAGCGGCGTGGCGACTACTTAAACCACTACGCTATCCGTTTATAATATAGTGACATTATACCTAGACACAGAAGTGATAGTGCTCATCGCACAATAATTTGTCCTGGGTAGGCATCAAACCCACGACCTCCGGGATAGCAGTCAGGGTCCCTATCCACTGGTCCAACAGGCCAGTCAGAAAAAGATATGTAAAAATGATTATACTATTTAATTCTGTCCTTGTTTCAGGGCATCTCATCCATCAGATATTGAGCGTCACGTGGACCTGAGGTGCTGGATGTACGCGGCCGCAGACGCCATGATGACCATCGCGGATGTACTGCAGAGAGATAGTAGCAAGTATGACATTCTTCTCTCTTGTGTTCTCCTTCTTTGTCTCTTCTCCCACGCTCCTTCTCCAAAAATCGTTTAATGTTTAAAATATCGCAGAAATTATCTGCTAATTGCCGAATCTCTGTCATTCCTCTTTTGTCCCTCTGTAATCTTTTCTCTTTACCTCTTTACTACCGGGACTTACCGAAGAGAACTTCACAAATAATTAGTGGTAAAGCAAGACTGGCCCTGGCCGTGGGAGAGCCATGCTTCAGCACAAGGCATAAATAGACCCGACTCGACCGGATTAATACCACAGCCTCACAGAAAACCGGTGTTGAGCAGTTCTTTCGTTGCATTTAACCAATTGAGTTAGACTTTCTCTAATTCCTGAGGGGGGGGGGGGGGGGAAATTTATAGGGTGGCACTTTCGCTTTTGAGTTGCAGGCGTCTATAAACAGATGTAGTCATTTACCATTTGCAAAATGAAAATGCAGTACTGAGCATTTTATCAAAAAAAGGCAATAAAGTAAAGAAAAAAATAGGGTATTAGAAAGCTCGATTTTTTACTATTTTTAGCTTACACTTTAAAAATGATATAACAGAGATTTCTTGATTAGATATCACGAAATATGTTTATCGCGTTTATCTCCAAACCGTCATTCTGCAAGTACTGCGTTTGCAATAAGGAGGGCAGATTAGGTGACGAGTCTTCTCGTTTGTTCCTAATCACATCAACAGCCTTTACTAGTCCACTGCTGGACATAGGCCTCTTCTTAGAAAGGAGGTTTTGGCCTACTATACCACGCTGGCCAAACAGGTTGGTATAGGGTTTGTGTCCTTCTCTTGCTGTTGTCCTGAGTAGTTTGTTCCCTTAGGCGCCTTTTACGACACCCACGGGATGAATAGGGGTTGTGACACTCCGTATTCTTAATCCGTCACCACACGGAAAGTATTCTCTCCTTATACCATAAAAAAACTTAAACTACTAAGTTTATGATAACAAACAAGAAAACAAACAGACACCTAATATCATACGTATGTTTTAGGTTTGAAACGACCCGCGACCAACTCGGCGATGAGGAGTTATTGAATGAACTGCATTGGTCCCCCCACACACAGACTTATGCAGATTATGGTACGTACATATATTAGATAAAATATTATGAAAAGATAGCTTTAGGGAGAACTAGTATTACCTACCCTCCCTAGGACCCTGATTAATGTGAGACATCATCATCAACATCAACAGCCTTCACTAGTCCACAGCTGGACTTAGGCCTCTCCTTAGAAAGGAGGTTTTGACCTTCTATACCACGCTGGCCAGACGGGTTGGTATAGGGTTTGTATCAAGTTTGGCCAGCCGCGAGGGGGCGGCGTCCGCGTGTGCCGGACGTCGCCTAAAGAGAGGAAAATTTTGAGACGCAACAGGAGCGGGCCGGCGCTAGGAGGGGTCCGGATGTCTTAACAACAGCTGTTCCCGGATCCCTCCTGTTACAGGCGCAGAGTGGCACACCGTGTGGTTTTAGTCGGTCCGAGTCCGACACACCACCCCGCCGCAAACCCCGGAGGGGTGACGGTCCGAGGGGATTTCCACACGTTAAAAAAAAAAAAAGGTTTGTGTCAAGTTTTCCTTCTCTTCCTTCTCTCTGCAGTGCTGTTGTCCTACATAGTTTGTTCCCTTAGTCGGCTCTTACGACACCCACGGGATGAATAGGGGTGGTGACACTCTGTGTTCTTAATCCGTCACCACACGGACTATGATGTGAGACATATCTAGTTGAATTCCCCTAGAGATCCTCGAGGGTTCTTTCAAATCAAGATAAATAGTTTTGTAATGAGCACGGTCATTTCTTTTCTGATAATGTAGTTTTCCATTGGTGAAAGAATTTCTAAAATCGGTTTAGTGGTTTAGGCGTGAAAGCGTAACAAACAAATAAAATCACATTCAAATTATTTATTTTGCAGAAAACAGTTTTACAATGGTGTTTAACATGTTCAAATTTATAATAAAGCTATTTAAGAGAAGAATTTAAAGTATTTATGTTTATCAGTAGTCTAGTTACTAGGTATGGGATAAAATCGAAAACCACCTCTGATTAATCATATTATTGAAAAAAAAAATGAAAATATATTTATTTAGTGACATAAAATTAGTGTAGCAGATCTTATCAGATAAATATTAAACGCGGTCCCCACACTAGGCAAGCCTGTATCGTGGGGTCCCAGCCAAACGTATTTACATTAAGGTATAGAGCTCCTGCACTTCACAATATCAAACATATTAGAAAGACAGAAAAAAATATAAAATCATTTCAAACACACCATCGACTCACCTACAACATCACTGCGACTAATTAGCGGCGGTAGCCTAGTGGTTAAGACATTGGACTTGCGATCAAAAGGTCGTGGGTTCGAATCCTGACCGGTACACTACCGACGTGAACCCACTCCTAACACAAGCAATTTAGGTTAGCGGGAGGGGTTAACGGGAATACTAGTAAATTCGATTGCTAGTAAACCTTTAAAAAATCGCCGATATCGATAAAAAGCAAAGGTCGGTTTGATTGATTTTGATGATATTAATGATCAAATATAAACTGTGATTTATTACATGTAAAATCACAGTGGCTACCAATCATTTAACCAAATGAATATGATTTAAAATTAGCAATAATTTCCATGTCTGCTAGTTACCATAGTACAGGTGCTTAGTTTGGGATCAGACGGTACTGTGAGATGTCTCAAGTTATTGTTATTACGTTAAAACTAAAAACCAGGTTGAATCAGCTTTTGTGCTGAAGCATAACCAAAGCTACCATCACCATTATGATGGTGTTGAGTTGAGCAGTTATTAAACACTAGTGTCGGGCAGGACTCCACACGGATGGCGTGCGATTGGTGCGAGCGCCTGCTAAGAACGCTGCTGAAAGCGCTCGTGTGGTGCGGAGCGTCACTGCACCCCCTCAGCCAAGGCTGGTCACCTCCGCCTTCGGTAAGTCTTTCCCTCCTGCAGGTACAGCCAGGAACTTCGTAGAATCTGAGCGAACAGCACAGGGCTCTTCTTATGTACTCAAGTTTAGCTTGAGAAAGGTGTTCAGGCAGCAACCCAAAGCACATCATCTAAAAGAAATAAATTAGTTTTTTTAAACTCATTAAGAAGAAGATGGATTTGCGCAAGATGGCTGGCAGGAGCTGGATGCGAGAAGCCCAAAATCGATGTAAGTGGCGTGCAATTGGAGAGGCCTATGTCCAGCAGTGGACTGCGATAGGCTAATGATGATGATGATGATGAAGAAGAAGAAGAAGAAGTACGTTTCCCTGTTCTTCTAAATAGAATCTACGTATTGGAACTGGTATTGGAGCTTCACGACTAACTTAAACTGGCAAGTCAATTCTCGTAATTACAATTCGTTTAAAACGTTATTCCGATCTACTCTCGATGCATCATCATCATCATCATCAACAGCCTTTAATAGTCCACTGCTGGACATAGGCCTCTCCTTAGAAAAGAGGTTTTGGCCCTACTATAACACGCAGGTCAGACGGGTTCGTATCGGGTTTGTGTCTAGTGTTCCTTCTCTTTGCAGTGCTATTGTCCTGCGTATTTTGCTCCCTTAGTCGACTCTTACGACACCCACGGGTTGAATAGGGGTGGATTTTCTTAATCCGTCACCACACGGACTAGCACGGATCTCAAATGTCAATAAAAGGCATTCTCCGTACAACCGTTTATCAATTATTTTACCCCCGTAAGGGTTAAACTTCCAAAAAATCTTTAGTAGTGGGTGCTTACAAAATAATAAGCATCACCTGCCAAAGTTTCAAGTTTGTAGCCCCAGTGTTGATGATGATCATGGATGTGTCTCCACGGACCGTAATGTGCGTTCGAGATGTCGATGTTCAGTCAGTCAGTCAGTTGTGGATGACACATTGAATTAAGAGTTCAGTACAGTACTGTATGTTCTATTTACAGGGTACATCTCGTTATTCCCGATGCTAATGAAAGTACTGAAGCCGAACAGCGACAAACTCGGCAAGATATTGGAAGATCTGGATAAACCTGACCTCCTGTGGTCGCCGTATGGCCTTCGGTAAGCATTTTGTATAGCTAGCAGTAGTAACATTAAGACCGACCTGAAAACGCTAATGACTTGTGGTGGACCGGGTGTCATGCCCCTCCAACACAAAGGGAGGATCCTCCGACCAGGCGAGGTGATCATGCCTGGCGGGCCGCGGCCCAACGGTTGATGTTGGGAAGTTCTATACGTGTTAATCTTCGTGAGAACTTTTCATATCGCGATACAAAATTAGCTGTTACTCCGTAGTTCAGTTGGTCTACGTTAGATGGCGCTGTAGTATGTTTCTGTTTCACTGTATGTGGAAGTCAACACTTTAATTGACTGACTGACTAACTGTATGAATGATGGAATTATTTAATTATTGGTTGACTGATACTCAGCCCACCTGAAACCTTTTCCTGATCTGCTCTACTTGAAATAATTTATGACATATTTAATCTACGAGATCTTTGGTTACTGGTGGCTGTCTGACTCACTGACTGACTAGATAGTTCGTTCACTTTAATGGGTGACTGACTGTTAGACTATGAGAGTGAATGAATGAATGAATAATTCTTCAGACGTGAGAAAAAAACCGGTCAGGTACTAGTCTAACTCGTGCGCCGAGGGTTCCGTACCCCCTCAGATTTTAAGTAGATTTTCGCGAACATTTGTAATTAACAAAATTTATCTTAATTTTCAACTTTTTTTTTGTTTTTTGGAATTATTCCTTTATTTGTGCTGTTCTTTTTGCCAAATTTCGTGATTCTAGGTCAACGGGAACTACCATATAGGTTTCGACCCAAAACCTATAGGGTACTGCCGGTTGACCTAGAACTGTCAATTTTGGTTAAAAGCAAGGTCTTACAGTACAAGTAAAGAGAAAATTCTGAAAAAAAAACCTTTTGAGGTACGTAACCCTAATAAACCATTTCCTTCCAGATCCCTCTCAAAATCTTCCCCCCTATTCATGAAGAGGAACACAGAGCATGACCCCCCATACTGGCGAGGCCAGGTGTGGATCAACATAAACTATCTGGCGTTGTCAGCGCTCAAGCACTACAGCGGCCTCGATGGACCTCACGCCGGGAGGGCCAGGGACCTCTACTCGAGGCTCCGGGATAATATCGTCCGTGAGTATCTTACTTCACTCACATAACTTGGACTGCACGGATGGCTAAGTGGTTTAAGCGGTCGCCACGCCGTTTCCTACTACGCCGAGTGTAGTGGGTTCAAACCCCACATGGGACGACACTTTGTGTGATCCACAAATTGTTGTTCTGAGCCTGGGTGTTCTTTGTGTCCGTTTCATGTATGTTTGTAAAGTCCCCCGCGACACAGGATATATTCCTAATGCTTTTTAGGGCTCCAACGACCCGTAACGATTGCCACAGATGTTCTCCGAGGCACGGAGGGGTCTCAATGTGTTAAGAATGGTCACCCATCCATAGACTGACCTGGCTAGTATTGCTTAACTTTGCAATGTGTTACCACTTAGCCACTAGCCACAAGGCTGAACGGTATTGGGGTGAAATTTCACACAGAGCTAAATCATAGTCTTGAATGGAACATAAGCTATTTTCAGTATTTAGTCAATTTGGCGACCGGATGGCGTAGTGGTTTGTGTAACGGACTGCTATTCCAAAGGTCGCGGGTTCGATTCCCGCTCAAGTCAAACATTTGTGTGCATGAACATTTGATGTTTGATTTGGTCTGGGTGTTTATATGTATGATATGTATGTATTTACAAAAAAAAAAAGTATATATGTATTTATATCAGTTGTCTAGTACCCATAGTACAAGCTCTGCTTAGTTTGGGACTAGATGGCGTTGTGTGAATGTGGTACAATATTATTATATTATTATTATTATAATTTTAGTATTTTTCAATGTTTTCTTTTTGTTTTTCAGGTAATATCTTGAAGGAATACAAACGCACCGGGTACCTGTGGGAGCAGTACTCGAGCGAGGATGGCAAAGGTTCCGGCTGCAAACCGTTCAGTGGGTGGACTGGACTGGTAGTGCTCATCATGGCTGATGAATATTAAGTTTATCTACCACTAAATACGCAAAATTTGTCTTATTTACAAACATGTGAACAATATCAACAATGTGACTATTTTTTTGGGGATTCTGATGTTAAGCGGTTACCGACGCATATAGATCCTTTTATTAGCTTCATTTATTTGAAATTAATTTTAACCCACTTATAAAGTGTCGTATCAAAATGTATGTGTATGTAGTTTGGATGAAAATGTTATGATTTGACATCTTGGAGTTGATCTGATGGTAGAACAAGGAGGTTTTGGCCTACTATACCACGCTGGCCAGACGGGTTGGTATAGGGTTTGTGTCAAGTTTTCCTTTTCTCTGCAGTGCTGTTGTCCTGTTTAGTTTGCTCTCTTAGTCGGCTCTTACGACACCCACGGGATGGATAGGGGTGGTGACACTCCGTATTCTTAATCCGTCACCACATGGATAAGTAATCTGATCGAGTTTGGCATCAAACGTTTCGTTTTGACGATTCCATCAGGTTGGATTTAGCACCGATGGTCTGATGATGGAGGAGGTGGGACTCGGGTTTGCTTCAGAACTCTTCAAGCCTTATAGAACAGTTGGTTATAATCCTCTACGATTTTTAGCTTCTGGATGTCTTAACAAAAGCTTCTCTCAGATCCCTGCTGTTTTAAACACAGTATGGCACACCGTATGGTCCGTGTGGTGACGGATTAAGAATACGGAGTGTCACCACCCCTATCCATCCCGTGGGTGTCGTAAGAGCCGACTAAGGGAGCAAACTACGCAGGACAACAGCACTGCAAAGAGAAGGAAAACTTGAAACAAACCCAATACCAACCCGTCTGGCCAGCGTGGTATAGTAGGCCCAAACCTCCTTTCTAAGGAGAGGCCTATGTCCAGCAGTGGACTGTTAAAGGCTGTTGTTGTTGTTGTTGTTTGTTGTATGGCACACCGTGTCGTTTTATCTCATTAGATTCCAGGTCACCGTCCCTCTGAAAACCTTGATTTAGTTTCTATTTGCACAAAAAAGGGTTCTGAACTTGCAATCGGTACCATTAATGCAATGTAATAAGTGTGAATAGGCCCAGGTTACCGCTTACCGTTACGCTGATTGCCAACCATTAGCGATGTGTCTAGTCTAATTTGAAGGGAAGTGGGGGGAAGGGAGATAGTATTTCTTCTATGCGTTTTTGGCGGATATGACGAAATAGTGAATTTGACTGTTTACCTAATTGTCGCGGGGGACTTTACAAACATACATGAAACAGACACAAAGAACGCCCAGACTCAGAACAACAATTTGTGGATCACACAAAGTGTCGTCCCATGTGGGGATCGAACCCATAACACTCAGCGTAGTAGTGAGCGGCGTGGCAACCGCTTAAACCACTACGCCATCTATGCAGTCAATTGTGAAGTTATTAATCACAATTTTTTAATTTAATAATTATTGCAATCTATTGTCTCCCGTATTGCAAAGCATTAGTGCTGAAAATAGATTGCACATAATATCTAGGTAAAAATTTAAGGTTAAGGCATTGCCGTGTAAGCTATATTGCACTTTGTAAAGTAGTACAGAGAGTTGCTATTCCTTTGTTCTTTAATATCTAAATTGGAACTACCGTTCAGTAGTTGGAAGTATCTGCTCAAGTTTAGAATGTAAAAAGAATTAGTGTTACTATAGAATAAATTAGTAAACTAAAAAAGCTTGATCCGACTGAACTGTTCTAAACCCATTAGTCAGATAAATCTATCAATAATAACTGCGTTAAACAAAAAAACAAAATCAATATGTACTAAACTTTTTTAATTACAAATAAATAAAAAATTACTGCGCTGTCAAAAAAAATTTTTCTCTTTACGTTTCGTAATGGCGCCATTCTCTTTTTTTTAAATATTGAAAGTAAATTCTAGTGGTAGATGGCAAGAAAAACTGACACCGCTAGGAAAGAGTAAGAGGCGTGAGTGACTCTCGGATATAGAAACTAATTACCAGAATGTTTTCCTGCATCTACTGCAGTGCATCTTAAGAACTGGAGAATGTTACCCTATAAATAAACAATCTGGTAGTTTTCAAATCCTCTATAGGTTGAACACAGTGTAAGAATCCTCTAACTAGGCTGGGTATACCATTAAAAGTACTTAGATATATATACCCCGATAATTCTTATTACGAGATTTAGAATCGCTACTTACTGTGTAATTCCATTTATCTTCGCTAGATGGCGCTGTGTTATGTGATCTGATTTTGGCAGGCAGGAAGTTATATTAGTAAAAAAGTTATAGTTGTACGCGCCTGACAGGGAGCCTTTAGCAGGGTGTGAAGCGACCTGACGCATCGGTGTTAATACCAATCACTAAAATATTTATTTCAGTCGTTCTTGTACAGAATGTTAACAAGGGTTCACTTCGAATGCCCTCTGTATAAAAGTAGTAAATTATTAGTGGGTTGAGTATTTCTGTACCAGCTGAAGGTCTGGAGATACTAGAGTGGGCATTTCATCTAAAAATGATAGTTTTAAACTTTATTTTCGGTGTATTATCAGCTGTCTGGTTACCATGGTACTATGCTTTGCCTAGTTTGACATCAGAGTGTGTAAGATGTGGTTTCATTCAGGTTTAGTACCTAAAGTCGTCGAGTTAAATAGTGAAAAAGTAGGATAGTCGATTTTATAGCACAAATTCGCATAAAAACAATACATAGATTTCTAGAAATCTAAAAAATAATGTCTTCCTTTAAAACATCAGAAGTTGATGACACATTAATGATTTATTTAAGAAAAGTAGTTTGTTGAGCACAGGGCAATATGTTTAGGTTAGTGTTGCTATATTAAAATAAATAAGATTTTTTTTTTTTTAATTATAATTTTTTCCCTCCTAGTACATTTGAGAAACATCATGGTCCTTCGAGCCAGTTCTTTTTATTGCTATATAAAAATATAGTTTTAAGTTATTCTAGTTTATAGTATATTATTAATTGTTACAACAATTTGCATTTAAAATCCCAATGAGCCGCAAAGAATACGTAAGACCATGGTAATTTAATTTTGTTTCTAGTTTTGTAACCTTTAAGACATCTTAAATTATATTATTTGTGATCATGACACGACATGTAATGGTACGTTTACACGCTCTTGGCAAGTCTCGGTAAGTGGCAAAACCACACATTGGCGCGTTTGCTTTGGCTTGTGTGAGTTTGTCGAAGATAAGTGTGTCGGTTTTTGAAAATAGATCAAAGGATTCTTGTAGCATGCGCTTGCGACGTATATACATGTTGGCAGGTGTTTGGTGTTGCTGTTTATATTTTAAATAAAAAATTGTCCAGCCAAACGCAATAGCCGGGACAATTTGAACGTTCACGTCTGCTATGTTTGCCCGTCCGGAATACACTAACACACTCGCAAGCGTGTAAATTCCATCCAAGCGTTTGTGGACGTTTGCCAAGCCTCGGCAAGGGTGTATATTAGGTATAATGTGTAGATTTGTTTGAGGGTTGTAATATATTGGGATCAGAAGGAGATTTCTTTTGCATATTTTTTTCTGTAACTTGGTTTCCACGAGTACCATCGACACATGAGGGCCATGACCTTGGTCGATGGTTAACTTGATATCTATGGCTTTTCCAAACAGTTTTAATGACTTGTCAACTCGATTATACGGATGTTTATCTGCAAGAGTGTGGTGGATCTCTAGACCCATAAATATTGGTATATCTATAGTTAAATTATGGGCCAATAAAGGTGTACATAATGCATGATGATATGGGTAATTGTAATGACAATTTGTAAGCCATCTTTTATATAAATGTCCAAAGGATAATTAAAAGGAATCATTTTTTTTAAGTCAATATTCTTTGATAATTTGCAATGAAAACACGATTTTGTGATGAATTCTGATGATTTATATATTTTTGTTTAAATAGTTGTACAGTCTTGTAAATAAACATTATTGTTAAATAAATTAATTGTAAGGTAGTAATAGTTTTATTAATTAATTCAAATTGAAGGTAGTTGAATGATGATTTAGCTGCTCTTTTACACGCTTTATATTAGCTTCACTTGTATGTTTGTTTGTAACCTTTGGGCGTGATTTTGACTGACTTTATACGGTCAGAATTCGTTCAAACTTTGTAGATATATCGAGGACCGATAACAATACACTAATTTAAAAAAAAAAATAGTTTAAAAAAACTAAAAACCAAACTAAAAAATAGAAAATAAATTTGAAAAAAAGACGTGTGGTGCTTTTTACTATTGACAACAGGCACCCAACGCTTTTTCAAATTTACTGAGAGGAAACTCAAGACATGATTAGATGGGTCCAGCTGAAAAACTAGACTGAGTCCACGTCCTATCGCGGTGGGTATATATGTAAGCCGGTCTACAGAAAGGTTCATATATACCACCGCCTCCGGTTTGTGAAGAAAGTTCCAGAACATTTGTGTATTTCCCCGAAAAATCTTTATCCCACCGACACGATGCTGGAAAATTCTAGAACATAGTGAGACATTCTGAAAATTTTGGTATTTTTCTGAAAATTAACAATTACATGATAGGAAAATAAAAAAAATGTTATAAGAATCTATATATACATATATAAGAGATTTCCACGTATATAGTCACTCATCACGATATCTCTGGAACCATTAGAGATAAAGACTTGAAATTTGGTAGGAATATTCTTTTCACCGAGTAGAGGTCAGCTAAGAACGGATTTTAAGAAATAACGTTTGCAGGGTCAGCTAGTCTTAAATAAAACACATTGAATTTTTTTTAAATGTATTATTTATTACAAAAATCATAATATTTACAGTATGAACGATTAAATACAACTTTTATATAAAATATGCGAATGCATTTAATTGCACAATTCCACCATTTGAACGCCGCTGGGGTCACCGGCGACCCCCGACAAGGGCAAATATCTTTGCTCTGGCGTTCAAAGATTAATATTAGGTTTAGTAGGTCTCCCTTAAATATATAAATAAATTGGACTTAAAAATACGATATGATACCTTATTTCTGACCACACGGTAATGGAAGTGTTTTAATTTATTTGGTTCTATTAATTTAGTACCACATTTAAAATTCCATGACAAGAACATTAAATTAATTGTTTTTAAAACCATAGACTATAGGAAGTATAGAAAGCTTAGGATACCAGTATACTACTGGTATCCTAAGCTTTCTATACTAAGTTACCATACATTATATTTAAATTTTAACTAAATTGCTGTCATTTTCGCTTCTAGAAGATTTCAGAGCTTATAGTATAAAGCTATAAATGGATACGGTAATAACAATTTTGCTGCTCCCATCCAAAGGAGAGAGTCGGAGTGAGTCCATCGACTCTGAAGGTACTCCCACTCTCCTTCAGTGCAGAGTGGAGAGGGAGAAAAGACTGTTTCATATGGGTTAGTAAATAATACTTCTTTCTAGAAACGAATAAAATGGCAAATTGATTCTGAATTTAACATGGCAACCCTACTTGTTTATGGTTGGAGAAAATGTCACGAGATCCTTTTAATGTAAATAATGTTAAATTTTCTTTATGAAATATTGATTCAATTATATATTTAATAGCTCTCCGACACTTTTACGTTAGACCTGAGGATTTAAATAAAAGAAATAAACGAACAGACATACCAAATGTTTACGTGAGCTCAGTGTATTAAATCACACTTTTGCTGGCAATTGGGAGGGAGGATCAAGAATACAACTCACAAAATATTTAAACAGCCCCTATGCCAGAGACAGCTTTATTTCTTAGCTCATTTCATATCTAGATGGAGTGTCGCACTGTAAAACAACTCTAAAACAAGTGTCCAACTTAATTATGCTAGTGTGCGTGCAATTCGAGTGTTTACATACACAGAGACCCAGCTCCTGCGTAAATAAATTTAGTGGCCAACAGTTGGACTCTATTTTTTTTTTTCACTTTTTTATAGTTTTGACAATCTATCTAGACATATGATCTAAGTTTTATTTTTATAAAGTAATTCTTCTTCCACAATCATGAGAGAGCAAATTTTTATACGAATGGCACTCGTTTGGCACCATTTCAATAAAACTTACTTGATTTAAACTTAAATAATAATCTTAAACAATAATTATTGCACTTATTTAGTTATTTCATACGTTAAATACCCTTTCTATTCAAAAGAGAATGCACAAAAGAGTATTAAGTATTTTGGTGAGTAATTTGTATTAGTCGAAGGAGAGAGAATTATACCTGCGTATGGAGAAGAGAGAGAGAGAGAGAAAGAGAAGATTCATCTTGAAATCTAAAGTCGCAGTGAGATTGTGGGGAGTTCAACAGAAAATACATATTTGACAAATATGAAAAAATGCACAATTAAAACCTTAGATCATTTGTATGTCTATATTTGGAGTATCACACTACTTAACCACTTAAAAATATCCGAATATATTTACTTGAAGTTCTACATTCGTTAAACGTTGATATCGGCAAAGAACTTAGTGGCCAACAGTTGGACGCTATTTTTGTAGACGTCGCTTTAATAGTCTATGCATATTAATGATCTAAGATTGAAAAGTAATATGTTTATTTGTTTATTCTAATACAAATAAAATAATAAAAATTGTAAGCTAATGTTGTGTCTACCCACATAATAAACTGGTATAGCTCAACCAATTGGTATTTAATTAGAGTTACTCAAACTATATACAAACATATATAGGTTGCATTCAATTAAATCCATTGGTTTGTTACCAGTTTAAAATATTAAAATATATCTGTGGGAGCACACTCGGCACCAATAGGCGGGCTCAACCGGAGTGAGATCACGGCTTTAGAGAAAAACGGTGTTAAGTAATAATTAATTATAAAATAGTTGGGGAGGGGGGGGGGGGGGGGGGGGGGGGGGGGGGGGGGGGGGGGGCTGGAGTGTCCATATCCGGCGGTAGGCACTGGCCATCAGGTGACCTGTATGCTCGTTAAACATAAAACATCGTCTACATAACGGTCAAAAACTTCAAAAGTAAGTTGGATGCAATTTCGGTTACATGATTAATTTACGGATCCAAATTTAAATTTCATACGTTAGTAAAGATTTTACTATAGACAAGTTGGTTTTAGAAGACCATAGACAACATAGATACAGTATATGTCAACAGGTCGTCTAACTGAAAAAAACTAAAATTGCCATTCTGAATCGCTGCCAGACAACCGATTAAGATAATACAAAAGTATTTATGAAGAAAACGTCACTTTATTTATGGCCTATTGTAAAAGTGAATAAACGTAAACTTAGTCCGACTTACTTCTCTCTCCCTCATATATTTTATCTCTCTCTTTTATTGTCTGTGGTAACGAAACTTAACCTCGTGGCCCATAGACATTATTCCGACTCCAAACGACTAAAATAAATAAGGAATATATAATAATTAATTTACTTATCATTTTATATGCATCTCCTCTAATTGTTTAATTCTGACAGGCACTTGTACAGCGGGTAGGTCAACACTTTTGGCGCGACGTCGTCCGTTTTGTATGTCGATGGCGCTTTGCCGCGCTTGCGGGGGGATCGGCGTCAGTTCCGGTAATGTTGGCCGTTTCCGGGCCAGCTCGGGGGTGCGGAGGGTCCCACCTGGAATATAGATGACGAGGGTTTCTAAATAAGTGATGATATTTAAAATATGCAAAAATAATAGTGTTGTTACGACAATAATTATTTTCACCAGTCATGTTTTTTTTTAAATGGCAATTCAAATTCGTAAATAATTATGTAATTTTAAAAGAAAAAAATATATTGAATGAGTATATTAATTTTAAAACTTAATTTGTGTTTTTTCGGGATACAATTACTTACTCAAAAGTGCGTTCATATTTGGATTAGCTACCATAAGAAAATTGTCCCCCTATGTCAAATATGTGTAAGTGATTGTGAGATATTTGACGTATCAGACATCAATTGTCCCCCCAAATCAAATAAAATTATAGAGCCAAGTGTCAATAAATATTAATTTATATACAAAATATTTCTATATACAACATTAAACAATGAATAAGAAGGAATAGTCATGTGTTTACATAACACCTTAGATTGTAGGAAAAAAATTAATCAAAGCTTTGTCTACAGTTAATTTGGAAAATAATACAAATAATGACACAACATTGAAAAATGGAATTAATAAAACATATATAGCGAAGCTTGATTAATACTATTTGTTATATAATCGGTCTCCTTTACCTCCAGAAACCCATAAATTATTGAAGCGATATATACAATGCCAACTTTCTCCCCAATTATATCGTAAGGTGTATATTAAAGTCGCTTAAACTATTAAATGACTCAGTGATCATTTGATTTCTTTCCACATAAATTGGCAGCTCTAGTATTGATACTTGGTCGATACTAGATGGCGCTGTCCTCCACATTCCATACAATCGAACCATTTAATCCTATGGCGCAAAAATATAATATTATTATACTTTCCCAGACATCAACATATAATCCTTCTGAACGAAGACTTGAACCGACTTCAAATAATACTAACACAGAGCACTAAAAACCTAGCAGCAATCGCGGTTGTTTTTCTGTCATTTTTTTAAGAGTTCCGTTGTCTGTCTCCGAAATTCATCATCAGATCTATAAATGGGACCATTTCGGAATAAACCCCTTTCGAACATAAAAAAAAGAATTTTGCAAATTCGTCTATATTATGACGGAGTTATGCCCGATGAACATACATTAAAAAACAAAGACCCGAATTGATAACCTTCTCCTTTTCGAAGCCTTTCAAAAATAGTATTTAAAGCAATTGATTGACACACTATACTCTATTTATTACATACAGTGTGGTAGGCAGAGGTGTACGTAGGCCCACATTTATACGAATATAATTTTAGCTCCACTTACATAATAGAGGGCACGCCTATTGCCGTCAACCGGGCACATTTGGCATAGGTTGAGGAAATTATATACAAAGGAAAGGAAAGGCAGGCAAGAAGGACTGGTAATGATAGGACTGGGGAGTGTTAGCAGTAGCTCGAATCTTTTGATCAACAGACCTCTTTTTTTTTTGTTAACGGGATGGAAGATCCTCATGGATGTCCTATCCCCGTGGGGGAGTGCGAAGGGGTTGGTGGGAACATCGGTGTTCCTCTTCTTGCCAATGGCCATGGGAGCGAGAATCGCAATAGCATTCTTCCGCCACCCCTGACACGAATTGACCCGTTGAACGAAGACGGGTCTCGTCGGACCAGACTTTATATATTATTACAATATTAGTAAGAGATAGCACACACAAGAAATTCCCACAACATTTAGTATTTTATTTACCTGAATTACTGACAGAATAATCTCCACGCGACAAATATGAAGCCGCGGGTATTTATATAAAAGATACTAAAAACAATAAAATGTGGATATCATGTCACTATGGATGTGCTCTCGCAAAACGAAATTTCAATCGTATTTTTATTACGTTTTATATTATTTTTAAACTCTATTAATAAACTGGTTAGAATACAACGCTGAGATAGTCATCATCGTCAACAGGCCTTTAATAGTCCACTGTTGGACATAGGTCTCTCCTTGGAAAGGAGGCGTACCTTTAAGGAGGATCAACCCGTCTAGCCAGCGTGGTATACTATACCACGCTGGCTAGACGGGTTGGTATAGGGTTTGTGTCAAGTTTTCCTTCTCTTTGCAGTGCTGTTGTTCTGCGTAGTTTGTTCCCTTAGTCGGCTCTTTCGGCTTCGGCTTGTATTCTTAATCCGTCACCACACGGACGACCAAAGTACCACGTGGTGAGTTTTAATGTAATATCGAAATTCATAAGCCCGTAGGGTAGATCGAAATTCCGTTTCAAATGAGAGCCTTTCAAACAATGGAGATGCTATTGGTGTGTAATATTTATTTTTGCCAATTACAATGTTTTATCAAAATGCAGGGACTTTTAAATTGTATAGATGTACAGTTATTGAATTAACCAGTCGAGATCTAATATAAAAAGAGGAACATTTCTTAAATTCTAATAATCACAATATAATAATATATTTTTTCTCCTTAATTAAAATATTTAAACTTTTCGTCTAAATCCTATGTAGTCAAGTCCAGAATTTACCTCATTCCAATTTTAGAAAACTTTTTATTATATTTCATCATTATCATCATCATCATCATCATCATCATCATCATCATCATCAACAGCCTTTAACAGTCCACTGCTGGACATAGGCCTCTCATTAGAAAGGAGGTTTTTGCCTACTATTCTATATATTATATTTATAGATACTTTCATTCGTGTGGCAGTGACGCGGTGCTCGGACGACGACTGCCATACGAATGAAAGTTGTATATTTACAAGCCCACGCACACATAGGGCCGCGCGCACAACTGAGTTGAACTATCTATACAAACTTTTTATTTTAATAGGCAAATACCGAAAATGTTTTTCTTTTTTTAGTTATAGTAAGAAATTCACAAATTTATAAATAAACACGATAATACTCAACACATTTAACGAATGCCCCCGGTCAAAAATTTGAGAAGGGGGGCGTTTTATTTTTAAGTTCATGTACTAAATCAGTTAGTAGTACTGGTAGGCCAAAACCCCCTTTCTAAGTAGAGGCCTATGTCCAGCAGTGGACTGGTTAAAGGCTGTTGATGTGTTGATGTGACTTTATCAATGAGTCTCTTCACACCAATAGCAGCTCTTGACCGCAATGTTCCAACAGATGTCATGTTAGTCCAGCACACATAGCGACAAGACAGTGCTCACCTATTTACAGCGTCACATACCCTTGCGGCGCGGTGGTTCGGAAGCTGTGATTTCATCTGGCACGATCATCTCACAACCGTCTGCCCGTGTACGTGCTCCTAACTTTGGTGTACTGTGCAGAAAAGTGCAATTGTTTTTAAAGCTTTTGGTGTAGCTGAGAAGAAGGATTTTAAGTTTAAGCATTTAAAAATAGAATACTAAATAAATTTGTGTAATGTCCCCCCAACACAAAAAGATGATTCTCTGAGCAGGGATGGTGTAATAAGCGAGAAAACTCGTAATGCGCGCTGCAGGATCGACAGTTCTTACGTAGTACTTCATATCTTCGTTAGATGGCGCTGAAATATGTTTAGACTGTATGTGGATTCGCCACACTCAGATATACGGAGTCAGAACTCTTTCATTATACATAAGTAATCATATTCTGCGACTTATTTACAACAGAGGGCTTCTTAGATTAAAACTATATTTATATTAAACGTATATTACAACATGTCAGTTTTACGGCATATGGAGAAAACAAGCAGACGTGACACCTGATGGTAAGTCAGTGCCACCGCCCATGGATACCTGCAACTCAAGAATCGTAAGTGCTTTGGCTTTTCAGTCCTCCCCCCTAAAATCAGGAAGAGAGAAGGGTTTGGGCTCCTGTAACCTCACTCGCTCGGTAAAAAAAAGGATTGCTTAGGTAACGTTGTTCAGGCCGATGCTCTTTCTCTGTCTGTGCTCAAATCCTTTCTAGATTAGTATAAAATAACTATTTTAACTATTTACTCACTTTTGCTCAAAAAGTATCTTGGTAAGTCTGGCAACTTCTCCTCTGAGCTGATGAAGCTCCTTCTCTCTGCCTTTGGCTTCCTGTTCAGCAGCCCTTTCTCTGGCAGCGAGACGATTGCGCATATCATCGAAACTAACAAAGAAAACATTTGGTTTGCATTACATTTTAAATGTGAAGGAATATGAAGTCCTTTCCCCACTTCTATCTTTATGCGGTCGATTTACGCGTTGTTAACAAGAAGTCAGTGTACATTGCTCGTTTAGTAATAATTTTATTAATATTAATAGTATAATAATAATGTATAGTATGGTATAAATAAATAAAATAAAAATAAATAAATAATAGCTACAGAACACGCGTTGTAGTAATTGTCTGTCTTTTAAATTAAATGTATAACGGAATTAAAACTTTTACACAGATGGTTTTTTTTTTTATGGGGCTAATCCCACACACACGCCCACCACTGTAACTCCTGTACACCAGGATCCACAGCAGTGACCCACAAACACACCGAGTTATGACACTCGGGAAGTCCCAGGAAGAATTTAAACTGTCTTGGAACCCGCAACGAAATTAATCAGAAGAAAATTGGAGGAGTTCTAAATACAGTAAATCCACACAGATAGTTTGCGACTCTCAAAGACAGAACAATTTATTGCGTTCTCTTACATTTTCTGAAGTCAGTTGAACATTTGTCAATAATAATAATAAATTCCTACAGCAGTTTCTGACGTAATTACAAACTGAATAAAATTCATGGCATTATCAATATGTAATTCAAACTGTCTGCAAATAATTTCACAAGATAAATGTACTCACAGCTTCCTCAAACAGGCGCATTTCCTCGTCAGATGTTCTACCTGATCCCTTGCAGCGTTCTCCGCCTGTTTAATCTTCGTCGCATCTTCTGATCGCTTCTCTCGAAGCTCCCTCTCCCTCGCCAATGCCTCTCTGGGTTAGTTGTTAGAGGGGGACAAAAATCGTCTTGTTAGATAGGTGTAGGTGTGGCCAGTGAAAAAAAATTGTCAATTTTGAGTGATTGCGTTGTGATTGCCAGATTTAATAATTTTTGTGTTGTTGTACGAGGGTAAAATGGTTTAAAATAAACTGGATAAGTTGGTTTTAATAGGTTTATTAAAAGGGAAAATTCAAAATAAATTCAATTTAGTTTTTTTAATAGGATTTCGTTTTAATTGGTAGTATAGCGTGTAACGTAAGTTTCGAGCCGTTTTTATCATTATATATAAACATTATAAACATACATGTACAAATTAATATTTTCATTATGGATTTGTAATTTTATAACAAAATAATAAATTTTAGTGGAAGAAATCTCTAGAACATTAAATTTATTCTTTCAATTACTTTTTGAACAATATGGCGTACGGTACGATATTATATTTCGAACATTTAATGTTTATATGTAGAAGAAGTCTACAAAAGTAGACGTCTAAGCATAGACAACAGTTTTATTTCTTAGTGCAGATTGAAGAGCTAAGAATTATTGATCAATATACTGGCAACATTTGTGATGTGTTTTAAATACAAAGTCATAATAGTAAACATTTTATTTTTACACACAAAATAAACTCCGTATAAAAATGAAACTTAACTTTAAATGATATCAATGATGATGATTAAAATAGACACATATTGAGCAATGAGTTCCATGATGGTGAACATTTAAATAAATGTAAAAATATATGAACATTATTATTATTAATAAAAGCTAGTGTTTTTTTTAAAATTGGAGGCTAGATAATTGAATACATTTATTATATGCTAAGTGTATTTGAATGAATTCAGTCCAATAGGCAGTGTTAGTAATAACATAAAATAATATCAATAAAATTCGATTACAATATTCTATAAATCGTTCGCTAAAAATATATCAAGTCACGTGAACAACTAACACATGACGGACTTTTCAGACTGATGTCCGAACAACAGGCGGACAAAAAGTCCGCTTAAAATATACTGAAAAAGAGTATTTCGATTACATTAAGTTGAGTTTTAGGTTTTTTGAACCAAATCCGTTGAAGAAATTATACAAATGACATTTAGGGTTGCTAGATTATTATATAAAGCTATTTGGCGAGTTGTTTTTTACAATTCTTTTGGTAAACAGCTCACGACACATTAACGATGTCAATTAGTGGAAGAAGAAATAGATTTGAACACTTTTTTCTCCTTACATTTGATGTCTTGATACTTTTTTGCTTTCTTACAAAGGATCACATTGATGATAATATTTCCCTAGTTCCAGAGACTCATGTGTCGTCAGCCACAATTTGAAATCTCCTTGAAAACTACATTGAACTTTTAATGGACTGTGGTAATATTTTATTAACCAGACACTTTTTTATGCTTATTCTTGCAAATTACATAGTAAAATATTGCATAAAATATGAGGTACCATTTCTTGTTCGCGATTTCTTTGTTTGTAAATAATCTTTAACGGATTTGTTTCACTGACATATAAACTTCATAGTCGTGATGAAGGCAAGTTCATTACTTATTATAAGAATATATTATTTTCCTTGATTAGTAAAAGTATTAAAGTTAAGTTTAATAGAAATAGTGACTTATCAAGTTTTGAAGTAGTTGGGGATAAACTTGTATTTCGCAAAATTTTTACAACATCAAATTTTAAGCAACGGCGGACAAAAGTCCGACATCTGATTCAAAACGCTAGAACTAGTTGTATAACTTTAATAATACATTAGTTTGACTAGATAAAGATTAAAAAAACCTAACAATACCTAACCACACATCGTTTTAGTTTAAGGTTACAGCTTTTGAATTGCTATTATAAGCCTTGATTTAAAAACGTTGTTCATTTAGTATACATATGGCACTATTCTACTATGTCAGTAAACATTGCTGGTTGAATGAAACTTTCAGCAGTTCTTTCTAATTCTTGATAGAGTTGATCTATTGCCTTCTAAAAATTTTAAACGATTAAGAATATAAACCACAGAGCACCGCAAGTACGGTTAAATTTAATGGCATGTGATTTTAGGTATAAAACTATTGAATAATACAATACACTGTGTCTTTAGACTTACTTGTGTGCAAAATAATAACTTACAAAATTTTAAAGTGGTCCTAATATATGCAATTTACAGAAGGATTTAGTTCAGCCTTTAATATCGTAAACATTTAAAGTGTTTTTGGAGAGGAATTTCATGATAAACTATTCCAATCGCCTTTTGTACACACGGCAAACGATATCCTGCTGCCAATACCTACAGGTCAGGTTCACAAGTGCGTGTTAATCCAGTAAGTACATAATTATAACTTTACGAGTATGTGTGAATTGTAAACAACTCGTTTCTTGACTCATACATTTACAAATTATTGGAACGAAGTTTTTTATCGCTCTGAGTGGATGGGAGCGAGACCGAACAATGTGTAACAAGAATTTTTGCCGACACAATAGCAAACGTCTACCAAAAAGCGAAAGGAACTTCGTTTCGACCGAGGGTCCATATACCACATAAAATGTAACCCCGTTTTTTTTTTAAGTTTCAAAAACTAAGTTTAATTTCTCTAGTTTCTCATTATTAATCAATACTGTTAGTCTTAACATGTACAGTAATTTTGCTGACCACTGTTACTTAAAGTAACATTTAACTTGTGGTATGGGCACCAGTTGTGAGTGAATGAAATGCATAAGGTGAATTGGTTAAGGTTACCATTAACATCTGCATTAAAATCACAGGTACTTCGTTTTTCTGCTTTAGTATTTCGTTTGCCTTGTGTACTAAACCCAGCACAATTGTCTTTCCTCACCAAAATAGCAAATACGATTTTAATCATATAGATTTAGTTTTTCTTATATCTAGCCCTTCGAATCCTCTTGAAGGTTCTCGCTGCTATCACCATCATGATGGCGATCGCCATTAGTCGCAACCAACCGCTGCCAACTACCGCGACCGCCGCAACCACAGCAATGCATAACCAGCTGAATAATATGAACCTTATTGATATAACTGTCCTATTCGTGTTGAAGGTATCCGGTCCGGTGGAGGGTATAAAGTCAGGTCATGTAGGGTAATAAAGAATATTGAGTAGACAGCAACGAGTGCATATTTCTATAGTCACGGGATAGATAGTCAATTTTACCTGGCATGCAAATTGTATAATAATAAGTTTTTTAAATAGGTACATGCATCAACGTAAAATTGGTATTTTTTGTATCTATTTTTGGTATCTATTTGAATGCATACTTCTCTAGTATGAAAGAAAATGAAACGTGTTCAACGAAATTAAAAAGGATATCGTGTGTGATGTTGGCAAATAACAGCGAACTAGCACTAGCGAACTTTGGCATCTAAAGTCTCGGTTCCAAGAAAAGTTCTGACTATTTTGACGTCAGGAAGCAAGTTGGTGTAATACAATACAGCCAACATACCATCTCCTCATCAATGATCAATGAACGAATGAAAATCTATTCATCATCAACAGCCTTTAACAGTCAACTGCTGGACATAAGCCTCTCCTTAGAGAGGAGGTTTTGGCCTACTATACCACGCTGGCCAGACGGGTTGATATAGGGTTTGTGTCAAGTTTTCCTTCTCTCTGCAGTGCTGTTGTTATGCGTAGTTTGTTCCCTTAGTCGGCTCTTACGACACCCACGGGATGAATAGGGGTGATGACACTCTATATTAATAATCCGTCACACCACGGACCAATCGGAAAATCTATTAATCTATCAAATATAAGTACGTTTGTGTACGTTTAAAAAACACTTCACCGATTGAGCTCAAATGTGAACACGACATACAACCCGTTTTAAACATGGTTTTTATCTATTTTTGAACCACAGCGAAGCGTGGCCGGGTACAGCCAGTATTGTAAAAATTGATGGGGAAGAAGGACAAATTTTGGTTCTGGATACATTTGAAGGGATGAGAAATGGATAAACTCTGGGAAATTAATGGAAATGTATGCAATTATAATAAAATACATTAAAATTTTATTTCTTAAAAGTAATTTAAAACTAATATAATTTAGTAACATTTATTCTTAAATATATTTTACTGAAATACTGCCTTTTGGACCGTTTTAAATAATGACGATGAAAGATGAATGTGTACACGGTGTTAATTTTAAGTTTCACTGATTTGATATATGCCTTTACTGCTCTAGAATACATCACCGTCTAATAGGGTAGCCTTTTTTTATGGTATAAAGGGGCAAATGAGTAGACGGGACACCTGCAACTCAAAAGTCACAAGTGCGTTGCTGCCCTTGGAGTCCCGGTCACCTCACTCACTCAGTGAAAGGCAACGAAAGAATTGCTTAATACCGGTTTTCTGTGAGGCCGTGGTATCACTCCGGTCGAGCCGGCTCATTCGTGCCGAAGCATGGCTCTCCCACGTAAAAATAATAAATTAATACTTAAAACCAATTGGCCTGTTTTTGGCAAAAAAAAATAGTTTTTTTGAAAAAAATATTCTATACCTAGTTACGTATGTAATGAAATTTTTATAGGAATTAATATATTTAAAATATTTAGACTTTTCCATGACGTAAGAGGCAAACGAGGAGACGGGTCACCTGATGGTAAGTAACTACCAGTTGCACTTATTTTTTTGTAATATACCTATATACATAAGCAACTGCTTGACACTTTTCGTGATCAGAAGGCTGGCCTTTTTCTAGCACAGAGATTTAGTATTGCCTTTCAACGTGGCAATGCTGCCAGTCTTTTGGGCACGCTACCAGTAGGCGATGATGCTGAGGAATTTTATGATGCTTGTATGTCACTTTTGCAAGTATTTTAATTGCATAATAATGTATTTTTTTGTTTTCTACTGTAAGCCTGAATATTGTAAAAGACTCATTAAATGCTAATACAAAACAGTTTTCAGATGCTTTGTGCAAAAAAAATAAAAATTTAACCACTTCTATTTATAAGACGATAGACGACCGGATCGAATAGTGGTTTGTGTAACGGACTGCTAATCCAAAGGTCGCGGGTTCAATTCCCGCTCAAGTCTCGGGACGTCTACATTTGTGTGCATTAACATTTAATGTTTGATTTGGTCTGGGTGTTTCTATATATAATGAGTATGTATTTACAAAAAAAAGTATTTATGTATTTATATCAGTTGTCTAGTACTAATAGTACAAGCTCTGCTTAGTTTGGAACTAGATGGCGTTGTGAAAGTGGTAAAAAAAGTACTTAAAAAGACGAAGACCTTTATGTCATATAATAAAACAAATATAGTATATTTTAAGTTTGCTTATTCGCAATTGGGTTTATTTTGAATCGGCAATTTTTTTAAAAGGCATATTTCAAAATACAATTGTATGTATATATATGTGGATAATATTGAAGTTAGTAATGATAGACAAATGATAATTATACATTCATGGAATTTCAACATGCGACAATGGTAGCCAAATTTGTCCAAAAGACAATATTTTAGATATATAATTAATCTCAAACTCAAGAGTTTTATGTAAAATAAGGAACCACGCTGGACTTGTATTAGAAATTCACACAGGTCACATTGATTTTACTATTATGCTGCAGTGTGTTTGTTTGGATGTTTGTTACTCTTTCACGCCAAAACAGTTAAATGGATCTGAATAAAATTTGGCATAGAGGTATACTGTAATCTGGAATAGTGCATAACTATTTTTTATTGCGGAAAATCGAGAAATGCAGAACGAGGATAAGTTCAAATCAAGACCTTGTCATCCAAAGAAATATTATTATGTTGAATCTCTGTGACTTATTTTTTTTTTTCTAAAAGGACTTTCAAAGTTTATTTTATATTTATATTTTTTTATTTTAGTTTATATTTATTTCTTGAGTTTGCTACTAATGTTATGTTAGTTATATAAATTAAAGAAAACTGATTTTAGAATCAAATTTCGCTACCAATTGCATTTGGTTGAATTAATGATTATTTTCATTGAGGAATTTAAAAGAGTCGTATTCAAAGATAAATAAACATACTTTGACATATCTGAGTAAAATATCTGAGGAAAAACATTTCCCCAAAATTACCAAATAAAATGCTTTAAGTTAATAATTCTTTGAATACGACTGTTTTGCTTTTTGGATTTTGCGTATCATGCTTTCTAAAAGAAAACTTTATAAGTAGAACGATATTCATAAATGCTATCTCGGAAATATTTTCTAAGCAACTAATTTGTGGCGGACTTCTAGTCCGTGGCGGACATTTTATTTATACAGTTACATTAAGATATCTTCCTTTACACGGAATAAAAGTCCGCCGAATCATAGAAAATTCCCGAGGCCTTATATCGTTGTACTCTTTAAGTCTTTGATAATAACTAACCTGAGTTCCTGCTCCGTGACTGCAAGTGTTCTGCCACAAGATGCAGCCCTCGCTGACAAATTGTCGTATTCAGAGGCTTGTGACTGCATTTTGAATTTTAATTCTGAAAACGAGTAGTTAATACTTAAAGTCTGTAGTTTTTTGGAGCAAAATTAATTATGACGTGACTGCTGATTTAGTTTCATAATCAAATATCGAAATCAAGATTGTATGTAGCGTACCTTCAATCTCTTCCAACAGTTCTTTCTCTCGCTTAACTCTTTCTTCTTCTCCTTCCTGCCGGCACTCCAACTTCATTCGAGACAGGCAACTCTCTTTGTCTATCATGAACTGTTCCCATTGATCGTCTGAAATGATTTCAACACGCATCTAAACCAAGATTGCCTGACACCGAAGATTTTTGTACAAGTTAGAATTGCCTTACTAGGTAAGTACCTACTGACTATTGGTTATCCGTACTAGCCCACTAAGGGGGCAAACTACGCAGGACAACAGCACTGCAAAGAGAAGGAAAACTTGAAACAAACCCTAAACCAACCCGCCTGCACAGCATGGTATAGTAGGCGTAAACCTATGTCCAGCAGTGGACTACTATAGACTTTTGATGAGGTAAGTACTATCTGTTGGTCAGAGAGAGGAAGGTAGCTTCTAGTATTATAATAATAAACTTTTTATTGCAGACCATGGTGTCCAATTTGTTAGTAACAATATTCTTAGAGACTAGTGTTAGTACAAAACAAAACAAAGAAAGATAGACATTAAGGTTTCCATTATTTTGATTCCTTTTTAGCGTATTTTTCATCGATTTCAAAACATGGAAGGTGCATAAAATTTGTTAAATCTAATTAAATTAAATTAAAGTTAAAAGATTTATTGCACTCTAAGGAGAACGAAAAAAAAATTTAAAGCATTGAAATCTGTGATCCTCAATTAGCAGTTGGAATCGAACCTCTAATAAAAAAAAACGACGGGTTGCACTCCGGGACTGCCGGCAGAAGTGAAAACTTGAATATTAACGTTGTGCATTTTTGATATTTTGGAATGGTTAGGGAATAATTTTGTACGAATTGCTTTAATTATCAGTATAAAAGTACTATCATGTATGTGGTAGAATACAATATTTATTTATTGCGCTATCGTACACAAACATGACAATTTATATTACATTTAAAAGTTTATCTCTCAGAAAAATGAACATTCGCGCAAGCGCCCTGCGCCGCCCAAACGAAGAAAGAGGGAAACGCCGCGTCGTAGAAAGAGGGATACTTCCTCTCCTACGCCGCGCCGGCTGTCTACTCTCCATCCGTCTTACGAATTTTCGATCAGGGTCTCGTGTCCTGATGCGAGTTTAACATTTTCTACCCATTACAAAAAAAGTGTACAACGCCGCTAAAAAAGTTTTCACTTCAAAAAGTATGGCACAGATATATTGATCATCTATCTCCAAACACTTACCCATGTCTTGTCGATGCTGTTCCTTCAATTTATTAACTTGGTCCAATTTCTCAGCTATTAAATTCATTCTAGTTTGATCTAGAAGTTGCTTAGCTTCTATTGCTGCGTTTGCTGCTTCCTCTTCTACGGCCGCCACCTTCTGAGTCCATTCAGAGATGAGTGCTTCTGTTGACACAGAAGAAACAGACGATAGTATAATATTTCGTGAAAGTATTATCCAGCCCAAGGCTTGGGCTTGGGCTCAAGAACATCTATTATATATAGAAACTATAAATAGAGACTATTATATATAGAACGTCTATTATATATAGAAATATCAGATCACTGTAAATAAATACATGTAGATATTTTTTTTATCACTAAGCGGCAATCAAACCCGCTATCTCTGAAGTGGCAGTAGTATGTTAAAAACACAATTTCTGTTTATTAGATTGGAGAACAATAGGCTGCTGTTGTAACCATATTTAGGATGTCCAACGCTCTCGGTGTCTCATGACTAAAGCGACCGATTTTTAAAAAATTCGAAAGTACATAACATTTACAGCAAAAAACATAATAAAATGACTATAATAAGGAGATGTATAACGAAATGTATTTCAGCGCCATCTGTCGAATACAAGACGCCCTTCATCGAGTAATAAGTTTTAACAATTATCCAACATCAACTGTTGGACCTGTTCAAAGGAACTGAAACATTTATCTACTAGCTAAGAAGACTCTCGAACAAGTCATTTTCAGTTCATCTGCTTCGGAACTACAATGCCGCCTAATGATACACAAAAATTGGAATCTGAAATTACCTTTCTCACTCTCATACCGCTGCGTCATCTCTTCGATCTTGTTCGCGTAGGTGATGTCGGACTTGTCGAGGAGATGTCGGAGCTGCATTATGTCCCAGTCGGCTTTGCTGTGAGCCTCAGCTATTGCTTGTTCAAACTGCACTTCTTTACTCGCCAGCACTTCTTTCAGGTTCTCGAACTATACAGTAAAAATGTTTAGCTTCAGTGCTTGTTGTAAATACTAAATCATCTAAGTAGTTTTAGTTGTAAAGTTTTCCTAACCGAACGTTTCAGACACGGGTGTAAAAGATCTAAGTCAAAACAATTTATTTATTTTAGAATAGGGGCAAACGAGCAAACAGGGCCTGATGGTAATGACTACCACCGCTTATTGACGGCTGCAACTCAAGAGTCACAAGTGCATTAGTTGTGGTTGGGCTCCGTTTACCTTGCTCACTTGCACTAAGTAAATGGGTCTCCGTTTTTGGTTACATTGGTAAACTTAAGTTTGTCATTCGAAATAAACGTCCAAAAAATTAAAAAAGAATTTATTCTTATTTTTTTTCGAGACATTATGTACTCTACAATTTTAATGATGTTACAAGTTACAAACTTGTAACATCATTAAAATGGTACCTTAGTGCGCTATTCAAACTCGCACTTGCCATTTTTCCAGTCAACTTTTGGGAATAATTAACATAATATTATCATCGTAGTTTTTATTGTTTTTCATGCTTTGTATTCCACGTAGCAGTTGAAGATAAAGATAAGTTACTAAATACATAGTTACTCATTATCAGTTATGAGTAAACATCATAGTATTAAAGTAAAATATTTGTGTTGCTTCTTCATTGTATGTGTGTACTTACTCTAGTGGTGACCTCTCTCAGTTTCCTGTCAGCATTCTTAGCGTCGTGTTCGTGCTCAGCGCGCAGCTGCTGCAGCGCGTTGCGCGTGCGCTCGGCGTGCGCACGCTCCAGCGCTGCGCGGGAGTTGGCCAGCGCCACAGCCTGCTCCGACTTCACACACTCTACAGTCTTAGAGTGCTCCTCTTGTAGACGTTGAATTTGCTGAAATACCACAGTTAAAGAAATTGAAAAAATATATCTAAAGAAATCAAGAAATAAAAGTTAGTTTAAGTAATAGACATTAAATGAAGTCGACTATGACGTAATTACTCAACTGATGCAAAACGACCACGTTCGGTGCGTTTCGTTATCAAAAAGATATTGCGTTTTACAAATTATTATCATGATAAAATCCTGATCTACACGGCAAACATGCTGATTTTTTTAAAGATTTTAGTTAAGCTTTTGACTCTTTATATCATGAAGCGATGTTTGGTTAACTTATCTCAGACTATCACATTATGTATACAGTACTGCGCTTATTTAAATTAACACAATCACAAATGTTAATGTAGCTAATATAATATACAACTCAGTTTGTAGGTCAAAGATTGTATCTTACGCAAAAAAATGGTGTCCTTCAAGGATCTATTTCTAGACCCACACTTTTATTATTAATATAACAACAAATTATATAAATGATATACCATCTGATCCTAAAACATTCATAATATGTATCGATAATCTAAATCAAACTGACCTTTTGATGTCTTTCTTCCTTTTCTTTCCCACTAGCGGTTTCTCTGTCTAACAGCTCTTTCAGTCTATATACTTCGAGCTTCAGCGCTTCTTCTCTTGTCTCCACTTTTTGCAACTGAAGGGTTAGAGACAAGACAGAGCGCTGTTGCTCCGAAACCACTCCTCTTAGCTGTTGGAGTTCTGCGACTTGAGCTGGAGAGGGTTGAGACTCAGCTTTTAATTTTTCTACCGTTTCTGTCAACTGGAACAATCAAAATTTATACTGTTACTAAAATATCTTTAGTGCTTCATACGGTATGTACTAGACATGAAAATTATTGCAACTTTTAAATCATATTCATTTGATGAAATGATTGATTTCAGTCACAGCGATTTCACATGTGATTGTAATTTCGTCATGGACAAAGATAAATGGCGTTAAAATCAATCAAAATCCCTTTTATCAATGATAGTTTTTTTTTAGATTTTACTTTTATTTACCTTTCGTGAGTCTTGCGCTAGCGTAATAATAATAATTAAGAAGTATTGGTTTTGTAAAACAGTCACAGGGTTGATGATATGATTTATTACATTTGTGATTTTATGCCATTCGTAATAGGTCCCCAAAGAGTATTTTTATTAATTTATCATGAAATTCTATTTATCTTTTCTCTTTTTATCTATTCAAGTGTTTTTTTTCAAAGACATAGTTCGATACTATTTTGAGTAGTTTATTGGAAAGATGCTCGCCTATTTTCTGAAACAAATATTGTTATATATGTTAGGTTTGTAATTGACAAGACATATTGTGGGTCGTTGTGGTTAGATTAAAGTTATCAAAAAGTTAAAGTTCTATGGGCAATTGGTAAAATAAAAAGAACCTAGACCTCCTTCATACGTCATGTGCAGCGAAGAGATTTGTGACACTGACTGTAAGGTACTAAAGACTATCTCTACCATTATTTTTATATAACTATTCGATTGTTTGAAACAGGATCAACTTTTCACCTCACCTCTTTCTTTTGCTTTTCGTTATCTCTGGCTCTTTTCTCCAGCTCCCTCATCTTCCATTCGCAGTCTGCCAGCATTCTTTCTGCGCGAGCGGCGGCTTGTGAACGCGCGGCCTCGTGTGCAGCACGCCATTTTGTTGTATTCGCTTCTGCAGCTGCTAAAGCCTGGAAACAGTCACAGGTATTAGTTATCTTTAATTGCAAAATATCATCCATCATTAAAGGAGTAGACAGAGTCGTTTGACATCTAGATAGTTAGCCTTTTACGTACAAATATTCCTCGTTCCAAATCATTACATGTCCAGGCAATATTCTGATTATTTATCGAATTATATTATTTGTTCTGGGTGGTAATGGAACTCGCGACCCATGGCTGCTAGTGAGGATCACTAACCATTAGACCGACAGGCACGTCTAATATGAAATAGCTGAATCATCTGAAATGTTACAACTCTTTTACCAACCTCTTGTGCTTTATGCTCCTGTAATATTTTCTCCTGCTCGAGTCTATCTTTGTCTCGCTCTAACGCGAGCACCCGTGACTCAAGTTCGGCTCTGTGAGCGAGAGCATCCTCCAATTCTGCTTTGATCTGCCTGATGGATTCATCTGGATGTTGGAAATAAAATTATTTTTTATTTGCAATCAAAATATTTCATGAAGGCTTTGAGTAAATACTTGTAAATGAATGAGCTTAAAAGATTTAGATTATGTATATAAATTATTTTTATAATCACTATTTAAGCATACGGAGTGCCCTATTTATCCCGTGGGTGTCGTAGGATCCCACTAAGGGAGCTAACCACGCATGGCAACAGCACTTCCAATAGTAGGAAAACTTGACACAAACCCTATACCAACCCGTTTGGCCAGCGGTGGACCATTAAATGCTGTTGATGATGATGATACAACAAATGATCGTGAACACCACACAATATTTATCCAGGGTGAGAATTGAACTCAAGCCCTTCGGTGTAGCAATTAGGGTCGCTAACCACTACATCTACAGGAAATAGGTAGAAAATAATGTAATATGTATCACTTATACACGAAAAAGCAACAAATTTTATGAACTATTTACGTATCTTGATGGCAGATCCTCAAATTATTAAGGAACCATTTCAGAGTCATCTTTCAATTAAAATAGGATAATTTTTACTCTTAAACAGAAACAAGAAAAATTAATTCTTACCGTTCCGCCTCTGCAGTTGTTCAGCTAAGTCTGCGGAACAAGTCCTGGCTGCAGAGAGTTCCTCTTCTAACGAACGACTCCGCTGCCTCACCAGCTCTGACTCCTTGTAAGCAGCTGCGAGCTCGCATTTTAACTCTGGAACATGATACAAAATTATCTCTATAAGTTCAAGATTCTCCAGACTTACACTAAATCTTATCTAGTCTAGCATTAGGTGTATGAACTTGCTCTGGTACTTTTAACCCACAATTTCAGATACCTATAGTTCTATAATATTAATGTCTTAACCATCACACCATCCGTGTGGTGACGGATTAAGAATACGGAGTGTCACCACCCCTATCCATCCCGTGGGTGTCGTAAGAGGCGACTAAGGGAGCTAACGTAGGACAACCAGCACGGCAAAGAGAAGAAAAAATTGACACAAACCCTATACCAACCCGTCTGGCCAGCGTGGTATAGTAGGCCAAAACCTCCTTTCTAAGGAGAGGCCTATGTCCAGCAGTGGACTATTAAAGGCCAGACATCATGATGTGATGATGATGATGTGAACCATGACACACACGGTCGTCTGATCCCAATTAAGGCAAAGCCTGAATGTAACCAAACTGCTGATAAACATATTTACACACAGATAAACTACATCCAGACACAGAACAAATGATCGTACTCATCATACAACATTTGTCATGTTTGGGAGTCAAACCCAACAGACAACTGACTGGTGGTTTAACCCATCACGTCGCAGCTTCCTACTGCGCTGAGTGTTGTCTATTCGATCGCCACAGGAGACAACACTTTATGTGATCTGCAAATTGTTTTTCTGAGTCTAGGTATTCTTTGTGTCCGTTTCAAGTTTGTATGTAAAGTCCTCCGCGACACAGGATATATTCCTAGTGAAGTTCCTTAAGAAACAGGCAGGTTCAGTCACGTCGTCTACATCCCGTGACGTGTAATAAATACCAGTGCATTAGCTGTAATATACACATGTGAGCAGAATCCGGTTCACTACACTTATAAATAAGCATGATACGTTTCTTAATATAAAATTTAATTAAAGGAAATCAATGATTTGACGCAAATTCGTTCATATATTATGATCAAAGGATGTTTTTGAAGTCGTTAAATTTCTATGGTAAAAGAATTTGACTAGTGTAGTGGACTATTTTATCGAAAATACTTGACTTTAAAAATAGTATCACCAATTTAAATGCGCATATAACACGTTGAATTGTAATAAACTATACTCTTCGTCGTTTTATTTTGTACCCTTTATGATTCTGCCAAGTTTAACAAAAACATGGATGATAATTTAATTTTGGTGTACAAAAAGTCATCCCAAACTAGACAGAGCTTGTACTACCATAGTAGAGGCTCTGTCTAGCTTTCGATCAGACTGCTGAAAACCCAGAAAAACATACTGAAAATATTTTTAAGTACATATGTATTATAGATAAATACCACCCAGATACAGAACAAATGGTCGTAATCATCACACAATTGTTTCTCCTGGGTGGGATGGGAATCGAATTTGACATGGTAATTTTTTCTACTTTTAAATCATATTCATTTGATGAAATGATTTCGTCATTGTCAGAGATAGTGTTTTTTTTTTTGTTATCAATGATTACGACCTTTTTTTTAGATTTATAGCTTTCGCGATATAGTAGACCAAAACCTCCTTTCTAAGGAGAGGCCTATGTCCAGCAGTGGACTGTTGATGATGAAGATACCTTTCGCGAGTCTTGGGCTAGCGTAATTATAATAATTAGGTTATAATAATTAGGTAATTAGGTATTAAGTAACAGTGGAGTTTGTAAGTCAGTCATGGGTGTGATTATATGATTTATCATATCACCTGTGATTTAGATTTTATTCCATTCCTAAATCGAATCTATGACCTCTAGTTTGGCAGCCAGGATCACTAATCACTAGAGCAACAGGCCCATCGACTGCTTAGATATTTATTGAAGTGAAACTTTTTTAGAATCGGTTTGAATTGTAACTCGATGTAACGAAAATGCGTCACGACAAAGCAACAAACACACAAATGTATGTTCTTTAGAATCGGTTTGATTTGAAACTCGATGTAACGAAAATGCGTCACGACAAAGAAACAAACAAATGTATAGGATTAAGTCGGCGAGAGAATGAGATAGAATACATTACACATTACTTTTAATATAATATTTTGACAGTGTGAATATTTTTATCTTTTTATTTAACACTAGCTGACGCTGAAAAAACGTTGCCTTAGTGGGTTCAATTCCCGGGCCGGTCAAAGTTTTATAGGGTTTTATTTAGATAAAAAAAAAGAAAAATAGCCTAAGTTACTCCTTTTATAGACATTTTTTTTCGCAAGTTTCACTTCTGCGATGTAACTCTTTCTGCTTAAATGATGTAAACTATTTATTGAAGCACATATTACTTGTTGATAACTAAATATAAATATTAGAGCTACTGTATAAGATTAGACTTCAGTTTCCTGAAATATTTGAAGGCCAGTTCATACATTATTTAGCCAGAATAGGCAGAAGTTTAACAGAGGTGTTTCCGACATTTAACATAACCTAGAAACATATTTTGGATTAGATGGGAAATGTTGGACTAAGGATGTCTTTACAAAAAGTTTATTAATTTAGAGAGGGGGTGGGATACTTTTAATCCCTAGTTATATTTACTAAGTTCGTGTGGTGATGGATTAAGAATACAGTGTTAGGGAATGCCAGAAATAACTTGAGCAGGTACCGGTAGAATACGTGTAGAAACGTCCCGACGCTAGCTTGGCGTCGGGACGTTTCCCTGAGTGCTGGAAGAGCGGGAAGCTGGTCCTATTAAGGAAGCCGGGACGGCCTGCCGATTCCATTTTTTTCACACTTTCCACACGTTAGGAGGAGGGGATCACGGAGGGGATTTCCACACGTTAAAAAAAAAAAAAAAATAATACGTGTAACTCAAACTATTGTCGGAAAAAGCGAGCCCTATAACCGAAATTTCCAAGTTATGCATTTGATATCGTGCTTTGTTTTATTTTTCTTTGTTATCTTAATGAAAAACTGCAGAAAATTTAAAATTTAGTTTATTTGAAGTTTAGAAGCACAGGTCACAGCGGAGCAGACGCGCGGAAATCTATCTATACTAATATTATAAAGCTGAAGAGTTTGTTTGTTTGTTTGAACGCGCTAATCTCAGAAACTACTGGTCCCATTTGAAAAATTCTTTCAGTGTTAGATAGCCCATTTATCGAGGAAGGCTATAGGCTATATATAATCACGCTAAGACCAATAGGAGCGGAGCACCAATGAAGAATGTATCAAAAACGGAGAAAATTTATTACTATTGAGAGACGCAGACGAAGTTGCGCGGGTCAGCTAGTGGATGATAAAAAGCGGGAAACAGTAAATGTCAAAATTGGTGACAGTTGTAATATGTGCGTTCCATTTCAACATATGTTATAAGAGGCAAGGAGTAGGTAGGTCACAAGGACGTAAGCGACTACCGCCGCCCATGAACAGATAATTAAACACTAATAACACGTAAACTATTTTCGTAAATATCTAATAGTAGGACCAGGTGACCCACACAACTTCGTATGTGTCTCTCAAAAGGAATAAATTATCTCAATTTTCGGAACATTTTTAATTAATGCTCCGTTCCTATTGGTCGCAGCGAGATGTTGTATAGCCTATAGCCTTCCTCGATAAATGGGCTATCTAACATTAAAATAATTTTTCAATTCGATCTAGTAGTTTTTGAGATTAGCGCGTTCAACCAAACAAATAAACTTTTCAGGTTTGCAATATGAGTATTTCGATTTTGATTTCCTAGATTATTTCATCATTGTCGTATAATTCATGTCGCTGCATCATAACTCAGCTATTTCAAAAGTTCAGTTCGTGGTGAACTCCTGGCGTCGCGCCAGCCACAGCTGCTTTCTCTGAGGTCGTCAGCATCATGACTCAAATCATTGCTCCGTACACAATTATACATATTCTTTGTTTGAGGATACTGTCGGTGGGGAGTTGGGTAGGGAATCTTTGTTCTAATGTCACGAATAATTCATGAGAGATGACAGGTGGAAATTATTGGCAAACGCTGGGGTGAAAACTTTATAACTTACTAGCTGACCCGCGCAACTTCGTCTGCGTCTCTCAATAGTAATAAATTTTCTCCGTTTTTGAAACATTATTCATTGGTGCTCCGCTCCTATTGCCCTTAGCGTGATGATATACAGCCTATAGCCTTCCTCGATAAATGGGCTATCTAACACTGAAAGAATTTTTCAAATCGAACCAGTAGTTCCTGAGATTAGCGCGTTCAAACAAACAAACAAACTCTTCAGCTTTATAATATTAGTATAGATTTATCTACTGAATATTACTTGCCGTAATTGTGAGACTGGTTCATCAACGCAGAACCTAAAAAGTTGGGGCCACAAACTTGAAATTTTGACAGCTTTTATGTTGTAGGCGCCCATTAAAAAATATTTTTTTTGGAAACACACCTAAAGGTGTAAAATAGAAAAAGTAGAAGAGAATAGAAACAAGATGGACGACCGGATGGCGTAGTGGTTTGTGTAACGGATTGCTATTCTAAAGGTCGCGGGTTCGATTCCCGCTCAATTCAAACATTTATGTGCCTAAACTTTTAATGTTTGATTTGGTCTGGGTTTTTCTATGTATAATATGTATGTATTTACAAAAAAGTATATATATGTAATTATATCAGTTGTCTAGTACCCATAGTACAAGCTCTGCTTAGTTAGGGACTAGATGCCTACATGGCGTTGTGTGAATGTCAAAAAAAAAAACACGTGGCTGAAGCTACCGGCAATAGCTGGTACGTCAAACACATAATCATGCCTATAAGGGCTAGGCAGAGGCTCATAGCTCATGGTACTGAATACTATATTTATGGAATGTGGAATTTTGGGAGTTTATTTTGTATAATCTATATTTTTTTGTATAATGCATAGAATAGAATATGCTTTATTGTACACCAATTACAGAAAGTTAGTTAAATATTACAGATGGATATGTAAATACAATGGGCGGCCTTATAGCAATCTCTTACAGGCAACCTTTGGATGGAAAAATCGACAGTAGATGAGAAGAAACAGTGGGTGGGTAGGCTTTTGGTAAAAGAAAGTTGAAAAGTTAAATTTGTGGAATGCACCAGAGTGTAACAAGTCTAAAAAATGATACTATCTGAATACTATCTTTATGGAATGCAGAATTTTGCGAGTTTATTTTGTATAATGCACTGCTTTTAGCATAAAATAGAATAGAATATGCTTTACTGTACACCAATTACAGTAAGTTGGTTAAAATTACAGATGGAAATGTATGATGGGCGGCCTTATTGCTAACTAGCTGACCCGCGCAACTTTGTCTGCGTCTCTTAATAGTAATAAATTTTCTCCGTTTTTGAAACATTCTTCATTGGTGCTCCTATTGGTCTTAGCGTGATGATATATAGCCTATAGCCTTCCTCGATAAATGGGCTATCTAACACTGAAATAATTTTTCAAATCGGACCAGTATTTCCTGAGATTAGCGCGTTCAAACAAACAAACAAACTCTTCAGCTTTATAATATTAGTATAGATAGCAATCTCTTACAGGCAACCTTTAGATGAAAAAATCGACAGTAGATGAGAAGAAACAGTGGGTGGGTAGGCTTTTGGTAAAGAAAATTTGAAAAGTTAAATTTGTGGAATGCACCAGAGTGTAACAATAGTTTTTCCTAAGTTTAAAAATGGATACATTTGTAACAATGTGAGCGGTATATTTTTGTCTTTTGATTCGTAGTAAGCGTGGGCGTGTATATAATAACAACTATCTGGGCTTTGGAATCTATTTTAAGGGCATTTGGCAACCATATCTCTCAATAAACAAGGAAGTACATACAATACATTATTTACGACAGACGAGACAAAATTATAGTAAAAAAATATCATAATATATTTATATTTCAACGAACAGGAGGGACTCGTAGCCTCCTACTGCGCTTAGGATCACACAAAGTGCTGTCCCATGTGGGGATCGAATCCACAACACTCAGTAGTAAGCGGCGAGGTGACCCCTTAAACCAGTCATTAACTGCAGTGGATCAACTATCATCATCATTATCAACAGCCTTAAGTAGTCCACTGCTGGACATAGGCCTCTTCTTAGAAAGGAGGTTTTGGCCTACAATACCACGCTGGCCAGACGGATTGGTATAGGGTTTGTTTCAAGTTTTCCTTCTCTCTGCAGTGCTGTTGTCCTGCGTAGTTTGTTCCCTTAGTCGGCTCTTACGACACCCACGGGATGAATAGGGGTGGTGACATTCCGTATTCTTAATCCGTCACCACACGGAAAAGTGTTCTTGTAATCTACATATTTCAAGAATAAACGATTTAATTTCAGCTAATTTTTTTATCAATATTGTTTAGTAAATCTGTAAAAGCAATGTTTGTTTTAAAAAAAATATCTATATTTAATTATTTGTTGTACATACACAATTTATTTTAAAATTAGCCTAAAAGTAATTAGGTTAATCGTTATTTGTACAGGAAATTGACGAAGTTTTCAACACAATTTTCAAGGGTAAAAAGTATTTTTGCCAACTGTATGTGACACAAAACAGATTTATGTAAATCCTTAATGATAGTAATTGAAGAAATGCACAAAAAAAACATACAATAACATCTGTGTTTCTGTTTTTAGCAGAGACGTGTTCAACACTGGCTGACTGGCGCAACATCAACCGTTACGACCCTCAAACCTTCAAGAAAAGAGCGTACTCCTGTCTCGAAGGCTGGCAACGCGCTTGTGACTCCTGAGTTGCAGGCTTTCTTGGGCCGTGGTAGTCGCTTTCCATCAGGTGACCCATCACACATCATCACATCACATCAACAGCCTTTAATAGTCCACTGCTGGACATAGGCCTCTCCTTAGAAAGGAGGTTTTGGCCTACTACACCACGCTGGCCAGACGGGTTGGTGTAGGGTTTGTGTCAAGTTTTCCTTCTTATTGCAGTGCTAGTGTCCTGCGTTGTTGGGTGCAACTAAGGGTCTTAGTCGGCTCTTACGACACTCACGGGATGAATTGGGGTAGTGACATTCCGTATTCTTAATCCGTCACTTCACGGACAGATGACCCGGACGGGTCATCACGGGTCGACCCGGTAAAAAAAAAAACTCCTGCGCAAAAGGAATAAATTTTCCTAGTTTTTGCAATATTTTTAGCGCTAGCGTGACGTTATTCATGCTAATATTATAAATGCAAAAGTGTATCTGTCTGTCTGTTTATCTGTCTGTTACCCCTTCACGCTAAACCGATTTCTATAAAATTTCATATAAGGATAGTTTGAGTCCCAGGAAAGGAAATAGGATAGTTATCCCAGAAATCGTCCTTTAAGGAGGTGAAAAGGGGATTGGAAGTTTTTATGGGAAATCAATAACCGCTGAACCCATTTTGATGAAGTTTTGTTTGGAGACAGTTTGATTCTTGAGGAAGGACATAGGGTACTTTAAGATCCGCGGTAAGGTCCGGGAGATGCTGGCGGAGCCGCGGGCATAAGCTTGAAGCTTATATAGCTTTCCTCAGTAAATGTGCTATCTAAAACTAAAAAAAAATTCACATCGAACCAGTAGATTCTGGTTAGCGCGATCAACCAAACAAACAAAGTTTTCAGCTTAATAATATTAGTATTGACTAGTTAGTGCCCGCGACTTTGTTCGCATGGAATTTGAAAAGCGCTGCTTTAGTGGGTTCGATTCTCGGACAAATTTTTATAGGGTTTTCTGAGAGAAAGAATAGCCTAAGTCACTCCTTATATAGACAGCTACATGGTAGTAACATAGTATCCAAATCGGTCGAGCCGTTCTGAAAATTACCCGGAACAAACAGACAAACAAAAAATATTTAAACTGGTTTTTAGGCATAGGTATCGTGCAAATAACCGTGTGAGCATGAAAAATACCTATTATTTTGACATTACATACAGACACTTCAATTTTATTTATTTTTATAGATGAATTGTTTTAAATCAAGCTTAATACGTCAGCAATTGTGAACCCACAATTTTTATTGTTTATAAAACTAAACTTTCAGAATGAAGTTAAATATGATGTACTAAAACTTACGTTCAATTTCCTGGTCCTTCTCTTCTATTTCCTGTCTGTAAGAGGAGATGAGTTCTCTCGCCTTCTCTGCTTCCCCACATCTGTTGTCAGCTAACTCTGTAAGTGCCGCAACTTGGGACTGGAATTTACTCTCTTGTGAGACGAGAGTCTTCCTGAAAAGAGATAAAACAAGATTTGTGAACAGTTTTTTTGATACGAATCACCTTTTATTTGACCCCAGCTTAGTCCCGGGTCTGCTCTTGAGTTATTTATTTATTTATTTATTTATTTCAGTTAGGAAAACCAACAGCTACAAAAATGAAATGGTCAGATTAATATGCTACATCAAGCCAATTACAGGTTTTCACGAATAGAATCATTGTAAATAACAGAGGTTCTGGAGCACTAACTAATACGACACTACACCTATACAACTATACAATAAATAATAATCGATCTAAAAATGTTACGATCTAAAAAATTTAAGGTTTAGCATACCGCGCACAACATTGCTTTTGGTATTAAAGGGATCAAGAGAGTATTCCTTGCACAATTTATTGAAATCTCCGCTCGCTCGCACAATATATGAATTTTTTCTATAGATTGAGGAAGAAATTGGAATAGAAATGGGTGGATTAAATCTAATCGACTTACGGGGGACATTAAAATTTAACTTTTGCAAAAGGCTAGGACAGTCAATCTCATTAGAAATAATTTTCAAAAGAAAAGAACTATCAGCTAATCGGCGTCGATTTACAAGTGGCTGGATATGAAATTTCTTACACAGACCAATGTAATTGTTTGAGCTATAAGGAATATTTAAACGAAAACACAAGAACCTCAGAAAACGTTTCTGTATGTTCTCAATGCGATCAATGTACTTATGATAGCAATTATATTTTTTATTTATTAATAGTTTTATTTATTAATAGTATTATTTATTAATAGTTATTTTAGACTGGTAATCAACAGAACATTTAATTGAATAAATTTTCTTATTCTTTGTTCTTTTTTGAAAGAGTGTTGTGGGTCCGATTCCCAGATGGGACGACACTTTGTGTGATTCGCAAATTGTTGTTTTAAGTCTGGGTGATCTTTGTATATATATATAGGATAATATATTCCTATCCGTGTGGTAACGGATTAAGAATACAGAGTGTCACCACCCCTATTTATCCTGTGGGTGTCATCGTGCCGACTGGAGTTAACTATACAGGTTAGCAGCACCGCAAAGAGAAGGTAAACTTGAAACAAACCATATACCAACCCGTCTGGCCAGCGTGGTATAGTAGGCCAAAACCTCCTGGAGATAGAATGGCAGCCTGATTGCATTAAGATGCAATCGGGCCGCCACGCCGCGATTAAGGGGGGAAGTGTTTTCCCCTGGGATAGGGCCTGATTAGGTATGCTTTCAATTCGGGGAGGACCTCAAATAACATGGTCCGGGTCCTCCAAGAGCAGGACACCTGAGGCCGGTCGTCGGGGTGGTTTTTAGTAGAATTATCGCATACTCCTGGGTCCTGAGTCCCCGAGGGGCAGGCAATCTGAAGGGATTTTCCACCCCGTCAACAAAATGAAAAGGCTAAAACCTCCTTCCTAAGGATAGGCCTATGTCCAGTACTGGAGTAGTAAAGGCTGTTGATGATAGCTAGTGTTGACTAAACACTGGACTAGTAAAGGCTGTTGATGTTGACTATCACAACCAGCCTGTACGTACCAATCTCTCGTCTGACCAAATATAATTCAATTGATTCCTCTACAAAACCAAGCCAAATCGAGAACATACACATTTCACTGGTTAATATCTAAACGGTGATAAAATCATCTCGAGTGCCGTTCAATGATATCGATTTATTTAAGGAAGGTATTTCTTGTCGATTCTCGATTTGTTTCAAGGTAAAATTATTCGATAAATATAGTGTACAATGTTTCTTGTGTATTATACTAGTTGTTGACTGCTATTTACATGCTTTTCTGGTTATTGCTGAGCTCTTAAGGGTCGTAGTGTTATGTTTTAAGGCTTATACGGTTATGACTGGCCTGTGGTCCAGCGGTTGCCGTTTCTGACTGTAGAACTAGTGCTCATTTTTAACTTTATACTTTTTATTAGTAAAAAATCTCATCTCGTCTATACAAATAAATAAAATTGGAGTGTCTGTTTGTAATATTAAAATAACCGCTTTTTACTAAATGCATATGTATGTTTACACGGTACATATGCCAAAATAACATTTTTTACAATTTTTGTCTGTCTGTCTGTCTGTTTGTTCCGGGTAATCTCGGGAACGGCTGGACCGATTTCGACGGGACGGGCAGATAGCTGATGACATAAGGAGTAACTTAGGCTACTTTTTTTAGACTAGCTTCGCCCCGCGGCGTTGCCCGCGGTTATAACAACAAACGCGGGTAACACCGCGGGTCTCAGCTAGTATAGAATATGTCTAGATGCTCAAATATTTTACTTAATTAAGTGTGCTTTGCTTAGTTAGAAACAAGATGGCGTTGTGTGTCAGATGTCCGAAATATTTTTATTATATTATTAAACTAGCTGGTGACTGCGACTTCATTCGCGCGGAATTTGAAAAGCCCTGCCTTATTGGGTTCGATCCCGGACCGGGCAAAAGTTTTACTAGCAGATTTTACCGATCCAATTTTTAGTTACAATACGATATAATCAAATTACAGTCAAGGTTGGATGTTTAATAGTTTACTACGAAAATACCTTTTATAATAGCTATAAGATCGAAAGTTGATCGGAACTGAATTGAGACCAAACTTTTACTAAGAGAACTAGCTGAGACCCGCGGTGTTACCCGCGTTTGTTGTTATAACCGCGGGCAACGCCGCGGGGCGAAGCTAGTCTAAAAAAAGTAGCCTAAGTTACTGCTTATGTCATCAGCTATCTGCCAGTGAAAGTCCCGTCGAAATCGGTCCAGCCGTTCCAGAGATTACCCGGAACAAACAGACAGACAGACAGACAAAAATTGTAAAAAATGTTATTTTGGCATATCGTACCGTGTAAACATACATATGCATTTAGTAAAAAGCGGTTATTTTAATATTACAAACAGACACTCCAATTTTATTTATTTGTATAGATTAACCTTTTGGTCTTGTCCAGGACAGAAGACCAGGCGCCGTAGAGCACTTAAATAAACCAAGTATATTTTATTTAAAATAACGGGTAACAAAAATATTATGGACGCGGTTTCCTGTTCAATACGTGACTGCGATTCCAGTTATTTATGCGTGTAAAAAAACATTATACATTGAAAACATATGTTTTGGTAAAACGGCTGTTTTCAACGAAATAAAACTATACATTTTAAACACAAGAACGATTGTTGTTCCATTGCTGTTTAAGTTTTGGAAAATAACGTTTTACATTGTTTTGAAAAGGTAGTTTTTAGTTATGTGTTCTAATAGTGTTTGTTAATGTTATGGGTATTATTCGTTCTTTTCTTTTTTCTTTTTATAAAAGACAACTCCCGCATTAGGAATAAATCCTATGTCGCGGGGGCTTAACAAACATACATGAAACGGACACAAAGTACACCCAGACTCAGAACAACACTTTGTGGAACAACAACAAAGTGTTGTCCCTTGTGGCGTTTGAACCCATAACACTTGGCGTAATAGGAACCGGCGTGGCCACCGCTTAAACCACTACGCCATCCGTGCAGTCAGTCATTATTTACTAGTTGTCTCGCGCAACTTCGCCTGCGTCTTTTAAAAGGAATAAATTTTCTTGCTTTCGCTCTTGTCACGCATTCACCAGCTTACTCCCCAAGGTACTTCTTAAATGTTTATATTTATTTTACTATATTATAAATAACCCAAAATCGATCAGAGTAGCGTGCAATAGGAGAGGCGTATGTCCAGCAGTGGACTGCGATAGGCTGATGATGATGATGATATACCTGTTTATTATTGTGTACCTATATAAGGTGGTTTATTGTTATGTAAAAAAGCGCTTCTCGCCTTCAAACGTAAAAGTTTGACGAGTTTAGAACTAAGTAACATTTCTGTGCTATATTTTAATTATTAGAATAAATAAAAAAGGACATTATGGAACGCAATAAATAATTAAGTATTGATTAAAAGTGGGCTGTATTGTTAAATGGCTTTAGAATCGGTTTGTTAGGAGTTCGAAGTTTTGAGCACTGCGTCATTTATGAATGAATTAATTTATTACAACAGCCTATAATAGTCCACTGCTGGACATAGGCCTCTCCTTCGAAAGGAGGTTTTGGCCTACTATAACACGCTGGCCAGACGGGTTGGTATTGGGTTTGTTTCAAGTGTGTTGTGCTGTTGTCTTGTAGTTAGGTTAGGTAAAGAATAAGGACCAATTTCCCATAAGGGCAGAAAATTAAGGAATGGGGAATACAGTTTATTAAAATTCGATGGCGATATAGTTTATTAAGATTCTTACGATGGGGCATTAAAGTCGGCGATGCTTGTTTAAAGTAATTTATTCATGTTAATATTCCTTCGTCCGTGTGGTGACGGATTAAGAATACAGAGTGTCACTACCCCTATTCATCCCGTGGGTGTCGTAAGACTAAGGGAGCAAGCTACGCAGGACAATAGCACTACAAAGAGAAGGAAAACTTGACACAAACCCTATACCAACCCGTCTGGCCAGCGTGGTATAGTAAGCCAAAACCTCCTTTCTAAGGATAGGCCTATGTCTATGGACTATGAAAGGCTGTTGATGTGATTCTATGTTGAGTACCTAATAAAAGATAAGGATTCGAATCAAATGGTTTACTATTGTGGTGGAACGGGTGTCATGTCCCTCCAACACAAAGGGAGGATCCTCCGACCAGGCGAGGTGATCATGCCTGGCGGGCCGCGGCCCAACGTTTGATGTTGGGAAGTTGTATATCTGCTAATCGGCGAGGGAATTCTTTATATCGCGATACAGGATTAGCAATTCTGATTTTAGTAGTTACTCCGTAGTTCGGTGTGTCTTCATTAGATGGCGCTGTAGTATGTTTCTGTTTCTTTGTATGTGGGAGTCGCCACACTATAAAAACTCAATTTCTATCGTCTAGAACCGATCGAAATCACACCAACTAAATGTAATGAACTTTAACAGAAGAATTCGTTAAACCCACAATATACGAAAGGGTTTTTTTTTATGAAAAAGGGAGCAAATCAGCAAACAAACAGATGAGTCACTTGATGGTAAGTGATAACCTACGCCTATTCTCAGCTGTAACTCAAGAGCCACGAGTGTTCAGATTCAGGGCAAAGGAGGGGGGACTTTTGGTCGAAACGGTGTCATTGGTTTAAAGAACTAAAAGAAGAAACTAGAAGAAAGAAGAACACTAAACTTAGAGAACATTTCCTTTAAATATCCATATCAATTACCAGTGAATCACAATTTTAGAAATCTAAATTAAAATTTTAACTACTGCATGGAAAATAAATATGTAAACATCCATAAATAGATGACCAAGAGCCATCCGATGCCTGCTCAAAAAACTTAAAAAAAAATTAAGTCAAACAGCGGAAACACGAATTTTTGAACGAATGATGTGTAGTATGTTTTAACTCGTTTTCCTGCAATCTGTGAGAGGTGTACCGTAAAAAAAGGACGGAAATGTGTAACAAGAAGTACAGTAACCGCGTGATATTTGATTTTATCAATAAGTAGTGCTAGAGTTGGCAGTCAGATGGTAGGTGAAATGTCAGATTTGACGCATCATATGTATTTTTTTTAACTGTACATATAGCTGGAAGGTAAAATAAAGATATATTTTTTTGCTTTAAATACAACAAAGTATTGTGATTATTATTTTAGTTCTACTTTACAACTAGCAGTTTTCTTAAAGCACAATTACCTATTTAAAAAGTCATCGTGACCTCCACATGAGATTAAAACTCTTTCTTTGTTTTAAATTTAGAAACACGCATGACTCATTGAACGTCGTGCGTCAAATGCCAATATGGCGACCTTGTGTTGTCAAAAAATGCGCGCGAAAATATTAATCACGTTTAGAAACAATCATATGATATTGTAAACATAATTTTTGTATCGTGTTTATATGAAATCAGAGTAAGTTCGCAAACCGGCGGTTCAAGAGTTCATTGCTTGAACACTATTTTTGCTGAAAATAGGTAGATAGATAGATAGATAACTCTTTATTTGCACACTAAATTACAGAGTTACAAGAAAGGAACACAACGATCAAATATCGAGTGTACAAAGGGCGGCCTTATTGCTAAATGCAATTTCTTCCAGGCAACCTTAGGATGGATCAAAAGTTGCAGAGAGATAGTAGTAGTATAGGTTTCTTTAAAGGAGTTTAATTAACCGACCATCCCCTTTACCGGACAACCGGTGGTATGAAGGACTCGAACCGACTAAAAGCCGCGCGCCGTTTCGGTTACCAGACCCGTCCCTACCCTCTAAGCTTTAGAGCACTCAATTTAGACCCTTATACCTAAAGAAATATAACGTACACAATATCTACCTATGTACATATTGTCAGAAGAGGAGAAAAATACACAGAGTTGTTTTCAAAATGATGTTCCGTTCCGTTTAATGTATGTTTGTAAAGACACAGGATATATTCCTAATGCGGGAGTTGTTTTAATAAAGAAAATTAACTACTACTGTTAATTTAAAATTGCTGGTGCTTTGTAATATAGACCAGGTATTTTGTATATTTTGAAGTGGTAGTAGGCTGGCTATATTAGCCGCAGAACCGACAACCGTTGGGGAAAACAAGTGCTTGAGTGGGCGTTTCGGCAAAGGTAGTGTAGGACGCCCACAGGCCAGCAGGAGTGACGATTTGCGCAAGATTGCTGGCAGGAGCTGGATGCGAGAAGCCCAAAATCGATCTAAGTGGCGTGCAATGGGAGAGGCCTATGTCCAGCACTGGACTGCGATAGGCTGATGATGATGATTTTGTCTGTCCACTACACAAAGCCCTGATTATTGACAAGTCTCAGGTGGATGAAACTGACGAAATCGAATCTGACTGACACAAAATTAAATACATTATTTACTACATACATATCTCAAAATAAGTCTTAAAACGCACTTCAAAATTAAAACGCACCGACCTAAGCGTGTTTTGGATACATATCAAATGATTTATTGTACTCGTGAGCTGTTTATTGGTATTGACAAAGTAAATAAAACCAGAGACAAAAATAATCCCACACCCTCTAAATTTTTGAACTTTTGTGAACACGACCTCGGTTGCGGATTCGATTCCCATTCAGTGATAATATTGTATGCGGGAGTATGTCTTTATGTCAGTGTTTTTGTGTATAATATATGGTATCACATCAACCGCCCTTAAATAGTACACTGCTAGACATAGACTCTCTTCAGAAAGAAGGTTTTGGCCTACTATACCACTCTGGCCAGACGGGTTGGTATAGGGTTTGTGTCAAGTTTTCCTTTCCTTTGCAGTGCTGCTGTCCTGCGTAGTTTGCTCCCTTAGTCGGCTCTTACGACACCCACGGGATGAATAGGGGTGATGACACTCTGTATTCTTAATCCGTCACCACACGAACTTAGTAAATATAACTAGGGATAAAAAGTATCTCACCCCCTCTCAAAATTAATAAACTTTTTGTAAAGACGACCTCTGCGACCTCTGCCTTGGCGGTATGTTGTAACCTCAGAGGTTGCTGATTCCATTCCCGTTCAGTGAAAATATTCTATGAGACAGACATACTCCATGTCTGTCTGTCAGTGTTTTTGTGTAGGTATAATATGTATATATTTATAGAAAAAAGTATATACGTATGTTTATCTGTTTTAGAATGACCATAATACCAGCTGTGCTCAATTAAGGTTCAAACGAACAGGTGTGTTATCTGATGGTAAGCGCCTACCGCCGCCATAAGTCATAAGTAGGTTCCCGTTCTTTGATCCCAGAAGTAGGCCAAGGGCGAGGATCGGGTAGCTTATCACCGGAGCCGACCCGTTTATGACCAGATAAGGCTCTCGCATGGCTATCTTATTATTAACTAGCTATTTATTATTAGCGTGATTTCGTTCGCGGGGAATTTGATAAGCGCTGCCTTAGTGGGTTTGATTCCCCGGACCGCACAAATTTTTATTGGTTTTCTGAGAAAAAAATAGCCTAAGTCACTCCTTATATAGACAGCTACCTGGTAGTAAAATATTATCAAAATCGGACCAGCCGTTTTGAAGACTATTCAGAACAAACAGACAGACAGAATTTTTTTAACTGTTTTTTAGGCATAGGTATCGTTCAAATAACCGTGTGAGCATGAAACAAACCTACCATTTCGACATTAGAAACAGACACTTCAATTTCATTTATTTTATTTTTATTTTATCTAATAGGTACAGTAACAGATAACAGATTAGCACATACACAATTATGTTGACAATATACAATACTTAAATCTGAAGTCCAGTTATAACTGTACACAACGTTCTATTACAAAGTTTATATGAGTATGTTAACAGACTAAAGAATTCACGTAATAAACTTAAGCTCCATTATTATTACAAAATAATTGGTTTGTATAGGTTGATATTATTCTCTTGATACACCAATTTTTAAAGGGTGGTAATTATTTACGTTGTTAGGAATATAATATAGCAAAACAGAAATGGTATCTTATTTATAGAAAAGATGATCGAATGGAGTGAAAAACTAATTAAATCCAAGCAAACTATCGTCCGTGTGATGACGGATTAAGAATACGAAGTGCCACCACCCCTATCCATCCCGTGGGTGTCGTAAGAGGCGACTAAGGGAGCTGACGTAGGACAACCAGCACGGCAAAGAGAAGGAAAACTTGTAACAAACCCTATACCAACCCGTCTGGCCAGCGTGGTATAGTAGGCCAAAACCTCCTTTCTAAGGAGAGGCCTATGTCCAGCAGTGGACTATTAAAGGCTGTTGATGTGATGATGTGATGAAGCACAACTACGGGCAAAAACTTGTATATATAAAATAAATATCCCTTAATTATATGGTTACGCCATTTTCTTGGCTCACGCATCAGATGATCTTGTTCGTAATTAAAATTGCACTAAATTGGCACATGAACCTATTTATAAACAACATTTCTTTCAACATTAAGGTGGCAAATAAGCATGTAAGTAGTTAAATAGTAAGCTGTTTATTAAAGACACTTGTCAAACTATCAGCGGTCCCTATCAAGGAGGATAGCGACCTTTCGCGTCATACCTTGAAAAAGAGTTCATGAAAAGCCTGAAAGTATTCGGGGTCTCTCGAAACATAGGGAATAAATAATAACAAAATATTGCTCATGGAATTCCATCCCGGTGCAGATAGTTAGAAAGTTCGGAGACCATGGGTTTTATTCCCATTCAGGACGAATAGTTTAGTTATAAGCACGATTATTTATTCCATAACTATGTTCAATTTGTCTATAATATCTATATATTGTCCGTGTGGTGACGGATTAAGAATACAGAGTGTCACCACCTCTATTCATCCCATGGGTGTTGTAAGAGCCGACTAAGGGAGCAAACTCCGCAGGACAACAACACTGCAAAGAGAAGGATAACTTGACACAAACCCTATACCAACACGTTTGGGCAGCGTGGTATAGTAGGCCAAAACCTCCTTTCTAAAGAGTGGCCTATGTCCTGCAGTGGACTATTAAAGGCTGTTGATGTATGTATTTAGCAATATATAAGTATGTTTATCAGCAGCCCGAAAAACTATATATTACTGGTTCTGTTTAGTTTGGGATCAGACGGCCGTGTGTGAGTTCTTACAAGTTATTACTATGTTATTGTGGATATATCTTCATCAGCATCAAACATCAATATCGTTTATTAGTAGACTACAGGCCTTTCTTTAGTAGGTTTTGGCCTTCAAACCTTCAAGAAAAGAGCGTACTCCTTCCATCAGGTGACCCGTCTGCTTGTCTGCCCCCTCTAACATAAAAAAAAATACTATAACACTCTGGCCAGACGGGCTGGTATACGGTTTGTGTCAAGTTTTCCTTCTCTTTGCTGTGCTGGTGACGGATTAAGAATAGTGATTGTGACTACCCCTATTTATACCGTGGGCGTCGTAAAAGCCGATTAAGTGGATTTTCAAGAACCTAAAAATATTGCTGATTGAAAATCAACCATCTTCTAACACCACATAACATTGACCTTGCCCTGAACATCTATTTAAACATCAGTACATCTGGCAACACACAAACAGTGTCTGTTAATATTTAGCGTGTTTTTATACCATTAAGTAGTTAAACAAGCATCCAGCGATAGTGGGCGATACACGTAGTTTATGCGCTATTAATTATACTATTAAATTATTGTAAGCGCTGGTAGTGTTGAGACTAAGGTTCTCGGACTTTTTTTTATGTTAGAGGGGGCAGACGAGCAGAGTGGTCACCTGATGGAAAGAGACCATCGCCGCCCATGAACGTCTGCAACTCAGGAGTCACAAACGCTTTGCCGGCCTTTTAGGAAGGAGTACGCTCTTTTCTTGAAGCTCGTATCGGTCCGGATTGCTCAAGTTGCTGCAGGTTATAACCCTGTTCAATACACTACCAACGTGAATTCTCTCCTGACACAATAGTATAGGCTAAGAATGTTCAGATTTGAAAAAAAACTGCTGATTTTAAAGGAATAATTCAGCTAAAAGTATGGTTCGTGGCAAGTTATTGAAAAAAATCGAACAGCTGCAAAAAACCGGTTCATCACGAAAAAACAGAGTTTTTTTATGGAAAAACAAAACAGAAGGTTGTAATGTGAGAAAAAACAAAGAAAATAAAACTAGCTAAAGTTAAATTCGTTAGAAACTTAACGAGAAAACATCAACGAAAAAACAAGAGAGTTTTTTTTATATGTAGGTATCTTAACAATAGCACTGCAAAAAGAAGGAAAACTTGAAACAAACCCTATACCTATATATACCTATATATACCTATACCCTAAACCTCCATTCTATGGAGAGGCTTATGTCCTGCAGTGGACTATTAAAGGCTGTTGATGTGTGATGATCTTGACTTGACTTTAACTATTTAGTGGTTCTTAAGAGTATATTAGTTATATCATGGGAAAGTCGTGCTTTAGCACAAATTAGCCAGCTCGACCGGAGTGATACCACGGAGTCACAGAAAACCGGTGTTAATCAATTCTTTTGTTGCTTCACCGAGTGAGTGAGGCTACCGGAAGATCACTACCCCCGTCTAATTCTGGGGGGGAGGACGTACTTGTTTCTCTTTAGCTGCAGGTGCCCACTGCTGCAGGTAGGCACTTTCCATCAGGTGCCCCTTCTGTTCGTTTGCCGTCTAATACATAGAACAAGTTAGATGTACCCCTTTACGATCAGAAGTCGGTTTAAGTGCCATACAGTTAAAAATAATCCAATGGCGCAGTGGTTAAAGTTATCGTTGTCACTACGCCGCTCCTAGTATTGAGGGTTCAGTTCCCAAAATGTATATCCTGAGTCCAGGTTTTTTTTTTAAAAGACAACTCCCGCATTAGGAATGTGCTTGCATACATGAAACGGACACAAAGAACACCCAGACTCAGAACAACAATTTTTGGATCACACAAAGTGTTGTTCCATGCAGGGATCGAACCCACAACACTCAGCTCAATAGGAAGCGTCGAGGTGACCGCTTAAACCACTACGCCATACGTGCAGTCAAGTTTATTTGCACTAGATGTTTTCATGTTCGAAACATTTCCGCAAAACAGGAATTATTCCCAGTGGAGGAATTATAATGAAAAAGGAAGGTTGCTGGTAACCGCTGACCCCGGGGGTCCCAAATACGACTATAAATAATAAAGAAGTACATCGCTGCCTACCTCTTTGGATTAACAATACAAAAGTAATTACAGTTTTTATTATCTAAATACGAAAAAATAAAATTGAAGTGTCTGTTGTAATGTCAAAATTATAGGTTATTTTTCTGTTTTTTTCATGCTCACACGGTTATTTGTACGATACCTATGCCTAAAACCAAGTTTTTTTGTCTGTCTGTCTGTTTGTTCCGGGTAATCTTCTAAACGGCTGGACCGATTTCGATAATATTTTACTAGCAGGTAGCTGTCTACATAAGGAATAACTTTGACTAGTTTTCCTCAAAAAAAAACCCTTTAAATTTTTGCCCGGTCCGGGCATCCAACTCACTAAGTTAGCGCCGGGTACCAGCTAGTTAACTACTTAATCATATGGTACCATGTTGGCTATCTTATATACTTATACATAAAACAACAAATAAAATAAAATCATTGACAGCATATTATGACCTTGTGACGGCTGAACCGATTTGGGTAAATACTTGTTTAACTATACCCGTAATAGTTCGAATAAATGTTAAAAGGAAATATTAAGAACGTTGATAAATTGAGAAATATGGCAAATTTAAGTTTTATACTGTTTCTGGTAAAACAAATACAAAAAAGCAATAATAAAAACATATAAAAAAACTTACTGATTATCCAAATGCTTCTGACTTTCCGGTTCATCAACGATCGGCTCGCATATGATCTCTTCAATTATCTCCTCTATAATCTCCTCTTCTGTCTCACTCTCATCACACTCACTGCCTTCACTCTCATCACTGTCCTCCACCGTCCTCTCAACCTCACTCCTATCACCTATCTCAATAAAACCACTATCACTATTATCACTCGAAAGCCTTACTAAATCATCAGGACTTTCCACTTTAATCGTTATAGGTTCTGTTTTCTCGTTCAAGTTGATAACTGTTTTATTATCCTCGAATAATATATCGTCAGCGTCTTCGAGATACTCTTCATCTTCCGAGCTTAGAGACTCGAAAGAGGAGCACACTTCTTCATCAGTCTGTTGTTCTCCATCATCGAAGACTATATGCTTTCTAAAAGTCACTCTTTTCTTGCCACTATCAGACCTATCATCGTCTGAACACCCCTCAGTGTCTGATCTAGGAGGTTTTAAGTTAGATTTTTTTGAAATGCCAGGAGAGTCTCCGTCAACTGACTTTAAAGAATCACTTTTAGAGTCTTTGTCTAATAATTTATTTAATTCACTGTTTAATTCGTTTCTGTATGCAGCACGGCGTTCATCAATAGTTTCGTACATAGGTTCACTCTTATTAAGTTTGCTATCGTTGGCACCCATTTGTTTCCCCTCATTTAACTGGTCTACTGTGCTGTCTATAGTTCGCGCGATCTCACGGAGTAATGCTTCTGCATGTTTTTTTTCATCTATATCAGGTTCGTTCACGTACACCAAAGACACGTGTTGCTTATTATTATCGTTGCCTTTCGAATATTTCTGCAGTACCAGCGCTTTGACGAAGTCTGCATCGTCTGGTATATTTTTGGCTTGTGTGGGAACGATGACGTCAGGCACTATACGTTCAGAGTTGCTCCTCTGCACTACGTTCGTCTCTTTCAAGGGGCTCACTCGGCACGATTCGGTCCGTGCGTTCTTCCGTTTACCCTTTTTCCGTTTACCCGCCATTATTTGCAAGATGGCTCCTACTCCTGACTTCTGGTTGTTGTAATCGGTTTCGGGTAATAATAAGTTCACTACATCTTTACGTATAGAGTTGAATTTTTCGTTTGGTTCTGTGTCGTTTCGTTGCGCGCGCGCGGAGACTGATGTTAATTTTGTATGTTCGGGGTTCGGGAGCTTTCGGATGTTGTCGGGCGTTCCCGGCTCGGCCTCGGGTTTCCCGCCTTTCCTTTTGAAGAAATTAAACATGGCGCCCGGCTGTCATGACCGGCTGGCGCGACGCGATCTCGCCGACTGTTTGCGGCGGTATAACTTTTCCTACGATACAAATATTTTTATAATTCGTTGATTTATTGCTGTCTGTGGTTTATTTTTATTGGGTTGTTATTTGAATAAGCAATATTATGAAGATTTAGGAATAATCAATAAATGTTGGTCAGTTATGGTGAATATGATTTATACATTGTGGAGACTATAGTGTTTCATTGTCAGGGTTACAAGTGTTTATATGAAAATCCAGGTACTATGTCTTTAAACCTATAAATTATAACCTAGTTATAATGCAGTCTAAGATACTCTCATGATAACACAAACATATAATGTTAACAGACAATTAAGGATTACTTAATTATTTTTTCACAACTCTATACAAAATATTCACAATAAATCCAACTAAACTCAACTTATTTCAAAACAGTTACTGATCTTTCTTCTGCACAGATTTTCTTCAATTGCAGATCAATTATAGATCAAGACATATTTCAAACAATAAAACGATAATCAAAATCAGTCCAATCATTTAGTAGCTATGATCTCACAAACCGGTTAAAAACTTCATTCATTCACTCGTTCTTTTACCCCCTTATGTGAAGTAGCGAAAATACTATTTAAATTGTACAAAATTAATGTTTTGACTGCACGGACCGATGGCGCAGTGGATTAACCACCTGGTCGCTTCCTACTGCGCTGAGTATTGTGGATTCGATCCCCACAATGCACACCACTTTGTGTGGTAAACAAATAGTTATTTAAGGTCTGGGTGTTATTTGTGTCCTTTTCATGAATGTTTGTAAGTCCCCCGCGACACAGGATATATTACTTCTTCGTCTTTTTTTAAAGAAAACAAAAAAAATAATGTTTTATGTTATTTAGAGACATTCATAGAACTGAAACATGTACAGATATCCGCTGAAATATTGTGCTTTTATTTTCTAACGAGTAAGCTCTAGAAATGCTAAAATAAAATCTAATGGTTAAATGGTCATTGAACTTGTATTTTAGATCGAAGAACTGCCTTTGTTTGATACCCATTTTATTTAGAACTCGCGACCCGCCCGGGCTTCACATCACACATCACATCATCAGCCTTTAATAGTCCACTGCTGGACATAGGCCTCTCCTTAGAAAGGAGGTTTTGGCCTACTACACCACGCTGGCCAGACGGGTTGGTATAGGGTTTGTGTCAAGTTTTCCTTCTTTTTGCAGTGCTGGTGACCTGCGTTGTTTTGCGCCCTTAGTCGGCTCTTACGACACCCACGGGATGAATTGGGGTAGTGACATTCCGTATTCTTAATCCGTCACTACACGGACTGCCCGGCCGCCCGGGCTTCGCACGGCTGCAATGTAGATACTAATGTTCTTTGAGTATAGTATGCATGTATAATATGCACTCTCTTTGTAGTTTTTATATGTTAGTTGTATTTAAGAGTAAACTACGTAAATTTCTAGTAGATAAAACTTACTTCAGCGTAACAGAATTTTTATCGGAATTTTTTTTTACTTAAGTGCTATGATTATGGATATATTATCTGGATGTCTAGTGTGGAGTTTGTAGTGTATGTTTACTATTGTGTCCATTAAATTTATAAAGTACATTAAGCCACAATTAAAAAAGCTCCTCATTAAAAAATGATATTATAATGTATTGAACTTTATCTCAAACAATTGTAGTGTTTTTATTTTAATTTTTTGTAATTATTGTTTTTTCTTCCTGACATTAATTTATTATTTTGACTATAGTTTGACTTTACATGTTGACATTGTATGTATCACAATCTTATTATAGTAATCAATGATGCTAATAATATGCCTATAGGTTATTTTAAGTTATGTTTAAATTATATGCAATTATAAATGTACAAATTGAAAATTTGCACACCCATAGTGGTAAAGCACAGTGAACCTGTTGTGAATGAATACCATGTAATTAATACCTGTGTTATGCAAATAAACAATCTAAATCTGAATCTTTAGGTGAAAACCGCATTAAAATCCATTGAGTAGTTTTAAAAATCAAAACGTACAAGAACGGGAATCGACTTCATTTTGTACTACATAATGTAATAATTTTTACAATGATGGAATTAAGTCGTTTTGCGTTCTTGTACGTTTAGATTTTTAAAACTAAGTAATGGATTCTTACAAGAGGAAGAGGTGCACAAAGCTCACATTTTCTTACAAAATGTGTAAAAACCGGGACATAATGCTGTAGGGATATAGTACAAATATTTACCTGTCATTATACAATGTATATAATGACAGCTCAAGTTATACTGGCCACATCACTTTATCACTGCCGGACATAGGCCTCTAATTAGAAAGAAGGTTTTGGCCTACTATACCACGCTGGCCAGAAGGGTTTGTATAGGGTTTGTTTCAAGATTTCAATCCCCAATCAAGGACTTTACAAACGTACATGAAACGGACACAAAGAACACCCAGACTCAGAACAACAATTTGTGAATCACACAAAGTGTCGTCCCATGTGGGGATCGAACCCATAGCACTCGGCGTAGTAGTGAGCGGCGTGGCGATCGCTTAAACCACTACGACATCCGTGCAGTCAAATAAGACAATCAAAACGGGTAAAATTTAATTTAAATATTAACTATTGCCTACGGCTTGCGTTATTATTTCTAATTTAATGTTTCTAACTTTGAGAACTGCCATACAACTATTCATCCCTTATTACCCCTTTAGGAGTAGAATGACCACCCACTGAGAAAGGATTTTTTGAAAAAATCCTTTCTCAGTGGGTGGTGGGTGCTTACAATATAAAAAGCATCAGGCTCCAGAAGTTGTAACCTTAGCGGTTTAGGTTATGCATTGATGAATTATTCAGTCAGGGTATGTAGGCGACGAAGGGGACGCGGCAGTGGTCGTTAGCTTCCCAATCGCCGCCTAAGGGTCGCTGCGGCCACATCTTGGGGCTATGTGGCCGCAACGACCCGAGACAGACGACACTCCGGTGCGGCCGGGGGGTGTTGTCCATGGCGGGGCGCTGTTGCGCCTCCTACTGTATAGAGCAGTGAAAGGCGCGGCAGCCTCCCGCCCTAGGGTGACTACAGTCACCCCGGGATGTGCCTCAGACATGGGGTACGGCAGGGAGGACTCCAGAAGCCGCCAATGCGTTCCTGGAGCTCCTCCTGACTGCCGAGGTAGGCCGACGCGGGGTTTAGTGGGTAAACCGGTTCTCCGGGAGTCCCACACACGCCCTGCGTTTCCCCAACGGAGGGTATGGTGCGAAAAGCATTCCCCGCGTTAAAAAAAAAATAAAAAGGGCAAGTAGTTTAATATGTATAGATTAGCTATTCAGGGTCACTGTAACAATGAGTAATTTTCTGGGTTTTGTGTCCAGAAGTCCATAGCGCCGAGTTGTGGAATAACGTTAGGCCAAATGCCAATACTAATTATATACGCCCTTGTCTTTGTCTACGAGTATTCTTTCCTGCCTCCTTATGTAACAGCGTGATGATATAATCTATGTGGGGACGGATTAAGAATACGGATCACCACCCTATTCATCCCGTGGGTGTTGTAAGAGCCGACAGGACTACGCAGGACACCAGCACTGCAAAGAGAAGGAAAACTTGTAACAAACCCTATACCAACCCGTCTGGCTAGAGTGGTATAGTAGGCCTAAACCTCCTTCCTAAAGGGAGGCCTATGTCCTTCAGTGGACTGTTAAAGGCTGCTGACGATGATGATGATGATATACACTAATTATTTATTATTATAATGCGTTTGTTTGTCATTTGTCATCTCAGGAACGACTGGTTCGAATCAAAAACGATTTTAGTGTTGCCAAGACCATTTACATCACGCTAATAGGGGCCGGACATGAATAAAATGTTTATTCCTTTTGAGAGACGTCGACTAATATTATAAAGAGGTAAGTTTGTGAGTTTGTATGTTCTGGGTAATCTCCGGTATTACTGATCCGATTTTGAAAATCTTTTACTATTAGAAATTTATATTATCCCAGAGTGCTATAGACTACTTTTTTTAGAATATATTTTTTCAATAATTAAACTCAATACAACATGTATTGAAGGCGGCAAAAAATATTCTACAGATAAACGGCCGTTCTTTTTAAAATGTAATATGTAAATTTATACTGCAGGATTTTACGTGCTTGAACAGTTTAGAAGTTACACAAACAAATAAAAAAAGTGTGTGTGTGTGCAATTCGCACATGGCAGAAGTGAAACCTCTGTTTTTTTTTTAATGTAAGAAATTCGACCCTATAAAACAGACATCATCACATCACATCAACAGCCTATAATAGTCCACTGCTGGACATAGGCCTCTCCTTAGAAAGGAGGTTTTGGCCTACTATACCACGCTGGCCAGACGGGTTGGTATAGGGTTTGTTTCAAGTTTTCCTTCTCTTTGCAGTGCTGTTGTCCTGCTTAGTTTGCTCCCTCAGTCGGCTCTTACGACACCCACGGGATGAATAGGTGTGGTGACATTCCGTATTCTTAATCCGTCAGCACACCACACCACAAACAGACAGAAACCCTATAAAATTTTGCTGTACCAATGTACAACTTGTCTGTATTCCAAAGTACAAGTGCGACTCAATAAAACGCAGCAGAAGCAAACATATGCGTCTCCGTAAACAGCAAAGGTCACTGTCTCGAGATCTCCTAAATATAGAGCGGTGTGAACACAACACTACGCGGGGACGCACTAGGGGATAGTGATGGGACGAGTCGATAAATTTTATCGATAATTTTGACGAAGTAACTTTATTTTAGATGTCTTTGTTAAGAGTCAGTTTTTGTTTTTTTTTAAATGTGATTGATGTGGAAAAAATATTAACAAAAAAAATCTTGAATAAATCCTATAAGTATATCTGAATTTTCAGAAGAGTTAGGCTCGTACATACATAGGTATAGGGGCAAGCAGATGCGTGTTAAAACCACATTATGCCGATTACGTGATCCAGCCTGTGATGACCAGTGCAACCTGATCGAAACGTCAGGCAAATAGTTATGTAGTTCCTGTTACGTGATACAATAATGCACGTGTATGTACATAGTTATAAAATATGCAGAGACTAAATTTTTTGATACTATCAGGTCATAACTAAAAAAAGATTGAGTAAATGTAATTACTTAACCGTTTCCCGAAGTTTTAACAAAGTTTATAGTCACTGCATTACCCCTAAGGCTGATAGCGTGATCTCAAATAACCTATTATCTTCTTTAAGAATTGTGAAATCAAATTCAGGTAGTCTCAGAGTAGTTTTAACCAAAAAAATATTAGAATAAAATAAGTTTTTCACGTTAATACATTAGTTTAGATCGCTACGAAAAATTAATATATCATCACCATCTGCCTTCATCATCAAATTACTGATTGACAAGAGACGGCGTTCAAGGTTTTGTGACGTTACATTTAAAAACTAATATGTTATGTAATTAAACTCAATTTTGATTTTCTTTAAATAGTCATTTATAGATGTTAAATTAGAAAATGTGTGATGTCACATCAGGATGAGAGGGGAGAGGGGGGCTCACAAATGTGACCAGAAGGCCAATTCTCGTAATAAAACTTCGGTCTCAATTCAGTTCCGATCAACATCACAACTGTCTTAAAAGGCATTTTCGTAGTAAAGTTTTAAATATCCAACGTTAACTGTAATGTGATTATATCGTGTTGTAACCGAAAATTGAATCGGTAATCTGCTAGTCCTAGTAATACTTTACTATTTTACTACGAAAAGATCGAAAGATCGAAAGTTGATCGGAACTGAATTGAAACCGAACTTTTATTACGAGAATTGGCCTTCAGTTGTGACAGAATTAACGGCAGAGACATCAATACTAATAAATACAATGAACTTTTAATAGTCATGTATTAATTAAATGCGTTTTTCATTTCAATACAAATAAAGTGCCAAGAATCACTGTTATTTTTAACTGGCAACGCGTAGTATAAATGTACTACGAATGATCTACAGTCACGTTGCACGGGGGCTGGCGTGTGTGAGCGTGTATGACACCACACCTATCTATCACCACAGCCATGAAAATTTTGAAAAACATATCTGGAGGTGATAAATAAAACAGGACTGATAATGTTATGACATTTTAAGAGACGGCATTTTACTGTGTGTTACTTGAGTCACTAAAGCGTTTTTTTTATATTTATGCGCTCATGTACATCGACGGACTTAATGCCCTGGGTATTCTCTACCAGCCAACCATGGGATTGTGTAGAAATCTTGTAAGATAGGTGCAACTTTTTTTTATTTTTCCTGTGCAGAAATCCCTTCGGATATCACGCAACGGTAGGGTGATTATGTTGGACTCAAACCGACCCAAAACCGCACGCCGTCTCTGGTACCAGTAGCCAGGGAACCGGATGTACCCTAAAAAGGAAATCCCTGGTACCCCGACGTACTAGGGCCATCTTCCCTTTGTGCTCCCAAAAAGGCGCTCGCGCTCGGCAACGCGTCTCGCCGCCACTCCGACCTGCTTCTGCTAGGGTGTCAGATGGCCTCACCTGTCACACCCAGGCCTGCGGTTATGTAGGACGGAGGTCGTTCTGCGAAGGGTAGGTGCACCGAGGTTACAATTGTAATCAATGGTTATGAATATATTTTTTTTGCAATAAATATATAAAACAAAACTTACAAATACAAGCTTTTAGCGCCCACATTTTAAAAAGTATTTTTTTAAAACCTTTTCCGTCCGCCAACAGGATATTTTAAGGATTAGATGGCAAAATTGGGAGTAAATTAAAAGGAAAATATAGGGTAAGAACGCAAGGCAATATTTATAATGAATTAAATTCAGATAAAATAAGACATATACTCATATCGTCTTTTTATTTGATGATGTAATCCTAGTCAAATAATGATTTTTTTTCGGTATATCGGGAGGTGGGGGAGGGGTAAACTAGGAGACGAGTTACCTGTTGGTAAATGTACTCTGGGTATATGATATCCTATTTATGATATATTTATCATAAAATCACATTTTAATTTCTTTTGTGCATCTACCATGTTTTAGCTCTGCATCGCCCTAAGGTTGACAGGCCTGAAGGTTGAAAATAAATAAATTAAAATCTACCGCCACCAATGAAATTCTGCATTTCAAGAGTCACTTCACACAGAGTTCGTTGCTGCTCTTTGTGTTTTACCGGAAAGGGGGGGTCAGGCTCTGGTCACTTCACTGTGAAAAACAACTAAAGAACTGCTTAGCACTTTTTCTGTAAGGCCTATCACTCTGGTCAAGACAGCTCATTTCTGCTGAAGCACGTCTCTCCCACAGCATTTTCCTACGGTAGAAATATAACGGGCCTGTTGGTCTAGTGGTTAGTAACCCTGACTGCTAAACCGGAGGTCGTGGGTTCAATTCCCACTCCAGGACAAATATTGTGTGATGAGCACGGTCATTTGTTCTGTATCTGGGTGTAATTTATCTATAATATGTATGTATTTAAAAATATATAAGTATGTTTATCAGCAGTCTAGTTACCATAGTACAGGCTCTGCCTAGTTTGGGATCAGATGGCCGTGTGTGTGTGTGTGAGATATATTATTATTATATAATTATCAAATGATACGCATTTGTAAAAAGAGAAAGAAGAGTGCGTATTATAACAGAAATAGAGTGTAGTGTACTTATATGAGAAACATTGGGATCATATCATTGTGTAAATAACACGACACATGTTAATTTATGTCGTAGTTTCAATAGTAAATGGTGTGTGTCAATAATAGTTTTTATTTATGGTTAATGGGGCAAACAGCAGACTTGTCACCTGATGGTAAGTGACTATCGCCACCTCTGTACACCTGCAACTCATTTAAGACTCTAACTGCTTTGCCGCACTGCAAGTTTGCCACCCCTCCCCCTCTCTTAAGATTGGAGAGTGGAGATGGGTTTGAGTCTACGGTAACCTCACACACTCATTGAAAAGTAACAAATCAGATGCCTAAAATCACTTTTTTTTAAACCGTGATGTCACTATGGTCGTAATGGTCCATAAGCGGCGGAACACAGATCTGCCACAAATGTATGGTTAAACAAAAACACATTAAATACACTTGCATCAATTTGATGTTCTATCATTTAAACATAAATGTGTGAGTTCAATAATTACAGAACTCAGTAGGACAGGGGCATAAGCTAGTCAAAAAAATAAATAAAAAAATAATGAATTTATCGACAGTGTTACGTTACTACGTATCTAATAACGGAAAGCCGACGCGCCAGCCCCGTCCGGTTTACTTAATTTCAGCCAAAGATAAAACGCAAGTTTCAATGTTAGAGATTTACTGAAAACTGGCAGTATCCTGCAGTTAGACAATTGCTTCGTTGTTTTCACCGAGTGAGTGGTTACTACAGCCCAACCCCTCCCCTCTTTATTCTAGATAGGGGGGATGCTCAAATGGTTCTTATAAAATCGCTCATGACGCGTTGTAGTAATCACAGAAAGATCAAATTACGAAATGGGTAGTATTTAGTAAACGGGCCTGTTGGTCTAGTGGTTAGTGACCCTGACTGCTCAACCGGAGGTCGTGGGTTCGATTCCCACCCAGAACAAATGTTTGTGTGATTAGCATGATCGTTTGTTCTGTGTCTGGGTGTAATTTATCTATAATATGTATGTATTTAGAAATATATAAGTATGTTTATCAGCAGTCTGGTTACCATAGTACAGGCTCTGCCTAGTTTGGGATCAGACAGCAGCGTATGAGATGTGTGAGGTTTTTATTATTATTATTTAATCGTATAACCTTTGGAATATATGTCTTTGTTTTGGAGAACTTGATATCGATATGTCTTTGATAAACATCGATAAATCGACCCACCCTAGCTCGTTTTAAACCGACTTCGCAAAAAGAAAATGAAATGTAAATATTTACAAAGATTTCGTACTTTTGCGTTGATGGCTTTTAAAAAAAGTGGCTTTGGCATAACTGTAATCATAACAGTAATTTAAAACACTCGTAAACAAACTTCAAACATTAAGTGGTTAAAACAGGAAGACTGGTGGCGTCACAGATAAAAATGGCGTCGGATCCAGGGACGTTAGTAGGGAAATCAAATTGCGAAAGAATTATTTATGAATTTGTTTATGCGTGAAAATTGGGATGAAAAATTTGTTTCCATCACTAAGGTGACATCAAAGTTTACGGTTTTAAAGATAATTATACTTCCAATATTCCCCTTGTAATATACTCTCCTGCCTTTTATTGCACGAAGCGGGCATCGAACCCTCGGCCGATGACAGATTATCAATTCTTACCCGCCGTGAGCAATCTTGATTTGCACGTTACAAGACTATGCCCGTCCGTGTGGTGACGGATTAAGAATACAGATTGTCATAACCCCTATTCATCCCGTGGGTGTTGTAAGAGTCAACTAAGGGAAAAAACTACGCAGAGCAACAGCACTGCAGAGAGAAGGAAAACTTGACACAAACCCTATACCAACCCGTCTGGCCAGCGTGGTATAGTAGGCCAAAACCTCCTTTCTAAGGAGAGGCTTATGTCCAGCAGTGGACTATTAAAGGCTGTTGATGAAGACTATACCAGTTCCCACATCATTAAAGTCAAACAAAAAAAAATCTTGTCACATCTCACACACGGCCGTCTGATCCCAAACTAGGTAGAGCTTGTACTATAGTAACCAGACTGCTAGAGGAGTCAGGATGGACAAGAAAAGAAAACGTGTGCGCCAGACGCCCGACAGAACTGATAACTTAAACTAATCTAAGTTGAACTATTTAATATTGAAATTGTTGGAACGAAGTTCCTTATCGCGCGTTGTGAAAGGGGGCTAGACGGAAAAAAATCTCTTCGAAACTACACTTTTTATTTTGAATTGTCACTTGTCAGTCATTCAGCGCCATCTATCGAATAGATTAGAAATCATTACTTTTCATCTCAGTAAAATTAAAATTTATGTTCTTAGGTTGAGCAAAAAATATTGTATTCGACATCATTTCTCAAGGAGATTTTACCAATATATAAATTGTTTTAATTAGAAACCAACTGAAAAATATGTAGGTAATAGTTGCTTTCATAGATGGCGTTGTAATTAAAATCGTGTCGAATCAGTTTTACTCGATCGTCACAACTTCGTTCCTATCGGGTGTCCCACGACACCATACGGCTTTTTTTAAATTGAGAAAAGCTTAGGTTATTGTAGTTGTAGTACTTGAATTTTATGTAAAGCGTCTGTCTGAAATACGGCTAGCGTTGTGGGTTAGAGTGAGAAAGGAGGAGCCTGCCTACCGCTGGCTGGAGAAAGGTTACGTGTGTTGTGTTGTGTAGTGGATAACTTAGTGGTTAGTGTTATAACCTATATGCGCCTACCACTCACGATTTCGACACTACCTAAAGTTTGACTGGCACAAAAGTGCATAAAGTTATAAATAAACAGAAAGGGAAGCCAGACAGACTGGCACCGTAACGCGTTACGTAACGAAGCGGTTTATCCTCCCATAAGAAGTTATCACTTCCAAAATAGTCCGCTGACAACCATACTTATATATTTCTAAATACAATATCTATGTGGTGATAAATTACTCGAACAAACTCATCTTTGACATAGATTTCCAAACCAGGAGCTACTATGTAGATTTTAAATCATTTCAAGAACAATTCTATTGTCCTGGATGAAAGGTTGGGTACCTTCATCCAGAAAAGTAGGTGGCAATTGACCTGGTATACGTCTGGTAATAAATGAAGAATACGGAGTGTCGCCACCTCTATATATCCTGTGAATGTCATAAAAGCTGAGTAAGGGAGCAAACTAAGCAGAACAACAGCACTGCTAAGAGAAGGAAAACTTGAAACAAACCCTATACCAACCCGTCTGGCCAGCGTGGTATAGTAGACCAAAACCTCATTTCTAAGGAGAGGCCTATGTCCAGCAGTGGACTATTAAAGACTGTTGATGATGACGATGACTAAATATCTACATTTTGGCTGTAAGAGAGCCAGGATTCAGCACTTATAGGACAGTTAAACCGGAGTGGTAGCACAGCCTCGGTCAAAACGGGTGTTAAATCATTCCTTCGTTACTTTTCACTGAGTGAGTGAGGACAGTGGACACCAAACCTGACCCCATTCCCTGATTCCTTGAGGAGAGGGTACTCAAATGACGGCTTCTCATTTGTGTCTCTGAGTTGCATGTGTTCATGAGCGGCGGTAATCTTTAAAATTTTACATCACAAAATTATTCCTCCTGACTTGGAACCGAACCCACGAGCTCTTGTTCAGCAGCCAGGTGACCAACCACTAGACAACCAAACTATTCAAAATATAAATAATGAAATTAATACTTCAAATATCTAAATTTTGTTACGAACGCAGTTATTTAATCGTTGGCAGGTGGCCAATTTACCACTATTGCTTTAGTAGGGTGACCAGAAAAAATATACATATAACAATATAAAATATCCGTGTGGTGACGGATTAAGAATACGTAATGTCACCACCCCTATTCATCCCGTGGGTGTCGTAAAAGTCGACTAAGGGAGAAAACTACGCAAGAAAAGTAGGTGGCAATTGACCTGGTATACGTGTGGTAATGAATGAAGAATACGGAGTGTCGCCACCTCTATATATCCTGTGAATGTCATAAGAGCTGAGTAAGAGAGCAAACTAAGCAGAACAACAGCACTGCTAAGAGAAGGAAAACTTTAAAACAAACCCTATACCAATCCGTCTGGCCAGCGTGGTATAGTAGGCCAAAACCTCCTTTCAGAGGAGAGGCCTATGTCCAGCAGTGGACTATCATAGGCTGTTGATGTGATGTGATGTGAATATAAAATAATATTTTGGACGTATGGCACACAATGCCGTCTAGTTTCAAAGCTAAATTGACTGATAGAATACTTATATACTTATGGCATAGTTGCTCATTCAGTCGTCCCCCTTTCCTCCAGAAACAGGAGGGGGTTGGAGCTCCGGTAAGCTCATTCCGTGTAGTGACGGATTAAGAATACGGAATGTTACTAAACTAATTCATCCCGGGGGTGTCGTAAGAGCCGACTAAGGGCGCAAAACAACACAGGACACCAGCACTGCAAAAAGAAGGAAAACTTGAAACAAACCCTATACCAACCCATTTGGCCAGCGTGGTATAGTAGGCCAAAACCTCCTTTCTAAGGAGAGGCCTATGTCCAGCAGTGGACTATTAAAGGCTGCTGATGAGGATGAATCTCATTCACTCGGTGAAACGCAACGAAAGTTATATATATTATTAAGTTATATAAGTTCGGTATTCTGTGAGTGCGTAGTATCACATCGCTATCCCACTCAAAAACACAGGTATTCGGCCCTGATCTGCCCAAGCTTTTGCTAACACATCCGTTTTGTTCCATCACCTTCCCTTCTTATCTACCTTTCCCTTTACCCTATTCCGTATCAGGCACATACAGAATAAGGTACGTCTTTGCATGAGTGAAACTGCCTCGGTGGCACAGTGGTGGCGTATGCGACTGCTGTGCTGAGATCTCGAGTTCGATTCCGGGTCAGACCAAATGTTTTTGAGATCTGCAAATATTTGTTTCGGAGTTTGTCTGTTTTCTATGTATAATATGTCTGTATTTACAATAACATATATTTAAGTAATCTATCAGTCAATATAGCTTTCATAGTACAAGCTTGCTTAGTTTGAAACTAAATGGTATTGTGTGTCAGATGTCCGAAAATAATATTAACTAAATTATACTAGTCAAATCGTGGATGTTTATAAGAAACTTTTGGAGACACTTTTTGCCCCGCACAACCAATCTGTGGAACGGGTTATCGTCTGCAGTATTTCTGGACGGATACGACCTTCAAACCTTCAAGAAAGAGCGTACTCCTTCCTAAAAGTCCCCAACGCGTTTGTGACTCCTGAGTTGCAGACGTTCATGGGCAGCGATGGTCACTTTCCATCAGGTGACCCGTCTGCTCGTCTGCCCCCTCTAACATAAAAAAAGCCCCTGCTAATGTCTTCCGAGTTTATGATAAATTATTAAAACTTTTGTAAAATAAGAAGGTTTTATCAAACAGCCAAAGTACTTTCAAAATAAAAAGGGGGAATAATCGCTACTTCTGAAATCGTGGTCAAACTACGATTTACGATTAGCAGTAATATCGATTTATGAACTATATCGATTGCGCATTTGTAGTTTCAAGTGCAGCTTTATTTCCAGACGGGGTACACAGGTTAAAACTGAAATTTCTGTAGGCGTATGAGCTACGCCCGGTGCGCTGGCGCACTCCTCTAAGTCGTATTTGATGTTTATCAGTACAATTTAATATGATTATACTTGTATTGAATGTTATTTTCTAATATAGGTATGTTGTCATAGACGACCGGAATAGCGTAGTGGTTTGTGGAACGGACTGCTATTCCAAAGTTCGCGGGTTCGATTACGCTCAAGTCAAACATTTGTGTGAATAAACATTTAATGGTCCGATTTGGTCCGAGTGTTAAAAAATTAAACTGGTTTTTAGGCATAGGTATCGTGCAACTAACTGTGTACAAACAGACACTTCAATTTTATTTATTTATATAAATTGATAATAAAAATATTAAGTAACTATAGCATGCCATTTGACGACCAGATGGCGTAGTGGTTTGTGTACGGACTGCTATTCCAGAGGTCGCGGGTTCGATTCCCGCTCAAGTCAAACATTTGTGTGCATGAACATTTAATGTTTGATTTGGTCTGGGTGTTTCTATGTATAATATGTATGTATTTACAAAAAAAAAAGTATTTATGTATTTATATCAGTTGTCTAGTACCCATAGTACAAGCTCTGCTTAGTTTGGGACTAGATGGCGTTTGTGTATGTTGTAAATTATTATTATTATTATATTGCTCCGCTTCAGAAGAAAATAATTTAAAAGTGTTAAACGGGTGACGGAAACCGGATTCTTCGAGAAACTTCCAGCCGTCAGGAGTCATTAGTATTGCCACGATAATAGACAAAAGAGTGTGATGAGCGACATAATTATTGTCTCCAGGAAATGTTGCAACCCAGGATAGTATATTTAGACACTCCTCAAACTGGAAGTAGTTTTATTAATACCACGAAGTTTGGTTTTATTAAAATGATGGGCGTGTTGGCCTTTTTTTGTTTTCGGGAAGGAAATTCGGATCGCCGGCTCCTCGAGGACGCAGAAGCCAGGAGTATGTGGTGCACCCTGTTCTTGGGAAGACCATGTTATTTCAGGTCTATCGGATCGACGCCGCGCCTAGCCAGGCCTTATCCCGGCTATCTCTCTCCCTAACCGCTCATGTTTTTGCGAGCAGGCCGCGATCCTATCCCCTACCGCGGCAATTAATCTAGCTAGTATCACCATCGACGTCCTCTACGCTCATCGGGTCGTAAATTTGATTCCCACCCAGGACAAACAATTGTGTAATAAACTTAATTATCTAAAATATTTGTGTATTTAGTAATATACTAGATTTTACCGCGTGTATGTCGGTTATTACGGTAAAAGGTACCCTTTCTTAATAATCAATCTATCTCTATACCAAATTTCATATAAATCGGTTTAGCGGTTTAAGCGGGAAGAGGTAACAGACAGACGGACACTTTCGCATTTATAATTTTAGTATAAGCATGTTGATTAGCAGTCATAGCACTTTATTATTACACACATAATTTGGGATCAGACAGCCATGTTATCTTTATTTATTTGGCCATTTGAGTTTCCGTAGATCAATGTTATTGTTACTTATGAATAAATTATCATAATAATTTAATACATAAGTATATGTAACAGAGATAATGTGTAATAATATAATACACCGTTACGTATGAATTATAAAAGACTTACTGAATTAAATTACAAACTGCTAATAAACATACTTATATATTTCTAAATACGGGGACGATACTTTGTGTGATCCACAAATTGTTGTTCTGAGTCTGGGTGTTCTTTGTGTCCGTTTCATGTATGTTTGTAAAGTCCCCCGTGACACTAGATATATTCCTAATGCGGGAGTTGTCTTTTTGAATAGAAGAATAGAAGTTAGCTCTTTTTCATTTTAATAATCATCATCATCATCAACAGCCTAAAATGGTCCACTACAGGACATAGGCCTGGCCTTAGGAAGGAGGTTTTGGCCTATTATACCACGCTGGCCAGACGGGTTGGTATAGGATTTTTGACAAGTTTTCCTTCTGTTTGCAGTGCTCTTGTCCTGCGTAGTTTGTTCCCTTAGCCAGCTCTTAGGACACCTTCGGGATAAACATGTGCTATTCTGTATTCTGGTTCTGTCACCATACGGATAAAAGCATACAGACTGCTAATAAACATACTTATATATTTCTAAATACATACATATAATAGAAAAACTACACCCAGACACTTAACATACTTCACAATCATCTGGGTGGAAGTCGAACCCAAAACCCTCAGCTTAAAAGTCAGTATTACTAACCACTAGACCAACAGAACTCAACTTAGCAATCCATACTTATATCACAAATGTGAAAGTGAATTGGTTTGTATTTTACGCTTTCACGCCCAAACCACTAAACCGATTTTAAACATTATTTCACCAATGGAAAGCTACGTTATCGGCGTTACATAGGCTACTTTTTCCCGCGAAAACTGAAATATACGCGGGCGGAGTCGCGGGCAAAACCTTCATCAATAGCCTTTAACAGCCCACTACTGGACATAAGCCTCTCCTTAGAAAGGAGGTTTTGGCCTACTATACCACGCTGGCCAGACGGGTTGGTATAGGGTTTGTGTCTAGTTTTCCTTCTCTCTGCAGTGCTGGTGTTCTGCGTAGTTTTTTCCCTTTGTCGGCTCTTACGACACCCACGGGATGAATAGGGGTGGTGACACTCTGTATTCTTAATACGTCACCACACGGACAAACCTAGTAAAGTATATTATGTTCCTTTAACGTCTTTTACCAGAGCATGTGACCTAAGAATCGATACTCTAACCGTTGATGATGATTGTGTATTAGTTTTAACTGTGGGAGAGTGGGAATTGGCCCTCTCGACCGGATTGATACAAAGGCCTCACAGAAAACCAGCAATTTGTGTTGTAGGTTCGATCCCCACATGGGACTGTGTGATCCACAAATTGTTGTTCTGAGGCTGGGTGTTCCTTATGTCCGTTTCATGTATGTTTGTAAAGACCCCCGCGAAACAGGATATATTCCTAGTGCGGGAGTTGTCTAAAAAAAACTTTTTTCCGAGTGAGTGTGGTCACCGAAGCCCAAACCTCCCCAGCTCTGAATTGAGAGGGAGGGGGGGGGGGAGTTGGGTTGACTCAAACGTCGGCAATGTACTTGTGAATCTCTTTAGCTGCTGTTACTTGCCATCAGATGACCCGCGTGCTTGTTTGCCACTATGCAATAAAAAAAAACCCATCACCACGCTAGAATCGCTTTCGTAATTATAAATACCTGTAAATTTATTTTAAATAATAGTTAGATATAAACCGTTATTTATTTATTTGTTGCTCACATCAGAAATCTTAATTTCGCATAACTGTATAACTGGTCCGGCGGGTAGCGGGTTCGAATCCAGGTCACGTGTGTTAGAATTTTATAATGAATCGGTTTTTTTTTCTAACACGTTTAGTAGTGTTTATGAACGTTATGGTTTGGTTGGTTACAGACCAGTTCTGTGATATTATCATAATTCTTATAATGCACAATGTAATGCGGGAGTAGTCTTTAAAAAAGAAAGGACTGCACGGGTGGCGTAGTGTTTCAAGCGGTCACCTCGCCGCTTGATACTTCGGTAGGTATTGTGGGTTCGAACACCACATGGGACAACACTTTGTGTGATCTACAATGTTTTCTATGAAGCCGTGGTATCAATCCCGTCAAACCGACCTATTTGTGTTTTAAATTCCAATTACCGCAATGACTCCACAACTGTGTAAATCATTTAATTTAATTAAATACCTCTTTTAATTTGCTCTTTATACCTAATTATAGTTAAGTCTACAATAATGATGATAATTAAAATTTCTACTACGAAGGCGATAAAAATTATCGGCCGTTTAAATGCCGGTTGTTATGTTAATATATATTTAATTATCGTTTTTGTAGGCAATCGGATAATGTACATTACAGAATCAGAAAACAGAATGCTTTATTTGTAAACATAGGTAGGTACGGTTACAATGTTATGTGAGGTGTCACAGTATACCACTGCGATGGCCAGACCGTGGACACGGCTCTCCACACGCTGGCAGAGTGCCCGGCGTGGGTTGAGCAGAGGCGAGACCTCGTGGCGGCCATCGGAGTGGTAGTTCTCTCGCTCGATAGCCTGATTGCGGCTATCGTGCGGAGCGAGAGTGCGTGGAACTCTGCCGTCTCCTTCTGCGAGCAAGTTATGCTCGCGAAGGAGACGGCGGAGCGGGACCGGGAGAGGTTTAGGACTCTCCCGGCCCGCCAGGCCCGGGAACGGGCCAGGTACCGCAGGCGACTCAGGCGCCGGAGGTCGCAGAACGACCTCCGTCCTCCATAAGCGCAGGCCTGGGGGTGACAGGTGAGGCCATCTGTCACCCTAGCAGAAGCAGGCCGGGGTGGCGGCGAGCGCGTTGCGAAGCGCGCTCGCTTCCAGGGAGCACCGGGAACATGGGGTTCCCACACGGGGGGGTCGTCTACTCGTCTGTAGATGACCCGAGGTATGTCGGGGTACCAGGGACTTCCTTTCTAGGGTATACCTGGTTCCCCGGCTATTAGTACCCGAGACGGCGTGCGGTTTTAGTCGGTTCGTGTCCGACATGGCACCGACAGGTGGTATCCGAGGGGATTGCCGCACGGAAAATAAAAAAATAAAATAGGTGTCACAGTATAAAATAGGTGCGCTATGTTTTGCCTTATAGCGTACAAATATTTTTGATACATGCAATACATACATAAAAACATGAGAAATAATTTGGGCATAAAAGATAATTTAACAATAATCATAATTAATAACATGTCAAAATAATAGTGCGTTATCATTATTATAATTACTAAAATTGTTAGATAACTTACTTTTTTTTTACTTTTTTTTAAAAAGACAACTCCCGCATTAGGACAACAAACATGAAACGGACACAAAGAACACCCAGACTCAGAACAACAATTTGTGGATCACACACAGTGTCTTCCCATGTGGGGTTTGAACCCACAACACTCAGCGTAGTAGGAAGCGGCGTGGCGACCGCTTAAACCACTACGCCATCCGTGCAGTCATAACTATTACGTACTATTAAATGATATCATTAAATTAATTATTGAAAGTTGGTTTCCATGTCCTAGTGAACTCTTCAAACAGGATGGACGGAATAGTAGACTCTGTAGGCTCTGACTAGTTTGAGAGTAGACGGTGGTGTGTCAGATGGGTCTTGTTTTTGATGGGTGGAAAATCCCTTTAGATTTCCTGCTCCTCGGGGACTTACTACCACTAAAACCGATGCCGACGGCTGGCCTCTCAGGCGCCTTACTCTGGAAGTACCCGTACTATGTGATTTCAGGTCCTCCCCAAATCCTCCACACCTAACCAGACGTGTCTAGTTATTATATTATTGCCTAGCCTATTGCTGTAGTGGTCCACTTGGTCTGCTAAGCCAGAGGTCGTGGGTTCGGTTTCCACCCAGGATAAATATTTTGTGATGAGCACAATCATTTATTCTATCTATAATATGTATGTATTTAGTTATATATAAGTATGTTTATCAGCAGTCTGGTTACCTTAGTACAGCCTCCGCCTAGTTTAGGATCAGACGGCCTTGTGTGAGATGTGTCTCGTTATTACTATTATGATATAAGATGGGAAAATGACAGAAATAAAGTGAATACAAATATATGCATTGAGCAGGCATTCATTCTAATATAGACACCATTATGTTATATTAGAGCCATGATACCGTGGGAGAGCCATGCTTCGGCACGAATGGGCCGGCTCGACCGGAGTGATACCACGGCCTCACAGAAAACCGGTGTTAAGCAATTCTTTCGTTGCCTTTCACTGAGTGAGTGAGGTTACCGGAGCCCAAATCCCCTCCCGCTGACTCGAGCGGGAGGTACTCCAAGAGCGGCAACGCACTTGTGATTTTTAAATTGCAGGTGTCCATGGGCGGCGGTAGTTGCTAACCATCAGGTAACCCGTCTGCTCGTTTGCCCCCTTATACCATAAAGAAAAAGAAACTACTCAATCTTGTTTGCCACCTTAAGGGGAATTATTTAAAAAAAAAAACGGAAACCCGACTGCGTGTAAATGTGTTCTTAAAATTTACAAACCAGTTATTTTCATATAACCAGTGTCATTCTCACAATTAAGACGAATCTGTCGACATCTCCATCGTCAAAATCCATAAAGCCGTTTAGGCTAGGGACTGTGCCATAGAAACATACATGGAACTCTCTCTCTCTGGACCTAAATTATGTTAAATTTAATACTGCACTATAATATAATAATAATATTCTACCACATACACACAACGCCATCTAGTCCCAAACTAAGCATAGCTTGTACTATGGGTACTAGACAACTGATATAAATACATATATACTTTTTTTTTGTAAATACATACATATTATACATAGAAACACCCAGACCAAATCAAACATTAAATGTTCATGCACACAAATGCTTGACTTGAGCGGGAATCGAACCAGCAACCTTTGGAATAGCAGTCCGTTACACTAACCGCTACGCCATTCGGTCGTCATACTATGATCTGCTGCCTCTATCTAGTAGGCGTGTGTTACTAGACATGAGCTTTTTGTTCGCTATCATTCGAGGTGAAATTGATAGTATCGAACTTCTCTCTAATATTAGCTTGAATGCACCCGGGGCTCGTACTAGACATACGCGCCTGTTCAGTATTCCTCTGCACCGCACCAATTATGCTAAGAATTCTGTTCTCACTCGTTTGCCTAGCTGTTACAATATTAATTTTGACGATATCGACATCTTCCACCTCTCAAAAAGTGCCTTTAAAAGACAAATAACTAAAAAGTTGCAATCATACTTGTGAATCCAAATTAAGATTGTTTTTGTAAGTTGCTTTCTTTTGGAATACTTCTCACTCTGCACAATATACCTAATATAAATTAAATTATAGATAGTATATAACACGTACAATTGCCTATGTTTAAGTGGTGCACGCAATTTTCTTTTACTTGTCGCGAAACTTTATTATTGGCTAAGAGTCTAAAAAATGTTTAACTTCACCCATGATATATGTAACATAGCTGTTAAGTTTCCAAATAAATAAATAAATAAAAAAATAAATATTTTATTTTGCACCTACCGCATCATATTTCTACATCACCTGAAGGTTGACTGGGAGAGAATGCCTAATGGCATTAAGTCCGCCTTTGTACAATATGTGCATTAAATCTATACAAATAAATAAAATTGGAGTGTCTGTTTGTAATATTAAAATAACCGCTTTTTACTAAATGCATATGTATGTTTACACGGTACATATGCCAAAATAACATTTTTTACAATTTTTGTCTGTCTGTCTGTTTGTTCCGGGTAATCTCTGGAACGGCTGGACCGATTTCGACGGGACTTTCTTTAGGCTACTTTTTTTAAACTAGCTTCGCCACGCGGCGTTGCCCGCGGTTATAACAACAAACGCGGGTAACACTGCGGGTCTCAGCTAGTTTAAAATAAATAAATGAATACATACACTAAACTCGGTAAAACAAAACCTCCTTTTAACACAGGCAGGTAAAAAGAAAGTACCTATCTGTTACATGTGAAATGTGTAAGCATTCGTTTTACATAATATATTTATTCTGTTTAATGTACAATCGACACCTGGCGGTGATAGGTGCCAATGGGGGGGGGTCGTCTACCCGCCGTAGATGGCTCGAGGTACGTCGGGGCACCAGGGATTTCCTTTTAGGTTACACCTGGTTCCCCGACTACTCGTACCTGAGACGGCGTGCGGTTTTAGTCGGTTCGAGGCCGACATTGCGGCCGGTGAGTGGTATCCGAGGGGATTTCCGCACAGAAAAAAAAAAGGTGCCAATGTTTCAGACATCTGACACACAACGCCATCTAGTTTCAAACCAACCAGAGCTTGTACTATGAAAGCTAGATTGACTGATAGAATACTTTGTAAATACGTACATATTTTACAAAGAAAACACTCAAACTCCGAAACAAATATTTGCCGATCATATAAACATTTGGTCCGACCCGGGCATCGAACCCGAGACCTCAGTACAGCAGTCGCATACGCTACCACTGCACCACCGATGCAATTTTGCATAGTGTATTTATTCTGTTTTAATGTAAACTCGAAACCTGGCGGTGATAGGTGCCAGGTATAACTTACAAACATACACACAGTCACGCTAACATACCCGAAGGGGTTAGCAGAGACGTATTGAAAGCACTTTCTGTCTATTAAAATTTTAGTTCCATTTACGTATACTTATGCCTAAAAACCAGTTTAAATATTTTTAGCTTGTCTGTTTGTTCTGGTAACCTTTAAAACAGCTGAACCAATTTTGATAATATTTTACTACCAGGTAGCTGTCTATACAAGGAGTAACTTAGGCTATTTTTCCTTTCAAAAAAAACGCTATGAATCGAATCCGAGGACTCGTGAACTGCAGTGCAGTGTCAGACATGCAATTTACAAAGGGCAGTCTTATCGCTAAGAGGGCCTCCAGGCAACCTTAGGATGGATTAAAATGTTTTGGAGAGACAGTAGTCGTTGAAGGAACAATGAGTTTTGTTAGGTTAATTACTAATGAGTAAAAAGAGGTCGTCCCTGTGGTGACGGATTAAGAATACAGAGTGTCATCACCCCTATTCATCCCGTGGGTGTCGTAAGAGCCTACTGAGGGAGCAAACTACGAAGAACAACAGCACTGCAGAGAGAAGGAAAACTTGACACAAATCCTATACCAACCCGTCTGGCCAGCGTGGTATAGTAGGCCAAAACCTTCTTTCTAAGGAGAGGCTGATGTCCAGCAGTGGACTGTTACAGGCTGTTGATGTTGATGATGTGATAAAAGGGGTAAAATTAAATAAATATTGATACATACCTACAAATATACATACATATAGTATAGTTTAATACTATTGTCCATTGTAGTTTTGTACAAACAAATTCTAAGCGAGATTTTTTGAATTTTTATTTTTTTATTATAATATGTTATGTTTCCTATTGTTTTCTTATAAGGAATGATAGGTAGTAATAACATTATTAATAGTACAATTGATAGAATCCATGTAAAAGTCTGTCTGTCTGTCTGTCTATTACCTCTTCACGCTTAAATCTCTGAAGAAATTTGGTATAGGGATTGTTTGAGTCCCGAGAAAGGACATAGGATAGTTTTTATCCCAGAAATCATCTTTGAAGGGGGTGAAAAAGGGTGTGGAAGTTTGTATGGGGCATCAAGAACAGCTGAACCGATTCAGATGAAGTTTTGGTATGGAGATAGTTTGATTCTCGATAATGGACATAGGCTACTCTTTTACTTTTTTTTTACCGCGATTACCGTCAAATACCGATACTGATAACCGACAAAAGTTGGTACTTGAATAAATATGATTTAAAATAATACGTAACTGAGAACATTAATTTAAATTTCGTCGACTAGACTCTTATAATTCGGACTGCACAGATGGCATAGTGGTTTAGGAGGTCACCTCGCAGCTTCCTACTGAGCTGAGTGTTGTGGATCCACCTCGCCGTTTTATCCTACACTAGCTGACCCGCGCAACTTCGTCTGCGTCTCTCGATAGTAATAAATTTTCTCCGTTTTTGAAACATTCTTCATTGGTGCTCCGCTCCTATTGGTCTTAGCGTGATGATGTATAGCCTATAGCCTTCCTCGATAAATGGGCTATCTAACACTGAAAGAATTTTTCAAATCGGACCAGTAGTTCCTGAGATTAGCGCGTTCAAACAAACAAACAAACAAACTCTTCAGCTTTATAATATTAGTATAGATTGACTATTCGGTGTCGATCCCGACATGGGACAACACTTTGTGTAATCCACAAGTTGTTGTTCTGAGTCTGGGTGTTCTTTGTGTCCGTTTCATTAATGTTTGTAGAGTCCCCCGCAACAAAGGATTATTCCTAGAGCGGGAGTTGTCTTAAAATAAACAAAAAGGCGATCCTGATAGTCTAGTGGTTAGTGACCCTGACTTCTATTCCCATCCAGGATAAATAATTGTGTGATGAGCACGATCATTTGTTCTGTGTCTGGGTGTAATTTATCTATGATATGTGTGTATTTAGAAATATATAAGTATGTTTATCAGCAGTCTGGTTACCATAGTACAGGCTCTGCCTAGTTTGGGATCAGACGGCCGTGTTTGAGATATATCATGTTGTAAAGGATCGGCTTAGCGTCTGTTTGATTATAGCTGTTCCTATGGACTAAATGAAGACAACTCCCGCATTAGGAATATATCCCGTGTCGCGGGGGACTTCACAAACATACAAGAAACAGACAGAAAGAACACCCAGACTCAGAACAACAAATTGTGGATCACACAAAGTGTCGTCCTATGTGGGAATCGGACCCACAACACTCGGCGTAGTAGTAAGCGGCGTGGCGACCGCTTAAACCACTACGCCATCCGTGCAGTCAAATTGGGGCAAAATAATGGCCTACAAAGACCTGGGGATGTAATTCTTAAAATCTTAAGTGTCTATTTCATATACAGAAACAAATCTTAGATAGGGCTGCCACCTTTTTTTGGTAGGTTGTTTTTTTGATAAATAATATTTTCAATCTTGTAAATAAAAGTAAAAACTTTATGTTAAAATTTATGCTAATATTGTAAGGCTGAAGAGTTACCTAACTGTTTGTTTGGTTAAACGCATTCATCCCAGGAACTACTGGTTCGATTTAAAAATTTTTTTGGTGTTGGATAGCCCATTTGTGGAAAAAGGATATACGGCTAAGGCTAATCAACGAAAACTGTTGCAAAAATGGAAAAAAATATTCCTTTTGAAAGATTCAGACGAAGTTGCGTGGGAATAAAACCTAACTATTTGTTACTTTTTACCAATCACCACCACTAATGCATCAACAAGATGGACCAACCAAGTAAAATACTTTTCGTCCCTCTATTTTAGGAGACACGGCCGTGAGAAAGGCGCTTGACAGGAACCGGTGGAGACAGGTGCAAGCTTGATGCTGAACATGATCCTCAAACATAAGGGAATGACCAGAGAGAGAAATAATATTATAAATACTACTGCAGAACAGTGAATAAACTAGAAAAGCGATGTAGGCGGGACAGGCGCGCCGGAGTTACGAACAAACGTGCATAAATCTCCACATATTGTTGTTCTGAATCTGAGTAATCTTTATATCCATTTTATGTATGTTTGTAAAGTCCCCCGCAATACAGGATTTATATTAATAAAATACAAAAACAAGTCACCCGCGACAACGGAACAGCAAATAATGTTTATTCACTGTTTTGTGCCCGCGACACAGGATAAATAACCAAAATGTGGGCTTCTCATACGACTCTGTCTACCCCTCCGAGGATAATGTGAATGTATACGGTTGGCAACCCTAGCCTGAGTTGGCACATGATCAGATGTGCGTTAAACTGACGTCAATCGTGTTTCAACTGACGTTATTGCATAGAATCATTAGTTTATTATAAGATTTAGATGGAACTGTGTCTCTAAAACTTGTTTTATAGGAAATGCAGTTCAACTGCCGCTTGATATTTGAGATATTTCAAAGAAATATGGATACTTACTTGACTTTTTATACTTCTTTAATAAAAGACAACTCCCGCATTACGAATATATCCTGTGTCGCGGGGGACTTTCCAAACATATATGAAAGGGATATAAAGAACACCCAGACTCAGAACAACAATACGTGTCGTCACATGTGGGGATCGGACCCACAACACTCGGCGAGGTGACCGCTTAAACCACTACGCCATCCGTGCAGTCAATGGATCGTTGGATGCAGACTGCCTAACACTGGGATGTTCGGTGCTCTTCGTCAGATGCCGAGTGGATGACGATAGGCTGATGATGATGATGATAAAGAAATATTTAGGCACAACAGGATTTATTCGAGGGGAGGGTGGGGGGGGTCCAGTCCGCTCGTCTACCTCTCTACGAGCGATATAAACACAGGTGAAACTGCGGGGAATGTTAGTATTATATAATTGGTATACAAGTTACAGCTCTGGTCACCAGTAACTGCACTTCTAACCGCTATTTACATAAAAGCCCGTTTAATTTATACATTTACTTAAATTTTATTCGTCTTACTGTAAAAAAATATTATTTAAACTCTTAATACGCATTTTTTTATGTTTAGGCATCGTAGTTTTTTTTACTTGATAGGTGGGCCATAATCTTTTTTATTTTATTTTATACAACTTTTTATCATCATTTTCATAACATTTTTTTTTACCTTTTCTGGAATATATATATCCCGTGTCGCGGGGGATTTTACGAACATTCATAAAACGGAAACAAAGAACACCTAGACTCAGAAAAAAAAATTGTGGATCACTCAAAGTGTTGTCCCATGTGGGGATCGACCCCGAATAGTGACCGTTTAAACTACTACGCCATCCGTGCATTTAATAATTATATAATATTCGATGTATTCAATTCATACCATTGCCTACCGTTTCGACCAAATTGCACTGGCCATGGACACGTGCAGACTATCTATAATTTATCTTACTGCTATGATAAAACAGGGTTGTTCCGTCTTCATCCCACTAAATCTCATCCTATTACGTTATTTTCTTAACTCATCCCAGTTTTAATTCTACATTCATCCCAGGACTTTATTCACTTTTTCTTCTATTCTTAACTGATCCCATTTTGTTTAATCTGCTATTGTTAACTCATATCTTACCACAATTTTCAAACAAAAGCACATTTAGTGAGCACAGTTTGCAAACAAAATTTGAAGAGTACAAAAACTAAAAAATGAACTCAGTGATCCAAACTGTTAAGCACGTCCTGGACTCTATTCTCATCTTAGATAAATAATAATTGTGTGATGAACAGGATCATTGGTTCTAAATCTGGGTGTAATTCATCTTTAATTTTTTTTTTTTTTGTAAAAAGACAACGCCCGCATTAGGAATACATTCCTGTGTCGCGGGGGACTTTACAAACATACATGAAACGGACACAAAGGACACCCAGACTCAGAACAACAATTTGTGGATCACACAAAGTGTCGTCCCATGTGGGGTTTGAACCCACAACACTCGGCGTAGTAGGAAGCGGCGTGGCGACCGCTTAAACCACTACGCCATCCGTGCAGTCAATATAATATGTATATTTAGTATTAATGTATAAAATATAGATTAGTAGGATTTATGTATGATAATTATTTCCTAGATTAAGACCTTATTTATTTCTCTAATTTCTGTATACCTATCACCAGTTCAAAATGAATCCAGACCATCCAAAGATTCACATCACATCAACAGCCTTTAATAGTCCACTGCTGGACATAGGCCTCTCCTTGGAAAGGAGGTTTTGGCCTACTATACCACGCTGGCCAGACGGGTTGGTATAGGGTTTGTGTCAAGTTTTCCTTCTTTTTGCAGTGCTGGTGTCCTTGTCATTGTTTTGCGCCCTTAGTCGGCTCTTACGACACCTACGGGATGAATTGGGGTAGTGACATTCCGTATTCTTAATCCGTCACTACACGGACAATCCAACAAAGGCCAAAGGTTGCCTGGAAGAAATTGCACTAAGCGATAAGGCCGCCCTTTGTACATTACATCTGTTGTTAATTACTTTATAATGTCTGTAAAACCCTGGTGGACAAATAAAGTATTTATCTATCTATGTATTAAGAAATATATAAGTAAGTATGTTTATTTAGAAATATATGTGTTCGGTTGAAGGAAGTGGAACCAAAATTATAGTCATCAAAAAGAGGGCGTTTAATACGCGTCTGGCCATCCCTTTGGGAAAAAAGACTTAAGTGTATGTACGTGGGTACGGTTATGAGTATGTTTATCAGTAGTCTGGTTACCATAGTACGGGCTCTGGCTAGTTTAGAATCAATTTATTATTATTACTCAATGGTCTTAGATGGTTTACATTATCAAAAGCCTTTACTAGTCCACTGCTGGACATAAACCTCTCCTTATTAAGGAGGTTTTGGCCTATTATACCACGCTGGCCAGACGGGTTAGTATAAGGTTTCAAGTTTTCCTTTTCTTTGCAGTGTCTGTGTCTGATGTATTGCGTATTTTGCTCCCTTAGTCGGGTCTTACAACACTCACGGGATGAATAGAGCTGGTGACACTCCGTATTCTTAATCCGTCATCACATGGAAATGGTTTACGCATTTTACTGTATAAACTGTAAAACAGTTATTAACTGTTTTTTATAATAAGTTTAATGTATTAACGTCATAAAGTACAAAAAATACAGTTAATTTAACATAAATTACACAGATTGTTAAACAATATTAATTTTATTATTAAAATTCTTTTGAATTCGAAGGGTGTAACGGGACATATTGCCCGTTTAAATATAAAATTTTAACACGCTTTTGTAAGCTTAGCTTGTAACTAGCTATGTAAACAAATGTTCGAAGATAATTAAAGGTACTGTAACTGTACTGTACCTACTTAATTATCGTATCATACCTTGGGAAAGTCATGTTTCTAGGAGTGGGAGGGCTCTGATACCACGATCTCAAAGAAAATCGGTGTTAAACAATTCTATTATTGTTTTTCACCGAATGAGTGAGGCAACCAGAGCCCAACACCCCTGGGCTTCAATTCTGGTATTTTATGTTAACACACAATTGAGGTGCCATTGACATTGGTCAAAATATCGGTATTCTACTAACAGAAATTCATATTGTCGATAGACTGTCGATGTAGTGACAATGGCTCATCAATAGTGATATCAACAACATTGCCCTTTGTGGCATATTAAATATATCACTACTTTACAAATTTAAAATGTTGTTTTGATTAGAATCCCATAATTTATCATTTTGGAGGTGATCTGATGATATAGCAAAAAAGTGGAACTCATCAATAACTACTAGTAAACCCCTCGAATTAAAGTTCATACTTGGTAATGTAAGTAAAAGGAATTTTTGGCCGCAGCAGTCTGGTTATCAATTTTTTTCACGTGTAGGTGGGCTTCACCCCACCGGGGTTTCCAGCGTGGCGGTGTGTGGGAGTCGGACAACTAAAAACCACTCTGCGCCTAAAATAGGAAGGATCCGGGAACAGCTGTTATGACATCGCAATAGCGCGGGCACCCTCTGCGTGTGAATTCCCTATTTAGGCGACGTGCGCGCGGGCGTCGCCTAAATAGAGAATTCACACGCATTTTCATTCATTCTCCTCGCCTATAGTGGATGGAGGGGCAAACCCATCTCGACCACCCGCGGCCACACTCAGGATGGCATAAGGCGCTTGCAAGCGCGCCTCCGCCGCCCGGCTCGCCGGTGGCAAACTGGATACGAATGGAGGTTGTCCTTCCAGTTCCGCTCCGGCCACCGCCTCCTTCTGCGAAATCACGTCTTCGCAGAAGCAGAATCTGTCACTACGACAGTCTGGTTACTGGGATGTTTGAAATTATTATTATTAACTTTGGGTAGCGTGTGTTGCCAAACCGCACTTCTTAATTCTGTGAATGAGTCTGTTTAAAAAATAGCATCAACGCTAAAGTTATGACTACATTTTATAGGAGTTGTCATTTAAAGTTATTTTAATTAAATTTTGTTTATAAAATAAACGTTTCGTCACAATTTTGTAGCAAAATTTATTAGTTTTTGTGTCAAAATGTTTACAAGTTGATCGATGATATAACGGTTTTTTTTGTACCTTTATAATTTAATTATGAAAATCTATACTTATGTCTGAAGAAATCTGAAGAATTTGTTTTCCATAAACATGACGGTTTAAAAAAGGTGTATTTTTAGGGTTCCGTACCTCAAACAGAAAAAAAACGGAATCCTTTTAGAATCACTTTGTTGTGTATCTGTCTGTCCGTCTTTCCGTCTGTCTGTCAAGAGCCTTTATTTCGAGAACCCGTGGAGGTATCGAGTTGAAATTAAAACCGTAGACTCAGGCCTACATTCCCTTGAAGCTATGAAAGAATCAAACATCTAAGTTATCGTAAAAAGATACTACAAAGATACAAGAAAACGTATATTTCGACACTCAAGGGAATCAAAATTAATAGGGTACTTTCCGTTGACCTAGAACTATGAAATTTGGCTCGTAACATAGTCTTATACTACACTAGCTGAGACCCGCGGTGTTACCCGCGTTTGTTGTTATAACCGCGGACAACGCCGCGGGGCGAAGCTAGTCTAAAAAAAGGAGCCTAAGTTACTCCTTATTTCATCAGCTATCTGCCAATGAAAGTCCCGTCGAAATCGGTCCAGCCGTTCCAGAGATTACCCGGAACAAACAGACAGACAGACAGATAGACAGACAGACAGACAGACAGACAGACAGACAGACAAAAATTGTAAAAAATGTTATTTTGGCATATGTACCGTGTAAACATACATATGCATTTATTAAAAAGCGGTTATTTTAATATTACCAACAGACAATTTTATTTATTTGTATGTATAGATATAGATGTACAGATTTTTTTTTAAAACTATACATTTGAAATTAAATCACAAAAAAATTGTATTTATTCAAAGTCAATCAAGCATCGAGTTACAATTTCACTCATAAAACACAATAATGTAAGTAATTATAGTTTTTGAAACTGGATTTTGGGAAAAGCTCAGAAAAAAACTGCGTGACTCAATTCCTGAACTATTTATAATGTGTAGGGCGAGTTCGACTCGCACTTGTTCGAATGTTTTTATTGCATGTATCTATACAGTACCTTCCCTACTACCCCAATTCATCCCGTGGGTGTCGTAGGAGACGACTAAAGGCCCAAAACAACGCAGGACACCAGCACTGCAAAAAGAAGGAAAACTTGATACAATCCCTATACCAACCCGTCTAGCCAGCGTGGTATAGTAGGCCAAAACCTTCTTTCTAAGGAGTGGCCTATGTCCAGCAGTAGACTATTAAAGGCTGTTGATGTGATGATGTGATAAATGATGATGATACCTTCATTTCCCCATAACTGCCTCTATAGTCGTATGAGACGTCAGAATCTTACTTCATCTCCAATGATATTGCGATTATTGTCTAAAAAAGGTAAGCATACTATTCATATTGCCGACCGGACCTATTGACCGGATGGCGTAGTGGTTTGTGTAACGGACTGCTATTTTAAAGGTCGCGGGTTCGATTCCCGCTCAAGTCCAACATTTGTGTGCATGAACATTTAATTTTTGATTTGGTCTGGATGTTTCTATGTATAATAAGTATGTGTTTACAAAAAAAAAGTATATATGTATTTATATCAGTTGTCTAGTACCCATAGTACAGCCGGGGTGGCGGCGAGCGCGTTGCGAAGCGCGCTCGCTTCCAGGAAGCACAGGGAACATGGGGTTCCCACACGGGGCGGGGGTCGTCTACTCGTCTGTAGATGACCCGAGGTATGTCGGGGCACCAGGGCCTTCCTTTCTAGGGTATACCTGGTTCCCCGGCTATTAGTACCCGGCGAAGGCGTGCGGTTTTAGTCGGTTCGTGTCCGACATGCCACCGACAGGTGGTATCCGAGGGGATTTCCGCACGGAAAAAAAAAAAAAAAAAAAAAAAAAAGTACCCATAGTACAAGCTCTGCTTAGTTTGGGACTGGATGGCGTTGTGTGAATGTGGTACAATATTATTATTATTTTAACGTGACACATTTCACACTCGACCGTATAATTCCAAATTAAGCTGAGCCTGTACTATGGTAACCAGACTGCTGATAAACATACTTATATATTTATAAATACATACATATTATAGACAAAGTACACCTAGACACAGAAGAAATCATCGAATGATGCTCATCATCATCATCATTATCATCAACAGCCTTTAATAGTCCACTGCTGGACATAAGCCTCTCCTTAGAAAGGAGGTTTTGGCCTACTATACCACGCTGGACAGACGGGTTGGTATAGGGTTTATGTCAAGTTTTCCTTCTCTCTGTCCTGCGTAGTTTACTCCCTTAGTCGGCTCTTACGACACCCACGGGATGAATTGGGGTGGTGACACCCTGTATTCTTAATCCTTCACCACACGGACAGAATGATGCTCATCACACAATAATTTGTCCTGGCTGGTAATCGAACCCACGAGCTCCGGCTTAGCAGTCGGGGTCACTAACCACTGGACCAACAGATCAGTCACATGACAACTTTATGGTAGGTAATGTTTTTATCAAGACTGCTGTATTGTTTAATTTTTGTTGTGACTACCAATAATGATTGGAACAGTTCTTTTGGCATCTTAACTTTCAGCTTTCGTGTTCCGTGATATATCTATACGTTCATACACAGGAATTAACGGTATTCGAAGCTGGTTGAACAAGCCATGGTCACAAGCTCTGTCCACGGTCAGTGAAATCTGGTCGAAGCGTCAGGCAACTTCAAAAGAATGTGTACCTGTTATGTGATTGTGTCATTTCTAATTTGAACTTTATAACGTTAAATTTTTAAATATTTTGTCATTTTTGTACGGTATAGGGGTCGAGTGTGTCCTCATGACAAGTCACTACCGCCGCCCATGCACACCTGCAACTAGAAATTCACAAGTACGTTTCCCCCTTTAAGATACGCTTCTCGTCCCCCAGAATCAGGCGGAAGAACTCCTGGTTAGGTTTCAGAAAGAGGTTTAGGTTCCGGTAACCTCACAAACTCGGTGAAAAGCCACGAAAGAACTCCTTAACACCGGTTTTCTGTGAGGCCCATCAGTGTGTGTGCCCATCATCTGAATCGCCGAGTCACAAGTGCAAGCAACAATGGATGAACAGAAAAACATTTTTGAAGTGAAAATTTCTTAGGCGCGTTGGGCATTTTGAAAAACATACATTATTACCGTTACCGACACCTCTGTTGAAGTGAAAACTTCTTTAGGCGCGTTGGGTATTTTTTTTAAATGGGAAAAAACAATTGAACTCGCGACACTGTTACCGTTACCGACCCCTCTGCATATAAGTATATAACTTTTCACTATAAGTACGTTCATAGATTAAAAATAGGTCACTGAACTGACCACAAAAAGGAAGTTTCAGATTCGTCGTGTAATACGCCAGATATTCCTCAATTTAAAAAAAGTTTAAATGATATTTTTTGGTATAGGTAACACAAAATTCCTACTTATAGGCTCGAAAAACAGGTAAAAATTCTCGTAAAAGAGGTAATAAAGTGGTTTGTAGTTTTTTTAAGATATTTTTTTTAATATTAATTATACGTAGTACCTGTTTTCTAAGGAGAGGCCTATGTCCAAAAAAATTGGACCTCAAAGCGTGGCAAATTAACACAAGAAAAAAGCAGCTTGTTACTTATCATGATTTAAGGCAATTGAAATTGATGAAACTTTTAAAGTTATCTAATTATTTATAAAATACATAAAAGTATTTTATTACTAGTTTTTTTTTTAATTTATGACACACGTTGGTTCTAGTTTTTTTTACCTAAGATGAAACAATGTCTCACACAATAATCATACATAAATAAATAAAAAATAATAAACAAATTATTAGTTTCTTCCAATCATTGAGCTAATATCTTGGACTGTTTTGAATCCATTTACTGTCAATCGAAAGGTAAAATGTTTAATAATCGACATATTGTATCTTGATATTATACGATACACATATATATTATTTTTTATTTATTTATTTATTTATACTTCCTGCAAATACCTATTAGATCCTCGAAAATCTAGAAACAATAAGAGAATTTACATTAGAAGTAGAATTTTTAACATCAATATTAAGCTGAAAATTATAATTAACGTTACTATTATTATTAATAAAAACCAGATAATAAACGTACAAAGACAAAAATCAGTGACTGTCCAATACACATGTGCAATGAAAAAAAAATTATATCCACAGACAGTAATAACCAACCTCCTAGACCGAACTTTAAAAGTAGAAACTTCCGCACCCAAAAAAAAATTGATACAACAATGTATCACACTTAACTGTTCGATTTCTCACTGCGTTTCCAGTTATTAGAAAACCACACTTAAGTAACACAAAACACGCGATTCTTGTTTATTCAAATACTAAATTAATGTTTATTTACAAAACAATAACCTTCAAAAAACGCGGGAATAAATGACAGGAGCGATCAATGACAATCACATATGGCCTATAAAAATTATATGGGGCCATAAACAGCTCACAGATAAAAAATAAAAGATTATTTATAATGTCGGTTTGTCGCGTCCGCGCGTCAGTTCGCTTTCTTAAGACTGGTTCGTGCAGTTTCACGTTACCCGTTCGGAAATAGAATACTTATTTGTGACCGTTATACTGGTTAAGATTTGCACTTGAGTATGGGCATTTGTGAGTCACTGGGGGTTGCTAGTATTGCTCTGAAAAATTAGACTAAGGTGACAACGACCTACTTTTTTATTTTCGCTCGGTTTATGAAGGTTATTTCAGTAAAGACTGTTGTTATAGTGATTACAATACTAATATCGCAGAATCTGGTATGTGGTTTTATGGTCTGTTCTGGTGTATAAACACACACAAAAGCAACAATCTCTATTTTGTGTGTGTTCATCTATGACTGTAGAGTCACTTTAAAAGACGATTTCAAACAATTTTTTTTAATGAAATATAGAGAGTTTGAGTTTGATTAAGCTCTACAAGGTTCATGAGCAGCCTATAACAGTCCACTGCTGGACATAGGCATCTCCTTAGAAAGGAAGTTTTGGCCTACTATACCACGCTGGCCAGACGGGTTGATATAGGGTTTGTTGCAAGTTTTCCTTCTCTTTGCAGTGCTGTTGTTCTGCGTAGTTTGCTCCCTGAGTCGGCTCTTACGACACCCACGGGATGAATAGGGGTGGTGACATTCTGTATTCTTAATCCGTCACCACACGGAAGACTGACGACTACAAGGTTCAAACCTGGTCAGTTTATAATTTAGGCAATATTGTTTTCAGTCTAGGTTTTCTTCATATTGTTCTTCATGTACATACATTCAAACCTGTACTAAGTAATGATTATACTTTACTAACTTAGGTCCATTTAATTAACTAAATAACTAACAAAAAAAGAAAAAAATACCTGGCACTTAGGACTTAATTATTTGAAAATTGAGAGTCTTCATTATATATATTTAAGTACAAGTATGTAAAGACCTCATCATCATCATCATTAGCCTGTCGCAGTCCACTGCTGGACATAGGCCTCTCCCATTGCACGCCACTTAGATCGATTTTGGGCTTCTCGCATCTCGTGACCTCGTGATCTTGAAATAATTGACTGCCTGAGTGGTTTATGATCCTGACTGCTTCATCAGTGCTCGTGGATTCGATTCCCACTTAGTACAGAAAGTGTGATGAGCACAATCATTTGATATGTATAAGTATATTTATTGGCAATTAGGTTACCATAACCTTGAAAACATGTAAATATTTTATATATTATGTGTAATTACAATGAATAGAAAATATTTCCTGCATAGTTACTATATTTATGTATTATAAACCTCTTTCTATTTTAAATTTCATTAAAACTTACGTAATCAAGCCGACCGTTCATTAAGATGTCCGAGTGTCACCATGAAGAGTTATTAAAAAAAATAGTTATAAAAAATAAAAAATACCATAAATTTTAGAGTTAAAAAAACGAAAAATGAAATGTCTAAAATGCTGAGATAAATGCTGACATTTAAATGGCTACTTTCTGACATTTAAATGGCTACACACGAATCGAATACGAATCCATTAGAGATAGCAACAAATGATTTAAGACAGTGTTTAACAAGAGGCATTTATATTAATTTTATAACAATAACACGTTATTGATGTCTGACTGCACGGAAGGCGTAGTGGTTTAAGCAGTCACCTCGCAGTTTCTTACTACTTTGAGTGTTGTCGGTTCGATTCCCACATACGGCAACACTTTGTGTGCTCAAAAATTTGTTGTCCTGAGTCTGGATGTTCTTCGAGTCCGTTTCATGTATGTTTCTTAAGCCCCCCGCGTCACAGGATATATATTGTCTTTAAAAAAAGTTTAAAGTTAAAAAAACCATTACGATAAGGACATCAACTGGTTATTACAATAGTAAAACCAGCATTTAGTTTTCCCAAATTTTCCAATTTTGTATCTTTGTAGATACATATAAAAGGTTGACGGGCCTGTTGGTCTAGTGGTTAGTGACCCTGACTGCTAAACCGGCGGTCGTGGGTTCGATTCCCACCCAGGAAAAACATTGTGTGATGAGCACGGTCATTTGTTCTGTCTCTGGGTGTAATTTATCTATAATATGTATGTATCTATACTAATATTATAAAGCTGAAGAGTTTGTTTGTTTGTTTGAACGCGCTAATCTCAGGAACTACTGGTCCGATTTGAATTTTTTTTTTCAGTTTTAGATAGCCCATTTATCGAGGAAGGCTATATATCATCACGCTAAGACCAATATGAGCGGAGCACCAATGAAGAATGTTTCAAAAACGGAGAAAATTAATTACTATTGAGAGACGCAGGCGAAGTTGCGCGGGTCAGCTAGTTTAAAAATATATAAGTATGTTTATCAGCGGTCTGGTTACCATAGTACAGGCTCTGTCTAGTTTGGGATCAGACTAGACAGAGCCTGTACTATGTTCTAGGTCGTGTGAGTGAGTGAAAAAAAAAAAGCAGTCCAGTCCAGCAGTGGACTGATAAAGGCTGTTAATTATCACTGTGACTGACTACTTTATCAACGCAGAGCCTAAACTGGGGATACGAACTTGAAATTTTGCCAACTGATGGTTTTTATGTTGTAAGCACCCACTAAGAAAATCCGTTCTTCTCAATCCCTAAGGGTGGAAAATAAGGGATGAGCGTATGAAGGAATGGAGAAAACCCTTATTCGGCTTATTATAAACATTAAAAAGTTACCGACGAAGTAAGACGACCGGATGGCATAGTGGTTTGTTTAACGGACTGCTATTCCAAAGGTCGCGGGTTCGATTCCCGCTCAAGTCAAACATTTGTGTGCTTGAACATTTAATGTTTGATTTGGTCTGGGTGTTTCTATGTATAATATGTATGTATTTACAAAAAAAAAAGTATATATGTATTTATATCAGTTGTCTAGTACCCATAGTACAAGCTCTGCTTAGTTTGGGACTAGATGGCGTTGTGTGAATGTGGTAGAATAATATAATATAATATTTAATTCTCTATTAATTACTATATAAAATCTCTTTGGACAATCACGTAAACTAGTGATCGACGTAAAGTAAAAATTGATAAAAACGATTGCAAGATAATCAATAAATTATCAATATTAATAATATCAATAAATGACGGTGCCGGCGAAGGCCGCAAAACACTGACAATAACAAAAAACTGTTAGAAAAACTGTCTGGAAAAAAAAAGATTGTCCGTTCAGAAACGAAGAGATAAGAAGCTCTATCTGTAAACTGTTCTCCTTTTTTCCTTTTTTTTTGTTTTTCAAAGACTACTCCCGCATCAGGAATATATCCTGAGTCACGGGGGACTTTACAAACATATATACGTTTCACGTACACAAAGAACACCCAGACTCGGAATAACAATTTGTGAATCACACAAAGTGTCGTCCCATGTGGGGTTTGAACAACACTCGGCGTAGTAGAAAGCGGCGTGGCGACCGCTTAAACCACTACGCCATTTGTGCAGTTACTGTGTACTGTATGTCATCTTTGACTATTCAAAAAATGTGTGGAAGGTTAAAAACACTATTCTTTCAATAGAACTAAGATGGCTGCAATAAAATAACATACCGCCATAATGTATTCATGCTACTGGTTTCAATAACATCGTAAATCACTAACACCAGAATAGCTATATGATTCCTAGAATACCTTTAAACATTGATAACATCATTACATCAGCAGCTTTTAATAGTCCACTGCTGGACATAGGCCTCTCCTTAGAAAGGAGGTTTTGACCTACTATACCACGCTGGTCACACGGGTCTGTATAGGGTTGGTGTCAAGTTTTCCTTCTCTCTGCAGTGGCGTTGTCCTGCGTAGTTTGCTCCCTTAGTCGGCTCTTAAGACACCCACGGGAACTTTATATACTATAAACTTACTATATATACGAAATACTTTATATACCTATACTTTAATATTATAAAGTTGAAAAGTTTTTTGTTTATTTTGTTGAACGTGCTAATCTCAGTAACTGCTGGTTGGAATTTTTTTAGTATTGGATAGTTCATTTATCGAAATAGGCTATAGACTACATCACATCACGCTACCAAAAACGCATGTATGGAAAACGTTGCTAAAACAAGAAAAAAAAATTGCTTTTGAGGGAATCAGACGAATCGGATGAATTGCGCCGGTCAGATAATTAAATAAATTCATTACAGTTCTTGTGTTACAATCTTAACAGAACTCTCCCCTCTTCAAATAATCTTCTTCTATTGCTTCGGCACGAATGGACCGGCTCAGCCGAAGTGATACCACGGCCTCACAGAAAACCGGTGTTAAGCAATTCTTTCGTTGCCTTTCACTGAGTGAGTGAGGTTACCGGATCCCAAATCCCCCCTCCCGCTAACTCGAGGAGGACCCGTCAGCTCGTTTGCCCCCGTATACCATAAAAAAGCAAGGCAGTTCCTTGTTTGAAAACCACTTATTTTTTTAATTAATCTAGTCTATGGTTACTGTAGTCAGAGAGATAGCATTAATCTTATAGATAACGCCTAATCACCCGCCATATTGTCCTCGATCGTTATTTTCTGACTGGTGTTCGATATAAACGATTACAATGTCTGGAGTACAGGTTTCTGACGGCTTTCAGGTATGTTAACTGTTTATTTAATGTTTTTTTATAACATTTTTGCCTCGCACAACCAATCTGTGGAACGGGTTTTCGTCTGTGGTGTTTCCGGACCGATACGACCTTTAAGAAAAGAGCGTACTCCTTCCTAAAAGGCCGACAACGCGTTTGTGACTCCTGAGTTGCAGACGTTCATGGGCGGCAATGGTCACTCTCCGTCAGGTAACCCACATGCTTGTCTACCCCCTATAACATAAAAAGAAACAGAAAACATATATAACCGTCACTTTCTTTAAAAATTACACTCTTTGTTTTTTTTAAGTGAAATCATTTGTGTGGATCTCTGGATGAATAACGTGTATAATTGGACCCGGTAGGTGGAAATTATAAATAGGTATTATTTTAATTGACTGACCAAAGTGTTACTTTTAAAATATATTTTTTCTGTTATTATTAATTATGAGATCAAACAAATTGAAACCCGTGTTTAAGCAGGACCTTTTTTAGTATACCTGATACGATAGTTAATACACAGAGGATAAGCCATTCCCAGAATTGGGATACAATTCAAATTCTTACTATATTTTTATTTACTAGTCTTAGTTTTTATTTACTAGTTTATTAGTCTGCTCTGTTCCTAAAACACGTAGCGTAAGCCTATTTTAATCCTCAAAAAAAATAATCTATCAAATACAAAGAGAATCATTTAAATCTGATTAATAGTTCCAAAGATTATCGTAGTAGTCCGTGTGGTGACGGATTAAGATTACGGAATGCCACCACCCCTATTCATCCCCTGGGTGTCGTAAAAGCCGACTAAGGGAAACTACGCAGGACAACAGCACTGCAAAGAGAAGGAAAACTTGATACCAACCCGTCTGGCCAGCCTGGTATAGTAGGTCAAAACCTCCTTTCTAAGGAGAGGTCTATGTCCAGCAGTGGACTATTAAAGACTGTTGATGTGATGATGATGAAGGATTATCGTGCTTAAATATACAAGAAGTCTTAAGCTTATTTTGTAATATGCGGTAGAAGATATGAGGTACATATAATAGGTCTTTACCTATGAAATTGCCGTTTTGAATAACAGAAATAAAAAAGTTTAAAAAAATAAGTACTTTCACTTATTGCATACAAAACGGCAATTTCATAGGTAAAGACCTAATATAAATAATCGAAGACTATCAAAATATGTTTTATTTACATTTTGCAGATAGTGGATGGAGTTCAAGTTGCGGATAACAGTTTTGGCGGGGTACAAGTCGTAGACAATAATTTTAACGGAGTTCACGTTGTCGATAATAATTATGACGGAGTACAAGTCATAGACAACAATTATGACGGGGTACAAGTCATAGACAACAATTATGACGGGGTACAAGTCATAGACAATAATTATGACGGGGTACAAGTCATAGACAACAATTATGACGGGGTACAAGTCATAGACAACAATTATGACGGGGTTCATGTTGTAGATAATGCTGGTGATGAAGTTCAGGTTGTAGACAATAATTATTATGATGGAGTTCAGGTTGTAGACGATGGTTATAATGGGGTTCAGGTTGTAGATAACAACTTCGGAGTGAATCCTGGAATGCCACGCTCTAAATGAGGCAGGGAGTGTTAGTAAGTGTACAATGTGAGTATATTAAGTCTCTCTCTCTTAGTCATCTTCTTTATTACTGAAGGTCATGTCCTCTCTGACCTGAGCCACCAGCTGTCTCCATAATGCCCGGTTTTTTTAGTTATTGGGAGTTTTATCAGTGTTGACAGTGTTTGATAGGCCTATATTTTTTTGTGAAAAAATGTTTTTTCACAAAAAAAAAATGTGGTGATTTTCTTTCAAAATTGAATGTTTTTTTTTCATACATTCACATAACGCCATCTAGTCCCAAACTAAGCAGAGGTTGTACTATGGGTACTAGAAGACTGATATAAATACATATTTTAAATAGAAACACCCAGACCAAATCAAACGTTAAATGTTCATGTACACAAATGTTTGACTTGAGTGGGAATGGAACCCCCAACCTTTAGCATAGCAGTTCGTTACAGAAACCACTTTGCCATCCGGTCGTCAACCGTCGGTTATTTAAAATGTACAATTAATTAGGTTTTTCTGTTTTTAATTAAATATTAGCTACTGAGTAAATTCGTGCAAGAATTTATTTTTTGTTATTTTTAAATGATGTCATGTGATTTTTTTTAATATTCGAAGGTATCCTGTCAAATTAAAATAGCAATATATGTGTAGGTTATTAATGTAGGTAAAACGTGTAAAATTTGTTTTGTTGAATAAATGTTTCCTTTGGTTTTAAACGAAATCATCTTTTATTTAAGAGCGCTTTATTTTTGTCTTAAATATCAGTTTTTAGTTTATATATTTTTTTATGTAACAGGGGGAAAATTACCACCAGTGCTATTCTCTAATAAAACAGCCTTGCGTATAGTGCTGCCACAGCGTCGAACTTAAAACTAAGTTCGTTTGTAATTCGATGCTACAGTGCTTTTTTTTTGTCATAAAAAAGACAACTCCCGCATTAGGAATATATCACGTCACGGCGGACTTTACAAACATGCATGAAACGGACACAAAGTTTGTGTCCGTTTCATGCATGTTTGTAAAGTCACCCAGACTCGGAACAACAATTTGTGGATCACACAAACTGTCGTCCCATGTGGGGATCGGACCCACTATACTCAACGTAGTAGTGAACAGCGTGGCGACCGCTTAAACCACTACGCCATCCGTGCAGTCAAATTATTACCACGATTATTTTTTTATGTATTTATTTATATAACTACACAATTTGTTAAATGTAGGCAAACCTTAAACCATTGAGGTTTATGCGGCATGCCACAACATCAATTTAGTACATAACAGTTAATAAGTAAATAACATAAGCCATTACAATAATAACATTACTTAATTGTATTAAGTTTAGGGTAGAATACATTGCGGAGCGGGACCGGGAGAGGTTTAGGACTCTCCCGGCCCGCCAGGCCCGGGAACGGTCCAGGTACCGCAGGCGATTTAGGCGCCGGAGGTCGCAGAACGACCTCCGTCCTCCATAAGCGCAGGCCTGGGGGTGATAGGCCATCTGTCACCCTAACAGAAGCAGGCCGGGGTGGCGGCGAGCGCGTTGCGAAGCGCGCTCGCCTCCAGGGAGCACAGGGAACATGGGGTTCCCACACGGGGGGGTCGTCTACTCGTCTGTAGATGACCCGAGGTATGTCGGGGCACCAGGGACTTCCTTTCTAGGGTATACCTGGTTCCCCGGCTATTAATACCCGAGACGGCGTGCGGTTTTAGTCGGTTCGAGTCTGACATGCCACATGGTGGTATCCGAGGGGATTTCCGCAGGGAAAAAAAAAAAAAAAAAAAAGGGTAGAATACAAAAACATAATATTTACGAGCGGGCGGACACTTTTAATCCCAAGCACATAAAGTGAAACAGGTTTCGCACAGGGAATCTACAGGCTGTTCACGAAATGTGTTTTCAATTTTTGTGTTTTGCAGAATTTATATATTTCCATTTCTCTCTCTCTAAGTTGTTCTTTTTTATTAGGAAAGACAATATTTTTTTAAATTCTGGTCTGTAGTTCATAGGTACGATTGAGGTTTATATAATTGGTTTATACCATATCCTATAATTGAGTCGACAAGGGCGTAATAAAGCAAAATCTTTAGCCTGAAAGTTATTCTATTTTTGATAATATTAGGTCTTTACCTATAAAATTGCCGTTTTGTATGCAATAAGTGAAAGTAATTATTTTTCAAACTTTTTTATTTCTGTTATTCGAAGTAATCAGTAATCACCCATGCAATCGACGCATCTTTGCCAACGCAATTGGCAGTTTATTGATGCCCTTCTTGTAAAAATCAGCTAAGCGGGAGGCAACAAACTCTTCAAAGGCATTTTGTACTGCCTCTCGGGAATTGAATTTTTTACCCACTAAAAAGTTGTCTAAATTTTGGAAAAAGTTATGGTCGGTAGGTGCAAGGTCTGGTGGTCACATGGCAATTTCATAGGTATAATTTCATATATAAGACCTATTATATATGTTGGCCAAGAACGCTTTTAACTGATCACAAACTCGGTTGACTTGAGGTAGTCAGTTAAATTTACCATCGAGGATCAGCCCCAGATATGGGTATTCGTCTACTGATTCAATAAAAGGACATTGGCAAATACTACTGTTTTTGTGTAGGCGTAAATGTTCATGAGCCACCAGCCTAGCGCTTTCAGGACATTGAATTTTGCTAAAGGGAGAAGGTATGTGGATTAATTTGGTTTTCTCAGCGTTCAGCACTAGTCCATTGTCATGACACCATTTCCTGATGATATATAGATCTGCTTGCATTTTAGTAAACGCTATAGAAACATCTTTGTCTGCAATGAGTAAACAAGTATCGTCCGCGTACTGATCGGATGTGATAACATTATTCATGTCGTTGACATTTGCAATAAAGTGGAGAGGGCCAAGCACTGATCCCTGTGCTGTTCCTACATCGGCTGTTATGGACTTGCTGTAGCTTTTATTTACGTTGACACAGTAGGTCCTATTTTGAAGATAAGTTTCGCGCCATTTTAGTAGTGCGCCGCGCACATCAGTGTTGCTCAGTTTTTGTATAAGTTTTGCGTGATTTAATGTAGATTGGAACAGGTTGTAGGAATATTTTAGGGAATATTTTAACGAAATCTTGTAGTTTTTAAAGGTTACACGGTTACCAAGGTTTTCGTCGCTTCGTGTAACATAATTCCAAAAAAACTTGAATCTCGAATAAAATTGAAAATTAAATTCGCTTTCAAAACTGACAATAAACACTACTTTTTTATGATATATACGATGTAAACTGGCAGACGGGTCAACTGACGTCTGCAACTGAGTCCCAAGTGCAAAGCTGGCCGCTTATCCCAAAAACACCCGCCCTCCCCCACCTCCCACCTCCCAAATTAGGTAATTACTTGTTGAAATAGACCCATGTACCGTACACACTCACCTTAGTGATATCGCTTATCATATTAGTGATAAACTCCTATCATTTTAACATATAGATGTACTTTTACAAAACGAGTCACTTTACACAAGGACTGTGATAATTACGTGTTGTTTTTTTTTTTCTAAACAAAAATGTGGCGACCAGTCGGTGGACAGGTACGTAATTTTTTATTTGAATTTTTCATAATCATCAACAGCTTTTAGTAGTCTACTGCTGGACATAGGCCTCTCGTTAGAAAGGAGATTTTGACCAACTATACCAGGCTGACCAGACGAGTTGGTATAAGGTTTGTGTCAAGTTTTCCTTCTCTTTGCGGTGCTGTTGTATTGCGTAGTTTGCTCCCATAGTCGGCTCTTACGACACCCAAGGGTGAATAAGGTTTTTTTAACCCTATTAAAGTAAAGTAAGAGAGGCAGGGATGACCTGAATTGCAGTTTTTACTAGTATTATTTTCTAATTAAACATGTCACCACCCCTATTCACCCGTAGGTGTCGTTGTCAAATAATTTGTATTTAATGTTGATTTGAAGATTTAAAAACCATGAATACATTAAATTAGCAATGGACGACTATTATAGAGGTTGTACTTTAAGATATTATATTTAAGAATAAAGGCGAAATAATTTAATTTAAACCTTGGAATCTTCCCTATCGTATATAATTGTAATCATGCTTTAATGAAACTAATCTCTGTCGATTCACTCGCAATGTTTCATCAACAGCCTATAATAGTACACTGCTGGACATAGGCCTCTCGTTAGAAAAGAGATTTTGGCCTACTATACCACGCTGACCAGGCGTGTTGTTATAGGGTTTGTTTCAAGTTTGCCTTCTTTTTGCAGTGCTGTTGTCCTGTGCAGTTTGTTCCCTTAGTCGGCTTTTACGGTGACATTCCGTATTCTTAATCCGTCACCACACGAATACACTATATACCTACACTACATTCTTATTGGGAATATTAGAAAACATCTGGTATGCATGGCCATTAACTGGTGCACATATTAACCATGTCAGATAACACCTAATGTTTATAATACCACGAGATAATGATTATGAAAACATGATTATGCGAGACGATTATACGACAATACTATAACAAAGTTCAGGAAATATTAATAGTCTTGAACAGGTATATAATAACGTGTTTTAAACATGTTTTATAAGTAAATTTATACATTTATATTGCAGATGCATGACCATGGAGGCGGTGTAAACGTGTCAGACCCGTTCGGTGGCGGCGGAGGGGTACAAGTGTCAGATAACTTCGGTGGCGGTGGTGGGGTACAAGTGTCAGACCACTTCGGTGGCGGGGGCGGGGTACAAGTGTCAGACCATTTCGGCGGGGGCGGCGGTGTACATGTGTCAGATCATTTCGGTGGCGGCGGTGGAGTACAAGTGTCAGACCATTTTGGTGGTGGGGACGGGGTACAAGTGTCAGACCATTTCGGTGGCGGGGGCGGAGTACAAGTATCAGACCATTTTGGTGGCGGCGGAGGGGTACAAGTGTCAGACCACTTCGGTGGTGGCGGTGGAGTACAAGTGTCAGACCATTTTGGTGGTGGGGACGGGGTACAAGTGTCAGACCATTTCGGTGGCGGGGGCGGAGTACAAGTATCAGACCATTTTGGTGGCGGCGGAGGGGTACAAGTGTCAGACCACTTCGGTGGTGGCGGTGGGGTACAAGTGGCAGACCACTTCGACAACGGAGGCGGCGTTAATGTGGCACACTGAGTCGGTTTGGGTTTGTTACAATACGATCATGGAGTTAACATAGTTTAAAAAAGAAATGTATGCATAAATAAAATAAGAGAGAGGAAATAAAAGAATGTAGTTTTTATGTACAACTTTTTTTTTTTCAAATGAGATACAGTTTTGTGACGTCATACCTAGATATTGTCGAATAATTTATGTTTAATGTTCATTTGTCCTGTGAGTAAGGTTACCGGAGCTCAAATCCCCCCTCCCGCTGACCCGAGCGGGGGGGACTCCAAGGACAGCAAGTGATAGTTCCTTACCATCAGGTGACACGTCTGCTCGTTTATTTCCTCGTTTAACCATAAAAAAAACATTACGATAAGGAGTTCTTTTTAAATAATTAATTATTTAAAGATAGCTTGGCAGTCGAATTCCGACCGTTTGAAGTTTCTTTATAGTGAAGTAACTACAAAAACAGTCATCTCAGTTTGTACTTATTAAACAGTACTAATTATAATAAATGTGCTCCTTACTTATGATTTTGTAGTTTTCTTTCGTCTCTCAATATACCCCGGACATATGGACCCTGCCAGTATGTTTATCAGCAGTCTGGTTACCATAGTACAGGCTCTGCCTAGTTTGGGATCAGACGGCCGTGTGTGAAATGTGTGAGATATATTATTATTATTGTCAGTACTCACACTCCTTCCGCTAACATTATGAACACGATAGTGTGAATGAACCCAAAATCGTTTTTAATATGTGTTTTAAAATGATTGGTGTGTAAATACCACGCCCGGTGCAAGTCGAAACATGTCAATTTATCCAATCCTGAACCTCAACTGGTGTTTCAAGGTCAAGCAAACATGTATTGCAATGATCCGGCAAATCACTAATACATACTCTTCTTTAATGTCCTGTTTTCCCTGGATGGGAATTCTATAAAATATTTGTATTGGGAACAAGGAAACACCAGGAAATTGTCAAGAAAAGGACAGGGATATAGATAATATGAGAGCTTTTAACAAACTAAATATGAATACTTTTTGTAATAAAAAAATCAGTTACAATACTTAATAACAACATCTGGTGCAATCGTAACAGGTGGTCGGAACCCTAAAAAGTCCAACAACAATATTCCTACAAAACTTCGATGTCGCCTAGCACTGGGGTTGTGGAGGTCTGATCGCAGTCTCTCCACATAAAAAATCGTAGACTAAAAACCGATCTCAACCTGGTTTGGGAAAAAAGGCTTGGAGAAAGAATTCTGTAATGCGATATGAAAGTTCTCGTGCCGATTAGAACAATATTTACAACTTCCCAACATTTCTATCTGTGCCTATTATTTACTATACAGTATCGAATAATTATGTATATACTAAAGGAACACCAGTAAGCAAAGTGGCTTTCTTACATTAAATTCACACAAAACAACCTTAAGAAGTCTTTATTTATAGCCCACCGAATTGGCAAGCTAAAGAGTCAGTGGGCTGGCCAAATTAGCCGCAGAACCGACCTTTAGGGTAAAGGAGATCTTGAGTGGAGACCGCGTCTAGACAAACGTAGATTAGGAAGCCCACAGGCCAGGTGGAAATACGATTTGCCAGATGGCTGGCAGGAGCTGGATGCGAGAAGCCGAGGATCGATCTAAGTGGCGTGCAATTTGAGAGGCCTATGTGCAGCATTGGACTGCGGTAGGAGTTTTGGCTTGCATTGTTAGGGAATGACGGCTGAACAGAAAGGTAATAATCGCCGGATACTTTTCGATTTATGATTGGTTTAGTTCAGTTGTTCACAATAAAGGTCTGCGTTAACAGTTTGTCCAGGTTTCAGCGCTTCAAAGAGAACACTTCAGCGAATACTCCACCAAACACACAGAAATGGGATGATCCAGATTCACTTGAGAGAGTCACTGCCTTTAACGTTTTGGATTTTCATACAAGCCCTATTTTTCGTCTGTAGTGATCAAACGATCAAAAAATGACCAACTGAGAAGCAGACGGTTACCTGATCCTAAATTATTGCGATCGCCTTTGGACCAAATGAAGGAGTCCCAAGTGCGTTGTTTCCCCTTCTCGCCAGAATTAGGCAATTACTAGTACTGCACGGTTGGCGTAGTGGTTTAAGCGGTCGCCACGCCACTTACCAATACGCTGCGTTTTGTGGGTTCAAACCCCGTATGGGACGACACTTTGTGCGATCCACAAATTGTTGTTCTGTGTCTGGGTGTTCTTTGTGTCCGTTTCATGTATGTTTGCAAAGTCCCCCGCGACACAGGATATATTCCTAATTCGGGAGTTGTCTTTTTAAAGGAAAAAGAAGAAAAAAGTTGATATAGAATTATAGACCTATGTATATTGGGCCTTATAGTATAGTGCACACTCACCTTATTGATATCGCTTATCATATTAATGATAAAACCCCTATCATTCTTAACATATAGATGGTTATTCGCAAAACGAATCAGTTCACACAAAGACTGTGATTATTACGTATTGCTTTTTTTCAAACAAAAATGTGGCAACCAATCAGTGGACAGGTGAGTACTTCGTCATCATCACACATCACATCAACAGCCTATAATAGTCCACTGCTGGACATAGGCCTCTCCTTAGAAAGGAGGCTTTGGCCTACTATACCACGCTGGCCAGACGGGTTGGTATAGGGTTTGTTTCAAGTTTTCCTTCTCTTTGCAGTGCTGTTGTCCTGCGTAGTCTGCTCAATTAGTCGGCTGTTACGACACCCACGGGATGAATAGGGGTGGTGACACTCCGTATTATTAATCCGTCACCACACGGATAAGTACTTCTTTTGCTATTTAATTTAGTTTCTTAACTACTGTGACAATAGAACATGAACCGTTTTTAAAATAAGATAATTAACCTTAACTGCAAGTATCATCCACTTCGATACGTCTTCATATGATCAATTGTAATAAATCTATGCCATACAAGAAAACACCGAAGTTTATCCTAAGTGTTCATCCGTGTGGTGCACCTTGCACCTACCAACTATTACTTTTTCCAAAATTTAGAGAACTTTTTAGTGGGTAAAAAATTCAATTCCCGAGAGGCAGTACAAAATGCCTTTGAAAAGTTTGTTGCCTCCCGTCCAGCTGATTTTTAGAAGAAGGGCATCAATAAACTGCCAATGCGTTGGCAAAGATGCGTCGATTGCATGGGTGATTACTTCGAATAACAGAAATAAAAAAGTTTGAAAAAATAAGTGCTTTCACTTATTGCATACAAAACGGCACTTTCATAGCTAAAGACCTATTATATACATATATGATAAATAATAATGGTCCCAATACGCCACCTTGTGTACCACAAGGTAGCGTATTGGATAGCGTATTGGACCCGTAATTCGTGGAGAGGATGTAACTATATTGGTATTTTTGTAACATGTTTTATAAATAAATATTTATATTGCAGATTCAAGACAATGGCGGCGTACAAGTGTCAGACAACCAAGAAGGCGGTGGGGTACAAGTGTCAGACAACTTCGGTGGCGACGGCGGCGTACAAGTGTCAGACAACTTCGGTGGTGACGGCGGCGTACAAGTGTCAGACAACTTCGGTGGCGACGGCGGGGTACAAGTGTCAGACAACTTTGATGACGGAGGCGGCGTAAATGTGGCACACAACTAATAAAGCGGTGTTCATTTGTTAGTATTGTTAGAATTTAATGAAGTTAACATAGTTGAAACTGATTATATACATACATAAAAAAGTGAAGATAGAAAAATGTGTCTTTTTAGAGATCGTGTGGCGGTCGGATTTCTAACGTTATTTGAATTTGTTGTTTTGTTTCATTGGCCAGTTTATCTTGAATTGTTAATGTATAGATTTTTGTACCATTACAGATAAAAACATATACTGGACACCTATAGTTTTATTTTTACAATTATACTTACCACATTTTGTACATATGAACATTAAGTGCGCCGTGGGCCATATTTGTTTGCATAGGGGTAAAAATAAATTTTCTTCAGGTATTAATTTATAGATAGGACTACTGAGGGCTTAGTGCCAGTTGACGTCACATCAACTCGCTCTTGACAGCGCGTTCGGCGTTCCGATTGGTGAAGATGTCATCATCATCAACAGCCTTTAATAGTCCACTGCTGGACATACCCCTCTCCTTAGAAAGTAGATTTTGGCCTACTATACCACGCTGACCAGACGGGTTGGTATAGGGTTTGTGTCAAGTTTTCCTTCTCTTTGCCGCTGTTGTCCTGCATAGTTTTCTCCCTTAGTCGGCTCTTACGATACCCACGGTATGAATAGGTGACACTCTGTATTCTTAATCCGTCACGTCACGGATTTGAGTGCGGGACAGGCGCAGCGCCGAACACAGTCACCTTGATGATCAAGTAGATAGATAGATAGATAACTCTTTATTTGCACACATTTTGCAGGTATTATGGTACCCGTGTGGTGACGGATTAAGAATACAGAGTGTCACCACCCCTATTCATCCCGTGGGTGTCGTAAGAGGCGACTAAGGGAGAAAACTACGCAGGACAACAACACTGCAGAGAGAAGGAAAACTTGAAACAAACCCTATACCAACCCGTCTGGCCAGCGTGGTATAGTAGGGCAAAACCTCCTTTCTAAGGAGAGGCCTATGTCCAGCAGTGGACTAGTATAGGCTGTTGATGATGATGATGATGGTACATAAAAATTTCAGACATGTAATGTACAAAGGGCGGCCTTATTGCTAAGAGCAATCTCTTCCAGGCAACCTTAGGATGGATCAAAATGTTTTGGCGAGACAGTAGTCGTTGAAGGTGCAATGGTAAAATTAATTAGTAGATGTGAAATGCACTCAGACTTTGACCTACTTTGACTAACTTTGACCTCTGACCTGTAAGTTATGTGGATGTTGACGTGTATTTCCAATTGTTTGACCTGCGAATAGGGTAGAACACTCACAACACGATACACGCGCTACATTTCTGTATGAAATACTAGGGCGTGACGTCATACCTAACCATGGTCAAATCATTTAATTTTAAAGTTGATTTGATGATTAAATTGATAATGGCGGATAATTTTATGCTTTATTTTTTTAAGTTACATTAAAGCGAAAGAATGTTTTAAACATAGGATCTATCCTATTGTAGGACCATCAAAACGGTATTATTTGTAACTAGTTGTATCCGCAACTTCGTTCGCGTGGAAATTGAAAAGCGCTGCCTGAGTGGGTTCGATGTCCGGACCGGGCAAAATTTTAAAGGGCTTTTCTGAGATGAAAAATAGCCTTAGTTATTCCTTATGTAGACAGCTACCTGGTAGTAAAGTTATCGAAATCGGTCCAGCCGTTTAGAAGTTTACCCGAACAAACAGACAGACAGACAATTTTTTTTTAACTGGTTTTAGGCATAGGTATCGTGCAAATAATAACCTCCTTTCTAAGGAGAGGCCTATGTCCAGCAGTGGACTAGTATAGGCTGTTGATGATGATGATCGTGCAAATATCCGTATGAGCATGAAAAAAACCTATAGTTTTGACATTGCAAACAGACACTTCAATTTTATTTATTTGCTTGTATTTGTATGTATAGAGTGTAGATAAATGTGAGTTTTACCAATGATTTCGTTATGTCTTTTCATCTCCTATAACATCCCCTGCATGGTGACCTTGCCAGAATTAGGGGTCAAAGGCAATTAGACCTAAAGGTATCATATCCTATTATATATTTATCATATTTTTTATGTTGTCTTATATCTCTCTATCTCAATAGGAAAAAACAGATTCTTTACACAATTAGTTCGTTGTCCGTCTATGTGTCTGTATGAAGATCTCTAGGGGCTGCTTAGGATATCATGTCATTATAAAAATCAAATACCGTTATGTGTGTGGTTCCTGAGGCTCTAAGTAATATGTTTTTAAGCCAAGGCCGACAGAAGGTACTATATGTTGACCAATTTTAACACTACATATGTAAAAATCCTGTAGAAACTTATCGAGAGACGATGTCTCATAGTACAAGTAAAAGAATAATAAATAATAAACTTTAAACAAAGTAAAACCGACTTCAATTCTACATTATTATTATCATCACCATCCACAGCCTTTAATAGTCCACTGCTGGACATAGGCCTCTCCTCAGAAAGGAGGTTTTGACCCAATATACCGCGCTGCCCAGGCTGGTCAGTATTGTTTTTTTTTTTTTGTTAAGTATCTTCTCTTTGCAGTACTGTTGTCCTGCGTAGTTTGCTCCTTTAGTTACGACACCCACGGGATGAATAGGGGCGGTGACACTCCGTATTCATAATCCTACATATAGATGTGACTCAAATTGACAGCAATATTGGAAGTCGAAGTGCCATTTAATTTTTTTTTATCTTTAATTTATAAACCTTAAGCAATACTCTTTACAAAAAATCTAAGAATTATTTTTTCATTATCTAATCTAATCTAAATTGAATACAATCTCATAAAAATCGTTTTCATAATCTTATCTTTCTAAGCGTATTGTGAAAATTGTGGAAGTTTTGTAAAAACTTGTTAAGTTATATATAAGTTACCAGCTGTATCCTGAAATGCTTGGCTGTGGCATATCGTGATAGCATTGATTAAAATTGAGGAACTAAACTGACATGCAAAATTGATAAAAACCAACATTCAAGCGGGTATTAGGCACAATTTCAGCAATTTCTATAAAAAATCTTAAAAGTCCAATATCTTGAAAATGGTTAGCTTTGGGATATGGTATTTCATAGTGAAATCTATCAGCAATGATGGCAACTATAACCCCATAAAGTGGCTAGGTCGATTTAACCAGTAACCCTGAATAATTAATTAATTAATTAATTGTTAATTAATTAATTATTATTATTAGTAATTTTTTTGTTTATTTACAAACTAGTGGTGTGCCGGATCCGTATCCCAGGATATCCGAAAGTGAAAAAATATTTGTATCCGTATAATGTATAATAATTATTTAAATACGTCAAACTTAATTTGTGTACGCTGTTAACAATAGTTTAGTGGTAAGTGATCGTCACTTGTGTGCCAGAGGTAGTGGGCTTCATTCCGACCCCAGGACCACTTGTTAAGTGATGAGCGTGATAATTTATTTTCTAGGGTATACCTGGTTCCCGGCCACTAGTACCTGGAGACGGCCTGCGGTTTTTAATTCGACATAACCAGCCCACTGGTGGGTGTGAACAACAGTGGCACTCCGGAAATGCCGACAGAAGTGAAAACTTGAAAATTAAAAAAAAAAGATTATAAAAGACAAACCTTGTTTTTCAATTCGAAAAGTTCCGACATGAATAAACTCAAACTCAAACTCTCTTTATTACATAAAAAAATTAAAATTGTTTGAAATCATCTTTTATGTAGACTCTAAAGTCATAGATCAACACACAAAAAAGGAAACAATCTCTGTTTTGTCAAATGGTAAGCAAATAAATTTAACAAAAATCAAACCCATACAAAATCTATGATATGCCTGTGCCGATCTACAACCAATCCAAGGGGTTGAGCCTTATAAGAAGAAAGGGCAAACAAACTCATGGCAATATATATCTATGTTGAACGTATATACACAATATATGTTTATATTATACATATGTAGTTATATTATCAATGTATTTCAACCCAATGTCAACTCTCGTGTAAACGGGGCCAATATATGTAGATACTTATAGACAGAGGTGTCGGTAACGGTAACAGTGTCGCAAGTTCAAAGTTTCTTAAGTCTCAAAAAAATACATTCTTTTGTTTGTTTTTCAAAAATGCCCAACGCTAATTTTTTTCTAATTAAACGCGAAGTTTTCACTTCAAAAACAGGGTGTTATTTATCTACATCATGTATGAGTTGTGACAGAAGTCTTGTTACATTAGTACAGGCTCTGACCAGTTCCGGATCTAAGATCATGCGAGACATATCTCAAGTTTAAATATATATTTTTTTACATTTCCTTGTTTACGTAGGAACATTACATACATATATATTTTACATAGTCCGTGTGGTGACGGATTAAGAATACAGAGTGTCACCACCCCTATTCATCCCGTGGCTGTCGTAAGAGTTAAGAGTTGGGAGAGAGGAAGATAACACAACCACATATACTACTACCTACCTACCTAACTACAGAATATTTTGTTTCTAATTAATATAGTGGGATATCCGTGTGATGACGGACTAAGAATACAGTGTCACTACCCCTATTCATCCCGTGGGTATCGTAAGAGCCGACTAAGGGAGTAAACTACGCAGGAAAACAGCACTGAAAAGAGAAGGAAAACTTGAAACAATCCGTTTCAAACCTAAAACATACGTATAATATCATGTGTCTGTATGTTTTCTTGTTTATTATCATAAACTTAGTAGTTTAAGTTTTTTAATAGCATGAGGAGAGAATATTGTCCGTGTGGTGACGGATTAAGAATACGGAGTGTCACCACCCCTATTCATCCCATGGGTGTCGTAAGAGACGACTAAGGGAGCAAACTACTCAGGACAACAGCAAGACCACACAACAGACACAAACCACCAACCCGTCTAGCCAGCGTGGTACAGTAGGCCAAAACCTCCTTTCTAAGGAGAGGTCTATGTTCAGCAGTGGACTATTAAAGGCTGATGATGTGATGATGATGTGTTTACGTACATTCTTCATTTAACATTTATATCTTTGCTGTCTCGATTGCAAACAATTCTGAGATTAAACAGCGATAATATTAGTAAACATGTGGTATTATTGTAACAAATTTATCTAAGTATGTTTATACTTATTCTAGAACTAAAAATACAAGACATTTTTAGTTTGGAACCAGATAGTGATGTTTGAATTGTTTTCGAATCATCATCATCATTTATTGATTTATTTATTTTAAGCTTTATGCACTTTTGTACATCGGCGGGCTTAATGCCCAAGGCATTCTCTTCCAGTCAACCTTTGGGTGGTGTAGAAATCATATACGAGTAAGGTAGGCGCACAGAGGTTGCAATTTTACCGTGGGAGAGCCATGCTTCGGCACGAATGGGCCGGCTCGACCGGAGTAATACCACGGCCTCACCGAAAACCGGTGTTAAGCAATTATTTCGTTGCCTTTCGCCAAAATCCTCACTCCCGCTGACTCAAGCGGGATGGACTCTAAGGGCAGCAATGCACTTGTGACTTCTGAGTTGCTGGTGTCTATGATCAGGTAACCCATCTAATCGTTTGCCCCCTTATACCATAAAAAAAAGTTGCATAGTATGACATGTAATCACTAAATACATAAACGTATGCATACACATTTACGACACATCAAATCATAAATTTACATACATTTATAAATATATATGTATATATTTTCCGTGTGGTGACGGATTAAGAATACAGTGTCACCACCCCTATTCATCCCGTGGGTGTCGTAAGAAGCGACTAAGGGAGCAAACTACGCAGAACAACAGCACTGCACAGAGAAGGAAAACTTGACACAAACCCTATACCAACCCGTCTGGCCAGCGTGGTATAGTAGGCCAAAACCTCCTTTATAAGGAGAGGCCTATGTCCAGCAGTGGACTAGTAAAGGCTGTTGATGATGATGATGATGATGATGTATATTATATTCGTACACTAAGTTTACCGGCATATAAGGTGTACTATGAATAGGGTAGTACTGCCATTTTATTAAGAAGGAGATCGTGCACCTTCTTCTTGAATACAAAACGATTAGTGGACATTCTGATTTCGAGCGGGAGCGCACTCCAAAATAGTACTGCTTGAACAAAGAATGAAGAGTTCACGAAGTCTTTATTCTTTTCCCAACTGTGGACAAAGAGTTATGGCTTTTTTCTTTTCTGACAGACCTGACGCTAGCTGTCTTAGGAAATGTGTTGAGAGTAACCAGTGACCCTTTCTTTTGGTTTTTGATGACGTAGTGAGCGTTGCATCTCCAGCTCTCAACAGACGCCATCGCGGAGATGCAGAAGGACTGTATGGTGTTTCTATTAAATCCACCCTGACGGCCGGCCTCTAGGGACCAGGACCATATGATTTCATTCTATACAGCTTTACAAAAAAAGACCACTAGGAACCAGAGGGCTGAAAAATTTTTACAGTGACGAAAATCTATACAAATAAATAAAATTGAAGTGTCTGTTTGTAATGACAAAATAATAGGTATTTTTCATGCTCACACGGTTATTTGCATGATATCTATGCCTAAAGACCAGTTTTCTTTTTTTTTCTGTCTGTATTTTTGTTTCGGGTAATCTTCAAACGGCGGACCGATTTTGATAATATTTAACTACGAGGTATCTCTTTCAACAAGGAGAAAATTAGGCTATTTTTCCTCTCGGAAAAACCCTATAAAATTTTGCCCGGTCCGGGTATCGAACCCACTAAGGCAGCGCTTTTCAAATTCCACGCGAAGGAAGTCATCAGCTAGGAATTAATAAAAATATGTATGAATTGACAATATACTCGTACGTAAAAAAGATACCTGGAAGAGATTAAATACAACTATGAATGATAAGACGGCCCTTTTGTAGGCTTGAACATTGACACACGGTTACGTCCGTATCCGTGTGTCGTACGATAAACAATTCAGAGAAAAAAAAATAGTTTTGTCTGTTGTCAATAGTAAAAAGCACCCCACGCTTTTTTAAATTCATAAAAAAATATAGTTTGGTTTTCTATAAAAAGCGTGTTTTTTTTTTACATTTTTTTTTATTAGTGTATTGTCATCGGTCCTCGATATATCTACAAAGTTTGAACGAATTCTGACCGTTTAAAGTCAGTCAAAATCACGCCCAAAGGAGTCGATTACAAACAAAACATACAAACAAACATACAAGTGAAGCTAATATAAAGCGTGTAAAAACTGAAATGTGATTGAATTTCATAATCATTTTTTACCCCACTGCGCCCGAGTGTACGTATGTACGTATATTGTTTTGACACTCTGTAGTCTAAACGGCTTTATGGATGTTGGCGATTGAGGTATCGTTAGATTCGTCTAAATTGTGAGCGACACTGGGTACATGAAAAATTTATAAATTAAAATCGCCGGTTTGTAAGTACTTGTAAGTACTTATACTTGTACATTTTCACAGTCGAGTATTCTGTTTTTTTTTCGACAGTTTGACTGCACGGATGGCGTAGTGGTTTAAGCGGTCGCCACGCCGCTTCCCAATGCGCCGAGTGTTGTGGGTTCAAACCCCACATGGGACGATACTTTGTGTGATCCACAAATTGTTATTCTGAATCTGGGTGTTCTTTGTGTCCGTTTCATGTATGTTTGTAAAGTCCCCCGCGACACAGGATACATTCCTAATGCGGGAGTTGTCTTTTTAAATAGAAGAATAGAAGTTAGCTCGTTTTCATTTTAATAATCATCATCATCATCAACAGCCCTGAACAGTCCACTGCTGGACATAGACCTCTCCTTACAATGGAGGTTTTGGCCTACTATACCACGCTGGCCAGACGGGTTCGTAAAGGGTTTTAAGTTTCCTTAATTTTGGTTTAATAATAAATGGGTAAAATGTGGAGACGAAAGACGTAGTGTGATGGATGACCTAGGTCCTGGACCCATACAGGGACGGCTGTCATGAAGTGATAGAAATTATCTCTTCCATCCATAAAGAAAAAAACAGAAAATTGATATAAAGCATTCTTTTCATAACTTTGGTATTATAAATGTCTTAAGGTCTATTTTTATTGTTATTGAATATCATATATATTTATGTGTCACATCTGACAAATTACCTACCATCTGACGGACAACACTAGGGCCGCGCGCTCATTGGTCAAACATTTGAACAGGGACTCCCATATATTATAGGAGCGAGAGAAAAGATGCTACACATTAAATAATATTCTATTCTATTTAAAAAAAAAACTCACCAATAACCAAAAAACTCGGAAAGATCCATGCAGTCGAGATCTTTTCGCTGTGCAATCGACAACTCGTCCACGATGCCAGAATCGACGTCCTCTTCCGAACTCGAAGAACTCTCCGTGTCTGTCTCCGAACGCGCCCTGTGCATTTCACAGACAACACTATTCCTTTTTTAAATTTTCGCGCTATTTTTGTAGTGATGTGGCACTGTGATGACATTTATGTTAACGATTTTTTTAAGGTTATTTTTTATTGTATTATTCATTTTTAAAGAAAAGATATGGTTTATTTATTTACCTCCATGTCAATTCTCTTGTATAATAGGCTAAATGTTTTAGCATGCCTATGCATACGCACAACCTATGTCGTTGAATCCGTGAGGGAGAAGATTCTTGATCCACCTTTACACTTTTGATTGCTAAATTTTCTTGAATTTATCGGAATCATTTTTTTTTAAATAAAGTCAAATCCAAAAGCAATTTCTTCTTTGCTCCTTGATAAAGATTACCTATGCATTGGAAATGTATTTGATTCATGTCCAAATACTTTGAACCTATGGTGATATTTTTTCACCTTATAACAAATTATCCAAATCATTGCCAATTAAATATAACTTTCAGCACACGTAGGTATTTATGGTATATGTCAGATTAGTAATTGGTAATTAGGCTGTTGTCCAAACTTACCATGTATTAATTTAATTAGACATAATTACAATATTTGGCTTGTGGTCCAAAGCGATAGAGACAGACTCACTCTCTTTCTTGTTTCTCTCACTCTATCCAAATACTATTTTAATATTTAAGTATATATAAATATATAAAATTTGCAGTAAATGATGGTAAGTATACTTTCCGTGTGATGACGGATTAAGAATACGGAGTGTCACCACCCCTATTCTTCCCGTGGGTGTCGTAAGAGCCGACTAAGGGAGACGTAAGAGACAACAGCACTGCAAAGAGAAGGAAGACTTGAAACAATCCCTATACCAACCCGTCTGGCCAGCGTGGTACAGTAGGCCAAAACCTCCTATCTAAGGAGACGCCTATGTCCAACAGTGGAGTATTACAGGCTGAGGATGTAATGTGATGGTAAGTAAAATACCATTCATAATTATTCCTAAAGAGAAAATTCAACTAATTTGTTTTTATGGTATGCAGGCAAACTATTAGACGGGTCCATGCAAGACACAAGTGCGTTGTCGCCTTTGAATAAGAATCAGAAAGAGGAAAGGTGTAGGGCCCAGTAATCTCCAAACCTTTACTAGCATTCATAGCTTAGCAAGGCCATCTCAAATCGCCTATGTAACCATACACTACTATAACATATAATATTTGTATATAAATAAAATAATTACGAACGCCAAACCATCTCTCTTCGCCGTGCCCTCAAAATTCGATCACTCTATAATCCCGCTGGCAGACAGCCGGCGACATTTACACACGGATCGCCAGCCAAGACTCCTATGACCTGGACATTATTTATACTGACCCACATATAACCGAAGACTTCCTGGTTGATCGATCGCTTTCTGATCGAATGAATGGGTTTGGATGTTCCTCTAACTTTCAATTATCAGACGTAGGTTATAACATTTGATATTTAAGCTTACCTAACTTTTAAAATAGTATTACTGACTTCATGATAAATTAAAAGAATAGTTTTGAGTCGTTAATTTACACCCTTAAGGGTGTTATTTTTTCTTCAAATTTGAATAGAAGTATATGGAAAATAGAGCGTCAAAAAAAAAGATTTTCAAAAAAAAAAGAAGGGAGTTCTGATATAAAAAATAATTTAAAAAAATGGATGATACAAACGAATCGGAGGATTTTTTTATTCAGTTAAAATTGACTGTGTGTACATACACACGGCATACGAAGTCCTTTACAATAATTCATATTCATATATAATAATATTGTGGTATATTTAATAGTGCCATTGTATCTATCTGTGAGTTGCAAAAGAGTGGCCATGAGTTTGTTTGCCCTTTCTTTTATTTATTTATTCTTTATTCACAAGTTGTACATTGGCGGACTTAATGCCATAGGCATTTTCTTCCAGTCTACCTTAGGGTGGTGCTGAAATGTGTGGCTAGGTGCACTAGACATTAATAGGAGAAGTAAAATGATTGATAAGTTAGGTAGAAGTAATGCGATAAACATACATACATTCATACGTACTAAATACGTACACATACACAAATACTTATATAGCAACATACATACAGCCTAAAAATCAATAATATATAAAATTTCAAGGTTGAGATGAATCTGCTAGCGTGTCCAGGATGCGAGCTCTAGCTTTCTTCTCATGAGGCTCAACCCCTTGGAAACGGGCGGTTGTAGATGCGCACAGGCATATCATAGATTTTGCATGGGTTTGGTTTTTGTTAAATTTATTTGCTTACTATTTGACAAAACAGAGATTGTTGCTTTTGTGTGTGTTGATCTATGACTTTAGAGTCACATTAAATGACGATTTCAAAAATTTTTTTTTTTTTATGAAATAAAGAGAGTTTGAGTTTGAGTATACCTACCTAGTTCTAGTAACTAGTAAGTAGTACTAAATACCTGTGATTTAAATGAATAAGTAGTGGAAAAATTTAAACTATTAACGCATGATTTTGAAACTTGCAAAAATATAAGTGAAGAAATGTGGAATTTACAATACACACACCTGTAAACGTATGATAATATCATCATCATCAACAGCCTTTAACAGTCCACTGCTGGACATAGGCCTCTCCTTAGAAAGGAGGTTTTGGCCTACTATACCACGCTGGCCAGACGGGTTGGTATAGGGTTTGTTTGGTCATCCGAGAGGGGCGTTCGACGATCGATGCCGTAATGCGCCTTAGGGCCGTGACCGAGGAGGCCGTGAGCTGCGGCGGAGTGGTGTTGGCAGTGTCCTTGGACATCGCCAACGCCTTCAATAGTCTGCCATTCAGCTGCATCAGGGAAGCGCTCCGCTACCACGGAGTGCCGGAGTACCTGAGGCGGCTGGTGGCAGACTATCTTGAGGAGCGAACCGTCATGTACGAGGACCGAGATGGCGTCTTGAGACGCAGGGCCATGTCGTGCGGTGTTCCGCAGGGGTCTGTCCTAGGACCACTCCTGTGGAACATTGGATACGACTGGGCCCTACGAGGGCGTCTCCCCCCCGGGCTGGGTGTACTCTGCTACGCAGATGACACTTTAGTCACGGCCCGGGGGCTAACTTCCAGGAGGCGGCGCGCCTGGCCGCCACGGGAGTTTCCCTGGTGGTCGGGCGCATTGAGGCGTTGGGTTTGCGGGTGGTCCTGGATAAGACGGAGGCCCTATTATTCCATGGGCCCCGTCGTGGTCCACCCGCCGGCGCCTCAATCGAGGTCGGCTCGGTCCTCGTACCGGTCCGGGCCCAGATGAGGTACCTGGGTCTGGTCCTAGACGGTAGGTGGCTCTTCGACGAGCACTTCCGACAGCTTGGTCCGAAGCTGGTGGACACTGCCTCCGCCCTAGGGCGACTTTTGCCCAATTTGGGCGGAGCCAGTGTTCCCACGAGGCGGCTGTACGCGGGGGTTGTCCGGTCCATGGCGCTTTATGGTTCACCGGTGTGGGTGGCGGCTCTGACCGCCCCGAATAGGGCGCGCCTCTGGCGCCCCCAGAGGATATTGGCGGTCAGAGCCATACGCGGATACCGCACGGTGTCCACCGAGGCGGCTTGCGCCTTGGCCGGAACACCCCCGTGGGATTTGGAGGCGGAGGTGCTCGCCGAAGTTTATCGGCGAGTGGCTGACTAAGTCTGGGTGTTCTTTGTGTCCGTTTCATGTATGTTTGTAAAGTCCCCCGCGACACAGGAATGTATTCCTAATGCGGGCGTTGTCTTTTAAAAAAAGATAAAGATAAGATATAAGTGAAGAAATGTGGAATTTACAATACACACACCTGTAAACGTATGATAATATCATCATCATCAACAGCCTTTAACAGTCCACTGCTGGACATAGGCCTCTCCTCCGCCACGCTGGCCAGACGGGTTGGTATAGGGTTTGTTTGGTCAAGTTTTCCTTCTCTCTGCAGTGCAGTTGTCCTGTGCAGTTTGTTCCCTTAGTCGGCTCTTACGACACCCATGGGCTGAATAGGGGTTTTGACATTCCGTATTCTTAATCCGTCACCACACCAACGAATATACATGATAGTATATTTACTGGAAAACACACACACAAACTTGACCAGGAATTACCAGGACCAGTAAATGCATCTTCCTTTCCTACATTTTGCTCGTCTCTACGCATCACGTGTCTATGCCAGGATCACCTGTTGGTTCTCAATCTTTCATCACTAATGTACTATGCCTGGCCTGTTGGTCTTGTGGTTAGTGACCCTAACTAGAGTCGTGGGCTCGGCTCCCACGCAGGACAAATATTATTGATTCTGTGTCTAGGTGTAATCTATAATCTTTTACTTTATTCTTTCTTTACTTAAAAAAAGACATCTCCGCATTATGAATATATCGTGTATCTCATAAATATACATAAAACGGACACAAAGAACACCCAGACTCAGAACAACAATTTGTGCATCACACGGAGTGTCATCCCATGTGGTTATTGAAACCACAACACTCAGCGTAGAAATTTCTTTTTGTCTGTAAGCCTGTCTGTCTGTTTGTTCCGGGTAATCTTCTAAAAGGCTAGACCGATTTTAATAATATTTTACTACCAAGTAGCTGTCTATATAAGGAGTAACTTAGGCTAATTTTCTTCTCAGAAAAACTCTTTAAAATTTTACCCGGTCCGTAAATCGAACCATCTAAGGCAGCGCTTTTTAAATTCCACGCGACCAGGTACCAGCTCGTCTATAATATGTATGTATTTAGAAATATATAAGCATGTCTATCAGCAAGCTGGTTACTAGTTCAGGTTCTGCTTAGTTTTGGATCGAACTGCCGCTTGTGAGAGGTTCCAAGTTATTATTATTATTCATTCCTGACCTTGTCCATGATAGTAACAGCAATTAAAAAAATAATTTAACAAGTAACGATTAGTGTTACACAATCGCAAAAATATGCAGCCAATTTTTCCTTATTCCGGTAAATGTATCTTTTGATAAAACTTTTAAACGCGTATCAATCAGTGTATTTTCGTATATCGATAAAGAAATAATCTTTCTACTTAACTAGATTAGATACGCTTACTACTTAGTACAAATTATTTGAGAGTTCCGTTCTGCTAACAAGGAACCTTTAAAATTACGGAATGTCCGTCCGTCCGCGACGTAGCTTAGCGATTTTAGTACCTACTAGAAAGCAGTAATAGGCAAGTATATCTCTCCATTACTGCTTTCTAGTTGCACCTAGGTTTCGCCCTAGCGATGGCTCTTTTATCCCTTAAAAATCCCTTTGCATCTCCAGCTCCTTGGGGATGTAGAAGCCAAGAGTATTTTACTAATCCCACCCACACGCCCACCACTGTAACTCCTGTACACCAGGATCCACAGCAGTGACCCACGTACACACCGAGTTATGACACTCGGGAAGTCCCAGGAAGAAATTAAACTGTCTTGGACCCCGCAACGAAATTAATCAGAAGAAAATTGGAGGAGTTGGAAATACAGTAAATCCACTTTCCTCCTTAGCAAAGCGGGAGACAAAATGAAGTAAAATAGGCATACACCCTTTTAAACAGGGAAGCACCACGGCCACAAAATATTACGGGTCCTACATGAGCTATATTTGATTTCTATACTATGTATGGCAGAATCGCCTAAACGCATCTCTTTCTTCATAAAGCTCCGCCAGCCGTAGAAGGAAGCCAGGAGTATGTGGTGTTTCGACTAAAAACCACCCCGACGGCCGGACTCAGCGCCCGGAGGCTACCCGGAGGACCCGGACCATGTTATTTCAGATCCCCCGGATCGACGCCGCGCCTAGTAAAGCCCTATCCCGGAGAAGCTGCGGGCTTCCCTCGCCTATCGGCCCAATTAAGAAATATGTTGCAGCTCGATCGCATTTTTGCGACCAGGCCGCCATCCTATCGCCTACCGCAGCAGTTAATCTGCCACCAGAGGTCCCCTCCCTCTGGCAGCCTGCGGCGCATTAAAGTCGGTTATATTTTTTAAAGTCGAATTACTATTTTATTGAAGGACTCGTGGCTAAATGGTAACCAAGTAGATTAACACGTTGGAAAGTTAAGCAATCCTAGTCAGGTCAGTATATGGATGGGTGACCATTGAGACACCTCCGGTGGCCATACGAACATCTGTGGGAATCGTTACGGGTGTTTGGAGCCCTAAAAAATCTAACAGTCTTTCTACATAACTTTGATTTCGCGTAGTACTTGGGTTGTGAAGGTCTAATGGTAGTCGCAATCGAAAAATCAAAGTTCAGCCGTAAATGCTTTGGAATAAAGTCTCGGAGAAACAAATAATTATTTAATTTAACATGCTTTAAAAATATCATTTTTTTTCTGTAAATTGCATGTATTGAGCAGAAATGGCCGCTCGACCGGATTAATACCACAATTTCCAGTGCACCTACTCAGACATTTCACCAACACCCAAAGGTTGACTGGGAGAAAATGCCTGTGGCATTAAATCCGCCAACATATAAATAAATTATTTACTCACAAATTACAACTCAATTGTACAAATTGAGTTGTAATTTGTGAGTAAATAATTAAAATAAATAAAAAAACCTGCTTGGTAAATGCTTTTGGCAACGCACTTTTGTACTTTAAATTGCATGTGTGCATGTGCGGTGGTAATGACTTACCAATCAGGTGACCAGTTGTCCTTTGAACTATTAAATAGGTGTCATATTAACAACACCTTAAAAATGAACAGCTTTTGTCATAGACATCTCAATACGTTTAAAATAACGGTGCCTTAAAATAGCCCTTTCCGAACAATTATTCTAGATAATTCCAATATCCTATACAAATATGTAGGTATATTTATAGGTAATCATAATTAGAAGTAAAAAAGGGTAGAAGCATACACTTAAGGATATAAGAGTTCGTCCTTTTGCATTCAGATTGCCTAATACGCAACTAGAATTAGCATGGAGGGAAAAATAAATTGTAGCTTAATTAAATAACATATTTATATAAATAATATTATATATTAATACCTTTTTTGAGTGCGGGTATTCCACAAAAATCATATAAATTATAAGAAAAATAAAAATAATTACACTTCACTATGGACACTGTAGATTTTTCACAGAGCGCGGTAAAATTTTAAATTGAATGACATTGACAATCAATTTAAAAAAAAGTGTTATTTATGGTTATTTTTGGTAGGTGCGTTTTCAAATATTTGCATTATTTTATTGGCAACCAATTGTTTTTGGAATAGATTAGGTAAGTGTTGCTATTTAAAGTTTGTTAATTTATATTATTTGGTTTATTTTTAGTTTGGTATTCTATTATTTTCGTTATATTGTTACGCGTTGGTTTTGTTAGCGCACGATCACATACTGGCTGTATTCTTCGTTTTAGTTTGACTGTTTGACAAATGAAATGAATGGAGTAGACATTTCTAAATATTTTATTAAAAAAAAAGCTAATGATTTTATGAGATACTTTTAATAATGTGCAACTTATCATCATCATGATCTTCTTTCACCCTCTTCTAATTTTCTTTGGTTGGTGTACTTATCGCAAGAAGGTTTAGCTGGTTTCTTTAATGGCCGGCCACTTGCCTTACGCTAACACTCTATGTCAATATCATCGTTTCCAAAGAAAGAAGAAAAATTAGGTTTAGGAAAACGGATAGGTGAAGGTCGCCAGACCAAGACTGCAGTAGCTCAACGTACTGATGTAGAAGCAATTACGACAAAGATACTCATAGGCAACAGTCCCAATCTAAAACTAATCTATAAGATGTTTATAATATGTACGGTAGTAAATGCTTCATTATTAAATAAATAAAAGATAATTTTATCATAAAAAATACAGATTTATTTAATCAATTACTGAAAAATAAAATGTCAGAAATGTACAGCTACTTTGTTTGACGTTTGTTATGAGAGACTGAAGTAGGTAAGGAATACCTTTGTTACAGGTTAGCAACGCTCCATCCCTTGATACATTACTTAGTCAAAATCAGACTATTTTCATTTGATAAAATTTAATAATTGAAATCGTCTTTTATATGTTGACTTTAAAGTCATAGATCAACATACACAATAGCAATAATCTGTTTTGTCAAATATTTAGCAAAATGAATCCAATCCAGTATAAGCCCATTTTCAAGGGGTTGAGCTTTATGAGAAGAAAGGGAAAACAACTACGAATAATAATTGCCACGAGAAAATAAACTTATAGACACTATTTTTTAAATTACAGATACAGGCGCATTGTTTAATATACTACAACATTGTTTTATGTGCCAGTATTTCAGTAATTAAGGACTAAAAGTTAAAAAGCAATGAAAGGAAAACAAGATACCTAAAGAATAAAGATGGAATAGAATTTAAAGTGAAGTAAAACATAAATATCCGTGTGATGACGGATTAAGAATACAAATTGTCACCACCCCAATTCATCCCGTGGGTGTCGTAAGAGCCGACTAAGGGAGCAAACTAAGCAGGACAACAGCACTGCAAAGAGAAGGAAAACTTGAAACAAACCCTATACCAACCCGTCTGGCCAGCGTGGTATAGTAGGCCAAAACCTCCTTTCTAAGGAGAGGCCTATGTCCAGCAGTAGACTAGTATAGGCTGTTGATATGATATGATATATGAAAACATAAAAAATGGGAAAAATATATCAAAACACACTAGTCAAAAGAAAAACATTACGTGTAAACTAACAGAAACTATTTTATAAACAAGTTAATCAAATAAACAGCAAAAAGAAGATTAGAGTAAGAGGTAAGTATAGACTAGAGCATTTACTAGTAACAGAACACTTCGAATTCGCTGTTTTATAATATGTTTTGTTTCCCCGATTTTTTGTGACAACCTGATTTTATAAACTAACGAGCATTTTGGTGTAACATTTTATCGAGCAAAAGCATGACCTTGGGTGATGGGGATAGCAGTTGGTGATGTGCGCGGGGCGAGGGATGAAGAACGAGGTAGTTAGTTACTTTTTTTTATTATTTAGGTTATCAAGACAAACGCAACACACGTGATTTGTAGGTGCGACATTTCAACAAAGAGTTTAGGCAAGCTAGAAAGAAATGTTACAGGTAAATGCTCACACGCTGTGAGTGAGCGTTACATTACATTAAAATGCTCTAGTCTATGCCCAACTTAATGTAAAACTTCTGAAAGATCAAGTGAATTTTGTTGAAATTATTGCGACCATCTGAAAAATGTCATCAGTAATATACAAATTAAAAATCGGGCTTGTGTTGTGTTAAAACCATATCTAAAATCCGATCTCGGTAGCTGAGTGAAAAATTTTAAAAGATGCAGCTACCGAATCCGGATGAAACAAAAACTTAAGATACACATCAATTATATTATCAGTGGCCCTAACTTATCATAGACACACTGTTTTTTACTGACTGCACGAATGGCGCAGTGGTTTAAGCGCCCACCTCGCCACCACCCTTAATTGTTCGAACCCGTTATGAGACATCACTTTGATGTGATTGTGATTGTGATCCACAAATTGTTGTTCTGAGTCTGGGTATTCTTTGCATTTCAGGGTTGGTCTAGTTTCAGAATAGTCTCCGTTAGACTATTCTTTTAGGTACGTGCGTACCGGTGTCAAACAATTAAATAACATTATTTGTAACTATATTGTAAGAAAGATTGTTAAATAAAGGCTATTATTATTATTACTATTCTTTAAGGAGTGAAGTGAGGTATTGTTACAGTACAAGATTGATTTATTTAGCTGTAACATCCTCTTCACGCCTCCCTTATTCTTGTCAACGCCAACCGAGGGCTGTTCTTAATATAGACAGTTCGCCGCACTCATATAATAATCTATTTAGATTTCTGCAACGATAATGCAACTGTTATGTGTAATACAATGTCTCATCTTTAATTTAATATTAACACTGTGTAATTTAATATTAATATTAATGAGATATTAATAGTAATTAGATACCTACCCAGTAAAGTTTATTATAATTATTTATATTTTTGTCTCGCTTTTAAGACACCTTCATCTGACCAAAAGTTTAGTAAACCCATGCATGATAGGGCTAAATCATTCAAATACTATTTGTGTTATAATTTTATCATTTTTTTTGTTTTCCAAACATTTTAGTTAGCTTTCTTCGAAAATCGCCATAAATCAGAGCACGAAAATTTAAAGAGTTAAATATGAGTGAGTGATAATGACAAGCAAATTTCAAAACGCCACCACAAAGGATTCTCTTTCGTCTCGTCTTACTCGAAATGAAATCGTATAAATCGTAAAAAATATACAGTACGTGTAATATATTAAAGTTAAATCAATCTCAAGAAGATGCCGCCGCCAGGAGAAATGAGCGGAATATGGAAGTATTAAAAAAAATAGAAAATGATCCAGCTTCGTATAAAAATTGTTTCAAAATACTGAAAAGAAGAGGGAACAGGAAACGTTTTTTTTTTGCCAAACTTAGCAACACAAACAAAACACTCCATTCAGGTTTTTCATAAATGTATTAAAAAATACTCGATACTTTCAGGTATTGATACTTTTTATTCGATACTTTTTTAGTGTCGACACTTTCGAAATTTTGCGTATCCCTACTTACGTCCATTGAAATGATTGTTATCGGTTAGGTTCGGACTAAAAAGCCCGAAAAATGATGTCTCTTATAAAATTCTGTCATTTACTTTAACACATTAATATATAAATAATAAACATAAGGTATAATAATATACGGGCTTTTAGAATAACATACATAAATCAGTAAAACTGTATTCAATATGTAAATACAAAATAATGAAATCGAATTCTCTTAAGAATCGGATATTGTAGTTATCGATTTCTTTGACCCACTCTCTATTCATCAATCTGTTAGAACTGTCAAACGGTACCTCTTAGATTAAATGGACTATAGATCCTCTGCATATCTAAAATGGTTTATTAACTTTGCATTTATATTTAGTCCATAGTTGAACCATTCGAGACTTCTGAAAACGTGTTTTAGAGCTACCGAGAAGAGTTTAGGTGATAATGGGTCTCCCTGTCTAACTCCTCTTTTTATAGGAAAGTCTTCACCTACCCCGTCTGTTCGTATGTTGGCTTTCGTGTTTTTTTAAATGTTGGTAATGAGACGATTTTTTTTTGTCCACTCGTTGAACTGAATTCAAATTTATACGAGTAGATATAACAGAGTACCTAACAATCCATTGCAACAGTATGAGATATTGTGTTGATGATCATTGTCTTCAAGTGCAGGAGAATAGATCTTTAGCCCGATACCTATAAACAGCTTCAAGGCAACCTTAGCAATAAACAAGCTAATCATTGAAAAAAAAAATACGTGGTGGAGCGTGGTGTAAAAAAGAAGTAATTATAATTATTAAGTATATCAATAAATAACCTATATATTTATAGCAACTTCAGGGATCTGGAGAGAATAGGTATGCGTAAAGCCACTTAGTTCTAAACCAAACTATGTATAAATAACAAAACTTGCAACACCACAGGCTGTTGTCATGCTTGTCAGTTGTCAGAATGTTAGTAAGTTATTAAGGTTATGTATTCATAAAGAAGTGGCCACGGTGCTATAAACATAAAGATTAGTTTGATTTATAACATAGTTAAAGGGTTTTACTGTGTAAAATGTCTCCGTCGCAAGGTCCAGTCAAGAAATTAGATGACAAATTCGTGGATAAAATCGGCAAATTTGTTGCTGACATCAAAAATGGGTTAGTATGTTGTTGTCATATTGTTTCTGTTAAGTTGAAGAATAATCTTCATAAAAATAGTATAAATTTCTTCATTTGCCTCACATAGCATCTAAAAAATGTAACTGTAACAGTAAATTAAAATTTTAAGATGAATTTCCTTACACGAAAACTGAACTTTGTACATATTATGGATTTGTTGCATCAGCTATTATAGAAATGCATCGTGTCGTTGACCTTTTTCTTCCATACGTCATCAGAATTAACTATGTATATTGGTTTTATGATATCCATAATATTATATTATAAAAGACCCTTTTAAGCTTAAGTACGGAAGCTTTATAGAAAGTTTTTGATGGAGTCATCAGAATAACGCTTTAAGGAGTGTCCATATTATTTTATATATTGATATTTACACTATAATATAGCACATATAAACTCTTATAACATTTGGTTGGTTGCTATGTTGGTGCAATGCAGTAACCATCACATCATGACTTGTTTGGTTGTTTGCCCACAAGCAGACACGTCATGGACTATCTATGTATACCATAAAAGACGGACCTTCCACCAGACTTGTCTTGGGTTGTATGCAACAACTGACCAAGATGCTGAGGCTAGAATGGATTTGATGAAACAATCAAAATATGTATTGGCCTCTGGGTATCTAGATCTATCTACTATCTAGTATAGACTCAGACAGTCTCCAGTCTCAGAGGTCTTCCTCCTTAGCCTCTGGGTTTTTACCCTTCTACCTTATTTATTTTTTCTAGTTATTAATAAATTAAAAATATACACGTCATTGTTCCAGCAAATTGAAAGGATCAAACAATGTGGCTTTATCAATGGTCACCTTGTTGGAGAACATTATCAGCGAGTCACAGCATGCAACTGCCTAGTAAGTTTACTTTAATTCTTTCACATGGTCGTTATCGTCGTCCTATTCTTACTGTGCAGAGGGCCTGGTGACCTGTAACTGGTTTAATTTTTTTTAACCTACATCTCGCAAAAAATGAATTATTTTGTCTTAAGGCATCTATTTGTTAAAAGAGAATAAACCTTATTATTATTATAAAAAGTATAACAAAGGGTTTGATTCCTACCCAGGACAAATATTGTGGGGTATTGTGTCTAGGTGTAATTAGTATTATATGCATGTATGTAAAAATATATAAGTATGTTTATCAGCAGTCTGATGTGTCAAACTATTATAATTTACTTCTCTTCCAAAACAGTCTTACGAGAGATTCTTATGATTTTTTTACTTGCCTTTATAACAGAGCTAGGTACTTAATTCAAAAATGTAATGACTCAATATACCTTTTATGACTTATAGACAAATGAATGAAAGAGTGATGGAATGAATGTTATTTATATAGAGATATTCATTCATTCCTTCACTCTCTCATTCATTTTTTAGGGAAATGATTGTTAAATGCTAAGGCTACGGCTTGGCTTGACTTTCAGATTCAGATTCATCAGATTCAGATTGTTTATTTGCATAACACAGGTATTAATTACATGGTGTTCATTCACAACAGGTTCACTGTGCTTTACCACTATGGGTGTGCAAATTTTCAATTTGTACATTTATAATTGCATATAATTTAAACATAAAATAACCTATAGGTATATTATTAGCATCATTGATTACTATAATAATATTGTGATACATACAATGTCAACATTCAAAGTGAAACTATAGTCAAAATAATAAATTAATGTCAGGAAGAAAAAACAAATAATTACAAAAAATAAAACACTACAAATTGTTAGAGATAAAGTCCAATACATTATAATAACATTTTTTAATGAGGAGCTTTTTTAATTGTGTCTTAATGTACTTTATAAGTTTAATGGATACAATAGTAAACATACACTACAAACTCCACACTAGACATCCAGATAATATATCCTTAATCATAGCACTTAAGTAAAAAATTTTTCCGATAAAAATTCTGTTACACTGTAGTAAGTTTTATCTACTAGAAATTTACGTAGTTTACTCTTAAATACAACTGTTTCCAAATCTTTCCACCCGCCCGGCAGTTTATTAAAGATTAGTGGTCCCATACAATAGACACTTTTACGCATTAACATGCTTTGACAACTTTAATGCGTAAAAGTGTCTATTGTATGGCACCACTAATCTTTCTTTCGCATAACTATTCCCTTATTGTATTGGGGGCAAAACAAACAGATTTATTACCTGATGGTAATTGACTTTTGGTGTTCATGGACTATTGTAAGTCAAGAGTCACAACTACGCTGCCGCCGTTTGAGCCCCAGTTTTTTTTTATGGTATAAGGGGGCACACAAGCAGATGGGTCACCTGATGGTAAGCAACTACCTATGGACTTGGAGTCCCTCCCGCTCGGGTCAGCGGGGGATTTGGACTCCGGTAACCTCACACACTCAGTGAAAGGCAACGAAAGAATTGCTTAGCACTGATTTTCGAACAGAATTAGGGGGAGGAGAGGTTTCGAGCTTGTGTAACCTCACTCCCTAGGTGAAAAGCAGAAGAATTGTTTTCTGTTAGGCCATGCTATTCTATTTGTGACGAAGTGGGGCTCTTCCACTGCAAATAAATATAAATCTTATTCAGAAAAGTTTCTTTCCGTATTACTTAAATTGATTTGATTATCATTATTGTATAGTTATGTCAACAACATTGAGTTTAAATCAGAGTATGTCATTCCAGTGAGCTGTTAAGCCTGGTGCGTTCAGCTGGCAGACGCGTGGCTGCAGCACTTCCCCACCAGCTCGCAGCTTCCAACGTTGCTCGAAGAATACTGCGCGCAATCAGAGATGAGAACCGAGCTTCTGCTAATCAGGTACGTTATTTGAAAATGCATTTTGATTAAAATGAGAAAATTCGCAGAAGAGTGGTAATTGACAATACGGGACCCTAAGGCAGTCTCCACTTTAACACATGTCGGTTCCAGCGACCATCAGTCAGCCTGGGGACATGACTGGCCCATTTCCACTTCAGTGTACTAATTCTCCGTGCGATGTTGGTTACTCTAATTTTCTGCCCAATAACTTAAATAATTTTTGTGGATCAGAGAAACATCCAGCATACAATTCCTACAAATAATGTTGTGTTGAGTGCGGGGACGCAGTAGCCAGGAATATGTGGTGTTGCCACTAAAACCCACCCCGACGGACGGTTTCAGGTGCCCTACTCCGAGGAGGACCCGGACCATGTTATTACAGGCCTCCTCCCGGATCGACAATGTTCCTAGTAATGCCTCGGGGATGCCGCGGGCTTCCCTCGCCTATAGGCCCAATCAATATGCGGTCTGATCGCATTTTTGCGCCAGGCCGCAATTCTATCGCCTACCTACAGTTACTCTGCCACCCCCACTCTGCCAGCCTGCGGCCCCTAGTACTATTATATATGTATATTTTGATGTATGCTTATCAGCAGTCTGGTTGCAATCAATTTATTGTTCTAGAGTGGAGAGGCATCTGGCGAGAGTTTGCAACGATTAGTTCTAGCGACGAGCGCCAGACGCGCCACCATTGGGACCACTCACCATGACCTCCGAGAACCTTTGAGGGATCATATCGCTGAGGTAATCACTATCACCGCATTGTGAACTCTATACTTTGGGTATAAGGTCCATATTTAGACGATTATATGTCTATCAAAACAAATTGTAGGTACATTAAATATGCACTAGATACAAAATTAGAATTTATCAACAATATTGTATTATTAGTGACAAGAGTACTATTAACATATACCCTTATGGGTTCAAATGAGTAACCTACTGGATGAAATTAGATTTCACCACTCAATCCCAAGCTTTTCTCACTCTTTATCTCAATTCACAGCTCCGCACAGAACTGGAGTCCTCATCATCGACAGTGTGCTCAGCAGCCCGAGAACACGTTCACGCTGATGAGCTGATACTAACGTATGGAGCCAGTGCCCTAGCTGAAAGGTTCCTCAGGACTGCAGCCTCCAGGAGATACAAGCTGATACTGGCTGAGGGTACAGACGTTCAAGAGGTATGTTGCTGTTTATATGTTAAAATGTGACAGTAACAGTAAAAAAAAACGTAATGTCTAATGGTTGAATTTCAGATAATAGACGATCTCTAACTAATATTTTGCTTACACGTTAAGGTAGCTTTTCCAATAACCCACGTTGGGTGTTGTGGTTTCGATTCCCATATAAGTTAAAAAAAACATCTACTTCATTATTATTGTTCTAAGTCTGGTGTGACCTTTTATGATTCAGAGTCCCGGGATTTAGTAACTATAATTCGTGTGGTGACGGATTAAGAATACGGAGTGTCACCACCCCTATTCATCCCGTGGGTGTCGCAAGAGCTGACTAAGGGAGCAAACGCAGGACAAAATCACTGGAAAGAGAAGGAAAACTTGAAACAAACCATATACCAACCCGCCTGGCCAGCATGGTATAGTAGGCCAAAACCTCCTTTCTAAGGAGAGCCCTATGTCCAGCAGTGGACAATTAACGGCTGCTGATGAAGTCTGGGTGTTCTGTATGCCTGTTGTCTGAATGTTTGTGAAGACCCAGTGACACAGAAATCATTCCTAGTGAGAAAGTCTACTTGAAAGAACCATTCATGGTCCGTATGGCGGTATCATGGTAGTTGACGACAACACTGGCCGGCCAGCAGAATAGTATCGGTTTTCTTTGCACACATTAAAGGATCTTGGCGCGCTCCGCAAACAGTATTCACACGTTGGTACACATTTACATTAAAATTAAACTTACTAAATAAACTGCTCCGCAATAATCTGCTGCTAAAATTCCACGTCCATCTTTTATCAACTAATGTGAAATTAAAATCCTACATTTTAGCCCTGCAAGCTCTCCCAACACCTTAACCCAAGTGCTGTTCTCGTGCTTGAGGAATATCAAGCACCAGAACAGCTGAACTGGTCTGGATGAAATTTGATACTCTGTTATAACACAAGCCACTTTTTATCACGAGAAAAAAATTGTTTCCAGAGTCACGCTATGGCAGCGAGGCTGAGTGCAGCGGGCGTGTCTGTGACCATCATCAGCAGTGCTGCCATCTTCGCTGTCATGTCACGTGTCAACAAGGTACTGTAGGCAAAGTTTAGGGAATAAAATTAAATTTATTAATAAAAACTGAAATGAACTTTTAATGTTTGATTGGGTCTGGGTGTTTCTATGTATAATAAGTATGTATTTAGGAAAAAAGTATATATGTATTTATATCTGTTGTTTAGTACCCATAGTACAAGCTCTGCTTAGTTTGGGACTAGATGGTGTTGTGTGAATGCGGTAGAATATTATTATTAATTATTATAGGGGTTCTATTATAAGAAACACAATTTAAATCGCAGTATTGTATAGTATTTTAGTATGTTTTTTTTTTGTTTTAAATATTATTTCGTAAGGAAAATGTAGTACATAATAGTTAACACAGAAATTAATTAAGATGAAGAACAACGCAGGACAAAAGCACTGCAAAAAAAAGGAAAATTAATCTTAAAAATAACAATACTTTAATACAGTATATTGTAATACCTGCCACCGAAAGGGGTTTGGAACTGTTATTCCATAATACAGGTTATTCCATAACCTAGCTAGGAGGGTAGTGCTTTGACCACTGATTGTATCACATCACATCAACAGCCTATAATAGTCCACTGCTGGACACAGGCCTCTTCTTAGACAGGAGGTTTTGGCCTACTATACCACGCTGGCCAGACGGGTTGGTATAGGGTTTGTGTCAAGTTTTTTTTCTCTTTTGCAGTGTTGTTGTCCTGCGAAGTTTGCTTCCTTAGTCGGCTCTTACGACACCCACGGGATGAATAGGGGTGGTGACATTACGTATTCTTAATCCGTCAAAACACGGATCATAATAACAGATAGATAATTCTTGATAAGAATTTTAATTGTGAGAGTGACACAGGGTACATAAACATTCGTGGGGGGGGGGGGGGTCGTCTACTCGTCTGTAGATGACCCGAGGTATGTCGGGGCACCAGGGACTTCCTTTCTAGGGTATACCTGGTTCCCCGGCTATTAGTACCCGAGACGGCGTGCGGTTTTAGTCGGTTCGAGTCCGACATGCCACCGACAGGTGGTATCCGAGGGGATTTCCGCACGGAAAAAATAAAATAAAAAAAAGGGTACATAAACATTTAAAAAATTAAAATCACCGGCTTTTTTTGTTCTTTTTTTTTTAAATTAGCTTGTTAAGAAAACTGTTTTGTGTGTGTATGTTAAGTCCTGTTCCAGCGTACAACCGCCTGAGCAAGGGTAATGAAGAGTGTGTATTTCCAGGTGGTGGTGAGCGTGTCAGCCGCCCTAGGGGGGGGCGCGGCGCTGCTGGCGGGGGGGGGCGCACGCCGTCACGCAGGCCGCCAAGTACTACAGCGTGCCGGTCAGTGCTCATTCCTTATTCAATACTTAGTTTATTAGGTGTGTTACATTAACCAAAAAAAACAGTGACATTCCGGGAGTGCCGACAGAAGTGAAAGCTTAAAAATTTTAAAATTTTTGATTATAACTGGAATGATTTTTTGAATGTTTATATTATATATAGTTAAATTATCAATGTATTTCAACCCAAACTCAACTCTCTTGTAAACGGGGCCAATATATGTAGATACTTATATACATAGGTGGCGGTAACGGTAATAGTGTTGCGAGTTCAATGGTTTTTCCCATCTCAAAAAATACATTCTTCTGTTTGTTGTTCAAAAATGCTCTACGCACCCAAAGATGTATTTACCAGGCCAGCCAGCCTGGTGATGTCATGGCCTCACAGAATACCGCTTTTCAGCAATTGTTTTTGATTAAGTGAGTGAGGTAATAGGAGGGCTAAACCCCCTACCGTCCACTCCTGAGGAGGGGACAGAAATCATTATCATCAACGGCCTTTAATAACGCACTGGCTGGACACAGGCCTCTCTTTAGAATGGAGGTTTTTGGCCTACAATACCACGCTGGCCATACGAGTTGGTATATTGTCTTTGCATTTCTGTTTGCTCCCTTAGTCGCCTCTTACGACACCCACGGGATGAACAGGGGTGGTGATCACACTCCGTATTCTAAATCCGTCACCACACGAATTATAATAATTTAAGTTATGCTATTTAAGTGTGCCTGGTTGAAAATTCAGGCAATTTAAAAGTTTGACTGACTGATGTTCTAGTGGTTAGTGACCCTGACTGCTACACCAGAGGTTTGATTCCCAACCAGTATAAATACTTGTGTGATGAGCATAATCATTTGTTCTGTATCTAGGTGTAATTTATCTATAATATGTGTGTCACACATCAACAGCCTATACTAGTCCACTGCTGGACATAGGCCTCTCGTTAGAAAGGAGGTTTTGGCCTACTATACCACGCTGACCAGACGGGTTGGTATAGGGTTTGTTTCAAGTTTGTTGTCCTGCTTAGTTTGCTCCCTTAGGCGGCTCTTACGACATCCACGGGATGAATTAGGGTGGTGACAATTTCAATCAATCAATCAATCAGTTTATTTTCATTGCGAACATGGGTTTACAATTAGGTGTTACAGTTATAATATTTTTTTCTGCCACATTCTACCTTCAGGCATGCAATAAGATAACATTAATAACGAGTTGGGCTTATTTAATACATCATACGAGGTCAGAATTCTATTTTATGTCAATATCAATTAAAATAACAATTACAATAATATTATTAAAAAAATGAAAAATGTCATAATCATAATAAACAATGTATCACATTTATTAAAAAAGTGTATTAATAGAGGGTATGGTGTAGTTATTAAAAACATGCATTCTATTATATTTTCTCCGTTAAAAACTCAGTTACAGAATAGTATGCTTTTATTTCTAAAAATTCTTTTAACTTGCTCTTGAATGCACTTATGCTCAAGTTTTTCCATAGTTGCGGTAAATGGTTATAAATTACTGGAGCCATACAGAAAACACTTCTACGCATAAGCACAGTTTTTGCTTGGAGTAGGCGCAGTCTACTATTATCACGCCTGTTCCGTGTAACCGTATCCTCAAGCCGCGGAAATAAGCCTGGATTTGTTTTAACAAACATTGACATTTCCAAAATATAAATGCTTGGCAACGTCAATACTTTATACCTCTGAAAGTAAGTTTTACAGCTATCACTTGTTTTTAGTTTAAACATTGACCGTATGCATCTCTTTTGACACTTAAAAGCAATTAATGTATCTATAGAGTTACCCCAGAAAATGATGCCGTAGCGTAAATTTGAGGCAACTAAACCGTAGTATGCGGTCATCACTGTTTCTGTATTGACGATTGACGTTAACGTATGCAAAGCGTATGCAGAACTACATAATTTTTTGCAAAGCGTCTCTATATGTGATTTCCAATCTAGTTTTTTATCTATCGTTAACCCGAGGAACTTCGAAGTCGTAACATTTTCTATACTATGATTGTCAATGTTTATATTTTGGTATATATAACTGATTGGAGCGATCCGTTGACTGAAATGTATAATCTTAGTTTTATTTAAATTGATTTTTAAATTGTTAATGTCAAGCCAGTTTATTATGGATGTCAAGGAATTCGTAATGTCATATTTATATTGAGTTATATCATTATTACAAGAGATAATTTGTATTCTTAATCCGTCACCACACGGACTATGTGTGTATTTAGTTATAAATAAGTATGTTTATCAGCAGTCTGGTTACCATAGTACAGGCTCTGCTTAGTTTAAGATCAGACTGACGTGTGTGAGATGGTTGAATTTTTTATTATCAACCAGGTTTTTAATTGTGATGTTTTATTCAATACAGGTGCTAGCTCTCGCACCCCTATACAAGTTGTGTCCGATCCACGCCAGTGATGATTCTCACTTCAACACCCTCATAGCACCCACCACAGCCATCCCTTACGAGTAAGTATTTCTGTGCTTTCTCTTTTTTATCATACACGGATGGCGTAGTGGTTTAAGCGGTCGCCACGCCGCTTCCTACCACGCTGAGTGTTGTGGGTCCGATCCCCACATGGGACGACACTTTGTGTGATCCACAAATTGTTGTTCCGAGTCTGGGTGTTCTTTGTGTCCGTTTTATGTATGTTTGTAAAGTCCCCTGCGATACAGGATATATTCTTAATGTGGGATATTTGGTCTAGCCATCATCATCTTCTTAATACCCTTTTGATTAATTTCGTTGCGGGTTCCAAGACAGTTAAATTTCTTCCTGGGACTTCCCGAGTGTCATAACTCGGTGTGTTCGTGGGTCACTGCTGTGGATACTGGTGTACAGGAGTTACAGTGGTGGGCGTGTGGGTGGGATTAGTCCCTTTAAAAAGAAAATACCCTTTTGCCCAAAGTTATTTAGGGTTGAACAATGGGCAACTATCGTCAACGCATAAGACATAAGGACAAATTGCACATAGTGGCTAGCAAGATACATCTAATACATGAAAGTATATTCTACAAAAATATTCCGAGAGATATCATCAAGGTTGAAGAAATTACCCCCACCAGAGTTTACAGCGGGGTGGTGTGTCGGAATCGGACCGACTAAAACCACACGGTGTGCCACAGAAACCCTACACCAACCCGTATGGCCAGGGGCTAATGGCCATAGGAGGGATCCGGGAACTGCTGTTATAAAGACAACCGGAGCCCTCCTAGCGCCTGCCCGCAATGATGATAATCAGCAAGATTAAAGAAATTACTGTGTTTAAAAAGAAACAGTTAAAGATGACATGACAGGTCTCTGCTCCGTTACTCTATGCCCTTTTTTTTTTGACGGGGTGTAAAATCCCTACGGATCTCCTGTTCCTCGGGGACTCAGGAGCTAGGAGTATGTGGTGATTCCACTAAAAACCACCCCGACGGCCGGCCTCAGGTGTCCTACTCTGGGAGGACCTGGACTATGTTATTTCAAGTTCTCCCCGAATTGACACCATGCCAAAAAAGGCCCTATCCCAGGGGAAAAAACACTTACCCCTCAATTTCGTGTTAATGCAATCTGGCCGCCATCCTATCCCCTACCCGCTACCGCAGCATTCAATCTGCCACCAGAGGTCTCCACTCTCTGGCGGCCCGCGGCTCCGTCGGCGACTGGTATCCTCTACGCTCGGGATCGGCCCTCTCCCGATGCCGTTCAGCGGTCTCTTTCTGGAGCATTACAGCTTTACAGAAAGAGACAACTGCGCCCCATCCCTCCTCACCCGCCAGCATGGCAGCAATGATTGCTGGCGGGGACATGTCTCTTCCGATTTGGTCGACCAGGACTTCGCGTTCAGACACCCACGCGGGGGCAGTCTTCCAGCATGTGCTGGGCGGAGTCCGAGTCAGCTGCGCAGTGCTGGTATTGTGCAACCTCCCCCCCTACCTACCCAAGGTTCCTCTATACCCTAGTCATGATGTTTTCTTTCTAGAAAGGATACTTTGACACGTATTTGAAAGAAAGAAAGAAAAATCGTTTATTTTGGCAATAATACATTTTGAACAATTGCAACTTGGATTACCAACGATGCCAAAACGGACCCAATTCAGCCTTATGTTAGATGGAAGCCTGACGCTGGTTTTCAATTGGGCGCAAAATGATGCTATGCGTAAACCCTGTTGCATGTAGTACACATAACACATGTAGTACACATTGTATACATACATTACAACACTAATAACATATAACAATAATATATAACATATAACAAGACAAATTACAGATATGCAGATCACAATAAAATACACTACGATATACACAATATCCAACAACGTTAATCTATAAATATCCAAAGTCTCCAAAGCGTGCACGCCCCTCATCCCCGACTCTGACAGCGCTCACGTTAAATCAGGGAAGAGTTCATATTTCGACTCTATACTATACCTATGCTATACTATAACATACTAAGCGCTCTGAACATTTGATCTTCTTTATTAGTATCGAATAAGCTATTTTTATTACGAGGGGTGATCAATAAGTAATGATAATCGAGTATTTCTAGAACGCACAAAAACCCAAATTTTTTTTTTTCTGCTTGCTTATATATCCACTACTTCAGCTTCAAAAAAATGTATAAATAGGACACCGTTACCGGGAGATACATTCATTTGAATACGAACTGTCGAAGAGAAAACATCAAAATGGAGAAAAATGAAATAAGAGCTGTCATTAAGTACCTCTGCCTGAAAAATATGTCTACCAAAGACATACACAGCGACTTAGAGGAAACATTGGGGGAGTCTGCTCCTCCATATTCCACAGTCGCACGCTGGGCAAAGGAATTTAAGCTGGGCAGAACCTCCACTGAAGATGAACATCGCGAGGGACGCCCTTCCACGTCCCTTACTGGAGAAAACGTCAAAAAAGTGGAAGATATCGTGTTGGCCGATCGAAGGGTGACCGTAAGGCATGTAGCTGAGGTCACAGGGATCTCCTATGGCAGCGTTCAAAAAATCATTGTCAACAAAATGCATATGAAAAAGGTCTCTGCGCGTTGGGTACCGAGAATGTTAACCGACGAGCAAAAAAAGACACGAGTCGACATTTCGAGGGTGAATCTTCAAAAGTTCCAGGCCGATAAAGAATTTTTTTTGTCGCGTTTTGTGACCATGGACGAGACCTGGATCCACCACTTTGATCCCGAAACCAAACAACAATCAATGACTTGGAAACGAGCTTCCTCACCAACGCCGAAGAAATTCAAAGTGTCAAGTTCAGCGGGAAAGGTTATGGCGTCTGTTTTCTGCGATGCAGAAGGAATTATTATGGTGGAATATTTGGAAAAGGGGGCCACTATAACAGGCTCTTACTACGCAGGCCAAATAAGAAGATTGCGAGAAGCTATTAAGTCAAAAAGACGCGGTAAACTGCGCGCTGGAGTGCTGTTTCACCAAGACAACGCCCCGGCTCACAAAGCCGCAGTTGCGATGGCTGCCATTGAAGAAACGGGGTTCGAACTGCTCGAACACCCTCCCTATTCGCCAGATCTAGCTCCCAGTGACTTCTACCTCTTTCCTCGGCTCAAAGAACACCTCCGGGGCAACAAATTTGAGGACAATAGTGAAGTGATGGCCGCAGTAGAGGCATTTTGGGAGGGTCAAGACAAAGAATTTTTTTCTAAGGGAATCATGGGCTTAGAAAAAAGATACACTAAATGTATTAACTTGCAAGGAGACTATGTTGAAAAATAAAATACTTTTTTTAATCTAATAGTTCTGTTTCATATTGATTATCATTACTTATTGATCACCCCTCGTACATTACACACATCAACAGTCTTTAATAGTCCACTGCTGGACATAAGCCTCTCCTTAGACAGGAGGTTTTGGCCCACTAAACCACGCTGGCCAGACGGGTTGGTATAGGGTTTGTTTCAATTTTCCTTCTCTTTGCTGTTGTCTTGAGTACTTTAATTTATACAAAATAAATAAAATTGAAGTGTCTGTTTGTAATGTAAAAAAAATAGGTTTTTTTCATGCTCACACGGTTATTTGCACGATACCTATGCCTAAAAACCAGTTAAAAAAATTTTCTCTGTCTGTCTCTTTGTTCCGGGTAATCTTCTAAACGGCTGGACTGATTTTGATAATATTTTATTACCAGGTAGCTATCTATAATTAGCCGGAGTAACTTAGGCTATTTTCCTGCTCAGAAAAAACCCTTTAAAATTTTGCCTGGTCGGAGAATCGAACCCACTGTTAAATATATACAGCGACTTACAATGTTCACAGAAATCACGAAGTCGGTGATGTGCACGTGTATACACCGATGTACGACTTCGCGCCACCAGATCACATCACACTGTTCATCACCAACTTGTAAGTAATCTATACAAATAAATAAAATTGGAGTGTCTGTTTGTAATATTAAAATAACCTCTTTTTACTAAATGCATATGTATGTTTACACGGTACATATGCCAAAATAACATTTTTTTCAATTTTTGTCAGTCTGTCTGTCTGTTTGATCCGGGTAATCTCTGGAACGGCTGCACCGATTTCGACGAGACTTTCACTGGCAGATAGCTGATGATATAAGGAGTAACTTTTTTTTGGACTAGCTTCGCCCCGCGGCGTTGCCCGCGGTTATGACAAGAAACGCGGGTAACACCGCGGGTCTCAGCTAGTAAAGGAATAAATTCGACTGCACGGATGGTGTAGTCGTTTAAGCGGTCACCTCGCTGCTTCATTTCATATGTTGTGGGTTCGATCCCCACATGGGACAACAATTTGTGTGATCCACAAATTGTTGTTCTGAGTCTGGGTGTTCTTTGTGTCCGTTTCATGTATGTTTGTAAAGTCTCCCAAAACACAGGATATATACCTAGTGCGCGAGTTGTTTTTAAACAAAAAAATAATGCCAATCCTGACAAATCTTATTCTGAACTAGTCTTAGCTTTTATTTACAATTAATTTCTCTTATTTCTGTCTTTCAGAGGCGGCAGTTCACCATCCTATATGTACCGGATGCTCTCAGAGCTTTACGATCCTAATGATTATACCCTCTAATGGTTGGGTACATGTCAAGAACCACACGGTGTTCAATAAAAATAGCTTATGCCGGGCAACCCCAATTACCCCCCTTACATACATTAAAGTAAAATATAAATGTATTACATATACAGCGTGTTAGAGAAAGGTGTATCTCGCAGTGTTATAACATGCTGTATAAAGAAGATTTTTTTGAATACATACTGTATCTGAAAGAGAGAAAAAATAAAATACCTTCCAGTTGAACCTAGACATCTACCTCGTGAACTTCTTCTAATCTTCTTCTGAGTTTCTTCTTTCATGACTCATTTTAACAGATGAAGCAGTTTCACAGACTTCAGAAAATGTTTTTAGGTAGATAAAATTAATGATATACTTAAAAATATATAAATTTTTATATAAACTGTTCTTTTATTTTATTTATGTATACCTGTATACTTATGCCGTGGGCTAGACTCAAAATATCACAAATGGGCTGGCTCTGTCATACCACGGACTCCTAGAAAACCCTTGGTATATAAATCTTTTGTTTGTTACGTGTCAGGTTTCCGGAACCTAAAACCACCCTCCTCCTGATTCTGGGTGGGGCGGTTCATAATGCGGCCCCGTACTTGTGACTCTTGAGAGCCAATAGCCACTCACCATGTAACAGTTATTTTTTGGTATATTTGTAATGCGTACGGTCTTGATATAAGCGACACCTATTGGCCGCATCGCATTGTTGTTGATTTATCTAAAGTAGTTTGTAGCTACGGTATTGATCTTCTTCGTTCACTTTCGGTCCACTAGATGGCGTTTGTTTGAGACATGATAGATTAATAAAAAGACTTACTTTTTTTAATCTGTTTTGTTAATCTGTCATGACAAATTGTATAGGTATTGAGAGTGTTCTGCTATGGTAGGAAGGAGTTACTTTTGATTTTGTAAGCGTTGCTTTCTTTCACAATTTAAATGTCAAAGTAAAATGTTGAGTAGGGATAAAGTCTGGAAGCTTCCTGAACCGAGGATATATAAGTCCGGCTTTCAGCCACGGGAGACACTCTGCTATCTCGTGTCTTCCAATCTTAAATAGTGTTTTGATTGTTGTGTGATTTAATTTTCGTAATATATTATCTGTTCAAATCTACCCACGAGAGTGGTGAGTAAGGTTTTAATTCTTTTTTTACCTATTTGTTTCTGGAACCTGATTAATTATATGAGTGCTAATCCATTCGTAGGGTCCCAGATTTCGGGGTCAAGACGGTCAGTCTCAGACGGCGTGCTTGCTCGTTTGTGGCCTTCTGGTTCAGAATCAAGTTTCTCGGTACCCTCTGGCAAAGCTGGTGATTGCGCGGCTCACGACGCAAGCGGACAGCCGTACCCAAGGGTTACGTACTCACTTAAAAACTTATAAATGCAATTTGTTTAACTTTCATCAATATCTAATATAAATAGCCGACTCGGGCGGAAGGTGAAGGGACCTCCCAGAGTGAAGACGAGAAGGCTCCGAGCACCATCAGCTCGGCTCTAACGCGCTCCGCTGCGGTTCTTTTTTTTTTTTCTTGTACCCACACTGATTAATTTATTAAATTTCTTTTTGTAAATGTAATCAAGTTTTTTTTTGAAATATACATGTATGTATGACTGAGGTGTAAGTTGTTTTCCTCTAAAGAGTCCCATAGGTTTCCCACACGCACACACTTCTATTCTCATACAAGGCGCCCTGAGGTAATCTCTTGAATCTCTCCACTGGGTCAGCCGGTGAGTAGTCCGCCTGAGAAGAAAAGCGGCTACAACCATCAGGTGTACTGTCTCCTCGTTTGGCCCTCTATATCATATAAAAAATTATCTCCAACTATGTCCCGTCTTTAAATCTGTCTGTTACATCCCTAAGGTTGGCGTCAGGGCGGTGGCCCGGTCATCAAAGACACCAGCCGGAACTCCTTAAAAACAGCAAGCAGATGATGAATATTTTGTAAATTAGTTTTAATTTTTGTGTCAAGCCATTGCATTTTTATATAAAGGATGGGCGAGAATCGAACCCACTACCTGTAGCTCAGTAGTCAGGATCGCTAAACACTAGACCAATAGGCCCGTTATTATGAAATTATTATAATAGTAAAAAGAAATGATTAATAAATTGTATTCTAAACTGGTTTCATCATTCCTTAGTTTTTGGGTGATATTTTGCCAGGACGCTGGAAAACATTTACGCAGGACAACAGCACTGCAAAGAGAAGGAAAACTTGAAACAAACCCTTTTTTTTATGGGTGAAAACCCCCTCGGGCCGTCATCCCACCAGGGTTTATGGCGGGGTGGTGTGTCGGACTCGGACCGACTAAAACCACACGGTGTGCCACTCTTCGCCTGTAATAGGAGGGATCCGGGAACAGCTGTTATTAAGACATCCGGACCCCTTCTAGCGCCTGCCCACAATGGCGCGAACACCTTCGGGTTCATTCTCCATTTAGGCGACGTCCGGCACACGCGCCTAAATGGAGAATGAACCCGAAGCGCCTCCGGCTGGACGTTATGGCTGGTGGAGGGGAAAACCCGTCTCGTCCACCCGCGGCCTCACACAGGGCGGAATGAGGCGGTGATAAGCCGCCACCCGGTTCGCCGGCGATGAAATGGGTCCGAGTGGAGTGGAGTGTCCTCGGCGGTAAATATTTACATATAAAATTATTTACCCCGACTGACGGAATGTCTGATGCGCAGAGCCTAAACCCAAGAGCGTAGCGAGGTGCGGGCAAAGAGGCAGCTGCCGTCCCCAAGGAGTCTGTATGTTATTTATTTATTTGGATGACGACTGGATGGCGTAGTGGTTTGTGTAACGGACTGCTATTCCAAAGGTCGCGGGTTCGATTCCCGCTCAAGTCAAACATTTGTATGCATGAACATTTGATGTTTGATTTGGTCTGCGTGTTTCTATGTATAATATGTATGTATTTATAAAAAAAAGGATATTTGTATTAATATCAGTTGTCTAGTACCCATAGTACAAGCTCTGCTTAGTTTGGGACTAGATGGCGTTGTGTGAATGTGGTAGAATAGAATATATATTATACTAGCTGACTCGCCCAACTTCGTCTGCGTCTTTTAAAAGGATTTAATTTTCCCCGTTTTTGCAACATTCTTCATTGGTGCCAACGTGAGCCTCGATAAATGGGCTATCTAACACTGAAAGAATTTTTCAAATCGGACCAGTAGTTTCTGAGATTAGCGCGTTCAAACAAACAAACAAACAAACTCTTCAGCTTTATAATATTAGTATAGATTATTTGATCTTGAAAGACCAACAGCTTTACAAATTGATTTAATATTGTATAGGTTACATTCAGCCATTAACAGGTCTTCACGAATAGAAAACAGTTTACAATAGGTAAGTGAGAGGATTTAGTATTTAAAAGCGATTATAAGTTTAAAAAAGAATCAAGTGCAACACTTAATAAAATTAGTATTCTGAAAAGAACTCAAGACTAAGTGCCCGTCTCACCAACTGCTGACAAGTCACAAATATGTAAAGGTCTCATCGTCACTCATCAACAGCCATTACTAGTCCACTGCTGGACATAGGCCTCTCCTTAGATAGGAGGGTTATGCCTACTATACCACGCTGGCCATACGGGTTTGTAAAGGGTTTGTTCTAAGTTTTCCTTCTCTTTGCAGTGCTGTTGTCCTGCGTAGTTTGCTCCCTTAGTCGCCTCTTACGACACCCACGGGATGAATAGGGGTGGTGAGACTCTGTATTCTTAATCCGTCACCACACGGACAAAGGTCTAATTGGCTACATTTTCTGTTAATCGAATTGCTCGCTCGTTGCAGAAACGTATCCTGGCGATTGTTCGCGGAGACCAATGGTAAGTGAATGGGTGAAGTTTCTTTTTGGGGGCAAACGGTTCACCTGATGGAGAGCAACTACCGCCGCCCATAAACGCCTGTAACTCAGGAGTCACAAGTGCGTTGCTACCTTGGAGTCTTGGAGTCCCTCCCGCTGACTCGAGCGGGAGGGACCCCAAGGTCTGGGTCTGGTTTGGGCTCCGGTAACCTCACTCACTCAGTGAAAGGCAACGAAATAATTGCTTAACACCGGTTTTCTGTGTGCTCTTTTCTTGAAGGTTTGAAGGTCGTATCGGTCCGGAAGTACCGCAGCCGATAACTTGTTCCACAGATTGCTAGTGCGAGGCAAAAAGTGTCTTGAAAAGCGCACAGTGGTAGAGCACCAATTATCCAAGTGGTGGGGATGAAAATTTTGCCATGTGGAACGATGACAGAAGGTGGCGACCGGTTTTAGTCCGAAGTAGATCGGGGCAATCTACACGTCCCGATATTATCCCCAATAGAAACGTAACGTCTGCTATTTCACGCCGCATGCTGAGAGGGAGAATGTAAAACCTGGCGCATAGCCACAAATAGTCCTTTGATTCGTATTTATACTTAATCCAATAGCATAGCGGTGGTTTGTGTAACGGACTGCTATTCCAAAGGTCGTGGGTTCGATTCCCGCTCAAGTCAAACATTTGTGTGCATGAACTTTTAATGTTTGATTTGGTCTGGGTGTTTCTATGTATCATATGTAAGTATTTAAAATAAAAGGATTTTATTTACTTTATATATTATTTACAAACATACACTCTAAAAAAATACTTTTAAAAATATAAAAAATAGTAAACCACCGACATCGGGTACAGGGACCAAGACATCGGTGGTTAGGACTCCAAAGATAGGAACCTCCTCACTATACGAGCCGTGTCAAGAAGGACTGCCTTCTGCATCAGACCCTTGATCCAGCCGTCCAACGTGAGCCTCTTAAGGTGTTGGTCGAGGCTCTTGGCTATCAATCCGTGAGCAGATACGACTATCGGAACAATGATCACTGAATCAACATTCCACATATCGATAATCTCGTGAGATAAATCCAAATATTTGATTTGTTTTTCTTTTTCAACTTTCACGAGATTCTCGTCATGAGGAACGGCGATATCAACAATCATTGCGCGGCGCTCTAATCGATCTATCACCACAATATCTGGCTTATTGGCAACAATAGTCCTGTCTGTGATAATAGATCGATCCCTGCCCGGTGCTTTGCAATGATCTATCTGCCCGGGGCCTCGCAATGATCTACCTGCTCGGGGTCTCGCAATGATCTGCCAACCCGGCAATAAACTACCTGCCTGGTGCCTCGCAATGATCTACCTGCCCGGGGTCTCGCAATGATCTGCCAACCCGGCAATAAACTACCTGCCTGGTGCCTCGCAATGATCTACATGTCCGGGGTCTCGTAATGATCTGCCAACCCGGCAATAAACTACCTGCCTGGTGCCTCGCAATGACCTACCTGCCCTGGGCCTCGCAATGATCTACCTGCCTAGGGTCTCGTAATGATCTGCCAATCCGGCAATAAACTACCTGCCCGTTGCTTTGCAATGATCTATCTGCCCGGGGCCTCGCAATGATCTACCTGCCCGAGGTCTCGCAATGATCTGCCAACCCGGCAATAAACTACCTGCCTGGTGCCTCGCAATGACCTACCTGCCCTGGGCCTCGCAATGATCTACCTGCCTAGGGTCTCGTAATGATCTGCCAACCCGGCAATAAACTACCTGCCTGGTGCCTCGCAATGACCTACCTGCCCTGGGCCTCGCAATGATCTACCTGCCTAGGGTCTCGTAATGATCTGCCAACCCGGCAATAAACTACGGGCCTGGTGCCTCGCAATGATCTACATGTCCGGGGTCTCGTAATGATCTGCCAACCCGGCAATAAACTACCTGCCTGGTGCCTCGCAATGACCTACCTGCCCTGGGCCTCGCAATGATCTACCTGCCTAACGTCTCGTAATGATCTGCCATCCCGGCAATAAACTACCTGCCTGGTGCCTCGCAATGACCTACCTGCCCTGGGCCTCGCAATGATCTACCTGCCTAGGGTCTCGTAATGATCTGCCATCCCGGCAATAAACTTCCTGCCTGGTGCCTCGCAATGACCTACCTGCCCTGGGCCTCGCAATGATCTACCTGCCTAGGGTCTCGTAATGATCTGCCAACCCGGCAATAAACTACCTGCCCGGTGCTTTGCAATGATCTATCTGCCCGGGGCCTCGCAATGATCTACCTGCCCGGGGTCTCGTAATGATCTGCCAACCCGGCAATAAACTACCTGCCTGGTGCCTCGCAATGATCTACATGTCCGGGGTCTCGTAATGATCTGCCAACCCGGCAATAAACTACCTGCCCGGTGCTTTGCAATGATCTATCTGCCCGGGGCCTCGCAATGATCTACCTGCCCGGGGTCTCGCAATGATCTGCCAACCCGGCAATAAACTACCTGCCTGGTGCCTCGCAATGATCTACATGTCCGGGGCCTCGCAATGATCTACCTGCCCGGGGTCTCGCAATGATCTGCCAACCCGGCAATAAACTTCCTGCCTGGTGCCTCGCAATGACCTACCTGCCCTGGGCCTCGCAATGATCTACCTGCCTAGGGTCTCGTAATGATCTGCCAACCCGGCAATAAACTACCTGCCCGGTGCCTTGCAATGATCTATCTGCCCGGGGCCTCGCAATGATCTACCTGCCCGGGGTCTCGCAATGATCTGCCAAACCGGCAATAAACTACCTGCCTGGTGCCTCGCAATGATCTACCTGCCCGGGGTCTCGCAATGATCTGCCAACCCGGCAATAAACTACCTGCCTGGTGCCTCGCAATGATCTACATGTCCGGGGTCTCGTAATGATCTGCCAACCCGGCAATAAACTACCTGCCTGGTGCCTCGCAATGATCTACCTGCCTAGGGTCTCGTAATGATCTGCCAATCCGGCAATAAACTACCTGCCCGTTGCTTTGCAATGATCTATCTGCCCGGGGCCTCGCAATGATCTACCTGCCCGAGGTCTCGCAATGATCTGCCAACCCGGCAATAAACTACCTGCCTGGTGCCTCGCAATGACCTACCTGCCCTGGGCCTCGCAATGATCTACCTGCCTAGGGTCTCGTAATGATCTGCCAACCCGGCAATAAACTACCTGCCCGGTGCTTTGCAATGATCTATCTGCCCGGGGCCTCGCAATGATCTACCTGCCCGGGGTCTCGCAATGATCTGCCAACCCGGCAATAAACTACCTGCCTGGTGCCTCGCAATGATCTACATGTCCGGGGTCTCGTAATGATCTGCCAACCCGGCAATAAACTACCTGCCCGGTGCTTTGCAATGATCTATCTGCCCGGGGCCTCGCAATGATCTACCTGCCCGGGGCCTCGCAATGATCTACCTGCCCGGGGTCTCGCAATGATCTGCCAACCCGGCAATAAACTACCTGCCTGGTGCCTCGCAATGATCTACATGTCCGGGGCCTCGCAATGATCTACCTGCCCGGGGTCTCGCAATGATCTGCCAACCCGGCAATAAACTTCCTGCCTGGTGCCTCGCAATGACCTACCTGCCCTGGGCCTCGCAATGATCTACCTGCCTAGGGTCTCGTAATGATCTGCCAACCCGGCAATAAACTACCTGCCCGGTGCTTTGCAATGATCTATCTGCCCGGGGCCTCGCATTGATCTACCTGCCCGGGGTCTCGCAATGATCTGCCAAACCGGCAATAAACTACCTGCCTGGTGCCTCGCAATGATCTACATGTCCGGGGTCTCGTAATGATCTGCCAACCCGGCAATAAACTACCTGCCTGGTGCCTCGCAATGACCTACCTGCCCTGGGCCTCGCAATGATCTACCTGCCTAGGGTCTCGTAATGATCTGCCATCCCGGCAATAAACTTCCTGCCTGGTGCCTCGCAATGACCTACCTGCCCTGGGCCTCGCAATGATCTACCTGCCTAGGGTCTCGTAATGATCTGCCAACCCGGCAATAAACTACCTGCCCGGTGCTTTGCAATGATCTATCTGCCCGGGGCCTCGCAATGATCTACCTGCCCGGGGTCTCGCAATGATCTGCCAAACCGGCAGTAAACTACCTGCCTGGTGCCTCGCAATGATCTACATGTCCGGGGTCTCGTAATGATCTGCCAACCCGGCAATAAACTACCTGCCTGGTGCCTCGCAATGATCTACCTGCCCGGGGCCTCGCAATGATCTACCTGCCCGGGGTCTCGCAATGATCTGCCAACCCGGCAATAAACTACGGGCCTGGTGCCTCGCAATGATCTACATGTCCGGGGTCTCGTAATGATCTGCCAACCCGGCAATAAACTACCTGCCTGGTGCCTCGCAATGACCTACCTGCCCTGGGCCTCGCAATGATCTACCTGCGTAACGTCTCGTAATGATCTGCCATCCCGGCAATAAACTACCTGCCTGGTGCCTCGCAATGACCTACCTGCCCTGGGCCTCGCAATGATCTACCTGCCTAGGGTCTCGTAATGATCTGCCAACCCGGCAATAAACTACCTGCCTGGTGCCTCGCAATGATCTACCTGCCCGGGGCCTCGCAATGATCTACCTGCCCGGGGTCTCGCAATGATCTGCCAACCCGGCAATAAACTACCTGCCTGGTGCCTCGCAATGATCTACATGTCCGGGGTCTCGTAATGATCTGCCAACCCGACAATAAACTACCTGCCTGGTGCCTCGCAATGATCTACCTGCCCGGGGTCTCGCAATGATCTGCCAACCCGGCAATAAACTACGGGCCTGGTGCCTCGCAATGATCTACATGTCCGGGGTCTCGTAATGATCTGCCAACCCGGCAATAAACTACCTGCCTGGTGCCTCGCAATGATCTACCTGCCCGGGGCCTCGCAATGATCTACCTGCCCGGGGTCTCGCAATGATCTGCCAACCCGGCAATAAACTACGGGCCTGGTGCCTCGCAATGATCTACATGTCCGGGGTCTCGTAATGATCTGCCAACCCGGCAATAAACTACCTGCCTGGTGCCTCGCAATGATCTACCTGCCCGGGGTCTCGCAATGATCTGCCAACCCGGCAATAAACTACGGGCCTGGTGCCTCGCAATGATCTACATGTCCGGGGTCTCGTAATGATCTGCCAACCCGGCAATAAACTACCTGCCTGGTGCCTCGCAATGACCTACCTGCCCTGGGCCTCGCAATGATCTACCTGCCTAACGTCTCGTAATGATCTGCCATCCCGGCAATAAACTACCTGCCTGGTGCCTCGCAATGACCTACCTGCCCTGGGCCTCGCAATGATCTACCTGCCTAGGGTCTCGTAATGATCTGCCAACCCGGCAATAAACTACCTGCCTGGTGCCTCGCAATGACCTACCTGCCCTGGGCCTCGCAATGATCTACCTGCCTAGGGTCTCGTAATGATCTGCCAACCCGGCAATAAACTACCTGCCTGGTGCCTCGCAATGACCTACCTGCCCTGGGCCTCGCAATGATCTACCTGCCTAGGGTCTCGTAATGATCTGCCAACCCGGCAATAAACTACCTGCCTGGTGCCTCGCAATGACCTACCTGCCCGGGGCCTCGCAATGATCTACCTGCCTAGGGTCTCGTAATGATCTGCCAACCCGGCAATAAACTACCTGCCTGGTGCCTCGCAATGACCTACCTGCCCTGGGCCTCGCAATGATCTACCTGCCTAGGGTCTCGTAATGATCTGCCAACCCGGCAATAAACTACGGGCCTGGTGCCTCGCAATGATCTACATGTCCGGGGTCTCGTAATGATCTGCCAACCCGGCAATAAACTACCTGCCTGGTGCCTCGCAATGACCTACCTGCCCTGGGCCTCGCAATGATCTACCTGCCTAACGTCTCGTAATGATCTGCCATCCCGGCAATAAACTACCTGCCTGGTGCCTCGCAATGACCTACCTGCCCTGGGCCTCGCAATGATCTACCTGCCTAGGGTCTCGTAATGATCTGCCATCCCGGCAATAAACTTCCTGCCTGGTGCCTCGCAATGACCTACCTGCCCTGGGCCTCGCAATGATCTACCTGCCTAGGGTCTCGTAATGATCTGCCAACCCGGCAATAAACTACCTGCCCGGTGCTTTGCAATGATCTATCTGCCCGGGGCCTCGCAATGATCTACCTGCCCGGGGTCTCGCAATGATCTGCCAACCCGGCAATAAACTACCTGCCTGGTGCCTCGCAATGATCTACATGTCCGGGGTCTCGTAATGATCTGCCAACCCGGCAATAAACTACCTGCCCGGTGCTTTGCAATGATCTATCTGCCCGGGGCCTCGCAATGATCTACCTGCCCGGGGTCTCGCAATGATCTGCCAACCCGGCAATAAACTACCTGCCTGGTGCCTCGCAATGATCTACATGTCCGGGGCCTCGCAATGATCTACCTGCCCGGGGTCTCGCAATGATCTGCCAACCCGGCAATAAACTTCCTGCCTGGTGCCTCGCAATGACCTACCTGCCCTGGGCCTCGCAATGATCTACCTGCCTAGGGTCTCGTAATGATCTGCCAACCCGGCAATAAACTACCTGCCCGGTGCTTTGCAATGATCTATCTGCCCGGGGCCTCGCAATGATCTACCTGCCCGGGGTCTCGCAATGATCTGCCAAACCGGCAATAAACTACCTGCCTGGTGCCTCGCAATGATCTACCTGCCCGGGGTCTCGCAATGATCTGCCAACCCGGCAATAAACTACCTGCCTGGTGCCTCGCAATGATCTACATGTCCGGGGTCTCGTAATGATCTGCCAACCCGGCAATAAACTACCTGCCTGGTGCCTCGCAATGATCTACCTGCCTAGGGTCTCGTAATGATCTGCCAATCCGGCAATAAACTACCTGCCCGTTGCTTTGCAATGATCTATCTGCCCGGGGCCTCGCAATGATCTACCTGCCCGAGGTCTCGCAATGATCTGCCAACCCGGCAATAAACTACCTGCCTGGTGCCTCGCAATGACCTACCTGCCCTGGGCCTCGCAATGATCTACCTGCCTAGGGTCTCGTAATGATCTGCCAACCCGGCAATAAACTACCTGCCCGGTGCTTTGCAATGATCTATCTGCCCGGGGCCTCGCAATGATCTACCTGCCCGGGGTCTCGCAATGATCTGCCAACCCGGCAATAAACTACCTGCCTGGTGCCTCGCAATGATCTACATGTCCGGGGTCTCGTAATGATCTGCCAACCCGGCAATAAACTACCTGCCCGGTGCTTTGCAATGATCTATCTGCCCGGGGCCTCGCAATGATCTACCTGCCCGGGGCCTCGCAATGATCTACCTGCCCGGGGTCTCGCAATGATCTGCCAACCCGGCAATAAACTACCTGCCTGGTGCCTCGCAATGATCTACATGTCCGGGGCCTCGCATTGATCTACCTGCCCGGGGTCTCGCAATGATCTGCCAACCCGGCAATAAACTTCCTGCCTGGTGCCTCGCAATGACCTACCTGCCCTGGGCCTCGCAATGATCTACCTGCCTAGGGTCTCGTAATGATCTGCCATCCCGGCAATAAACTACCTGCCTGGTGCCTCGCAATGACCTACCTGCCCTGGGCCTCGCAATGATCTACCTGCCTAGGGTCTCGTAATGATCTGCCAACCCGGCAATAAACTACCTGCCTGGTGCCTCGCAATGATCTACCTGCCCGGGGCCTCGCAATGATCTACCTGCCCGGGGTCTCGCAATGATCTGCCAACCCGGCAATAAACTACCTGCCTGGTGCCTCGCAATGATCTACATGTCCGGGGTCTCGTAATGATCTGCCAACCCGGCAATAAACTACCTGCCCGGTGCTTTGCAATGATCTATCTGCCCGGGGCCTCGCAATGATCTACCTGCCCGGGGTCTCGCAATGATCTGCCAAACCGGCAATAAACTACCTGCCTGGTGCCTCGCAATGATCTACATGTCCGGGGTCTCGTAATGATCTGCCAACCCGGAAATAAACTACCTGCCTGGTGCCTCGCAATGATCTACCTGCCCGGGGCCTCGCAATAATCTACCTGCCCGGGGTCTCGCAATGATCTGCCAACCCGGCAATAAACTACGGGCCTGGTGCCTCGCAATGATCTACATGTCCGGGGTCTCGTAATGATCTGCCAACCCGGCAATAAACTACCTGCCTGGTGCCTCGCAATGACCTACCTGCCCTGGGCCTCGCAATGATCTACCTGCGTAACGTCTCGTAATGATCTGCCATCCCGGCAATAAACTACCTGCCTGGTGCCTCGCAATGACCTACCTGCCCTGGGCCTCGCAATGATCTACCTGCCTAGGGTCTCGTAATGATCTGCCAACCCGGCAATAAACTACCTGCCTGGTGCCTCGCAATGATCTACCTGCCCGGGGCCTCGCAATGATCTACCTGCCCGGGGTCTCGCAATGATCTGCCAACCCGGCAATAAACTACCTGCCTGGTGCCTCGCAATGATCTACATGTCCGGGGTCTCGTAATGATCTGCCAACCCGGCAATAAACTACCTGCCTGGTGCCTCGCAATGATCTACCTGCCCGGGGTCTCGCAATGATCTGCCAACCCGGCAATAAACTACGGGCCTGGTGCCTCGCAATGATCTACATGTCCGGGGTCTCGTAATGATCTGCCAACCCGGCAATAAACTACCTGCCTGGTGCCTCGCAATGATCTACCTGCCCGGGGCCTCGCAATGATCTACCTGCCCGGGGTCTCGCAATGATCTGCCAACCCGGCAATAAACTACGGGCCTGGTGCCTCGCAATGATCTACATGTCCGGGGTCTCGTAATGATCTGCCAACCCGGCAATAAACTACCTGCCTGGTGCCTCGCAATGATCTACCTGCCCGGGGTCTCGCAATGATCTGCCAACCCGGCAATAAACTACGGGCCTGGTGCCTCGCAATGATCTACATGTCCGGGGTCTCGTAATGATCTGCCAACCCGGCAATAAACTACCTGCCTGGTGCCTCGCAATGACCTACCTGCCCTGGGCCTCGCAATGATCTACCTGCCTAACGTCTCGTAATGATCTGCCATCCCGGCAATAAACTACCTGCCTGGTGCCTCGCAATGACCTACCTGCCCTGGGCCTCGCAATGATCTACCTGCCTAGGGTCTCGTAATGATCTGCCAACCCGGCAATAAACTACCTGCCTGGTGCCTCGCAATGACCTACCTGCCCTGGGCCTCGCAATGATCTGCCAACCCGGCAATAAACTACCTGCCTGGTGCCTCGCAATGATCTACATGTCCGGGGTCTCGTAATGATCTGCCAACCCGGCAATAAACTACCTGCCTGGTGCCTCGCAATGATCTACCTGCCTAGGGTCTCGTAATGATCTGCCAATCCGGCAATAAACTACCTGCCCGTTGCTTTGCAATGATCTATCTGCCCGGGGCCTCGCAATGATCTACCTGCCCGAGGTCTCGCAATGATCTGCCAACCCGGCAATAAACTACCTGCCTGGTGCCTCGCAATGACCTACCTGCCCTGGGCCTCGCAATGATCTACCTGCCTAGGGTCTCGTAATGATCTGCCAACCCGGCAATAAACTACCTGCCCGGTGCTTTGCAATGATCTATCTGCCCGGGGCCTCGCAATGATCTACCTGCCCGGGGTCTCGCAATGATCTGCCAACCCGGCAATAAACTACCTGCCTGGTGCCTCGCAATGATCTACATGTCCGGGGTCTCGTAATGATCTGCCAACCCGGCAATAAACTACCTGCCCGGTGCTTTGCAATGATCTATCTGCCCGGGGCCTCGCAATGATCTACCTGCCCGGGGCCTCGCAATGATCTACCTGCCCGGGGTCTCGCAATGATCTGCCAACCCGGCAATAAACTACCTGCCTGGTGCCTCGCAATGATCTACATGTCCGGGGCCTCGCAATGATCTACCTGCCCGGGGTCTCGCAATGATCTGCCAACCCGGCAATAAACTTCCTGCCTGGTGCCTCGCAATGACCTACCTGCCCTGGGCCTCGCAATGATCTACCTGCCTAGGGTCTCGTAATGATCTGCCAACCCGGCAATAAACTACCTGCCCGGTGCTTTGCAATGATCTATCTGCCCGGGGCCTCGCAATGATCTACCTGCCCGGGGTCTCGCAATGATCTGCCAAACCGGCAATAAACTACCTGCCTGGTGCCTCGCAATGATCTACATGTCCGGGGTCTCGTAATGATCTGCCAACCCGGCAATAAACTACCTGCCTGGTGCCTCGCAATGACCTACCTGCCCTGGGCCTCGCAATGATCTACCTGCCTAGGGTCTCGTAATGATCTGCCATCCCGGCAATAAACTTCCTGCCTGGTGCCTCGCAATGACCTACCTGCCCTGGGCCTCGCAATGATCTACCTGCCTAGGGTCTCGTAATGATCTGCCAACCCGGCAATAAACTACCTGCCCGGTGCTTTGCAATGATCTATCTGCCCGGGGCCTCGCAATGATCTACCTGCCCGGGGTCTCGCAATGATCTGCTAAACCGGCAATAAACTACCTGCCTGGTGCCTCGCAATGATCTACATGTCCGGGGCCTCGCAATGATCTACCTGCCCGGGGTCTCGCAATGATCTGCCAACCCGGCAATAAACTTCCTGCCTGGTGCCTCGCAATGACCTACCTGCAATGGGCCTCGCAATGATCTACCTGCCTAGGGTCTCGTAATGATCTGCCAACCCGGCAATAAACTACCTGCCCGGTGCTTTGCAATGATCTATCTGCCCGGGGCCTCGCAATGATCTACCTGCCCGGGGTCTCGCAATGATCTGCCAAACCGGCAATAAACTACCTGCCTGGTGCCTCGCAATGATCTACATGTCCGGGGTCTCGTAATGATCTGCCAACCCGGCAATAAACTACCTGCCTGGTGCCTCGCAATGACCTACCTGCCCTGGGCCTCGCAATGATCTACCTGCCTAGGGTCTCGTAATGATCTGCCATCCCGGCAATAAACATCCTGCCTGGTGCCTCGCAATGACCTACCTGCCCTGGGCCTCGCAATGATCTACCTGCCTAGGGTCTCGTAATGATCTGCCAACCCGGCAATAAACTACCTGCCCGGTGCTTTGCAATGATCTATCTGCCCGGGGCCTCGCAATGATCTACCTGCCCGGGGTCTCGCAATGATCTGCCAAACCGGCAATAAACTACCTGCCTGGTGCCTCGCAATGATCTACATGTCCGGGGTCTCGTAATGATCTGCCAACCCGGCAATAAACTACCTGCCTGGTGCCTCGCAATGATCTACCTGCCCGGGGCCTCGCAATGATCTACCTGCCCGGGGTCTCGCAATGATCTGCCAACCCGGCAATAAACTACGGGCCTGGTGCCTCGCAATGATCTACATGTCCGGGGTCTCGTAATGATCTGCCAACCCGGCAATAAACTACCTGCCTGGTGCCTCGCAATGACCTACCTGCCCTGGGCCTCGCAATGATCTACCTGCCTAACGTCTCGTAATGATCTGCCATCCCGGCAATAAACTACCTGCCTGGTGCCTCGCAATGACCTACCTGCCCTGGGCCTCGCAATGATCTACCTGCCTAGGGTCTCGTAATGATCTGCCAACCCGGCAATAAACTACCTGCCTGGTGCCTCGCAATGACCTACCTGCCCTGGGCCTCGCAATGATCTACCTGCCTAGGGTCTCGTAATGATCTGCCAACCCGGCAATAAACTACCTGCCTGGTGCCTCGCAATGACCTACCTGCCCTGGGCCTCGCAATGATCTACCTGCCTAGGGTCTCGTAATGATCTGCCAACCCGGCAATAAACTACCTGCCTGGTGCCTCGCAATGACCTACCTGCCCTGGGCCTCGCAATGATCTACCTGCCTAGGGTCTCGTAATGATCTGCCAACCCGGCAATAAACTACCTGCCTGGTGCCTCGCAATGACCTACCTGCCCTGGGCCTCGCAATGATCTACCTGCCTAGGGTCTCGTAATGATCTGCCAACCCGGCAATAAACTACGGGCCTGGTGCCTCGCAATGATCTACATGTCCGGGGTCTCGTAATGATCTGCCAACCCGGCAATAAACTACCTGCCTGGTGCCTCGCAATGACCTACCTGCCCTGGGCCTCGCAATGATCTACCTGCCTAACGTCTCGTAATGATCTGCCATCCCGGCAATAAACTACCTGCCTGGTGCCTCGCAATGACCTACCTGCCCTGGGCCTCGCAATGATCTACCTGCCTAGGGTCTCGTAATGATCTGCCAACCCGGCAATAAACTACCTGCCTGGTGCCTCGCAATGATCTACCTGCCCGGGGCCTCGCAATGATCTACCTGCCCGGGGTCTCGCAATGATCTGCCAACCCGGCAATAAACTACCTGCCTGGTGCCTCGCAATGATCTACATGTCCGGGGTCTCGTAATGATCTGCCAACCCGGCAATAAACTACCTGCCTGGTGCCTCGCAATGATCTACATGTCCGGGGTCTCGTAATGATCTGCCAACCCGGCAATAAACTACCTGCCTGGTGCCTCGCAATGATCTACATGTCCGGGGTCTCGTAATGATCTGCCAACCCGGCAATAAACTACCTGCCTGGTGCCTCGCAATGATCTACCTGTCCGGGGCCTCGCAATGATCTACCTGCCCGGGGTCTCGCAATGATATACCTGCCCGGGGTCTCGCAATGATCTGCCAATCTGGCAATAAACTACCTGCCCGGTGCTTTGCAATGATATACCTGCCTGGGGCCTTGTAATTATCTGCCAACCCGGCAATAAACCACCTGCCTGGTGCCTCGCAATGATCTACCTGCCTAGGGTCTCGTAATGATCTACCTGCCTAGGGTCTCGTAATGATCTGCCAACCCGGCAATAAACTACCTGCCTGGTGCCTCGCAATAATCTACCTGCCCGGGGTCTCGCAATGATCTGCCAACCCGGCAATAAACTACCTGCCTGGTGCCTCGCAATGATCTACCTGCCCGGGGTCTCGCAATGATCTGCCAACCCGGCAATAAACTACCTGCCTGGTGCCTCGCAATGATCTACCTGCCCGGGGTCTCGCAATGATCTGCCGACCCGGCAATAAACTACCTGCCTGGTGCCTCGCAATGATCTACCTGCCCGGGGTCTCGCAATGATCTGCCAACCCGGCAATAAACTACCTGCCTGGTGCCTCGCAATGATCTACCTGTCCGGGGTCTCGTAATGATCTACCAACCCGGCAATAAACTACCTGCCTGGTGCCTCGCAATGATCTACCTGTCCGGTGCCTCTATGCCCAGACTTTGAGGATCCGACAGGCATAACCTTTTGGAAAGAATAAAAAAAAACTTTCCGTTTAAAAGTTTCACATCTTATCACCTCCATTCTCATAAAAGCAGATGGAACGTGTTACGTTAAAGGTTTAAAATCAAACAATTTTTTTTTTATGTTGGAATTATTCTTAAGTATTTATTTATTTTATTTAAAAAAGACAACTCCCGCACAATTACAAACATACATGAAACGGACACAAATAACACCCAGATTTAGAGCAACAATTTGTGGATCACACAAAATTCGTCCCATGTGGGGATCGAACCCACAACACTCAACGTAGTCGTAAGCGGCGTGGCGACCGCTTTAACCACTACGCTATCCGTGCAGTCCATCAGTCAGTCCATTATAGAGAAAATCCATAAAAACTAAGTTTTTGATATTAACTTTACACATTTTACCGGTTTTTGTAAGAACACACCCTTTGATCCGCATAACTACATCTGCTTCTCGCAAAAGGAACAAATTTTCCCCGTTTTCGCAACATTTTTTGTTGATACTTGGCTCTTATTGGTCTTGGCTCTTATATGTTATATAGCCCATAACTCGATAACAGGGCTAATCATCATCATCAACAGCCTTTAGTAGTCCACTGCTGGACATTGGCCTCTCCTTAGAAAGGAGGTTTTGGTCTACTATACCACGCTGGCCAGACGGGTTTGTATAGAGTTTATGTCAAGTTTTCCCTCTCTCTGCAGTGCTGTTGTCCTGCGTAGTTTGCCCTCTTACGACACCCACGGGATGAATAGGGGTGGTGACACTCCGTATTCTTGAACCGTCACCACACGGACTAAAGGGCTATCCAACACTTAAATATTTTTTCAATTCGAACCATTACTTCTTGAGGTTACCCTGAATATACAAACTCGCAAATTTTACCTCGTCATAATATTAGTATAAACCGGTACAGAGCCTTAATATCTGAAAATTAAAACGATCATAACTTATGAATGGATGAGTTACTTTTTAATTTTATTTAAAATTGAATGCCAAAGAACAGCTAGTGTTCCATTTTCATGGACACGCTTTATATGCAATGCGCTGGTCGGGGAACCGTTCTTATCTGTTCTGTAGTGTAATGGCGGCGACGAATACGACTCGGCCGAATTAGATACTATCGTTCTTCAGCTAAACAATGTAATCAGCTTTGTGGGGAAAATATGTTGTAAACGTGTGTTTGGTGTTGAAACACATACTCGCTACTTTACCTCCAAAGGAGTGGCAGAGGTCTATTAATGCCATTAAATATATTTTTGGTAAGTTTTTATAGTATAAAGGACATACTAGCAGACGGGGCACGTGATCCCATAGAGGTGTATGGTAACCTCACTATCACTGTCTACTCTCACTAAAACATCGGATTTAATCATATGATTATGATTAAATGCGATGTTTTAGTCATTGCGATTTCACTGGTGAATGTGATTTTGGTCATAGACAAAGATAAATGCCCTCAAAATTCTTTTTATCAAAGATTACGACATTTTTTTGGAACGAAGTTCCTTATTGCGCGTTACATAATGTAAGCGGATGGGAGCGAGACCGAAAAAATGTGTAACAAGATTTTTTACGACACTTTTGCTATAGGTAAGTCTTATTATATTGCCAATTCCACCAATTTACTTATGATTAATCTCGTTGCGGGTTCCAAGACAGTTTAACTGGGACTTTCCGAGTGTCAGAACTCGGTGTGCTCGTGGGTTACTGCTGTTGATCTTGGTACAGGAGTTAGAGAGGTGGGCGTGTGGGAGGGATTAGTCCAATAGTATGTAATCAGGCTTAGGTTTCAAATAGAAAGTCTCTGAACAGATGATCGTCTCCTAAAAGAGTAGGAGGTGCCTAAAAAAGAAGAAAGTGAGTAAGAATAAGTCTGACGTAATTATTGGATGGCACTTAAGAAGTTATATGATTTAGGCTATGGAAACGTGTAAAAAACGTTACAACATAATGTTTTGCAATCTTATATAACTTTAATAAATTCTAATCGAAAGTTATTATTGTTAATACTAGACAATATTATCCAGTACCTTCCATCTGAACCCTATTCATCTAATACGAGTTCTTAGGTTTCAATTATATCCCCTCTTTGAACGAAAAAGGTCTAACTTCTTTATTTATCTTTATATCTATACTTATCTTTATTCTTATTATACTTAGAGTTCAAGTTAAGCAAGTCTGGTAGCTCGGACTATATTAATTGAGCGTCTACGTAAAATCTCAAGTCTCTAATAAATAATTTCTTATTCACCAAGTCTGAGAATCCACTGAAATGCGAGAGTATATCGCCTTCGTGGTAATGGTAAACACCGTTGTTGAGCGGCCATTCCACTTCTGTTGCAAAATAAAACGAAATTAAGTGAAAGTCTCGTTACTTGTGTCATCGTAAAAATAGAATCGCGTAGCATGGGACACGACGGGAAGCGCCATCAAAGCAAGCACCTACACACACACACCGCGCCCGATTCACGCCCGACTTGTGCTTGCTTGCTCTCTCTCACACATTAGACAGAGACAGCGTACTCAAGCACTCGTAGCCAACTTCACACTGCACTATGTGCGTCATGTTGGCTGCATTATAATAACAAAAGGAGGGGCTTTTGCTCTGCACAGCGATAAAGCGCTTTGTAAAGTAAACTTCATAAGAATACGGTGCAAACAGAGCTCGATGAAGCGCTGTAAAAGTAAGAACAAGAGTTGTGTAAACTTTTTTTAATGAGGCTTACGTATCGGTCGTCCGGACAGGGCTCATAGCGTTACATTAAACTTCGGTATTTTCTTAAATGTATTGGAATTTCGTCTTTTCTACAGTGTATTTCTTTAACTATAAACTGTTTAGTATTGTTTGTGTATAATTTGCGTTAGTGGACTGTGGGCCAGTGCGTGACGATCGTGGCAAGATCACTTAGTCTGATTCACATTAATTATGTGAACGGTGACGAACCATTTTAAGTGCGCGATAACACGCCCGTTATTCTCGAACGTCTTTGAACTATTTTATTCTTACCTTACGAAGAAATCTTACAGTTTCATGTATATCGCTAATATAAAATCAATACTCTAGAATTTTTAATCCCTGCTGAGCCCTCGACCGAGTTACTCTCACTAGATTGTTGCGCAATCTCAAATGTTTATTTTTATCAGTGTCGTTATATGTTCATATACACGTTTGTGATAATAAAATATTTTTAGCAAAATGCAAACCTTCGCGGGCGTTTTTGAACGTAGTTCGCGATAAACCCGCCAGATAGCTCTGTCGGCGGTGTGGGACGTCGTGCGCAGGCCTGTGTGCGGTTAGTCCGCGCGAGCTTCGCATCGTTGCAGTAGGTTCCAAAACAAGAACGTAGGGCTCCGCGGAGTCCTAGGAGTCTTCATCAAATTAACAGTCGGTGTGGTGAAAGTGTCATAGTGCAGTGCACCAGTGTTGTGTTTCGTGGTAGTGGCGTGGCGCGGGGCGCGCGAACCCGCTGTGTTACCGCGGATCGATACGGCCAGGTGCTATGGCGCAGCGGATATGAGCCAGGGCGGCTCGCGGCGGCCCTATTCGCGCGGGGGCCCACGCTGGCACCCGCGCTACAAGGATTACTGGGACTACGAACAAAACTATAGGTACCAGCATTTTTATACTCTATGGATATTGGCATATATTGGTGGTGGTGAGAGCGTATCTCGTCTCGCCTGACTTGGCGCTGAGGCATACTCTCTCTTAGCTCTGTCGTGTCATACGGTGCAGTTTAGGATGCAACAGCCGTGATCACACAAATTATCTTAGACTTATGTACGGCATGCTGAATCCTATAGCATCAGGTTTACGTAACTCCGTGACGTGGGTTTGAGAAAATCATCAAATTGTAACGAAATGATCGCATTACTCACGAGAGACGCTTATATTTTGCAATTTCAACAATAAATGATTCTGTTCAGTCGTCTCGTCTTAAATACTTTGACGAATCAAAACAAATAATTGTTTTGTTTTGTTAGATATTATTTACCATGAATCACATGGCAATGTATGTGATTGGACAAGTTATTCTCGTACATAAATCTTACTGCAGTATTGAAATCTAATTCTGATTAAATTTCTGATAAGTATTTCTATGATTTAAAAAGGTTTTTAATAAAAAAAAAATTAATAATTCACGAAACTCGCGTTGTTAACCAGTGGCTGTGACCTTTTTGATTATTCCAAGGAGGAAGAAGATCTGTCCTGTCTAATAGGAATTTACAATGGCTTGTAATAATTTCCAACAAGTTCCAACAAGACTTCCTGTTGGTCTAGTGTGGGTGACCTAAGTTTTGTAGGATGACGTTTCTTACCAACCTGGCGAAAGCTTTCAAACAGGGAGAGCTTTGTTTTACATTTTCTTATTGCATTTTGGGCTAATGAGAAGACGGTTCGACTGATGGTAAGTGCCTACCGCTGCCCATGGACACTTGGAACCTAAAAGTTACAAGTGCTTTACTGCTCTTTGAGTCCCCTCCCCCAGAACAAGGGGAATAATAATAATAAATCTCTTTACTGACGAGTATTGAACAGTATTGTCAAACATTTGTGTGCATGAACATTTAATGTTTGATTTGGTCTGGATGTTTCTATGTATAATATGTACATACATGTACAATACAATGTACATACACTTGCTATATTATGTTGGTCTAGTGGTTAGTGACCCTGACTGCTAAGCTGGATGATGTGGGTTCGATTTCCACCCAGGACAAATATTGCGTAATGAGAATTATCATTTGTTCTAATTTATAAATTTTAGAAATAAATAGTTGAAATCAACAGATTTAAAAATTAATTTGCCTTTGTCTACCCTTTAGATCAGGGGCTCCCAATTCCAAATTCCTATTTTGGGTAAGAGACCCCTTTTTTGAAATTAACTGATACCTCAAACCCCCATAGCCAAATGACTGCATGCTTATCGACTTGTTGAGTTTTTTAAAAGTACAACAATGATACTTCCTACCAAAATATTAGTCATTCTTATTACAAGTTGGTACCCATAACACAACTAATACAGTATCATAAAAGTTTCAAATGAAAGATTGTGTTAATTAATAAGGGTTGATGTTTAGACCTCATTGGCCCTCTAAATCAGTTTATGGAAACCGATTTTGACCCCAAGTTGATATCAACTACTATGGGAATCCCTGCTTTAGATGACAGAGATGTGAAGGTATAAAAAATATTGACTATATTTAGTATAGTTTCATGATTTTGCCAAATAACAATGATGACAGATATAAATAAACTATATTTAATTACCATAATTATGTGTACAGAGTGCCTTTATGTGTGAGTTTAAATTATGTATTTAAACAAACTGATTTGAACAGGAAGCATAATAATAAACAAGCCTCAGAATTGTTGTTGTTCTGTGTTCAATTCTCTGAAATGGAAGGAGGTGAGGCCCCTTGAACCCCTTGAACTCATTAAAAAGAACATTTTTCACACAGGAGTCTGACCCAAGCAAAGAGCAGAGCCCATGCTGTGGTATGTTACTAAATACATACAATTTATAGACAATTTATAGGCACACACTGAACAAATGACATAGTATTATTATTACTTGTGACACTTTTTTTTAGTATTATTATTACTTGTGACACTTTTTATTGCTGGGTGGGAATTGAGCCCACAAGCTCTGGTTTATATGTCACTTACAAACACTAACTGCATGGATGGCGTAGTGGTTTAAGCGGTCACCTCGGCGCTTCCTACTGCTTCCATCCCCACATGGGACAACACTTTGTGTGATCCACACATTGTTGTTTCTTTGTGTGTCTGTTTCGTGAATGTTCGTAAAGTACCCCGCGACACAGGATTTATTTCTAGTGCGGGGGTTGTTTATATAAAAAAAAAATGTTGTTAGTGTATGTATATAGACTAATACTGCACTACTTTTTTGATTACCCGACGTTTCGACCGAGTGTAGAATTATCGCTCAACCTTAATAACATTGAAAATTATGTTTTATTATTTTACCAATACGTTTAATGACCAAGTATCTATACTAATATTATAAAGCTGAAGAGTTTCTTTGTTTGTTTGTTTGAACGCGCTAATCTCAGGAACTACTGGTCCGATTTGAAAATTATTTCAGTGTTAGATAGCCCATTTATCGAGAAAGGCTATAGGCTATATATCATCACGCTAAGACCAATAGGAGCGGAGCACCAATGAAGAATGTTTCAAAAACGGAGAAAATTTATTAGTATTGAGAGACGCAGACGAAGTTGCGCGGGTCAGCTAGTCCTTTATATGTACCTCATTAACTTCCTTTTGCTTCCACGTGCACGTATTTTTGTGGTAAGTGATTACGCCGTCCATTGACACCTGCAGTAAAGATAAAAAAGTGCGTTGCCGGTGCAAGTGAGTAGCTTACACCCCTCAGAATTCTGAGTAGGGCAGGTTTGGGCTACGATAACCTCACTCATTCGGTGAAAAGAAACGAAAGAGTTGCTTAACCCCGATTTTCTATGAGACCCTGGTATCACACTTCGGTCGTACCGGCCCACTTGTATTATGTTACCTTGAAACAAAGGGAGAATCCTATAACTAGGCGAGATGATTATGCCGGCCCAACAGTTCACGCAGTAAGGTCTTCACGACTGTGGTAGGTCTTGGGCCGTTCTCTTCGGTGTGGTATTTCTGTTGTTTTGGTCTTCACTGGTCTGCCCGAGACAGATGAGACCCCAGGCGACACCTGGGGAGGTCCAGCTCCGAGCGACCAGCGACACGGGTGCCTACTTACGCGTGTGTCTACGGTGTCAAGTTCTGGATGTAGGGAGAGCAGCCGCACCGCAACGCGGTCTGCAGGGTGTCCAACAGTTGTTGTTAGGTATTTGTATACATACAGTCCTTGTGGTGACGTGGATTAAGAATACGGAATGTCACCACCCCTATTAATCCCGTGGGTGTGGTAAGATCCGACTAAGGGAGCAAACTACGCATGACAACAGCACTCCAAAGAAAAGGAAAACTTGAAACAAACCTTATATCAACCCGTCTGGCCAGCGTGGTATAGTAGGCCAAAACCTGCTCTCTAAGAAGAGGCCTATGTCCAGCAGTGGACTGTTATAGGCTGATAATGATGATGATACATACTATATATACAAAGCAGAATTATTACTTACTCCGTAGTTCGACGTGTCTCCGATTGATAGCACTTAAGGTTGATTCTCGTTGTATGTGGATTTGCATATCACCCCCTCCAATTATATACTTAAATACCCACTTACACATACTTAAATACCACCCATAATGAAGACGGCGTTATGAATCACACATGCAATACGCAAAATATCATAACCGTATTTTTTGTAAGTCTTGTCATAATAATTGACTTTCACTTTGTATGTACAGATGAGTAACAAAGAAACAAGGATGCAGATAATGATTTACAGTTTAATCCCACATACTAGTATCCCACACTCGAAGTTGCTCAACGTTGGGCAATTAATATGCTGTTAATAACATACTGACACTATTCTCAAGGAGCTGGCGTATTGAAGGTCATTTCGTTTTTACCCTACTGCGCTAGAAATGTATGCGTGTATACCTATTTATTTTGCTCGCTCTGTACCCTGGGGTTTGGGGTTTGAGGTATCGTTTTTTTTTCAATAATTAGCTTGTTTTGTAATGAGCTGGTGTATGATGATAGTATGGGCTTTGCCGGTACGCGGTTGCCATTGGAGGACTTTACGGACATTGTTTTTGCGAGCAACACTGCCACTTAAGATTGGCAATTCTTCGGGAAGACGGGAAGACACAGCGCGGGTAGGCTCCCCACAAGTTGGTCCGAAGACCTGATCGCTTGAAACCGTTGGGTGCGGATAGCACAGGACCGGTTGTTGTGGCAGGAACCTTATGAGGGAGTCCTATGACCAGCAGTGAACTTCTTTCGGCTGAGATAATGATGATGGGTAATTTTATTAAAGGGAAATCGAAGGCTCTACACAGACTCTAAACTTATCCGCTTACATTCATCACCATTTTCTATGGTCGATCCAATGTGTACCATTATTCGCCTATCACCTATATACTAGCTGTACCCGTATTCTTCCTACTTTAGACGACGTATGGCACACCATGTGGTTTTAGACGGTTTGATTCTGGTACACCGAAAAGGTTTCCACAGACCCAAAACTATATTTGATCTTGACCCAAAAATAAACCTCATTGAATTTACTACTTTTTACTAAATTATAAGTATAAATATAATTTATAAGTATGTTTATTATGCAACAAAATTTATGTCTTAAAATATTTGCATCGTGCGGACATCGAATACCGTGATTTAAAAAAACAAGTGTACTATAGAAAGTAAATAATTGCGAATATGAAGTATGAAATTGGCAACCCTAATTAAAAACTCGAAGCACCAAATGTAAAAGTAACTTGGTGTTGTACACTTTCACTCGAAATATATACACAGTTACATTATACAGACCTATTCAATCGTGATATGCGAAAGGTTACCCGTTTTAGACCAGCGTTGGGAATCATTTACTGAATGGGGGGAGTCATGCAAAGAATTATTCACGCACGTATGGGAGTGATTTTTGTTTGTTATGTTAGAGGGCCTACGAGCAAACAGGTCACCTGATGAGAAGTGACTATCGCCGCCCATGAACGTCTGCAACTCAGGAGTCACGTCGGCCTTTTTGGAAGGAGTACGCTCGTTTCTTGGTTGGGTTTGAAGGTCGTATCGATCCGGAAATACCTCAGACGATAACTTGTTTCACAGATTGGTTGTACGAGGCAAGAAGTGTTTCGAAAAGCGCTCAGTAGTGGAGCGACAATTATCCAGGTGATGAGGATGAAAATTTTGCCGTGTGGCCACACAGAAAACCGCTGTAAAACAGTTCTTAAGTTGATTTTTACCAATTGAATGCCAACTCCCTTCAAATTTGTTTGAAACCAAACGGGAAACACACTTCCAAATGAGTTCTTGAATGATGAAGTTCTAAGCTAACAAACTTGAAAAAAAAATGAAACCAAGACCAAACCTTTTATATAGAGTTGCTTAGTTTTTAACCAACTTTGAAAAAAGGAGGAGGTTCAATTGTTACTGTTTGCAGGTTTCTTGTAATTTAGAAACGAAGTTTCTTATGGGACGATGTGGCGAGAGGAATTTCAGGAGTAAAAGCGTACGTTACGTATGTAACGTTAGTCGCCATCTCTCTCGCTCTGGATTCACAGCTTGCAGAGCGAGAGAGAAAGGGAAAGTAAAACGAAAAGTTGCATTACTCATTTTTAATTAATAACTCGAGAACGTGTTGTTCTCGGAGATGGAGACATGATGTGTATGATTTTTAGAGAATTTGATGAGGAATAAAATGAGACCAGTCTTGTTTCTCTAAGATCAATAGTATCCGTGTAGTGACGGATTAAGAATACGGAATGTCACTACCCCAATACATCCCGTGGGTGTCGTAAGAACCGACTAAGGGCGCAAAACAACACAGGACACCAGCACTGTAAAAAGAAGGAAAACTTGACACAAACCCTATACCAACCCGTCTGGCCAGCGTGGTATAGTAGGCCAAAACCTTCTTTCTAAGGAGAGGCCTATGTCCAGCAGTGGACTATTAAAGGCTGTTGATGTGTGATGATGTGAATAGTATTCGAGTTATTCAATTATTTTTTTAAATTGCGACTTTTCGTTAAAAAACTACTTAGCTGTAGAATATTACCAAATCATTTTTTTTTGTTTAAATATAAAACAAAAAATACTTATGTATTCGAGTTATTCAATTTTTTTTAAAAAAAAGTTGCTGCTTTTCTTTAAACAACTAGGTCTAGTTCATTAGTAAATAAACTTTTTGTTGTTTGTATATAAAAAAATATAACTACGACTTTTTTTTTTAAATACATCATCATCATCAGCCTATCGCAGTCCACTGCTGGACATAGGCCTCTCCCATTGCACGTCACTTAGATCGATTTTGGGCTTCTCGCATCCAGCTCCTGTCAGCCATCTTGCGCAAATCGTCACTCTACCTGGCCCGTGGGCCTCCTACACTACGTTTGCCGAGACGCGGTCTCCACTCAAGAACTCGTTTTCCCTAACGGTTGTCGGTTCTGCGGCTAATATGGCCAGCCCACTGCCCCTTCAGTTTGCTGCTATGTCGGTGACCTTGGTTCTCTGCCGGATCACCTCATTCCTGATAAAATCATTTTGGAAAATACGTTGACTAAAATTTATAAATGAAATATTTGTCAAATAGCATAAGGAATTTCGTTTCTATCGGGGGTCCCATGACACCACACGGCTTTTTTACTTGTTTAAGTAAATGATTTCAACCAATCCGTCTGGCCAGCATTGTATAGTAGGCCAAAACCTCCTTTCTAAGGAGAGGCCTATGTCCAGCAATGAAGTACAAAAGGCTGTTGATGATGATGATGAAATAATTTTATATTAAGTTTTTTTTATGGTATAAGGGGGCAAACAAACAGACGGGTCACCTGATGGTAAGCAACTACCGCCGCCCATGGACACCTGCAACTCAAAAGTGACAAGTACGTTGCTGCCCTTGGAGTCCCTCCCGCTCGAGTCAGCGATTAAATTGTGTTTTACAATTTTATACGGAACGGAAGTACCGTTGTGACGATGAATAGAGGGTAACCGATTTGTCTTGGCAGAGTAACAGCGTATCAGATTTTACGTATACCTTCGTCGATTAACATTTGTACATCAGCTTTGGATGGATTCCAACTCCTTAACCTTTCTATAATAATGCAAACTTTACACATCCTACAACAAGAAGCCGTTTGGTCTTAAACTAGGCAGAGCCTGTAGTAATCAGACTGCTAATAAACATACTTAAATATATCACTAAATACTTATATATTATCGATACTTTACCCCCTGATACAGACTAAATGATCGTGCTCATCACACAATTATTTGTCCCGAGTGGAAATCGAATCCACAACCTCTGGTTTAGCACTCAGAATCAATAACCACTACACCAACAGGCCTGTTAATAATAATTATATTCTTTACACACCAGGTAGCTCATAGTTTGGGATCAGAGGATCGGCCGTGTGTGAGATATGTGAAGGTATTTTTATTATTCCCTATAGAAAATAACTTAAATCGATCATGTGAAACGATAACCTTACAAAGGAGACCCGAACACAGTGTATTTTAAACATTTGTGTGTGTAAATTAAATAAATGTGTATACGCGTGTGAGTCGACGTGCGCAGACGCAGGTAGCGGCCGACCTTCGGGGTCAATGCACCGCCGCCCTAAAATACACGCGGATGTCGTCCCCGAAGGGTAAAAGCTGCACTTTAGGATACAGGGTGTTTTGCATCGTATTGATAGACGAGGTATATTTTTGCGATTCTGTTTTTTCGGTTATGGCGGTTGTTTTAAAACCATTCTGTATTCTGTACGGATGGCGTAGTGGTTTAAGCGGTCGCCACGCCGCTTACTACTACTGAGTGTTGTGGGTTCGCTCCCTACATGGGACGACACTTTGTGTGATCTACAAATTGCTGTTTTGAGTCTGGTTGTTCTTTGTGTCCGTTTCATGTATGTTTGGTAAAGTCCCCGCGACACAGGATATATTCCTAATGCAGGAATTGTCTTTTATTAAAAGAAAAGAAATGGAATGTTTACTAAAAGACTGCAAAAGTGTATAATTTAAAATATATAAATCTTAACATTTTATCATATATATTTATTTATTTTCTACTACTACTATTATTACAGGTTTAGCCCAATGCAATAGTGTTAGGTATACCATCTACTTATTTATCTTTTTTATATGTATAACCAAGCGTGGCAGGACGCTTCGCACGTTATGGTTGCATTGATAAAAAATAAAAGTGCAGTCAAATCGAGAAATCGTGTCGACATACCACGAATGACCTCCATCGCGATACCCAACCACTTCCTCGTTTTGATTAAAAAGTACTGACGACTTATCCGAAGATCTCGAAGCTGCATAAACGGCAGAAATTCCATCACTTTTAAGATATTTTTTTATCATCCATCGACAGCCTTTAATAGTCCACTGCTGGACATAGGCCTCTCCTCTGAAAGGAGGTTTTGGCCTACTATACCACGCTGGCTGGGGTTGGTATAGGGTTTGAGTCAAGTTTTCCTTCTCTCTGCAGTGCTGTTGTCCTGAGTATTTTGCTTCTTTAGTCCGCTCTTACGACACCTACTGGATGAATAGGGGTGGTGGCATTCCGTATTCTTAATTCGCCACCACACGGATAGTTAATTGTAACAGTGTTATAATTGACTAGCTGACCTGCGCAACTTCGTCTGCGTCTCTCAATAGTAATACATTTTCTCCATTTTTGAAACATTCTTCATTGGTGCTCCGCTCCTATTAGTCTTAGCGTGATGATATATAGCCTATAGCCTTCCTCGATAAATGGGCTATCTAACACTGAAAGGATTTTTCATATCGGACCAGTAGTTCCTGAGATTAGCGCGTTCAAACAAACAAACAAAAAAAATCTTCAGCTTTATAATATTAGTATAGATTAAAGGGCGTCCTTCCGTAGTAACTCTTGCGGATAAATGTATAATCATTTAATTGTTTTTGTAATAAGGATTTTAAATTACCGGCGCTTGCGGCGAAATCTGATTTCCTACAAATACGTATTCAATAATAATAACTTCGCACAAATCATACAAACAAGGTGCACCTCATACATGGCCATCTGATACCAGACTGGGCGGGGCCTGTGCTATGTTAACAAGACTGCTGATAAATAAGCTTAGGTATATGTATATTAGTTAAAGATAGTCTTCTTGTTGATGAGGAAAATACTTGGAAATACCTTGCAAAACGTTCATTAAGAACATACCACCTTTAGTCACAAACACATGAAATACATAAGTAATGACGTCATCAGTTACTTCCAATTTTATTTAGATACATGTACGTTTTCGCTGTTCTTTTTTATGCTGTAGACGGTCAAAAGAGCAGACGGATCACCTCATGGTAAGTGATTACCACCGCCCATGGCCGAGGCATGGTTCTCTCACGTATGTTTGGCTCCGAATCGAGCAGAAATACATCGTGCGCCTTCCTTATTAAATCTGCAATGCCAAATATACGCGAGTATCGTCCATTGAGTCATCCTTTACAATTCAGATGACGCTAGCTCACACATATTATAAATACCTAAATATTTCTATATCATAACAAAAACATACACACGACGTACGTTCAAACAAAATTCACTCTTAACTTTACTGAAATAGAACTGTTTATAGCTTGCGTGAGAATATGTAGATGGTCTCGCATGTTCCAGCCAAAAGACTTTACTCCTTATTAGTATCACACTTAGGTTCATATTACTGTGAGTCGGTTCACAGAGTCCTTTGTTAAAACAGTAATCTCAACAGATTATACAGTTCAAGGAATTTTCAATCTTATTGTATACCATTAGAGTTGAAATTCATTTATTGTATTGTATTTTAGTCTGTTTTGTTTGAACAAAAACGTGCGCTAACAAAAAGCGCGTTCTCTACCTGCTGCCCTCCTCTCACTCCTCAGGTCTCCTAACCCCTTGCGTGTGTGGAAGCCTTTATATATTAGACATCTTTATATACCTACCTACTATATACTCGTACATTTATAAAATGACTTGCCCTGACTCACTGAATTCATCAACGCAGAACCCTAAACCGCTGAGGCAGCAAACTTGAAATTTTAGCAGCTTATGCTTTTTATGTTATAAGCACCCACTAAGACAGGATTTTTGGAAATTTCATCTCTAAGATGGTAAAATAAACGATGAATGGTGTGGTAAGATATAATAACGCGAGGTAAGCCGCGGGAAAGAACTAGTGCAACATATATTAGGAGAGACTGCACGGATGGCGTAGTGGTTTAAGCGGTCGCCACGCTGCTTCCTACTACGAGTTGTGGCTTCAAACCCCACATGGGACGACACTTTGTGTGATCCACAAAGTGTTGTTCTGAGTCTGGGTGTTCTTTGTGTCCGCTTCATGTATGTTTGTAAAGTCCCCCGCGACACAGGATACATTCCTAATGCGGGAGATGTCTTTTTAAGATTCCATTTACAAAAATTTAATTATTGGGCAAAGAATTATCTTTCTGGGGACTTTTCTTGATGACCATCATATGTTAAAGATGACTCCAGGAAATTAGTTTTTTTTATGGTATAGGGCAAACGAGCAAACTACCGCCACCTGGACACGTTCAACTCAAGGGTCACAAGTACCTTGCCGCCCTTTAAGTGGTTATTGATCTTGACTGCTGGTGTTACCACTAAAATCACCATTTCAGATTTCATGTTTTGCCTCTAACTTCGCCGTAGGTTCGATTGCCACTCAGCGAACACGATTATTTGTTCCGTGCTTGTGTGTTATTTACCTAAAATACATATGTATTTATTAATATTTAAATTAAGTATGTTTATCAGTAGTCTGGTTACCAAGACGGGAAATTAAATCACAAAATTCATTTGCCAAGCATAGAAATTTACATAAACAACGCTTACAAGAGAAACTGTAAAATAAAAGATCTATTGTTTATAAGTTACCTGCTTTTGAAACGACTTTTTTTTCTCGTTGGCAACACCCTGGTATCAGTTGAAAGTCTTCAGTTGTGTCCGAGCTGGGGACGGTTGGGAAACCCTTACAAATGCTAATTTCATATTGTTTTCATAACGTGACAAAGTGAAACTGCTCTGCTAACTGTGGAATTGTTTTTTTTTTTTTAAACTGTTGTGAAATGCTCGTTACGTGTTGAAATTCTTATCTAACCGTGAAAGAGCCATGAGAGATTGAGAGAGACAGCAAGACAGTACAGAAAACCGGTGCCCAACAAGTCTTCCGTTGCTTTGACCGAGTAAGTGAGGTTATCTTAGTCCACATCCTCCTTTCTTTTCTGGACCAGAACCGCACTTGCGACGCTTTGAGTTGCAGGTGTCTATAGCGGCGACAGTCACTCACCGCCATTCCTGTCTGCTCCTTTATGGTGAAATTAAAATGTCAGCAATTTTCATCTCACAACAGCACGGATAATAGGAAGCATAATTCATGTTTCACTATAACGTCCTAGTACGTGACACAAGGTCGAGCGTGTCCATTAGACCTAGCAGACACGCGAGGGCATTTGAAAATGTACAGCTGTAATTATCTTCCAATTATAAATACAACACGCTTACATTGCACGGATGGCGTAGTGTTTGAAGCGGTCACCTCGCCGCTTCCTACTGAATGTGGGTTCGAAATCCACATGAGACAACACTGTGTGAACCACAAATTGTTATTCTGAATGTGGGTGTTCTTTGTGTCCGTTTCATGAATGTCTTTAAAATCACATCATCACATCACATCAACAGCCTTTAATAGTCCACTGTTGGATATAGGCCTCTCCTTAGAAAGGAGGTTTTGGCCTACTATACCACGCTGGCCAGACGGGTTGGTGTAGGATTTGTGTCAAGTTTTCCTTCTCTCTGCAGTGCTGGTGTCCTGCGTTGTTTTGCGCCCTTAGTCGGCTCTTACGACACCCACGGGATGTATTGGGGTAGTGACATTCCGTATTCTTAATCCGTCACTACACGGACAGTCTTTAAAGTCCCCCGGATATATTTTTAAAGTAGAATAAAGACACCACGCTTTAAATACTGTACATTTTTTTGCGTGCCGTAACCTCCCATTGTTACCCTGATGAAATATTAATGATCACCCTTGGCTGGTCCCGACGGTTCGACTTCTAAGCTTGCGTTGGGGTGATTATCATGTTATAAAAAGACAACTTAACGGGAGCACTAGCAATATATCCTGTGTCGCAGGGTACTTTTCAAACATACATTAAAGACACAAAGAACACCCAGACTCAGAACAACAATTTTTAACAATTATATTTAAAAAATAAAATTGTTACATCAAAAGATATTATTAATGCGTGAAGAAAAATCCTTGTACCCCTCTTTAAACAAAAATATAAGTTAATTCGTGAAGTAAGTAATTACTTAAATAATAAATTATTATAAAGCGCGGCAGTTTCAAAGCTAGCATTATAACAATGTTAATAAAAATCTAGTATTCTTAAGAAGTGAATGACCACGTAAGGAAATTAAACAGAATTGTTTGAAAATGATTTATTAAATGTATTTTTTTGTCCTTTTTTTATGATATAACCGGCAAATACGCAAATGAGACGCCTGTTTCAAAAAAGTCGTGCGATGCCCCCCTCCCGCTTCTAGTATTAATGGGAGTGGCTTTGTTACTTCGTTCACTTGGTTAAAAACAACAAAATAATTGTTCAACACTGGTTTTCTGTGGTATTAATTCGTTCGAGTCAACCAATTTGTGCCGAAACATGACTCCCATGATTAATCATTGATGATGTCACACGATTTATTAGCTGCTTTTATGTCCTTCTGTTTTCTTAACTGAAATGCTGTTTAACTGCACTGTAATTATGATTCAGTTTCGAATAATTTGTACATAGGAGTATCATTACGAAAAATACGGAGAATAGTAACAATATGGACTGCGCGGATAGCGTAGAGGTTTAAGCAGTCGCCACGCCGCTCACTACTGCGCCGAGTGTTGTGGGTCCGATCCCCACATGGGACGACACTTTGTGTGATCCACATATTGTTGTTCTGAGTCTGGGTGTTCTTTGTGTCCGTTTCATATACGTTTGTAAAGTCCCCCGCGACACGGGATTTATACCTAGTGTGGGAGTTCTTATATATAATAAAAAAAAAAACTAGGACAATTAACACAGCGTTTAACAAACTAAAAAAAACTAGTCACAGTTTGTACTTTTGTACTTTTAAAACACGGCATAGATATTTTATATTGTAAAGTGCCTATCGCCGTCCACTGCTGAACTAAAGCTGGGGAACCAAGGAGCGCCAACAATCCAGGGTTTTCGGCAGTCCACATCCAGCCGCTTTCTTAAAATTGTCAGTCCGTGTTGTAAGGCGTCATACACAACGTTTGCCCAATCGCGGTCTCTATTCTAACACATGCATACATATTATGCACTAAAACAACAAGACTCATGTTATGCGTAACTAGATTCGAACCCGTGACTTCTGACGTTTTAATCGAACGCCCTACCACCACAGAGTGTGAGCCCTTTTGTAGTGAACATAGTGGACTTTTACAAACATACACAATGTACCTGGTTTAAATTTTGTCTTTGTCTTTGTAACTACGAACTATGTATTAATATTGGAAATAAACTTTATTATTATTATTAGACCTGGTTACGTTGTAATAAATATACATTTTTACGTACATAAATATGATTATTTGCCTTCTTAAATATTTTTATGGCCTACCGTCATGTTTGATCGTACTGCGGAAGTACCAGCAAGGTTACCACCTCGCAGTTTTAATGCGAACAATTGCTTCTCGCGATAAGACTGTAAAGCGTGAAGGTAAGAATATAATTATTTAAGTGGATACACAGAGTCATCTATTGTTTATATGAGGAAGTTTCTGTATGAAAATAACTTAACACATCGGTCATACAGCCGTCTGATTTCAAACTATGCAGATCTTGTATTGTAATCAGACTGCTGATAAATCTATAACAAATATCTATACTAATATTATAAAGCTGAAGAGTTTGTTTGTTTGTTTATTTGTTTGTTTGTTTGTTTGAACGCGCTAATCTCAGGAACTACTGGTCCGATTTGAAAAATTCTTTCAGTGTTAGATAGCCCATTTATCGAGGAAGGCTCTAGGCTATATATCATCACGCTAAGACCAATAGGAGCGGAGCACCAATGAAGAATGTTTCAAAAACGGAGAAAATTTATTACTATTGAGAGACGCAGACGAAGTTGCGCGGGTCAGCTAGTTATAGATAAATTACATCCAGACAGAACAAATGACTACGATCAAATGTTGATTGTGACAATTATTCGTCCTGGGTGGGAATCAAACCCACAACGTCTCAGCAGTCAAAATCACTAACTGCTACACCAACAGGCTGTCAAAAGTCCCAGAAACAGGTGCTCTGTAGTGAGAGACTATTTATTCTAAACAAAAAATTTGCTTAGTATTTTTTTTAGACTAGTTCAGACTAGTATTTTGGATTGCTTCGAAAGTAGGCTAGTAAATACTATTGTATAAGATTTGGCAATATTTCCGTGGAGGTACACGTTTTAATTAATTTAACCCAGTTTTCAAACAATTTTACTCTTGCGGATAAAAAATTACGTGATATTTTCCGAGATCCCTCTCTCCCCAAAGTAAGATTAGATGAGATTCGGCTAGACCCCCTCCCCTCCCCTTGCACGTCTCACGTAATTAATGGACGCCCTCTAATTGATAAAATAATCGTAATCATCAGAACTCACACAAAACTAAAAACTAGTTAGCTAGTATTAGTTACGCCAAACTTTCTGCTGCCGCGGGCCGCGCCCATGACACGTTAATGTGCCGAAATCCAGGTCGACTAAGTATGTTATAATATATAAAAATATTATAATAAATAATTCATTATATGTGTGTCATTCTCACGCATTTTTGGTATAAACGTCGTAACTTTTATGCGTTTAGATGATTATCTAATATTGCTTAAAACTATCAACATTTGAAGTAAGCCTTAGATCAGTTGCATTTTTTTTTACCACATTCACACAACGCCATCTAGTCCCAAAACTAAGCAGAGCTTGTACTATGAGTACTAGACAACTGATATAAATACACAAATACTTTTTTTTTGTATACTTACATATTATACCTAGAAACACCCAGAACAAATCAAACATTAAAAGTTCATGCACACAAATGTTGACTTGAACGGGAATCGGACCCGCGATCTTTAGAATAGCACTCCGTCATCAAATGTAACATCTGATATGTCACCTAAATGCTGACGGAGTATTCACCTTTTGGCACCAATAATTTTTTCAGCACTCATGGTTTGAGCACCTAAGCGATTCCACTTACAGCACAAAATAGATATTGGTGCTGTAAGTGGCTTGGTGCTCAATATGGAACAATCAAATTTTATTCCTCATTCAGCACATAAGGTAATAATAATATAATAATAATATTGTACCACATTCACACAACGCCATCTAGTCCCAAACTAAGCAGAGCTTGTACTATGGGTACCAGACAACTGATATAAATACATATATACTTTTTTTTTTTGTAAATACATACATATTATACATAGAAACACCCAGACCAAATCAAACATTAAATGTTCATGCACACAAATGTTTGACTTGAGCGGGAATCGAACCCGCGACCTTTGGAATAGCAGTCCGTTACGCAAACCACTACGCCATTCGGTCGTCTAGTAGTTGCAGTAGTTTCTAGTGAGGGGCGTGTAATCAGTATTGATTTCAGATTTTTATCGACAAGGTTTGTTTAAAGAACCTTGTAGAAAAACATACATCCATCAGTAGAATCTACCGTAGGCGCTGAATGAGAAACTTTTTTTTTTTTTAATATACTTATTGGTGCTGTAAGTGGAGTCATGCTTCAGCATGAATGGGCCGGCTCGACCGGAGTGATAAAACGGCCTCACAGAATACCGGTGCTAAGCAATTCTTTCGTTGAAAGGCAACGAAAGAATTCCTTAGTGAGTAAGGTTACCGGAGCCCAAATCCCCCGTCATCAACCGTCGGACCGCGACCCGCCAGGCATGATCACGTCAGGATGGAGGATCCTCCTTTTGTGTTGGAGGGACTAGACACTCGTTCCACGACAACTCCATACTGACAGCCAACTCTAGGATCGAGCGCTTATTGGTCAGATATACACATACTTAAATATTCCTACTAAATACATATCTAAATAAAATTGAAGTGTCTGTTTGTAATCGTTACAAGGTTAATTATGCCTAAAAACGGTTTGTTTTTTTATGTCTGTATGTATGTTCCGGGTAATCTTCTAAACGGCTGGACCGATTTTGATAATATTTTACTACCAGGTAGCCTGGTAGTAAGTAGTACTCACTATACAGTAGTAGGTAGTACTCCCTATACACAGTAGCTATGTATATAAGGAGTAACTTAGCCTATTTTTCCTCTTACAAAAACCCATTAAGGCAGCGCTTTTCAAAGTGCCAGTGTACCAGGCAATAACTAAGGTTCACTGGACTCGTGTCTAATTTTGGATGGGGCTTTATTTTATTTATTTATTTATTTTTAACACTTCCTGCATTACAGTTTGCACGAGGCGGACTTAATGCCACATGGCATTATCTACCAGTCAACCTTAAGATGGTTCAGTAAGGGACATGGCAGGTGCACATATATAATGTAATAAGAAGAGAAGCTATGAAAATATAACATTAATTTGATAATACTATTTGAAATAGATAGACGAATACATAGATAACTATTAATATATTATACATACGGAATATAATAAATACAATAAAGTTTGGGTGACGATATCATGAGGATATTTCTGCTAGCTGTTTCCTGTACAATTCGCGGACTTTAGCTTTGAACGTGTCACGACTTTATACTTAATTATGTACATGCACAGTAATTAACTCGATCGCATCACCGTGGTAGAGCCATGCTTCGGGACATTAAGGTCCAGGCTCAACCGGAGTGATACCACCGCCTCACCGAAAACGGTGTTAAGCAATATACTATTGGAGCTCGTACTCTCACTCCCTGTGATTCTGCGGGGTGCTCAAAAGGCTACCGTGCTCAAAGACCCTCCTTCCCTTAATTTTTTTTTTTTTTGTTAAAAAGACAACTCCCGCATTAGGAATAAATCCTGTGTCGCGGGGGACTTTACAAACATACATGAAACGGACACAAAGAACACCCAGACTCAGAACAACAATTTGTGGATCACACAAAGTGTCGTCCCATGTGGGGTTTGAACCCACAACACTCGGCGTAGTAGGAAGCGGCGTGGCGACCGCTTAAACCACAACGCCATCCGTGCAGTCAATTCTGCGGGGAGGAACACAAAGGGTGACCCTTGTGACTCTTAGGCAAGTGAAGTGAAGTGCAAGTGTCAATGGGCGGCGTTACTCTTAGTGAGTACCACCCATCAGGTGACATGTCTGCTTGTTAGCCTCCTATTCCATAAAAGAAAACAGGATTTGAGCCTTCAAGTTTCTCACTGAATCTGGATTTTGCAAATCAAATTCAATTCTCAATTTTATAGCCGCCGATAACATCAGGCGGCCATTATTGCCTAGTTGTATATGCAAATCGATCTGTGTCACCTGCTCAAACGTTACGTTCAGAAATAGTCCCTTATCAGTTCTTGCTTAAGTGTAAATAATTATGGAGGTTTAAGCTATCACCGCTCTAACTTATGCAAGTTATAACTTGTTCTTCTTCTAGTCACGTACGGGAGAATATCACGCTTTTATCATTGCCATGTTTTTACCCGACTGCGCAAGAAGAATTTCTTTGCCACGCTTAGTAGTCTCAACCGATGAATCTATTTTGGCTTATAAGGTGTCCTTAGAATCGTCTTAATAGGCTCTCTCAATTTGAAAACTTGGTTAATTATATACTTTAATAATATCTATTTTATCCCAAAAAAACTATATTTTAAAGAAAAAGCAATATTTACATAATGTATTTTGTATTTAAAAAAAAAACAATTTATATTTCGATTTATAGTGTCATGGCGTCTAGAATGACGTCACAGTCTGCGAAACAAAACTGTTTACATCTGTGTCCAGTGTCAACTGAAAATGTATTCAGGTGAGAAAATATGCTAAAAAAGAAAAACAATATGGAGTAACATGTATGTATTAAAACGTCAACAACAACAATTATGTTTTGCGTGGCGTGACGTTACACTTTCTGATTGGTGTTCGCTGTCATGTGACTTAATGCCTATTTTGTTCCAATTTATTATTTAAATATTACTTAATAATTTTTAACTTTTAAGAGTAATAGACTGGTTTTTCTAATCTATGTATCTTCATTTATAATTTGAAACTATAAACCAAGCAATTTGTTATTAGTGGTTACAAGCCTATCGTGAGTGTGACACTAGGGTGACTACATTCACCCCGGGATGTGCCTCAGACATGAGGTACGGCAGGGAGGACTCCAGAAGCCGCTGATGCGTTTCTGGAGCTCCTCCTGACTGCCGAGGTAGGCCGCCGCGGGGTTTAGTGGGTAGACCGGTTCTCCGGGAGTCCCACACACGCCCTACGTTTCCCCAACGGAGGGTATGGTGCGAAAAGCATTCCCCGCGTTAAAAAAAAAAAGAATAATAAAATAATAGAATAAGAAACTGGAGGTTTGTTAATTTTAAGTACCTACCTGTACATTTTCACGCAGTCGGTTTTTTTTTCATAATTAGCTTATTGTTACTAGTATTTTTGGTAACATCTACCACTAATCTTTGTTACCATGTGACTGCAAACCCTCAGACGGATGGTCAGAGATTTCATCTCAATGTGAGTAAAAGGGAAGCAGCTCGAGAAGCTTAATATTAACCACAAGTAGCTCCCGGTTAGTCAATCAAAATCAATCAAAGTTATATCGGGACTAATCCCCCCCACACACCCACAACTGTAACTCCTGTACACCATGATCAACAGCAGTGACCCACGAACACACAGAGCTATGAAACTCGGGAAGTCCCAGGAAAAATTAAACTGTCTTGGAACTCGCAACGAAATTAATCTAAAGAACATATGAGAAGTTGTAAAAATAATGAATGCACTACCCTCCTTAGCAAGGCTGAATCAATATCATTAAAGTTCCTCAGTATTACCAAGATTTTAAAGTCCATTGTTGCGGCAGCCATCTTGTTTCGCTTAAAGTTATAAATAAATGGTTGCCGACCGCTTGGCCAAAGTTTTAGTTTTTTTTTGGGTTTCCAAGTATTGTAGAGTGGTGGTGATTGCGTCATCACTGCGACGAAACTTTATTTAAAAAGTTATTTTGTGTGCCGACTCATTACAATCCTGACCATTAGAAGATATTACTTGTAGTGACTAGTTGTACTTCTAAAAAATACATATATACATACATTTATTCACGCTTCATTCCCACCGGAGTAGGCAGTAACGATTAGAAACGTCATTTGCCACGATTCTGATAAACCTAACTCTCGCAAATCAAATTTACAGGTGTTTTTAACGAGACCCTTCTTCACTATACTGCCTATCTGGTCGGTCTACGTCTTTCGGAGACCGCAACGGCTCGCCCACTCACAGGGGCTTTTTAACCTCTTTTAGTCGTTTGCTCGTCTTTTCAACATGCCCAAACAATCGCAGGATCTCTTTCTCAATGCTTTTTACAGCATCTTTCAACCTACACCGTGTTCTTATCTCATTACTAGCTGACTCGCGCAACTTCGTCTGCGTCTCTCAATAGTAATAAATTTTCGCCGTTTTTGAAACATTCTTCAATGGTGCTCCGCTCCTATTGGTCTTAGCGTGATGACATATAGCCTATAGCCTTCCTCGATAAATGGGCTATCTAACACTGAAAGAATTTTTCAAATCGGACCAGTAGTTCCTGAGATTAGCGCGTTCAAACAAACAAACAAACTCTTCAGCTTTATAATATTAGTATAGATTCCTCACTCTTACATTGCATATTGGGCATTGAGCGCATTTCCATTGCAATTTTACTTTTATGCGTTTTCCGCCATATACAACTGTTGCTGTTATACCTCTGAGTTGGTGTCAACACTCTCTCGTGAGCCGCCAGACGTGCGTACAATAATAATAACCTCAAATATCACACACGGCCGTCTGATCCCAAACTAGGCAGAGCCTGTACTATGGTTACCAGACTGCTGATAAGCATATTTATAAATTTGAAAAGTGGGTTCGATTACCGGGCCGAGCAGGGTTTTCTGAGAGAAAAATAGCATAAGTTACTCCTTACATATAGATACCTACCTCGTAGTAAAATATAATCAAAATCGGTCCAGACGTTTTGAAGATTACCCGGAACAAACAGAGAGGCAAACCAAAAATATTTAACGTGGTTTTTAGGCATTGGCGTGCAAATAACCGTGTGGTGAGCATGAAAAAATCTATTATTTTGACATTACAAAAATACACTTCAATTTTATTTATTACACACAGCTAAAATACACCCAAACACAACAAATGATCACACTCATCACACTATTATTTGTCCTGGGTAGGAATGGAAACTACGACCCCCACCCTCCTCGCCACTGGTCGAACAGGCCAGTCAATCAAAAGACTTCTGACAAGGAAATACATTGCAACGTTTACTGAGTTTCTCTTTTGGACTCGTCTTCATACTTCCTAATAATGTGTGTATATAAATGTATATCCTTATTTACTTTAAATGCGGTAGTGGTACGTCAGAGGCAACATTGTATTGTATGTGTGTCGCCGCTGGCGTAAGTATAAAGTATTACAAGGCTGTCCAACGTAGAAACCACACGCTGGCACATGAGAATTTATTACAATACAATGGCCAACTGTAGGTACAGATCTGACAATATAGCTGAAAATTATTAATTAAAAAGTAAACCTTCAAGAAAAAACCATACTCACTTTATCCGTGTGGTGACGGATTAAGAATACGTAATGTCACCACCCCTATTTATCCGTAGGTGTCGTAAAAGTCGACTAAGGGAGAAAACTACGCAAGACAACAGCACTGCAAAGAGAAGGAAAACTTGAAACAAACCGTATACCAACCCGTCTGGCCAGCGTGGTATAATAGGCCAAAACCTCCTTTCAGAGAAGAGGCCTAAAAAATTGACACAAACCCTTTTTTTTAATGTGGAAACCCTCTCGCTCCGTCACCCCACCGGGGTTTGTGGCGGGGTGGTGTATTAGAAACGGACCGACTAAAACCGTTGTGGTTTTAGTGGCCAACGTGGTATAGTAGGCCAAAACCTCCTTTCTAAGGAGAGCCTTTGTCCAGCTGTGAACTACTTCAAAAACTACTTCCAGAAAACAGGTATTGCTTAGGAATATTAAGACCTGCTTAAGCTGTCTTTCACAATCTTTAATCCGTCTATTTTTGTTTTTCCTAGTTCTAGCTACCTTTAGCGATTGACGGCACTAGACCTTATCGCCTTATATCTAAGAGTGACTAAAATTTTAAGTGTGGGGCATTTGATACTTTTCTGTGCCCTTACCGTACCATGTTACCTTGTACTTTTTGATACGTTTCTACCCCTGCGACGATGTGATTTGACTGCACAGATGGCGTAGTGGTTTAAGCGGTCGCCACGCCGCTTCCTACTACGCCGAGTGTTGTGGGTTCAAACCTGACATGGGACGACACTTTGTGTGATCCACAAATTGTTGTTCTGAGTCTGGGTGTTCTTTGTGTCCGTTTCATGTATGTTTGTAAAGTCCCCCGCGACACAGGATATATTCCTGATGCTGGAGTTGTCTTTTTTAAAAGAAGAAAAGAAGAGGAGTGTATGTATGTATGTAAAAATACCAATTATGTTGATATTAGCCTTTAAAGAACTAGTCACAAATAATACTTTAAGAGAAGGAAAACTTGAAACAAACCCTATACCAACCCGTCTGGCCAGCGTGGTATAGTAGGCCAAAACCTCCTTTCTAAGGAGAGGCCTATGTCCAGCAGTGGACTAGTATAGGCTGTTGATGTGTGATGATTGATGTGAATACTTTAAAAATGTTAAAGCCAACAAAAAATCGTTTCACATAAAGACGTCAATACTGTTTTATCAACAGACCACACTTTTTGTGAGTTCTGGTGTGGTACAGAAACGAAATAAGGCCATCTTATCGCCCTCAGTTCCGGTACACGACTCCGTATCTAATAGAAACACCAAATATGGCATGGTGGTTTTAGGCAGAATTCCTGGAAATAAGTTGTGTGGTCACCATGTGCAGCACCAGGTCACCATCTTTGTCCGTTCGCTTTGTTCCTTGAGTACATATTTAGCCTCGGTATATATTTACTATTTATAAATTAAATATATCAAAAAAGGTTATGGAATTGTAAGCCCGTGTAGCCGCTCGTATCTGCCACCTGTCACTAATTTACAAGGCAGAGATTTGTCATGAAGCTTTTGAAATCACTTAGGTTGCCTGCCTCTCGAGTAATACTCAAAGATTCTTTTCTTTTGTAATGTTCTTCTCCACTTCGTAGCTTTCTTCTTCTGTATCTCCTGTCCTAATTGAGGTACGGTTCATTTTTAGCCAAAGAATATTCCCTGGAACTAGCATTTGAGCTTGCTTGGTGTAAACAGTTAACTTAAACTCAGTGTTGCGGAGTACCATGGACATGGGGGTCCATGGACACTCACTTGGACCAATGGTTGGCTGTAAGATGTCGCCTCTGATCGATAGGCCCCTAATTCGTATTGTTTAATGCTCAAATGCTCCAAATCGGACCAGTAGTTCCTGAGATTAGCGCGTTCAAACAAACAAACAAACTCTTCAGCTTTATAATATTAGTATAGATTACAAGATTAAAGCTTTAGAAAGCAATAAAAATTACAAAAAAAATAACGTTTCTTTGTTCCATTTAAATATATAAAATACACAATACAAATGTTTTTCTTAGGACGTTGATATTCGCAAAATATTATCGTTAATTGCGAATGCGAATACTAGGATCATCACTACTACATTTGTAAATTCCAACGCCAGTTGATGACCCTGTCCTGATGGCCTCTTCAATCTCAGGACTGACGTACGGCTACGTGACCCTGGCCTTTTTTCACCTAATGCAGATTCAGTCTAGTTCCTCATCCGAGGTCGTCTGAAAATGAACAATGAGGTTTAGCGTCAGGCAAGCAGCAGGTCTTGAAACAAACCAGCAAAAACTTTTTGCCAGGGTAAGCTTTCGATTGACCTCAAATAAGATTAGAAACAGGGTGGTAATGTGTAAATGCGATTCCATCACCAATTATTTTTCAGGTTTTAGATGTTTCCGTATGTTCTTTTCTTTTTTTTTTTTTTCTTTTTTAAAAAGACAACGCCCGCATTAGGAATACATTCCTGTGTCGCGGGGACTTTACAAACATACATGAAACGGACACAAAGAACACCCAGACTTAGAACAACAATTTGTGGATCACACAAAGTGTCGTCCCATGTGGGGTTTGAACCCACAACACTCGGCGTAGTAGGAAGCGGCGTGGCGACCGCTTAAACCACTACGCCATCCGTGCAGTCAGTATGTTGATGTTTACTAACATGTTTTATACGTGTGTTTGTGTATTATATGTGTGCGAGTTTCATTTACAAATACTGTCACACACGTGTGATAGCCCACACGTGCTTGTGTCGAACATATCTCGTGCAGTACATGTATAGATATGTTGTGTATGTGTGTATATTGTTGATATTAAACAGGTTTCAGTTAGACTGTTTTGGTACGGAATTTAAAATCAAACTCAAATAATTTATATTAAGCGGGCCTTGTTACTTCAAACGTCATCTTCATCAACAGCTTTTAAGTTCACTGCTGGACATAGGCCTCTCCTTGGAAGGGAGGTTCTGGCCTACTATACCACGCTGGCGAGACGGGTTGTTAAATGGTTTATGTCAAGTTTGCGTCTCTTACGTCAGAAGGATACAATAATAATTATATTTAAAAATACTTAATGTACTCCTGTAAAAAGGGCCCCTGTATACCAAAACGACCAGAGCCATACAAAAGTGAGTAACACTACTACGCAAAAAAGTTTTTTTTTTAATCTTTTTTTTTTGTTATGAAATGTTTTTATTTCACACACCATTTGGCACCCAAAAGTGCTTGTACAAGTAGCTGTTCGTAGGCGCTCCACGGAGCTAGCACAACTGTTACAAGATCAAAAGTACGAAGGTGACCGCCGAAGGTCGACCAGTTTCACAACTTAACTGTTTGTATCGAAGCCGAATAGGCCTCTAACCGCTCGACGTAGTTTCACCAATATATAAAAACACTGCTCGCCCTCTACTTGTCGTGGCGTTGTGTTAAAATAGTTATTATAATAAACACACGGCTGTTTGATCATTAACTAGGCTTGTGATGTTTTTCTTTTACTGGGAATCACAAAGGAATATAATTACCTTATGTCCCGGGGGACTTTACAACCATTCATGAAACGGACACACAGAATACCGAGACTCAGAACAACTATTTGTATATCACACAAAGTATAGTCCCGTGTGGTAATCGAACTAACAATACTCAGGAAGCGGTGAGATGAACGCTTAAACCACTACGTCATCCGTGCAGTCAATTATAACCAGATACTTGTAAAATACATAGATTTATAGATAAGTTACACCTAGACAAAGAACAAATGATTGTGCTCATCACACAATATTAAATTTGTCTTGGGTGGGGATTGAACACACGACCTTTGGTTTAACAGCCAGGATCGCTAAATAAGAATAAACCAATAGGTCAACATGGATTCTTTAAAATAATTAGACGTCAGACATCATCATCAACAGCCTTTAATAGTCCACTGCTGGACATAGGCCTCCCCTTAGAAAGGAGGTAACGATTAGAAAAAGATTTGTATTGTGTATTTTATGTACGTCAGACATATTTCAATCAATATTTATAGATAAAGAAAAATATTTTGCCGCCATACCTATTGAATATTCAACAAATAACCAACGATAATGTACTCGCTTGATAATAAACCAGTTATAAATATACTTGTATATGCGAATAACACGACACTACGCCCATATCTGGTGGCGATAAGGCAAGACTCACTATGTGCTAGTGATGGCCTTCGACGAACATATCGATAGTCATTATTAATGCGAATATCGATTGCTATAGGTTCTACTACACCCAGGTTATGTTACTATTTACTATAGTTCACGGTAGCTTTTATTAAAATGTTATGGTAATGTTTGTGTATTTGCGCGTTGCGAAGCGCGCTCGCTTCCAGGGAGCAGAGGGAACATGGGGTTCCCACACGGGTCGTCTACCTGTTGTTGTAGATGGCCCGAGGTATGTCGGGGCACCAGGGACTTCCTTTCTAGGGTATACCTGGTTCCCCGGCTATTAGTTCCCGAGACGGCGTGCGGTTTTAGTCGGTTCGAGTCCGACATGCCACCACGGTGGTATCCGAGGGGATTTCCGCACGGAAAAAAAAAAAGGTTAAACTAATCTAATATAAACAAGCCTAGCCTGCCTCGCTTTGCTGTGGCATATTGTGGTTCCACTGATGAGACACGAGGAAGAAAAATGGCGCTCAATATACATATAGGTATATATATCAACATTTAAATCGTTTTGCATATCTTTATAAAGTTTTTGAAGCTTACATATACCAACTTAATATTTATATAAATAGACTAGCTGACCCGGCAAACGTTGTTTTGCCATATACATTATTTCTAAAAAAAATAGGGGTGGGTCACCCTTGTTATTTAAGGGTATGAAAAATAGATGGCCGATTCTCAGACATACCCGAGATAAACACAAAATTTCACGAAAATCGGTCGAGCCGTTTCTGAGGAGTTCAACTTCTAACACTGTGACACTAGAATTTTATATATTAGATATATTATGTAATGTTAAATTATAAATCATGTTTTAAATCATTTTCAAATTTGTTTGGGGTAGGCGCTGTGTTTTCTTCTTCCATTCTCCTTCATCACTCGACAAATTACTGTTTACTCTCTATCTTGACACATCCCCTTTCAAACAGTCCTGAATTTTTTTGCAAAATGCTTTTGCCTTTTATTATTCCCTGCTGCCTGCCTTACGAAAACCATCCTCGGGAATGTAAATGGTCTTCGTAAGCATTTGTTTCCTTGCTTTTCACCGAGTGAGTGAGGTTATCTCAGCCGCTTATCTAGGAGTGGAGGGAGGGCACTCAAAAGGCCACAGTTGTGTCTCATGAGTTGCACGTATCGGTAGTCACTTACCATCAGATAAATGCGAAAGGTTGGAGGATGTTTGGTACTCAATCACGTCAGAACAGCTAAACGCAACTGGAAAACATTTAACACAGCAACAGATTATAATCTGCAACAGCAAACAGCCGACTTTTTTATCGAGTACGATGGTTTGATCGTCGATGTTCAAGATAATATCGATAACTTATCTATCAACAACTGTCCATCACTACTGTCTTCTAGTACAACATAATATACTTGAATATAAAGGTACTGGGTTGTTTACATACAGAACTTACACGTGATATAATAATAGGCGGTTTTACATGTAAAATTCTATTCATACATAAACTCGCGCCTTTATCTTTAAAATGGTATACACACATCAACAGCCTATAATAGTCCACTGCTGGACATAGGCCTCTCCCCTGAAAGGAGGTTTTGGCCTACTATACCACGCTGACCAGAGGGGTTGGTTTGTGACAAGTTTTCTCCGTTTATTGCAGCATTCATTGATGCTCTGCTCCTATTGGTGGTAGCATGATGGTATATAGCCTATAACCTACCTCGATTAATGAGCTATTCAACACTAAGACTTTTTCAATTCGGACTAATAGTTCCCGAGATTAGCACAAACAAACAAAGTCTTCAGCTTTATAATGTTAGTGCATCATTATCAACAGCCTCTGGTATAGTAGACCAAAACCTCCTTTCTAAGGAGAGACCTATGTCCAGCATTGGACTATTAAATTGATGTGAAACGAAAGAAATTTATTCCTTTTGAGACACAGGCGAAATGACGCGGGTCAGCTAGTAATTAATAAAAGAAAGCGATTGTTTGCTACCTTACTGCTAGATACTGAGAGTGATATTTAACGTTCATTTTATCTCGTTATACTCGCGAAGTGGTGTGACGAATAATCACAGAAGATTAGGCATGTTCAGAAAGCTGAACAAAAGATTTCCCCACAAGTAATAAGGCTACCTACTGACTGAAGCTAGTCAGCGAAGTGGTGCGATAGAGATAAAACGGTACGGTGTACTCGTGTCCTTTTTACGTAACAACATCTGAGATAGCTGAGGTTAAAGCTTTCGGTTCTCGTATCGGAGGTCTCGAGTTCATTTCAAGTTCTGCAAATATTTGTAGGAGATTGTGTTGAACTTCACGGTGACCCGGTACGATTGGCCCGCGCTAAAATCACCACCAATCGCAACGCTAAACGCGGATGTGAGATAAACTCGCACTTGGCCCTCTGACTGCTAAGCCAGAGGTCAGGGTTCGATTCTTACTTTTTAAAAGTAAATGTACGATTATCTGCGTCTCAGTGCAACGTGTCTGTGGTATCCTATACCCTATACTACTCGCTGATAATGTAGCTTTCCATTAGTGAATATATAGTATCCTATATTTATAGATAATGAAAAATATTTTGCCGCCATCATCAACAGCCTATACTAGTCCACTGCTGGACATAGGCCTCTCCTGAGAAAGGAGGTTTTGGCCTACTATACCACGCTGGCCAGACAGGTTGGTATAGGGTTTGTGTCAAGTATTCCTTCTCTCTGCAGTGCTGTTGTCTTGCGTAGTTTTTTCCCTTAGTCGGCTCTTACGACACCCACGGGATGAATAGGGGTGGTGACACTCTGTATTCTTAATTCGTCACCACACGGACCGGACTTATATTATAAATGGAATTATGTTTATCAGCAGTCTGGTTATCAGATAGTACAGACTCAGCCTAGTCTGAGTTATTTGTGTTCTAGAATCCGAAAGAAGAATACGAAAGTTTTTATTTTGTGTCATTTTTTTCTTCATCGCTTCAGTGCGTAGGCAGCCTTACTTAGCTTGTTATTTGCAACATTGTAGTGAACAATGGACAAAGCCTGCTCGACCTTCAGGCTACCACCAGCGCTCAGCAACGCTCGGACAATTTCGTCCACCTTCGGCTGTACTCGGCATTACCGCAATACTTGGTTACGAAACCAGCACCAAATAAAAAGAAAAACTTTTATGTTTTGCCTTCCGCTTTCCGCTACATCTTCTGTCTCATACAACCTATTCAATTAACTGTAAGAGAAAATGAGATGGCATCATGATCCATTCCGTCTTTACGTCAAACTTTGTCACCATGCGCGAACTTTTATAGCACTGTTAAAGCATATTCGACTCTATTTCTTTGCCAATAAAATTGGTTTTCAGTTTTCCATACCTAAATTTATAGAACATTTTTTCTTTAGTCACACGAAATCAGTGTCAATGACAATAAAAACTTATGCGCTCTGAAATACGGTGCAAATTCCAGTAAAGTTTTTTTTTTGTATTATTCCCTAATGTGACCGGTTATATTGATGAATCTCGATGGAACTTTATGCTCGTAGAAATAAAGTAGAGAATCGTTTGATATAGTGTTTGTTATTGGAACGACCTGCGTTGCTCCCTAAATATGTGCAGGTTGAATGACCTCGCCCGCAGTTTCCTCGCACGCGCCTTATCAAACGTTTTAGTCTTGGGGTTGGGGTCATATCTGTGCCTCACAGATTAGCTAAAAGCCCTGCCCTCTAATTTTGCCTGTGGGTCTTGTGGTTACTGACTGCTAAGCCGGAGGCCGTGGGTTCTATTCCCACCCTTTTTTTTCCTGAGCCCGGTGCCATGTGATGCCATGGTTACAGCAAAGACTGATTTGCTTTGGGATGATATTCTCGTGGGATTGCTAGAGAATGCAATGGAGAGGAGGATCCTCCTCGATCATAGACAAGCGCCGGAATATCAGGTAGGTTTTCAGTCGGTAAAAAGAACCAATAGACCCCTTGACTTCCTCTGAGGGCGGAAGACATCCATTAGGAGATTCCACCTCGTCCCGTTTTTCGTCAAATTTTTCCAAGTTCGGGATTCTCTCTGCGATACCCAAACCCTCATTCACGTCCACATTCGAGGAGGGACCGACGCAACGTGTCTTTGTATCTTAAGTTTTTCTATGGCTTGAAGAAGTGTTATTAATGAAATCACTTCTTGAATTAGCGTATTGCTTACACAACTTTGACTAGGTACATTAAAGTGTCGCAGACAGCAGAGCAATGACTACCCAAATATGTATATAGTGCTACGTGCCTTAGTCACGTGACATTACTTACTAATGCAGTGATGTTACAACAAGTTGTAGGTGGCGGTAGTCACCTGCCTGCAACTCAGAAGTCACAAGCGCGTTGCCAGCCTTTGAGGAAGGAGCACACTCTTTTCTTGAAGGTTTGAAGGTCGTATCGGTCCGGAAATACCGCAGCCGATGACTTGTTCCATAGATTGGTAGTGCGAGGCAAAAAGTGTCTTGAAAAGTGGTGGAGCGCCAATTATTCAAGTGGTGGGGATGAAAATTTTGCCGTGTGGAACGATGGCGGAAGGTTGCGGCCGGTATTAGTCCGAGTAGTCACTTACCAACAGGTGTCTTGTCTGTTCGTTTGCCCCTCCCCCCTTTATACCATAAAAAAACTTTTACGTAAGCATAACCGTCGGCAGAAGCTAGTGAAAATTAAACAATTTAAGTATTTACAAGTTGCAAAAATCTCTCTCGGTTTAGCGTTCGTTGTCCGAAATCGTCAAGAAAGTTGTTTTAAAACAAACCAGTTTCCTGTTCCATGTCGAAGGGTTCAGGCAACGAGTACGATACTCGGGTGGCGACTTTCCAAACCGCTATTTATATAATATGAAACGGGAAGCTTAATTGTAGCTAAGTGGTGGTTTATCCTTAATTACGATTTCTTGAGTACAAGCCAACTTTAAAAAATATATCATCGACATTTTTTGTAGTATATAGGGCAAGCGAGCAGACATGTCACTCTCCTTGAGGCTCTCCTAGGGGGATATGGGGGAGGGGTTTCAACTTAACAGTCAAAATCACTAACCACCAGAGTCTATATCAACTGAAACGTACATGTCCTTTGCCGTACCCAAAATAATTCACTGAATGTGTGTGTCATCAGTGTCATGCTCGAAGACAGTTTTTATGTGTGTTTTATCTCTGTTGTACACGAGGTATTCACACGAAAGTAACATTGTATTGCTATACACGCTTTTTTAGGGTTCCGTACCTCAAAAGGTAATAAAGGAACCCTTATAAGATCACTTTCTTGTCCGTGTGTCACCACCGATTTTCTCAGGAACGGGTAGACCTAGCAAGTTGAAATTTATACCAGATCCTGAGGTCTATGGTCCCTATTAGGTGTATAAAATTTTGAAAATTAAGATAAATTTTTGTTACTTACAAATTATCGAGAAAATCTACTTAAAATCTGTGTAGGTACGGAACCCTCGGCGCACGAGTACGACTCGTACCTGACCGGTTTTTTATATCAGGGGACTTATACCCGTATAGTTTATCGAAAAAAAAGTAAAATGTCGTAGAAATCTCAGAATTTGTTCTAAATGTAAAACTTACTAAGAATTTTTTGTTAGCATTACTGTCAATTGCCCAACATTTTAACTTATTTTGCGATTACTGTCTTGTTAAAAAAAAACAAATATATCTAAAGTAGGTGCTTTAATAATTAATGTCTCTAAAATATTTCACTAGGGCATGCGTTACTTTAATAACGCGAGCTAAAATGGCGCGTGATCTAGTCAGTTGATATACGGCGGCCGACTTGTAGACACATTAAAGGTTTACTGGAATTAAAAATATAGCAAGGAGTATTTATTTCACGGTTTCTTACAGGCTGGGTCTCTGGAATTGAAAGTAATTTAAGCAAAAAGGTCTTATTTCACTGACAAGAGAAGTCCCATCGATCTCCTATGACAGGCCTGTTCCTGTGATCAGTGATCCTGTCTGCTAAGTCAAAGGTCCTGTGATTCACACCCAGGACAAATATGAAGTGATGAGCACGGTCATTGTTCTGTGTCTAGGTGTAATTACCTATAATATGTATGTATTTAGAAATATATAAGTATGTTTAGCAGCAGTTTAGTTACCATAGCACGGGTTGTGTCTAGTGTGGGATCAGACGGATGTGTGAGGTTATTATTATTATAACGACTCTTTCGTTAAGTTAAGCGTTAAGTTTTTGTAATGTTTATACGAATAACTTTACGAGTTATGAATTTTCGAAATAGGTTTTGATATCTGATGTAAAATTGGATATTTCTGGCAATGAAAAATTAGTTTTCTGTCCTCGACATAATTATGTACCTAAATCAAAGTTGATTTGATGACGAAACATGGAAATATTGCAAATACATTGTCATATGGCCGGCAACGGATTCATGGACGGCGGTAGTCACTTTCCAGCAGGTGACCCGTCTCCTTGTTTGTATAAGAAACAAAGAAACAGTAAAAGGACGCTGGGTATCTTTCATCCTGAAATAAAGTTCGAAAGGGATCGAAGACATTACGCGAACGAAATCTAGCACACTTATATGTCATCATCATCATCAACAGCCTTTAACAGTCCACTGCTGGACATAAGCCTCTCCCTTAGAAAGGAGGTTTTGGCCTACTTATATGTAACATAGCTTTATTGAACTTTTAAAACGACGGCGTACACTGATGACTGGGCAGGCGTGATGGTGTAGTGAAAGCTGCCCAAACCGCTATGCCAAGTTCAGAACACTACCACTTTGGCTCGTAAAAGTTTGAGCCGTTCATGTTTTTTTTTTAAATTTATTGCACAAATTGTTATCGTTTCTGCTGTTTATAGTTTTTTGGTTTATGGTGTAGGAGGCAAACACGTAGATGGGTTTCCTGATAGTAAATGATTAGCGCCGTCCATGGATATATAGATACTATTGATGTGCCGAGTCGCTGTTTTGGTGGATCGAATCGACTCGAGTCGGTTTATACGGTATTCGAATCGTGACTCGATTCCGCGATTCGAGCCCAGTACTCTAAAGCAGGAATCGAGTCTGACTCGAGTCAAGCCCTACTCGGCACATCGCTAATAGATACTACTTGAAACGACACAAGTGATTTGTTGTACTTTTAATACCTGGAGGGGTAAGGACAAGGGGGGAGGGGGGGGGGGGGGGACACAAAGGTTAGTGACAAGTGCGTAGCTGCCGTTCGACACTGAGCCTGTGCTTTGTTAACTACCCTATCGATAAACATATATATCTAAGTACATATGTACTTAGAATGTATATTTAAATGTAGATAAAGTACCTACACCCAGACATAGAACAAATAATCATACTCATCACACACAATGTTTGTCCTAGGTATACCTACAAGTCAGTCCGTGATAATCGTCAACAGCCTTTAATAGTCCACTGCTGGGCTTGGATCTCTCCTTAAAAAGTTTTGGCTTTCTAAACCACGCTGGTCAGACGGATTGGTATAAGGTTTGTGTCAAGTTTTCCTTCCCTTTGCGGTGCCGTTGTCTTGCTCCCGTAGTCGGTTCTTCTGACACCTACGGGGTGAATAGGGATGGTGACACTCTGTACTCTTTACTAATCGTTCTCTGCATACCCTTCGTTTATATATTGGCGTGAGTCCATGTACCAGAACTCGGACCGTGACAGTTATTGCATGCTTAGATTATAAGATTACGTCGCGTTAATAGTTGATATAAACTAAAAATAATTACTTGTAATTGTTACAATAATTCATTCTACAATTATTTATTCAATCACTTAGGCAATTATTGTTTTTATAATTAACTTTAACGTACAAATTTATATTATGACTAATAATTACTCTCGTTTATTATATTTTTATACTTAATGTTCTTCGGAAGTCTCACACTTGGCCGTCTGATCCCAAATTAGGCAAGGCCTGTGCTATGGTAACCATTTTTTTGTTATCTTGCTGGAAGATCCTCATGGATGTCCTTGGCTCATTAGGGGACTGTCAGTCGGTCGGTCCGACTGAGTGTGTTCCTCTGCTTGCCAATGGCAGGGGGGAGGGAGAATCGCAATTGCATTCCTCCTCCATTGCAGACTGGTGATAAACATATAATGGAATTTATATTATATTAATTATAAACTAATTTTCAATTCAATACCCTTTTTTTCTGTGCGGAATTCCCCTCGGATACCACTTACCGGTGGCAATGTCGGACTCGCACCGACTAAAACCGCACGCCGTCTCAGGTACCAGTAGTCGGGGAACCAGATGAATTCAATACCCCTACATCACTATCATTTGTGATAAACTATATTCTTCATTCATTTATTTTCCACCCTTAAGGGTGGTATTTCCTCCAAAATTATAATGTACTAGCTGACCCTGCAAACGTTGTTTTGCTATTTACATTATTTAAATTTTTTTTTTTGAATTTCTTAAAATCCGTTCTTAGCTGACCTCTACTCTGTGAAAAGAATATTCCTACCAAATTTCAAGTCTTTAGCTCTAATGGTTCCATAGATATCGTGATGAGTGACTATATACGTGGAAATCTCTTATATATATGTATAATAGATAATGACTTATTCATCAAAGTCGGTGATATATTTTTTTAAAGTACTTAATTTCATGTATGGAATTATAACGTTTTAGTTAGTTAATAAATAATAATTATTATGTATTCAAGCGGCCTTCGTACGCGATATCCGCATAGAGATACATACGTTTTGTATCTCTATGCGTTATGCATATCTATATCTATACAACTATAAAAATAAATAAAATTGGAGTGTCTGTTTGTAATATTAAAATAACCGCTTTTTACTAAATGCATATGTATCTTTACACGGTACATATGCCAAAATAACATTTTTTACAATTTTTGTCTGTCTGTCTGTTTGTTCCGGGTAATCTCTGAAACGGCTGGACCGATTTCGACGGGACTTTCACTGGCAGATAGCTATATAGCATAAGGAGTAACTTAGGCTACTTTTTTTAGACTAGTTTCGCCCCGCGTCGTTGCCCGCGGTTATAACAACAAACGCGGGTAACACCGCGGGTCTCAGCTAGTCTATAATAAACAGCGTGTCTGTGTGTTATGTAACATAACACACACGCTGTTAATTATGACATACAATGTTCATGATATACTAGGCGTACCCTGCCAAGCTGCCTTGTGGCGTATTATGGTTGCATTGGTGAGAAATGAGGAACCAAACTGCTGCGAAAAACAGTCTTCGAAGCTTGTTGTATAACGTGCCAAAATTTGAGCTCCATCGGTGCAGAACTTTTTGAGATTTTGTAGCGTACACAAATTTAACATTTCAAATATAAAAATGTATACATACAAAGCGTAACATTAACAAAGCTTAAACATGTATGAGTAGCTTTGTTAAATGGCAGAATTTGGAATTCTTTAAATGTCTGGTTTAACCAACACGTAAGGGAAACGTAATATTAACGTGATAATGGTTGCCCTGCAGGAAAAAGGGCTGTGTAGCTGTTCAGTTCGACAGTAGCGAAATCGTTTGAAACTCCCAAATATCTTTCGCTTAATACTTTTTATGAAGAATGATTACATCCCCAAGAAGAGTTGGCGTCAGGCCAGAGGCCGGCTGTAAAAGAAAAAGCCAAAACCGAAATGAAGGAGTGCATGAAAGAGGATGTCGAGTCATCAAGGAGAATGGAAGAAGAAACTCCTTACACCGCAAAGAAATTTAAGAAGAGTGATGGCAATTATTGCTGCTTTTAAATCGAAATCATATGATGAAATCATTAGCGTTAGTCATAGCTATTTCAACTGTGATAAATCACTACTGGGCTTCGGTCATAGACAAAGATAAATTAACTTAAGCAAAGAAAAAACCGAACCTTTTTTTTAGATTTAGACTTTTCGCAAGTCTCGCGCTAGCGTAATCAAAATATACAGTGGAGTTGGAAATTAGCCACAGGTGTGATTATATGATTTATCGCAAGTGATTGTGATTTTTACCCTGCCTAAAAGGAAGATGATGATGATGAAAACGCATTTGATGTTTCCTTATTGCCTAACCCGCTCTTAACTGTAGAATCGTAGTGGTAAATTTCCTATCACAGCGTGGTATAGGTACTAGTGCGGTGTCGGATTAAGAATACCGCAGAGTGTCACCGCCACTGTTCCTCCCGTGGGTGTAGACTAAGGGAGCAAACTACGCAGGACCACTGCAAAGAAAAGGAAAACTTGAAACAAACCGTATATCAACCCGTCTGGCCAGCGTGGTACAATTGGCCAAAACCTTTCTAAGGAGACGCCTATGTCCCAACAGTGGACCATTAATGGCTGATGATGATGATGATATGTACTTATAAGCAATTGAATCAATTCCCGGATGTTCAATAAATGCGCAGCCATATCACCGTTAATACCGACAATCTCATTCCACAACACAAACACGTAGGTACTAGAATATAGTAATGTAGTGTGACGTCATCGGCGCAAGCGCACGTGCAGCCTTTATTCTTGCCTCTTGTGTGCGCTCGACTACTTTGTAGCGTACAGAGCGAGCTGGGGGCGTGACGCAACGCTGTGACGTCACGCAACTGTTGCGCCACTAATTGTTGAACGAGAAAGTAGAAATACTGTACTTTTTGTGAGTTTTAAGTTTGCCAGTTGGTACCACGGTTTTTTGTGACGGATTTTATAAAGTAGGTCCGGTTAAGTCGGCAAGTAAGCTCCGGTCTGCTGTATCCGCTTACATTAAACAGATCCCGTTAAGAAAAAACGTAGATTTTTCTTTCTTTAGAAAGACAACTCCCGCACTAGGAATATATCCTGTGTCGCGGGCGTCTTTACAAACTTACATGAAACGGACACAAAGAACACTCAGATTCAGAACAACAGTTTGCTGATCACACAGTGTTGTCCCATGTAGGGATCGAACCCACAAAGCAGCGCAGTAAGAATCGTCAAGGTGACCCCTTAATTAATTTATTTTAGTATTAAACATTAAAATCTTAACCATCTGGATCAGTAGCTGCTAGATAAACAACAAGAAAAATTATTTTAAAGAATAATTTGAACCGACTTCAAACAATACTAACAAAGAGCACTAAAAACCTAGCAACACAATCGCGGTTGATTTGCTGTCATTTTTTGAAGATTTCCGTTGACTGTCTCCAAAACTCATCATCAGATCTATATGAAATATCAAATGGGACCGCTTTGGAACAAAAAAGATTTTTGGAAATCTGTCTAAATATTACGGAGTTATGCCCGAACATACATAAAAATAAACCTCCGAATTGATTACCTCCTCCTTTTTGAAGTCGTTTAAATATTAATTATGCGGATCTCCACGTAATAGTGACAAAAGCATTCGCTAAATATCTCTTTCGTCTTTTTATTAGTAAAAAAAAATATAAATGTCGTAACCATAACAGATCTGTAAGAGACTTTGCAACAAAGAGCGCCATCTTGTATTCGTTGTGTGTGTGTGTGACATCACTGTGTTAGTTCTTTGTCTTTGTCGTGTGTCGCAATGTTCCACGTGTATGTCATCGCCTCAGTGATAATGCATTCTGTGAACACCATCAAAAACGTGTTTATAATATAATAATATTGTACCACATTCACACAGCGCCATCTAGACCCAAACTAAGCAGAGCTTGTACTATGGGTACTAGACAACTGATATAAATACTTATATACTTTTTTTTTTGTAAATACATACATATTATACATAGAAACACCCAGACCAAATCAAACATTACATGTTCATGCATACAAATGTTTGACTTGAGCGGGATTTGAAACCCGCAACCTTTTGGAATAGCAGTCCGTTACACAAACCACTACGCCATCCGGTCGTCGTTTATTGTTGCATTGTGTTTCAGTTGTATATTATACTAGCATATGTCGACAGCTCCGCCCCCTTTTTTTTTTTTTTTTTTTTTTTTTCCGTGCGGCAATCCCCTCGGATACCACCTGTCGGTGGCATGTCGGACACGAACCGACTAAAACCGCACGCCTTCGCCGGGTTCTAATAGCCGGGGAACCAGGTATACCCTAGAAAGGAAGGCCCTGGTGCCCCGACATACCTCGGATCATCTACAGACGAGTAGACGACCCCCGCCCCGTGTGGGAACCCCATGTTCCCTGTGCTCCCTGGAAGCGAGCGCGCTTCGCAACGCGCTCGCCGCCACCCCGGCCTGCTTCTGCTAGGATGACAGATGGCCTCACCTGTCACCCCCAGGCCTGTGTCACCCCCAGGCCTGTGTCACCCCCAGGCCTGTGTCACCCCCAGGCCTGGTCACCCCCAGGCCTGGTCACCCCCAGGCCTGTGTCACCCCCAGGCCTGGTCACCCCCAGGCCCTAACGTGAACGATATAAACATAATTTCAAGTCTATAGCACTCGGGTCTAATCCAGACATGATTTTTTCTTATTTCGTGTTTAAACTTTAAAAATAACGAACTTCCATACAACCAATCATCCCTTATTTTAACCCCTTAGGGGTGGTATTGAATAAATATTAGCTATATTGAATAAATAACTTATTCTAAAAAAGACAACTTCCTCACTAGGAATATACATATATCCTGTGTAGCGGGGAGACTTCACAAACATGCATGAAACAGACACAAAGAACACCCAGACTCAGAATCACAATTTGTGGACGCGCAGCAAGAAGCGACAAGGCGACCGCTTAAACCACTAAGCCATCCCGTGCAGTGTTTTTTTTATAGTCATTATAACTAATCCATTTATTTGTTACAGCGATGGCAGCAGCGCGGGCAGTCCGAAGGAGGCTTGCGTGGGCTCATCACCGCCACCAGCGCCGCCCGCCAAGCGTGACGTGCGCCATCACCCGCATCATCAACACCCTCAACATTCCCAACTTCACCAGCATCATCACGAACAACACAACAGGCCTCTCAGTATAGGTGATTACCAGTTTTTTTTTTTAAATGGGACTAATCCCACATCCACCACTGTAACTCCTGTACTCCTAGATCAAAAGCAGAGACCCACGAACACAAGGAGTTATGGTACTCGGGCAGTCCCAAAAAAAATTAAACTGTCTTGGAACCCGCAATGAAATTAATCAGAAGAAAATTGAAGGAGTTGGAAATATAATATATCCACTTCCCTCTGTAGCAACGAGATAATAAAAGAAATATTATTTCGTTGCCTAAAAATTGATTTATTTTTAAAACTTTTTTTCTTTCATGTCATGTCTGTCTGAACTTTTCATGTTTTTCCCAAGACATTACATTTAGAAGTGGTCCCATATATACAACTCAAAAATTATATTATTGTATCAAATGGGAATTCGGGACAGTTATGGAAGGGAAGGAACATTAAGTAAAAATAGGCATACACCTTGTGTGATTACCATCTATTTACATATACACTTTATATTCTTCAACAGCCAGTTCCAGGTATACGACCCTGAGCTGCTGGACCTATTATCACCTATAACATATACCACCTATTACCATCCGTTTAAACAATTTCTCTTTCTTCAACTTGCTTCTTGTAAATCATGTCCAGGAAGCCAATTGTCGTAATGAACAGTCGGTCAAAATTCGGTTCCGATCTACTCTTGATCTCATCATCAACAGCCTTTAATAGTCCACTGTTGGACATAGGCCTCTCCTTAGAAAGGAGGTTTTGGCCTACTATGCCACGCTCGTCAAGTCACGTCAAGTTTTCCTTCTCTATGCAGTGCTGTTGTGTTGCGTAGTTTGCTCCCTTAGTCGGCTCTTACGAAACCCACGAGATGAATTGGGGTAGTGACATTCCGTGTTCTTAATCCGTCACTACACGGACTTTCTTGATCTCATAAATACCATTAAAGGTACTTTCGTACTGCCACAAGACTAGAAGATTACCGAATCAACTTTCGGTCACAATACGATATACCTAATCACAAGAAGATAAGAGTAATAAGAAGTACGAGTGGATAGGAACTGAATTTTGACTGAATTTTTATTACGTGACTTAGCCTTCAGACCTTCAAGCCTTTCAAGAAAAGAGAGACGAAACAGGACCTCAAAGGCCGGCCACTCGCTTGTGACTCTTTGAGTTACAGCTTTTCAAGAGCCGCAGTATTATCTTACCATCTAGTGACCAGCCTGCACGATTCCCCCCTATATTTTCTCCGCTTTTCCCTTTAATATCTACCACTAGATTGCGTCGTGAAAAGGTTTTTTTGAACATCGAGATTGTAAATTAATTCAATTAGGTGTTAAAATTTATGAAGACAGAATAGATTTGTGATAACCTTTGTCTGTTTTTATGGCAAGGAGGAGGCGCAGGCGGTTCTCGACGCGCTGAGCGACGTGCCGCGGGCCCTTCCGAAAGACGACGCACAGGTATAAATAATACAAGAAATTCGTAGTAAATAGATTCACTCAGTAGTCTGATAACAAACTAGAAAGAGCCTTTTTTTTTCTGTGCGGAAATCCCCTCCCTTTACCACTTATTGGTGGCAATGTCGGACTCGAACCTACTAAAACCAGCCGTCTCAGGTACCAGTAGTCGAACCAGGGCCTCAATTCTGCTATTTTATGTTCACGCCGAGCCAGTGTCATACCACTGACACGCTATTGAGATGCCATCGAGTGGCCATTGGCATCGGTATAAATATCGGCAGTTAAAAATATATTACGTTTTTTGAGGAAATGATATATTTATTTTAATAAATTATTAAAATAAATAAATTATGAAAAAATAAAATACAAAAACATAAAAAATAAAAATAAAAATAATATTAAAATAAATATATTTTCAAATTATAAGGAAATGATTTGTTTATTTAATATTTTTTTTTGTTTTCAGTCTTTTTTTATATATTTTTTTTTAATTTAATTTAATTTATTTATTTCTTTTAATAATTTACTATAACAAAAATAAGTAAATAATTTCAACTACCGTATATAGCAGAATTGAGGCCCAGGTGTACCCTAGAAAAGAAATCCCTGGTGGGCACCAGGGATTTCTTTCTACGTACAACGGGCCATCTACGGCGGGTAGACAACCCCCCCTGTATGGGAACCCTCATGTTCCCTCTGTGCACCCGGTAGGGCGCGCGCGCCTCGCAGCGCGCTCGCCGCCACCCCGGCCTACTTCTGCTAGGGTGACAGATGACCTCACCTGTCACCCCAAGGCCTGCGTTTATGGAGGACGGAGGTCGTTCTGCGACCTCCGGCGCAAACTAGAAAGAGCCTGTAGGTACTTATAGTAACCAGACTGCTGATAAACATACTTATACATTACTATTACACACAGACAACAAATGATCGTGGTCATATCAATTTTTCCTGTGTGGGAATCGAAACCACGATCTCCGGCTCAGCAGTCAAGGTCAAAGAGGTTAAAAGGGGGATCAATAATTTTTTTTCACGTTTTAATATATAGCTTACATTTTATACCTTTGAATTACCTGACGATTTAGACGAGGTTGCACTGGCTGTTACTGTGGTGATTAAATTTTACATTAATAATAATTAAATATCGCGAAACAAGGCAATTTAAAAGTGCGTACAAATGTTATTAAATTTTCTTTGTACTTTGTAGATGTACGTGTGTCTCCAGGCGGAGCTGGTACTTCAGCGGAGCCACCACATCCCATGCATCATCATCATATGGTAATCATTGTACTTTAAACTCGCCCATCTTCATCCGTTAGCCTCAGTCAGTGCAGAGCAATCAGACCCCCGAAGAGCTTGTTAAAGATTATGCTTCACACAGCTTCATAGAAAACCGGTGTTAAACAATAAGTTAGTTGCTTTTCACAGAGTAAGTGTACCCAAGACCCATACCCCTCCCTACCACCATATTTCTTGGAATTCATCCATTCAAATAATGTTTCCAGGACACGAATCCTCTCGAAGGGCCAGTGGAGTCCATGGTGAGCGGGGCGGGCTCTTCAGACGGTGAGTTATCGTCAAAGGCGGGAGACAGTCCCAGTAGAAAGCGACGTCGCATTTCCAGACATTTATCATCAGGTAAGAAGATAATTTAATAATAATAATAAACCTCATACACCTCACACACGGCCGTCTGATCCCAAACTAGGCAGAGCCTGTACTATGGTAACCAGACTGCTGATAAACATACTTATATATTTTTAAATAGATACATATTATAGATAAATTACACCCAGACTCAGAACAAATGACCGTGCTCATCACACAATATTTGTCCTGGGTGGGAATCGAACCCACGACCTCCGGTTTAGCAGTCAAGGTCACTAACCACTAAACCAACAGGTGATACCATTAGTGTTTTGTTACTGATCTTTTTTCATTTAGGTACCCTATCACCTTTTCTGTATATCTAATTCATGTGTATGTACAATAAACTTGCTTATGATTGGTTCGATAGTTTAGATGTTAAAAACAAACTTAATTTCTTCCATATTATATCTTTATTTTTATGTGGAAACCTAAACAGGGACATCATCTCACCAGATCCTGGACGTCCCTGTTTTTCGGAAGAATCTGGATGTCTAATAAAAGCTATACCCGGATTCCTCCTATTGAAGGCACTGTATGCCACACCTTGAGGGTATAGAAGATCTGATTCCAATAAACCCGGGGGCGAAGACATAAGGGATATCCTACGCGTTAAAAAAAAAGCCCTCTCCACCTAACTCTGGGGGGGGGGTCAATCAAAGAACGGCACTTGAATCTCTCAAATTGCAATGAGCGGACCACCGCTCTAAGTGACTACCAGGTCACTTACCATCAGTTTACACGTCTGCTTGTTTAACCTCAAAAAAAGTGCTCATCTCTAATATCAAATAATCAGGGTCCTATAACTACATGTCCGTGTGGTGACGGATTAAGAATACGGAATGTCATCACCCCTATTCATCCCGCGGGTGTCGTAAGGCGACTAAGGGAACAACCTACGCAGGACAACAGCAGTGCAAAGAGAAGGAAAACTTGAAACAAACCCTATACCAACCCGTCTGGCCAGCGTGGTATAGTAGGCCAAACCCTCCTTTCTAAGGAGAGGCCTATGTCCAGCAGTGAACTATTAATGGCTGTTGATAGTGATAGATAACTACAAATGTTAACTTACAATGTTTCAGGCGAGAGCAACGTAAGTGTATCTGCGCCTGCAGTCGAAAGACGTACACCCAGACATCACTACCAACCACCGTGAGTACACCGCACTGATTAATCACCTAACAACCCTAGCAAGGAATATTTTTTATTTCTTCTTTTTTTTTTGGTGCCCGTTGTGTAGTTACTCCATAGCACTCCAGGATAACGTTAACAGCCGTTTCATCCGTCACATTGTGGTGAATGGCTCCTGTATCTATTCAGATTTGACTGCCTCAGCGTAGCGCCGCGTGCGTAGCGTGGCAGGCAGCGTGGCAGGGTACAGATAGTTTTTGACGTGACAACGTCTTATAATTCGATGGAGCCGGCTGCACGCACGAAAAAACATGACTTATGCGGCGTTACCTCGCTCTGAGGCGTTCCATTTAAGGCGTGAAGTGAAAGCGAGAGCGCGGAACGAGTGACAAAGAGGCACAATCGGCTTCCGCGTTCGGCAGCGTTCGACATTTGTCTCTCTCCTACTTGAGTGAGCGATGCGTCCGCGTGGACAGCTGCTACTCGTATACAATAATACATTTTTGAAAAATGCAACCATTCCATCAGTATTTTCTTATGACGTTGTCACTTTCAACTATCGTCAGTAAACCGACTGTACAGACAACGGATTTTTTAATAAAATTGCGATTGTAATGACACTATGTTGCTTTGTCAGTCGGCGGGTGAGGTACGTGGCGAACGCCGGTGGCGGCGCGTGGGCGGAGCGCCTGCTGGAGCCGCACGCTCCCCACGCCGCGCACGCGCCGCACGCCCCCCACGCGCCACACGCGCCGCACGTGGCGCACGCGCATCACGCGCACCACGCGCACGCGCATCACACACCTCTGTTACTGGATATCAACCAGGTAAGCGTACAACCACTTTAGAAAATAATTATAGATATGTAACTTAATTTAAAAAGAATGTTCACAGCTTTCCACTGTCCTTAACCACCTTCTTACTACGTCAAGAGAATCGTATTCAAGTGAATCCGTTGGAATCGTCATAACGTCTCATAGATGTCTAAACTCAAGCGGTTTTCTGGTAGAAGAATGCTAAAATCGACTCCCTGCGTCCATCATCAGAGCAGCTTAAACATGAAGAACTATAGTACTGGCTTTTAAACTACATACAAACTTTGATATCGAACCTAAAATTAGAAGACCCAGTGAAGTTATAATTGATAACTTAACTGTCATCGTCAACTGCCCATAATAGTCCACTGCTGGACATAGGCCTCGTCTTACTAAGGAGGTTTTGGCCTACTCAATATACCACGCTGGCCAGACACGTTATTATAGGGGTTGTTTCAAGTTTTCCTTCTGGCAACAAACTACGCAGAACATCAGCACTGCAAGTTAATTATCATTAAACATAAATAGTATAGTAATACATTGTTTATTAATATATTATTTATGTTTAATATATTAAAAAAAGAATTACACTCATCTTGTACCGTTGTATCCCACAGATGCCACTCCGCGGCACGCGTCTGGGCGCGCTGGGCGGCGTGGGCTGGCACCCGCACGCGCCGCACGCGCAGCACGCGCCGCACGCCGCACACGCGCCCCATGCGCATGCGCATCGCGACCATTCGCAGCGCACGCAGGTATGAGAGTGCCACACTCGCCTTAGACACGCCTACCTGATTACGTTACAAACGCATAACTACATAACAGCATATATAATGTTTATGTTTATACATTTTGAATTCTACATTATAACAAATAATGTTGAAAATGACTTGAGTTTTAAATCAGGCCGAAATTGAGAAACATTTGAAAATGGAATTCCTAATTTATTTTTAAAATTATATAGAGAAAGAAATTAATATCCAATTTACAAAATATTATCCTGAAAGCTATTTCGTGCCATTACCACAGTTATTTATGGTTAGTCAAAGAAAAACTGTTCCAATTTTAAATGTTGGCTTAATCTAAAGCTCAAATCGCTTGCAACCTTATTTATTATTAAATTATAATTCAAAATCTGGACTTTACACACATAGTATTAAAAACAGTTAAGTAGATATTAACGAAATAATAAAAAAATGAAAATGATGGAATCTCAACCTTAGTGTTGTGAAAATAAAGAAATAACTACGAAATTATTTGCCTAAGTTATGCGTTTGTAGTGTATTATTATTATAATATAATTAATAAAAAAGTTAATGGTGTCGATTTTTTACAGTTTCCACACTTGATAGGAGAGTTTCTTGAAGTAGGTTTCCACAAAGTACATGCCAAAAATTTACATACAGACAGAAAGGGATACTGTTTTAGTTGTAGGGGATTTGGGCTGAGATTATGTACGGTATACTACGTAACTTAGTCTTGTTTCAATATCTTAACTTACAGTTAAAATAAGCATCAGTTAGTTTGTGTAATAAAATATATCAATAAATACCATTTTAATGAGTGTCTTATCATCGTGTTGTTATAAGAATACAACACATGGTCCTTCGAGCCATACACTCTAGTATGTACAACACTGATAATGTTCGTTATTAATAAAAAGTTTTCTATAAATATACCGTACATGAACTCGCCCAAAACTATGTCTACACAAATAACTTAAAATTATGTTTTGCCATCTCGTTTCTTCTTGCAAACAAAATCGAGATAGCACGAACTTTACGTCTAGATACGTATCTTGAGTTTCTTCATTTATTTGACAAACATTGGTTCATTAACATGTTAAACACACAGCAACAAAGTCAACGGATAGTAACTGCATTTGGCACAAACATTGGTTGTAATAAACAAATGTTTTTGCCAATACAAGAAAATTGTACTTACCATCTGTTTTTAAAACATATATCTCAAAAATGTACAAATAAGATAGCATTGTAGTATATATATAAAATAATTATCTACTTTCGGTCCTAAAAAACCTAGTTAGCATTGCTTCTGCAATCAATGCTGCTAATTTTGTATTTAGGTGAACAGAGAACTTCTCAATGAGTGTTTTTTTTGCATAAGGCGTCGCTATTAATACTTTAAATATTATAAAAAGTAATTTTATTTTATGTTTTCTGAAGAAGACTGTGTCCACCTCGTCATCTTCCCGTTCTTTTGACCATGGGAGTGCTAGACTTCAGCACAATTGGGCCGGCTTGTCACCAACTTAAGCAACTCCTTTGTTGGTTTCCAGCGAGGTTATCGGAGCGCCAAAAAAATGGCGCTTGCGTCCCATGTTAACAACAAAACATGTTTTGACTGTTAATTATTTCCGATGTCGACATATTCAACAATAAATAAAATTTTCATTAGGTATACGACTAAGTCCAGTTGACTAATGTCTCCCGACCAAGTCACTAAGTCCCTTGGTCGTACGTTTTACCGCTCAACATTGCACGACCAACCAGTCTTATACTACACTTTTTATGATAACATTAGTCAATCTATGATCTGTTATTATATGGAAGTAAACAATAAACGAGCGAATTTCAAGGAAAATACAACTAATTCATTTTGAATTGCGTATTCTTAATATAACTCGAATGAATTACGAATGGTTAGAAGAATTTTTACATAAATCTTACATAAATCAATATTTATTCATTATGTTTTTAACAAATTTGTAGAACTAATTGTCGACTGCGGTATTTTCGGGCCGATACCGACATTCGGGAAAAGAGTAGGCTCTTTTATCCACTTATCATCAGGTGACTCGTCTGTTCGTTCCTCCCCTCATTCATAAAAAAAAAAACATAAAAATGGAAGTCTTCATCAGACTATAGGAATATCAAGTACTGGTAGCGACACTTAATGCAAAATAAAAACCTTCATTAAACTATTATTATATTGAATACTGTTAGGTGTTCGGCGACATGTGAGCTGTCAATCTGGGCATCGCATAACGAATATATGTTAGGTTGTAGGCACAGTATTGTGTCATTTATATTGTACTGTATATGTATGTTAGTGTTAAGTTTAGTTTATTAAGTTGAGCGACGACCACCGAACCGAACGTTACTGAAAAATTTAGCTAACGGGCTATTGGCATGACCGTATATAATTAATTTCTTTCGAATTATGTGACCATTTGTTTGGTTGTAATGTAAATTTTTATTGTTTAATTTCTCTTAAATTTAATTTAAATCAATCACCTGGAAGAGCAAAGTTATCTGTGAAAAGGCTCTATAAAACAATTTAAAAAAAGAAAAACAAGTTTTTAAAGTTTTATAACTCATTATACTTAGTTACATACGTTTCAAATATATTTTTTAGACACTTTGAAGGTTTTTTACACCCATTTACTTGTGAGACAGTAACATGTTCAAAACATTTATGACTTAGTAGCCTATAACTGAAATGGTCGCCTATTAGTGAATTGGTCGGCCACGTTAGTGAATTGGTACGTACGTTCGGTGTCGGTGGCACGTTGGCTGGGTCTGATTGTCGCGCGGTCCCGCGGTGTGGCGGTGTGTAGGTGGCTGCCGCCAGCGCGGCCGAGGTGTGGGGCGCCGCCCTGATGCCCGCGCTACCGCATTTACGCTACCAGGTATACACAACAACGTACAGGGTAGTCATGGGGTGCGGTACCACTTTTGGGAATCACTAGCATGTTTATTTGAAGGGGAATCTTATTATTAAATATTATTGTTTGTCTTATATAAAAAGCCATGCATGTAAATAAACTTAAACCTCCATTATAACGTTTAATGATTCACAAATGTTTGTCAATGTCCTGCTCTATAATATTCTACCTTTGTATGTCTCGAAACTTTCTCGTACAACCCTTTTTTTAACTTATCACTTTAACAGCAATCATAAACTCAAAATAAAATACGATTTAATAAAAAAAATAATGTAATTTATTAAAGATTTTAAATAAAATGATACCTACATACTGCTTTTCACTTTACTTATCTAAAATTAAGCAAAATAGCTTTTTATTCATATGCATACTCTTGTATGAGTCAAGTGGTACCGTAGCCTCCGATTGATCTTGAAAAGTATAGACAAGTTCGGATTGTATTTATGGGCGTGCATGTTCCTAACACCATTTCTTAGCATAATGTCTTAGTGCGCTAACTTTGTATGAGCAACTTGGAGACAGAATCTAGCTATATGTTCTAATGCTGTATTCTATAACATGTACAAATGTTTATCTCCTTCCTAAAAGGCCGGCAACGCGTTTGTGATTCCTGAGTTGCAAACGTTCATGAGCGGCGATGGTCACTTTCCATCAGGTGACCCGTCTGCTCGTCTGCCCTCTCTAACATAAAAAAAAAACACGCAACAATATTATCGTGATATATTTCTTTTAATTCGGTTTTCTACGATATCATATTATTATAAGATTTATAGATAAGTTATCTAACGAATATTTCAAATTGGTGATAGTCTGTTTTAAACAAATCATTTATTTCATCCAACTGTTAAACAAAATCTTTTACTTTATCAGAATATTAACATACACTAGTCTAGTCCAAATATATTAACAACTAACTCTGTCCATATGTAAAAATGTAACAACAATTTCTAACTGACACCATTGAACATGTCCATTGCTTGAGCGTAGAAGAAATCTCTTTAGACAGGCAGAACAACTCATAAAGCAAAGCTAAGCTTCATTAACTTAAAAAATAAAAAACAATTCGTCTCCATGGTGTTCTTACATCGTAGACGTACTCGCGTGTTCGCACGAGTTTACCGAAATACGCTGCGTGGTGCTCCCGTGGATCAACGTTTCCTAGTGCTTTTATCGCTTGAAGGAAATGTCTGTGTGAATATTAATTACATTTTATGACGATTCAAACTAGAAATACTAGGCTGTATTTATGTCGTGCTAATTATTAATGTCACTAGATGGCTAACTCGTCTATTAAAATATGATTTTTACTGTATTGAGTGTTTATTTTTGTATCAAAACAAAAAAAATGGCACAATATAGTTTTTAATTTACAAATTTATTTCATTTTTATAGCTTGTTTATAAATAATTAGCATTGAATTGCTTAAAGAACTTAAAAATCAACAAACTATACATTTTATTTACTTCAGTTTCCTATATTTGCTGCATCAATGGTAGCGCCAACTAGTGGTATTTTTAATGGTAGCCCATGTTCTCTTTACGAATGCTATTTATGACAGATATTTCCATCGAGGTATATCTCTTACTCGTCGTACACTTCCATCCTCGATCCCACACATAAACACTCTCTTTTCGTCTATAAATTAATTCTTTGAACACAAATTATTAAATTAATTTTCACATATCACTCAAATAAAATACTTTTTTTTATTTCTTCTATCTCTCGACCAAATTACTCATTCAGTGTGTACTAGAAGTATCTTAACGACCAAAGTTAGTCGATTGGTCGCTGCTATTAGGCGAGTGAAGTGTTCGTGCAAGACCTAATATGTAATATAATAATAAATTTGAATAACCACCCACTTACAAATTAGAGGTGTTATATAGTTATATGATTTAGTTATATGATTCATCTCCTTTCTTAGGAGAGGCCTATGTCCAGCAGTGGACTACTAAAGGCTGTTGATGTGATGTGATGTGATGATGTGATGTGTCTATGTGTGGTAGTAAGGATGACGGGTTTCGTTTCCATTTTGGTGAAAGCTTCAGGTTGATGGTCGATCTATCGGCTTGACACGCTGTTTTGTTAATACTATACTTACGATAGTGTTTATAATGAAATGATATTTTCCAATGTGAATGTTGCGCCGAAGTCATAGAAATTTGATATATATTGTGAAGACCAAGTGTCTAATTTTGATAAAAAATAATTGGTTAAATTTCGGTACGACAGTCACAAGATATTTGTAAATGTAAGCAGTCGGCATCACCCGCGCTTGGTTTGTTTACTACTAGTTTGGTAATGGATTCTCTCGGTGTTCGACAGAGGTCGCTGCCTTAGTAAGAAATCACCATTCACTAACACATTGGTTTTATTATTAATTATAGTGTCAAAACATCATGCTATTAGATTACTGATATATTTTAGTACAAAGGTAAACTGAATTTATTTTCTGAGGGTTAAGTGCGAGTTTATATCACTTCTACTCGATGGTTACGGTGACCGCGTTCGGCGCTACGATTGGTCCGCACTGAAATCTCCACCAATCGCAACGCTAAACGCGCTCGCCGTCGAGAGCGAGTCGATGTGAAATAAACTTGCAATCGACCCTCTGTTCATCCATTTTTGCTAATTTTATATAAGTGGTTGGTGGTTTCTAGGTGGAGGCACACAATTTCATATTCTGTAATTGCCGCGTCGCGCACATATGCATGCCCAGATGGTCTGAATCGCGCTGTAGTCGCCTGTGTTGTGTCGCTTGCGTACACCTAACTATCGAACCTACAGAGGCTTAGGCCACTGTGTTTCTGAGGGGACGGTCATAACTAACACCTAGAAAGGGTGATTCGCTATGACCACTACGTTTTGCTACTGACAAGCTCGTGTATATCATCTGCGTTTGGATTTATTCAAGTAAAATAATTTTAAGAGACTTTCCCGAGTAAATGGTTTAAATCTTTACGCAGATAGCGAAGTTTAGCTTGTTATGTTGATATTGTCATAGAGAATCAGGACCCATGTGTTGTGTAGGGGTGTGCTTACGCACGCTCACACACACACACAAACATACAAACGAGACGCTTCAAAATCAATTCGTTAAAACGCCTTCACACTGTCGCTTAGTTGTATAATGTCTCTCACATGAAATCTTGTACACTTAATTCATAGAGTTTTCTAGAAATTAGAGCTTCTGGTGATTGATAAATGTTTTATGAAAATGTATATTTTTGTATAACGTTTTATTCTCTTTAAGGTTTTTTTAGCGTAAGTTGAAAAATCACCTGATAGTGGTCACCTGATATATATTATAAATATTGTACATTACGCAGAAACATATCTCCTATTAATATCTAATAGAAGTCTGAAAATAATTCGTGTTTTTCAACTTATGCTGATTTTATTACAAATAATAATTCTATGTGATTTAAAATGTAGTAATACCAAGTGGTTGGTGTATTAGCGCGCTTGGAGTGGTCCAATAACGTCAGACGAGTACTCTAAAACCACATGTCATGTTTAGTGATTGAATAATTCGTGCCACCCTGTACACAATAGGCATTTCGTAAACTTTACTAAAATAAACTGTAATTGTGAAGTAGCAGGATATGTTTGTATTTCAGATGTTTGGTCGAAGGTTTGGTCGCTCTGATCTATGAGCGACCAAGTCACTAAGACCAAGTTAGGTCGATAAATTTACTAGTATATCCACAAAACTTTTTTAACGTTTATTAAGCAAGTTATTTAGAATTTTATATAGGCTTCATATAGGTAAATATATAAGCTAATACAAGTGTATTGTGTTTGGGTTGGCGCGTAAGTGTGGCCTGGAGGTGGCGGTGCCTGTATAGACATGTGTGCATCACATCAGTTGTACTACATAGACAGTCTGCACAATGGCTTGATGACATTAGGTGCGCGAGCGCAGCGCACTGGCGATCAGGACTTGCAGCAATAACATTCAAGTATCGGTTACTCTAATTTCTCAATTTTTTGAAAACATTTCAAATTATTGAAAAAAATTTACAAAAATTGCCATTAATTGACAAATTTTCATTTTTTTTTTGTAAAAAAAAATTCATTATTGACTTTATTTATTGCTATTCGAATAAAAATATTGATTTCTATAAAACCGCGAATGTGAGAACAAATCCCAAGTCGCAGTGTGCCGCGTCGCAGGGACGCTCTAATAACATTCAGATCAATGTTTTCTCCATCCTCACACTCTCTGGACCGACTCTGACTCGTTTACCAAATATATCATCACACACTAATTACGACGCCGTGACACCACACGCGGCCCGCCGCATGCCCCACGGACCTCTTCTGTACATACGTAATATATATTTACATCTAGCGCTGCGACATGTACTAGTGCCTGAACTCTTCACCTCGCTCCGCTAGCGTCCAAACAAGGCCTGATGTGTTGAGTTCTCTTAGTCCCGGTCCACAGCGACCTTCCCAAATATTTTTTTTGGTCGACTAACCCCGTCACTTAATATTTTATTATTCGTGTACCGCATGCAAACGATTTTCCTCACTTTTGAATACCTTGTGTATGTGTTCCGTGTTCTTCGTGTATAATTTTGGAGCGTGGCCGAGTGTCGCCCCGTGTGGAGTGCGCCTACAGCGCACCGCTGACCAATAGCGGCGTGATATTGTCATCACGAGCCGCTGTTTCGGCCCACACGGGGTGAAATCGGCGACGGGTTTTGCCACACTGTTTATTTAAGATTTTTGCCGCTAGCAACTCAAGCTTTGGTATTTTGTAGAGAATACATTGAAAAAAATATTTGGCTGGTCGCTTTGATTATTAGAACTTGGCTGTTTCCTAAGATATGCTCTTTTAATGTGAATTATAACACGAGGTGTCGCGCAAACTGCGAGCCGGCGTGTCGTGCGCCGGCGCAACTAACCCGCGCGCAATCACCTACCCCTCTCGTTCTGAACTTTGTACTACAATATTACATATTTTTATACTCGATATATTTGTTTTAAGCTACCGTTCTCCATATATTTATATTAGCCGTATAGTTTCGCCCACAGTAGCGTAGTGGAGCCCGTATTTTTATTCACAAATACAATTACATTTTTAATAGTTTGAAATTCGACTTAAAACTTATCTGTTTTGTATTAATAATAGTTGATTGAAACCAGCTTTAAATGACCTAAGTTTTTTAAAGGTCTTCTATAAATGAGAGTTCAATAAAATGAGCTATTATAATCATGAGTGATTGGGTTTATTTGGCCAATTTGTTATGAAACTAGATTTCGTCATATATCAAGCGTACTAAAGTTCAATTTATATTGGGCTTTTAATACATATAAAACCAATGTAATATGAACCACTTCTTCTTACAATTTGTTTAAACTTATAGTCCAACATTATTTGGACACTTATTATTATCCGTTTTTATTAAATAAAAAAAAAAAAACATTTTCGAGTCGAATTTCGCACTATATACCTACTACAATAACGTGATTATATATATATATATTTTATTTATTTATTTATTAAGGATGTTTATAGTGAAACAAGCACATTTAAATAATTACTAGAGCGTAGGTCACAATTTTTTATTTATGTATTTATATTGTACATGTAATTATACGGTGAGCGAGAGGGTAGTGTATTTGTGCTTCGTCTACTCAGCTGTATATGTTACCCTGGTATTTTGGGCTCCTCTTACACGCTGCGTGTGAAAGAGATGGTGTAATAACTACTGTGACGTCACAAAACAAAGTTTTATAATTCATAGTTGTCAAGGCTCGTTAAAGTTGAATTCAAAGATGTCTGATATGTACATTAGTCGTGGCTTTCAGTACGAGGCCAGGATCTATTCCCGGATTATTTTTGTGTAAGGATTTTTTTGGTATCGGTACAGAATAACAGACAATGCCTAATAGACAATAAGTACCGCGTCTATAAAGTAGCATTTCATCAACAGCCTTTAATAGTCCACTGCTGGACATAAGCCTCTCCTTAGAAAGGAGGTAAAAGTGGCATTTAAACTATTCTAATTGTATTTATTTATTTTTCTTAGTTTTGTTTGTATGATCTGCAAAAAAGTGCCAAAATCATTTTTTTAATAATTTGACATCTTAAACAAATATATGTTGTAGTTAATAATTAAAAGAAACAGTCGTGTTACACCATATCTTCACCAGAACAAGACGGATTACTGTCCGAGAAGATGTCTCAGCGATAACTTCAAATGAATCCAATTCATTGCTGGTTCATGTTTAAATCTGAACCCAAAACTTCAAACATAAACGTCAATGTACATCGCTGCGGCACATTTCATCACAGTATTTCCGTCCTTATCGGACACACAGTACTATGTATTGGCTGGTTGCTCAGATGGGCGGTGTGTACGCGGGGCTGCAGTACCACGGTAGCTTCGCGCCGCCCCCACCCCCGCGGGGACCGTTCGCCTCCCCCACGCATCCACACACGCATTATATTGCGAATTCACAGGTATGTATTAGTGTTATAATTATTATTATTAACTTTTTAAAAAGTATCATGAACTTAGTGTTCTTCGTTCCTTAATTTTGCTCCTTTAGGGGTGGAATTTCTTCCTAAAATTTAAATGGACCAAACAAAAGTAGTCTTCCAAATAAAAAAATGTATTTTCCAAATCGACGGAGTTGTGACTATCTGTGTGGTGACGGATTAAGAATACAGAATGAAAACACACTAGAGCATACCACGCAGGACAACAGCACTGCAAAGAGAAGGAAAACGTGAAGCAAACCCTATACCAACCCGTCTGGTCAGCATGGTATAGTAGGCCGAAACTTCCTTTCTCAGGAGAGGCATATGTCCAGCAGTAGACTATTAAAGGCTGTGGATGTGATGTGTGTGTGATGGAGTTATGACGTAAAAAACAAAAAAAATGCAATCGAATTGAGAACCTTCTTTTTTCCTTTGGCTTGCAAAAGGCTAAAAAGAAGAATTGAAGAAGAAATGAGCTGTCTGATTTCAAGTTAGACGGTGCCTGTGTCATAGCAATCAGACTACTTATAAACATACTTATATATTTCTAAACACAGACTATTACGCACCCAATTATTTTGTCCTGGGTGGGTTTAGTCCGTGTGGTGACGGATTAAGAATACGGAATGTCACCGCCCCTATTCATCCCGTGGGTGTCGTAAGAGCCGACTAAGGGAGCGAACAACGCAGGACAAACAAACCCTATACCAACCAGCCAAAACCTCCTTTCTAAGGAGAGGCCTATGTCCAGCAGTGGACTGTTATAGGCTGTTGATGATGATGGGTTTAGAACCCACGACCTCTGTCTTAGCAGTAAGGATCCTCTAACAAAAGTTATATAAAGTCTGCTTATAACAGTTACTTTTTAACCCCCAGTAGAGCTCCCCCTCCTTCAGAATATTCTTATTGATATTATGATACTGTCCTTAGCGAGCCGAGGGCGGTCGTCTAGAAATGGTTGGTGGTGGGGAAGGCACACTGTCTCCTCTTCAGCCAACACCTGATCTGCATCATGCGCCGCTATTACTTGCCACTGAGGTATGTTGGGTATTCATACTTATATGTATTACTAGCTGGTACCCGCGATTTAGTTCGGAATATGATAAGCGCTGCCTTAGTGGTGTAGTCCGGTACGCGACTGCAGTCCATGAGGTCTCGGGTTCGGGCAAAAGTTCATAGGGTTTTTATACGAGGTAAAATAGCCTAAGATACTCCTTATATAGATAAATCTGGTAGTTAACCTACCATAAAGGCATACCACGTGCTAACCTAACATAAAAAAAAGTGCGAAAGGTAAAATGTCTTAATTTAAATTTGTATGGCTGGTTTTTATATACATACTAGCTGAGACCCGCGATATTACCCGCGTTTGTTGTTATAACCGCGGGCAACGCCGCGGGGCGAAGCTAGTCTAAAAAAAGTAGCCTAAGTTACTCCTTATGTCCTCCGAAATCGGTCCAGCCGTTCCAGAGATTACCCGGAACAAACAGACTGACAGACAGACAGACAGATAGACAGACAAAAATTGTAAAAAATGTTATTTTGGCATATGTACCGTGTAAAAACAAATTTAGTAAAAAGCGGTTATTTTAAAATTACAAACACACTCCAATTTTATTTATTTGTATATAAAAATTGCCGTTTTGTATGCAATAAGTGAAAGTACTTATTTTTTCAATCTTTTTTATTTCTGTTATTCGAAGTAATCACCCATGCAATCGACGCATCTTTGCCAACGCATTGGCAGTTTATTGATGCCCTTCTTGTAAAAATCAGCTGGACGGGAGGCAACAAACTCTTCAAAAGCATTTTGTACTGCCTCTCGGGAATTGAATTTTTTACCCACTAAAAAGTTGTCTAAATTTTGGAAAAACTAATAGTCGGTAGGTGCAAGGTCTAAAAAAGACCTAATACATACATATATTATAGAATATTACTGTGAAGTAATATCATAAGTTTCAGACGCTTTTCATGGACCAGAACTTTTGTCACACGCCTTGTAGCTTCAAATAAACGTATTTTACATGTCTGATTTTTAAATATGTTATTACAAAGTTATATTTAATCGGTCATACAAATGGTGATGACCAGACATCCCCTAAACACGAAAAATATTGAAATGCATCTGATGAAATGGTACCATTTGTAGAAAATAAACAGATATATTTAAATTTCAAACTACACTTCAGAACCTAAGGTTTCATCTTTTTGAAAATAAGTTATGTCTTAAGGCTCTGGAATCGTACTCTATATGGTTTAGGCTTCATAGATTGTGATTTCAACATACCAACTATAATACTAATTGAAATATTTTTTTACATGTTTATATCAGTACGATGTGTATGAGCAGGCCCGCGGCGCCCCGTTGGAGTTGATGGCGGGCCACCACGCGCGCCATGCGCTGTCCCATCACCACAGACGCAGCGGCGCCGGAGTCGGCGTGGGCGTGGGAGTAGGGGGAGGCGTGGGAGTGGTGGGGAGCGGTGCGCGCGCCCGCCCTTACGTGCGACACGCTGCGCGGTGGCCGCACCATCCCATACACCATATACACACGCAGGTACGGTCGAAGAGCTTCATTATCATCAGCCTATCGCAGTCCACTGCTGGACATAGGCCTCTCCCATTGCACGCCACTTAGATCGATTTTGGGCTTCGACGACACTTTGTGTGATCCACAAATTGTTGTTCTGAGTCTGGGTGTTCTTTGTGTACGTTTCATGTATGTTTGTAAAGTCCCCCGCGACACAGGATATATTCCTAGTGCGGAAAAAAAATCTTATAGTTTTTATTATTGTTTATGTTGTGTTTGTCCAGGGTGGCGGCGGGCTGGTGGGCGCGGCGCTCCCGGCGCACGTGCAGGCCCAGCTCCACGTCGCGCAGCCGCTGTCCTTGCCTCCCCCTCCACCCACCTACCAGGTACGTACTTTGTACTATTGCTACTTATCATCATCATCGACAGCCTGCAACAGTCCACTGCTGGACATAGGCCTCTCCTTAGAAAGGAGGTTTTGGCCTACTATACCACGCTGGCCAGACGGGTTGGTATAGGGTTTGTGTCAATTTCTCCTTCTCTTTGCAGTGCTGTCGTCCTGCGTAGTTTGCTCCCTTAGTCGGTTCTTACGACACCCACGGGATGAATAGAAATCGCGACATACTGTATTGTTAATCCGTCATCACAAGGACTTAAATAATGTAAATCCTTTAGGAAAAATCGTTAATATTAAATATATATTATATTGTAACGATGAATGAAAGACGATGTAAAATGTACATTAAATATTGTCTCTCTAGGTGTTCTTGAACCTCCTGGCCATGTTCCCCCTGTCGCCCTACGCGGAGGCGCGCGGGGGGGGCGCTGGCGCGGGAGGGGACGACGCCGAGGGGAACGAGACGGAGAACTACGAGGCGCTGCTCTCGCTCGCAGAGAGGCTGGGAGAGGCCAAACCGAGAGGTGAGCGACCATTTATTCACTACCTTGACCTTTTGAGACTTAATATAGGGGAAAAGCTTTTTTCTAAAAAAAATGAATGAAAGAAGTCACTTAGAAAGATTATCGGCTAAATAAATACATAAATAAATAGTTTATAGCTCATTCGCGTTAAGAAAATAGTGACGCATCCATGACTAAACGGAAATTTCCAAGTACGACAGTTTCGCACTTGATCGGTGAGGGTGCGGGTTTTGATCGATGTTTCACTTAGTATCGCGAAATGAATATACAGGAAAAATACGTTTTAAAATAGTTTAAAAACATTCTGCTTAGTTTGGGACTAGATGGCGTTGTGTGTATGTGGTAGAATATTATTATTATTATCTTTATTAAATTATATATACATATTAATTACATTTTTAAATATATTACAAAAGAAATAAAAATACATTTAAAAATATAAAAAATAGTAGACCACCGACATCGGGTACAGGTACCAAGACACCAGTGGTTAGGACTGCAAAGATAGGAACCTCCTCACTATACGAGCCGTGTCAAGGAGGACTGCCTTCTGTATCAGACCCTTGATCCAGCCGTCCAACGTGAGCCTCTTAAGGTGTTGGTCGAGGCTCTTGGCTATCAATCCGTGAGCAGATACGACTATCGGAACAATTATCACTGAATCGACATTCCACATATCGACAATCTCGTGAGATAAATCCAAATATTTTATTTGTTTTTCTTTTTCAACTTTCACGAGATTCTCGTCATGAGGAACGGCGATATCAACAATAATTGCGCGGCGCTCTAATCGATCTATCACTACAATATCAGGCTTATTAGCAACAATAGTCCTGTCTGTGATAATAGATCGATCCCAATACAACGTGGCCCGACCATTCTCGAGAACTGGGTCGGGCACATACCTGTAGTATGGCACCTCTAGATTCACAAGATGGTATTTAAGAGCAAGCTGTTGGTGTACAATCCTGGCTACTTGGTTGTGCCTATGCAAATATTCACCGTTAGCAAGACGAGAACAACCAGAAATGATATGCCTGATTGATTCCCCAGGACGGTGACATGCCCGACAGATGTCAACCGTACCATCTTTCAGGATATATTTCCGATAGTTATTCGTCATGATAACTTCGTCCATAATCGCACAAACAAAACCTTCAGTTTCTCCGAAGAGATCACCATACCGTAGCCAAGTCGTAGATGCTTTAAAGTCTATATCGGACCCGTTTAGGGCCCGATAAAACCGGCCATGGAGCTCTTTGCCCTTCCATACTTCCCTACGATCATTAGTACTAAATACTACAGGTTTGCGCCAATTCTCTTTAGCCAGAGCGAGCGGGGTGAATCCGATATCCACTGCAACTACATTGCGATGCATTCCCACATCGGTATGTAGAAAATATTCTCTGAGATTGCATATCTCCCGATTGTGTAGGGTCTTGATATTTAATAATCCGCGACCCCCTAGCTTTCGCGGGATATACAATCTCATAACCGATGAACGTGGGTGGTGCATTCGAAATGCAGTCAGCAATGTACGGACTCTCCTATCAAGGGCATCTAGTTCGGTCTGAGTCCATTTAAGTATACCAAAGGAGTACATCAGAATCGGCATGACCCAACCATTGCAGGCTCGCACCTTGTTGCCCCCCGATAAAAGACTTTTAAGTACTTTTTTCAAACGGCCAAAAAAGCGTTCCTGCAACGTTTGTTTCATGTCAGATTCTGGTATGCCTAACGACTGTGATATACCCAAATACTTGTAAGTTTCAGTGGCAGACAGAGATCTGAGTTTTGTTGAATCGGAAAGCTCTATTCCTTCAGATTCTACTATCTCACCCTTCTTTACATACATGACTGCACACTTGTCTACACCAAATTCCATTTTGATAGAATTACTAAAGTTTTCCGTCACCTTCAGTAACGCTGACAATTGTAATTTGGTGGGGGCCAGTAGTTTCAAATCATCCATATAAAGAAGGTGAGATATAACTTGATCGTCTTTCTGCAACCTATAGCCTAGCCCTGAACCCTCTAATAAAGTGCTAAGAGGGTTCAAAGCCAGGCAAAACCACAAGGGACTCAGACTATCACCTTGAAATATACCCCGCTCGATCTTTATTGGTGCATCAATTACCGTCGTCTGCCGACATCCTGGATAACGAAGCGCTGTTCTCCATTGCCCCATACATGACTTCAAGAAAGTACACAGAGTTGTATCAATTTTATACAACTCCAGCACCCTCAAAAGCCATGTATGTGGAACCGAGTCATAAGCCTTCTTATAGTCTATCCAACATGTCGCCAAACTCTTACGATTACGACGCACCTGTTGGCTAATGGCCCTGTCTATAGGAGGTCTTTAGTGCCACGGCTCCCACTTCTACATCCATTCTGAGAAACTGACATAATCGAATTATTATTAATGTGTAAAGTAATTTTGAGTCTCAGAATAGATGTAAGAAGTTTGTACATGGTTGGTAAACATGTAATAGGTCTAAAATTTTTGGGATCCATGACACTACCAGACTTATAGAGTAAGTGGGTTATACCAGTGGTTAAAAATTGGGGTAATGAACCCGAATTTAAAGCTGCCTGGAATTGAGATGCCAAACACGCATGTGAGCTTCGGAACCACTTAAGCCAAAAGTTGTGCAGTCCGTCTAAACCAGGTGATTTCCAATTCGGTAATGAACGAACTGCACAGCTTACATCATCTTTATCAATTATAACTGGTTCGATAGGTGTTATAGACTCACATGAGCGTCTGACATCCCGCAACCAATCACCTTCTATATGAGTGACAGGCACCGACCAGATGTTCCGCCAAAAAGTATGTGTGACATTTTCATCTGGCAAATGCCCATGACTCACACATGGATCCGGTTCCTCCCATTTCCGGTACACCCACTTCTCATTTCTTTGGAACATCCGATTCTGATTATACCAATCTATTCGTTTTTTGTACCGTCTTATCCTATTTGCCCATGCATAAATTTTCTGCTTTAGAAAGTCTATGCGCTCTGTGACACATGACATGTACTGCTGAGGACCAATGGTAGTCCCCAAGAATGCCTGTTTCACAAAGCGCATCACTCTCGGCCGCGTATTCCCTGATCGAAAACTAATTAGCTTACCAATAAGCACCCTGGTCTCAGCAATACGACGTTCAATTCTACACTGCCAAGCTGGTACAGTTGATTTAGGTCGAGTAGTAGTGACATTTTCAACTATATTAACACCAGCTACTCGACAAACTGCAACAGCCGCACAATACAGAATAGAATGTGTATCACCAAGATCTTCGCTATTGTCTAAATAATCAGGCAATAACGAATCCAGGGCACCCACAAGCGCTAAATTTCGTTTATGAATGGGCAAACGGGACAATCGGGGTCTATTATTCCAATTCACATACCGGTACTCTAGAATCGCATCCTCCAAAGCGCTCCTTATCCTGTCATTGTATTGGGTACTTACAGATATAACTTCACCCTCCACTAATTCATCAACATCATTGGTATGTGATACAAACTGAGGTGTGCTATTAGCTACCAAATCCACAGTGTGTGACGAAGAAGGGATAATCAAGCTATTCCGTATGTCAGAGCGTATCCTCTCAAGTACTGCATCATCCAGCAGATGACAGCGCTGTATAGCTCGTACTTGATCCGACAATCGTTGTGCTGATACGTTGACAGCAGGTTCAAGCTCCTGAAACAAAGAGACTAGTCGAACACGGTACGCAGTAAGGTTTGTTCCCATCTCTGTAGCCCGATAATATGCCCGCATGACATTCTCATTGATAGAATTTGTCCACTTCATGCGGCGCACATTACCACCGGTAGCGGGGACCCTATTCGAGGTCAATGGTCCTCGGGATCCTAAGCAGATCGGTGGCCGGCCTCTCCCCTGCCGACGTACAGGTGTTGGCGACGTCGGCGGAGAGAAAAACTCGTCACTTGAAGTCGAGCTCGACGCCTCAGCCACGGCCGGAGCTTCTGTTGTGGTTTCCGTGGACGGCAAGACGGAGCGGAGCGACGAGTCCGGGGATGTTAATTGTGCTTTCGACCTAGCTCTTGTTATCATTCTACAGTCTTTCTTGGGTGGAAAAATACTTTCATGTATTTTGACATGACGTTAGACGTCATGTCTATATGCATATACTTTATTTATTTTTGGTTTATCTATTTTAAACATTTTTAATGATATTTTTATATAAAGCATCCATTTTATTGTTCTTTAATTTGTTTAGCTTATTTTACGATATTGTAAATTGTTGTAAAATCTATTTGTTTCTAAAATATGTAAAAGAAATGTCGACTGTTTTCAGTGTTGCTAGTTAAATCTTATTATAAATGTATGGATGACATCGGGGATCGAACCCACGAAATCAGCGCAGTAGGAAGCGGCGAGGTGACCGTTTAAATCACTACGCCAGTCGCAGTTGATTTCGTTATTTTCATATAAAGTAATCCATGTAAAAATCTGATTACGCGATACAGGATCCATTTATCATTATTATTATTATTATTATTATTTTCAGTGTTGCTAGTTAAATCTTATTATAAATGTATGGATGACATCGGGGACATGACATGTATGGATGACATTTATTATTTATTATTTGTTATTATTATTATTATTATTATTATTCATTTAACGGGTCTGTTAGTCTAGTGGTTAGTGACCCTGACTGCTAAGCCGGAGGTCGTGGTTTCGATTCCCACCCAGGACAAATATTGTGAGATGAGCACGACCATTTGTTCTGTGTCTGGGTGTAATTTATTTATAATATGTATGTATTTAGAAATATATAAGTATGTTTATCAGCAGTCTGGTTACCATAGTACAGGGTCTGCCTAGTTTGGGATCAGACTGCCGTGTGTGAGATGTGTGAAGTTGTTATTATTATTATTCCTTTATCATGAAGTCTATAATTAACTGGTCCAATAGACCATAAGAATACAATGCCACGAGTCTGTAGCGACATCTACATAGTAACACATAACTGGCAGCACCATCTAGCGATAACAAGCCGAACTACATATCAATAAATGGATCCTGTATCGCGTAATCAGATTTTTACATGGATTACTTTATATGAAAATAACGAAATCAACTGCGACTGGCGTAGTGATTTAAACGGTCACCTCGCCGCTTCCTACTGCGCTGATTTCGTGGGTTCGATCCCCGATGTCATCCATACATTTTTGTTCTGAGTCTGAGTTTCACGATTACGAGACAGGATATATTCCTAGTGCGGGAATTGTCTTTATATTTATAAAAGAAAAAGTGACTGTTACTGGGACTCGGGAGGGGAGGGTCTCCCTGCTCTCAGAGGACGTAGTGTTGAAGTGTGTCGGTGCGGTCCAGGGCTGGCGCGGCACGAGATCGAGGCGCTGCCGTCGTACAAGTTCGCGCCGGCCACGCACCGCGGCGAGCAGCAGTCGTGCGTGGTGTGCATGTGCGAGTTCGAGGCGCGCCAGCACCTGCGCGTGCTGCCCTGCGCGCACGAGTTCCACGCCAAGTGCGTCGACAAGTGGCTGCGGGTACGTGCTCCGCTCACTACTATCTTCACCGCTTCAACCTCTCACTCTACCTGCATTTGACGTTCTCTAACTTATCTTTCTTATTATTTTACATTACTCCCAACCTCTTTACTTCTCTCCCTCTCTCTACCCCTTTTTTCAAAACTGCAACCCCCCTTAAAAGATAATTTCTAGGACAAAAACTGCTGTCCTGCACAAATCACCCCTATACCAAATTTCATCTTATTCGGTTTCGCAGTTTAAGCGTGAAGAGGTCATAGACAGACAAACATACTTTTACATTTATAATATTAGTATGGATTAGATATAAATGAATAACAAATAAAAATGCATGTGTTTATGTCGATCTTTCCTTTAAATCTTATGAAAAGTAAACAGGTAAACATATTTTAATAACCAAATATATCAATTATTTAAAGGTACTTATTTTAAAAAGGTTGGTTGGTTACCACACTCATGGTTCTTTCTCTGATAAAGATTTATAGGTATCTTCAACAACCTTTAATAGTCCACTGCTGGACATAGGCCTCTCTTCAGAAAGGTGGTTATGGCCTACTGTACCACGCTGGCCAGACCCGTTGGTATAGAATTTATTTCAAGTTTACCTTCTCTTTGCAGTGCGGTTGTCTTGTGTACTTTGTCCTCTTAGTCAGCTCTTACGATGGATGAATAGAGGTGTTGGCACTCCGTATTCTTAATCCATCATCGCCACACGATAGAATATTCTCACTTTTGTTTCCGCTAATAAATCCTATGTTTCATATTCCAGTCAAATCGTACGTGTCCCATATGCCGCGGGAACGCGTCAGAATATTTCACGAACTCCGAGTGACTCCCGGCGTTGCGCGCGAACTCTCCGCGCCCACACAAGTGACCACGCGACCACACTACCTAGTAACAGGGACAATACGACACAAATTTTTATTTTTAAATATTCGTTTAATTTCAATGTTAAAAATATAGAGTAAAAACAAAGAGGAAAACGACAAAACGGTAAATTCGAATACTGGTTTGTGACGTCATAGTTCGCTATTATCAAAACTGTTACTTTTAATATATTTTACAAAATAACACATCTGGTTAGTTAAGAATGTAAGTTTTTAACGCCTTAAGTAAAATTAAATTGTGTCAGGTCTGTAAAACAATTTTTATAAACATTATCTATATTATAAGAGATGTTACGACCCCACAAAAAACTGTTTACTGTGCTCAAGGCTTTTCCTACCCATATATGTAAATATTAATATAAAAAAAATCAGTATTGGCAGAAATAAAAGAAGTAATTAATATCTGTGTCAATATAGAATTTAGTCAATTGAAGTCATTTTTAATAGTTTTGTTAATAACAGAGAAGGTTCTTAATTTGGCAGTATTTTTCTTTAAGTTTTTTTTTAACCCATTTTTTCTAAAATGTTAGCGATTTTACGTTATTTACGAGGCTACTGTTACCAACTTCGGAGAAAGGAGGAGTTTCTCAATTCGATTGCTTTTTTTTTGTTGGTCACCTCAAAACTTCGTTATATCCGAATCGGTTTTTGAAAATTCTTTTTTTATTTAGAAGAATATTAAATAATAAAGAATACAGTTTAATACAATTCATGTTGCAAAAGGCGGATTCAAGAACGTTTTTGTAAATTAATTATGATACTATAGGGTAGATGCGTCAAAACGATAGACGCGGTACATTTTTGTTTGAAATACTAAGACGTGACGTCATATCACTGTATTGTCGAATCATTTCAATCTAATATTGATTTGAAGATATTAAAAATAATGATAACATTAAATTTATAATGAAAGACTATTTATGCTGTACTTCAAAGTATTACATTCAAGTGATTCAGGCTAATTTTTTTAAATATAGAAATGTACCCTATTTTTTGTTCACGTTTTTTTTAAATGTTTATTAGCTACCGGAATTACTAGTATTCCCGTTAACCCCTCCCGCTAAGCTAATTTGCTTGTGTTAGGAGTGGGTTCACGTCGGTAGTGTACTGAACTCACGACCTCTTGAAGCACCGCCGCTTGAAGTTGAAATAAATCCGAAATTGATACTGACCTGATATATATAAACTATTAGCTGTACCCTGTCATGCTTCGCCGAAAAAACCGGCCAAGTGCGAGACGGACTCGCGCACGAAGGGTTCCGTACCATTATCTATACAGGACAGACAGACGGACACCGGAGTCTTAGTAATAGGGTCCAGTTTTACCCTTTGGGTACGGAACCTTAAAACTGAGGAACAAATAGCTAAAAACAATATAAGCGGGATGTATGTTGTGTCAAAAGTTTAGCTCTTTTTGAGTTTTTGAAGCGTACACAAACCAACTTAACATTTTTATATGCATATATATAGATATACTAGTTTCTTATACACTTAAAATACCAATTCGATGTCGTTCCCTCTTTGTTTATACATCTCAAGAAGAAAAAAAAACTAGAATATTTTTTGTTGTTGTCAAAAACAAATTAATTTACTCCATGTTTTTTTTTTGTTCTTTTCCAACTAAAAGACACGAAAGACTTTTTCAAAATGGCGTACAGATATTTTAAAATTAAACTTTAAAAAGGACATATGTCGTATGTCGAAGTGTAGGACGTGACAGGGGTCCTTAGATAGGATTTACAGTTCAGTTTGAAACAAGAGATCCCCGTGTGGTTTAATTAAGCGGATGTCGGCAAATATTTAAACTTGTCAGGATATATCAAAGCATTGAAGCACGACATTTGCGCCATCGGTTTCTTAATATTCTGTTTAAATAACATACAAAGTAAAAGAGACAGAAAAAATACCCTTTTTGAAAAGTCTTCCGTTATTCAAAAGTTTTTTTTTTATAATTACGAAATGTTTTAATGTGAATTTGCGTCGCCTGTGTCGCTCTGTGTCACGATTCTGTGTCACCTGTGTCCAGGACACTGTCGTTCATAACATTTATAACGCCGAGAGTTCTATATATATTATACTACCAATTAGTATAATCAGTCGAAAATATAAACATATACAAAGAATATTTGTGTATTCTTAATCAATGGCTCGAAAGCAAAATGATAATTCTGATGGTCCTTCGAACCAGGAGCAAATAATTTGCAGCAAATTTTTACAAAGTATGTAAATACTTTTTTTTAATAATGATTAATGTGTATGTTTATGTTTTTCGACTGTTTATATTAGAATATCTTTCTAAATATTACCGGAAATGGTTTTTATAAATTATGTTCGTTGTAATTTATATTCAATACATAATTCGTTCGGTCTATCTGATTGGCAATATGCTTCTAAGTATTAACAATTAGCTAGCTACTGATTACACTGGCCAACGAAATTTTTACCCAGAACCAGAGTGTAATTTTTTTGTAGGGTTTTGGTGCGCTGAATCCAAATCCGGCCTCAGATTTGCTCTATCACGTCAGGTTTTGGAGATATTCTAACCTAAAAGTGCGATAAACGCATTTTTGCCCCTATTATACTCTACGTAATAGAAAGTATATTCTGGTTTTTAGGAACTAAACTTTGTCAAATTTTGTTGGCCTGTGTTATAGTCCGGCTCGTCGATATGCGATTGGTCGATTATAGTATGTTTAAAATTAAATGGATAAAATATTACACGTGGTCGCATACTGTAAGCAGTTTGCTTACAATAAATCGCTGATTATAAAATTGCGACAACCGTTTGTGGCTGATTATAGACGTTTTATGTATTGAATATTAAATTATATTTGGATATAATTTATACAAAGCCAATGTGTGTAGTTACCGTACTGTGACGATTGCGGACGTTAATATTATAGTAAGTTGTTTAGTTGTTATTTCGCGGCCTTAGTTCTGCGTGTGTGCGTGCGTGCGCCCGCGCACGTGTGCGTGTATATATATATAACGTTAGGTGTGCGTTTGTGTATGTGCGTGTGTGAGGTACTTCGTGTTAGGGTCAAGTTTTATGATGGTGAATGTGTCGGTTAGGTTATTGGTCTATGCTGGGTTGGGTAGTGGAGGGTGAAATTGGTATATGGGGTTGGTGATTGTCTATGGTAAACGATTTGAAGTGTGTTGAAACTTGTTGGGTACTTTTTTTCGAATAATTCTTCTTCGAAGGAATTTACAAAATATATGTTGTAAATACATAAAAATGATATTTTTTTCTAACATATTACATTAAATTTATCTTTCATATAACAAATACAGCATCATGTGACTGGACCACATTTCTCTAGTCATCAAATACAAATCACTAAAACGTTTTAAACCATCAACTAGACACCCTCACCTCCCCCAATAAGGTTGCAAAATATTTCTCATTGTTAAAAAAAAAAAAATCTAGATATTTTTATACGGAACCTGACCCAGCAAAGACGGTGAAGTTTATGCGAGGCATTTGGTTGGTCATTAACATAACCCCTTTCCTGTTATTATTCTCCTTAGGTTTGTTTACTGTTAGTTTATACGTATCGCACTTAACAATGCATGGTGAGACATACTGGGGACGAGGACCTAGGAAATGACGTCACAATATCGAGGACCTGGAAACCAGCTAAGTACAGTCAAGCAAAAGGTTATCAGAGCCAAACCTCCTGTCTTCCTAATTCGTGGGACGGTCATAACTTGACTGAACTTAGCCGGTATTTGTACTCTCGATAGTATTTTGATATAATAAAGTTTATGTTTGTTTGAACGCGTTAAAATTTTGCCTGCGTCTTCCCTAACGTTAATGTCTATTTTGAATTGACCTATGTGTTATTTCAGACTATAAACCTATATCTATTGTAAAATTTCTTATAGATCTGTTCAGCTCCTTGTGTGAATACCGCTTAACTATGGTTATCTAATGCAAAAGGGACTAGTAGTTTCTGATATTAACGCGTTGAAACATACAAACACTTCACGTTTATAATATTATGTATATTTGTTACGTTGACGACTTGGTTATAATTCTCAGTGTGTCGGAAATGGTCTGCTTGTGCAATATTCTATTGTATTATAAAGAACAATTTAGCTCGAATATATCCCGGTGTGATGCGATACGTGAATTTTTAATGAAAAGTGGCGCGACTGCAGCGCAACTGTTGACCGACTGTGGCGCGATTGTAATTTTAGTTGTTGTTAATTTGTAATTTAAGGAAGTGCTTATTAATTGTAAATTTATTTCCATGTTTTTTTTTTAATTGTTAAAAAAATAAAATTATTAATTTTTAGATTTGATATTATGTTGTGTGTTCGAATAATGAAATTAATGTTTTTTTTTAATGGTTTAATATACAGTGGGGTTACGTATCGCATCATGTCTGGCGAAACTTATTGTTACTAAGGTTTTTTGTTGCTATTGTCTCATACAAAAAAGACATAAAACAGATGTTACAAATTTAATTAGCTTTCAACATGTCTTCCAAACATAACGACTTATTATTTTTATTAGTACAATTTAATTTGCTGATCAGAATTTATTTACTCAATTATAGCTGGGTTTTGTTTAGTTATAGTTTTCGGATAATGGTTTTCGGATGAGGCAAATGGTTTGTATTATTTAATATTCCTATTTTAATATCCCTTCATACATATATATTTCCAAAGTAACTAATACAAAGTTATCGGCTGCGGTATTTCCGGACCGATACGACCTTCAAACCTTCAAGAAAAGAGCGTACTTCTTCCTCAAAGGCAACGCGCTTGTGACTCCTGAGTTGCAGACAGTACATGGGCGGCGGTAGTTGCTTTCCATCAGGTGACCCGCCTGCTCGTTTGCCCCCTATTCCATAAAAAAAAGATAAAAATGCAACTCTTTTACACTTAATTTCACATATTGAAACAGAATTATCGCCCATTCATCTGAAACCAAATCAAAATGCACTTAAAAAAGGCGTTAGTGTAATGGCTAGGGCTTAGGAAGTTCGTTGAAGTCGGTTAGAATTTATTTTATAGAGGTTAGAGATTGGAACATCAAACAAATCTTACTTAAATTTTAATTAGCCACACGAATATTTTTTCTATTTGAATATAAACTGACTTAAAAAAGGAGTAGGTTCTCAATTCTGTTCTATTTTCTTTTTCATTGTTTGTTACCTCAAAACTTCAGTCGTTTGTGAACCAATTTGATTATTTTTTAAATGGGAGGAAACCGTTTGGTCCAATTTAAACTTGAAGAAAAAACACCACCTCTATAGATAGAAAATTAAGTAATAAAGAACACAGTTTATTAATTATTCATTATTTGTAATTTATTTATAATATGTATGTATTTAGAAATATATAAGTATGTTTATCAGCATTCTGGTTACCATAGTACAGGCTCTGTCTAGTTTGGGATCAGACGGCCTTGTATAAGATGTGTGAAGTTATTATTATTATTTGAAACTTACAAAAGTTACTAAGATACATAAATTATTTGCCTCGTATCTATTGTGATAGTTTCTAATTAAAACTCCAAAAATATAATTGATTAAGTAAGAATTTGATCAGCTGTTATTGTGACATCTGTTTCCTGTCGCTGTATAATCGCTTCGTGTTGGAACAAGGGTTTTGTTGGCTTGTGTGAGTGTGCCGTGCATGTGTGTGTGCTGCTCTCACACTTCAAGTGTATTACACATAATAGGTGGTAATTTTGTTCACGAAACCATTGATAAAGTAATATTTATTGAAATACTGGAATGTTTTGAACTACTTAATGATAGACTCATCAGCCTACAGTACTTTCGAATTTTCTAGAAACACCCTGAAATATTTGTGTCTGTAGAGATTTACGTCTTTTGTGTACTGGAAGGGTTTCGAACATGCAACCACTCGACCGCGATTCCTACTACCGTCGTTTTATTAAAATAAATCACTACGCTGTCGGATTTGAAATCAAGTTTATGCAGGTTCGTACACCAGCCAGTTCTCTATCGACGTGAACTCCCTTCAAACAAGGATTAGCTTAGCTGATAGGGTTCACAAGAATATCCAAGTTACTGATAATCTTTAAAAGATAAACTAAAGAAAGTGATTGTTCAGCCAGCACGTACTTTATGAATAATGTTTATCAGCATGCTGATTACTTATAGTACCGGACCTTACTAGTTTGGGATCAGACGGTCGTGTGTGTGATGTGTCAAATTTTATTATTATTTGTAAAGTATTCATCATCTGATAGTGTTAAAATCAAACTTCAATATTAAATCTATTTCGAAAAAAAACATTTCCATGTGATATTATTGAAATGGTCGTGTCGAGTGTGTATTTGTGCGAGCAGCTCCGCAATATATAGTTAGTGTTGCTAGAAGCGTTATGCTATGTACAAGTGTTGTACGATACTATTGCATGGGGATATTTGTGAATATGGAAAACTATATAGAATTTGAAGGTTTTTTATGTGACTAACCTCTTCTAATTTTCAACAAAATACGGTCGAAAAAACGAGTTGGTTCATGGGCGGCGATGGTCACTTTCCATCAGGTGACCCGTCTGCTCGTCTGCCCCGTCTAAGACAAAAAAAAATACTGCTATTATTAATTGCCTACTCTCTGTCGGTGCTAGCGTTTGCTGACCATCTTACGAATAATATCCTGTAAAATATAAACATTAAATTAATAAATACAATAAGGACAATAAAATACTGTCTGCCCCTTCGACGATATAAGTTATGTAAGAATAAGAAAGATACTCACAAATGTTTCCATAGCATAGTCCTGTTTGTTTTGTTGTTCATTCCATAACAGTTGAGTTACAATGTGGCGGATGTACCCAATACTAACACACCTTTGAGCGGTTGCATACGGCGCGACTATAAGTAGCGCGACTGTGGCGCAACACTGGCCGATTTGACGTACCCGGTCGTTCGTCAATTAGCATGTTGACTGTATTAAACCTAATGCAGATTGATGAAAATTTGGAATTTTTGGATTAAAAACCATTAAAAAAGAGCGTTTGAAAAAGCTGTTTGAAGATAGATATATCAAACATTATTAGTTATTCTTGATTTTTTTTTGGAGCAAAACAACAAACAAAATTTAATTTAATCTTTATCAAATATCATCATCATCGACAGCATTTAATAGTCCACTGTTGGGCATAGACCTCTCCTTAGAAAGGAGGTATTGGCCTATTATACCACGCTGGCCAGACAGTTTGGAATAGGGTTTGTTATAAGTTTGCCATCTCTTTGCCGTGCTGTTGTCCTGCGTAATTTTGCTCCCTTAGTCGACTCTTACGACACCCACGGTATGATTAGGGCTGGTGACACTCAGTATTCTTAATCGTAGTAAGTAGTGGATGATTTTCCACCTTATAACAATTTAGTGGCGCTTTAATTGCCTTAATAGCATTACAACAGCACTTTTAGAAGGAACGGTAGACCATCTTAATATACCGCGGCAAGCATTAACGAAAAGAGCGAAAAGTGTGTTAGAATAAGGAAAAAAAAACATTTCCTAAAATAAATTTCAACCTGTTTTCATTCAATTGTATCAGATTAATGCAGCCTACTAATCATGCACCCCTCAATTCTTATCAAATAGAGTTTAAGTATTAATATTACCAGGTCCGTCAGTATAGATCACCGTCGCGTTACTCCAGCCAGTTGTCGTGTAGTTGCGCCGTGTGTAGCGTGCCTATTACAAGACAAAGATTGAAAGGGTTCTATATACTCGTATCGTAGAACTGTTTAACACTTTGTCGAGTATAGTTCTTACATATCGCTTAATTATAACTGTAATATTATCGTGAGCGGTTACGGTAGGCAGCCGAAGGCTCACATCGAAATTTCAACTATTAATCGTAGAGAGTGTTTTGAAAATGTCGATGTGTGTAGCTTTCCTTATGTCTCTCGTTTGTCCGTTGAGTGCCATGTACGTTCGCTTCCGACGCCCCGCGCTGTATACACATTATATAAATATTATTTACTATACACTCATGAAACAACCTGTATAAATCATTTTACACACAAGCGAATGAAACTGTCTATGTGTGTGCTAGTGAAGTGTACAGAGTGTTTATGTGTGCTCACAAGAGGCTCGATACAGCATGGTGTGAAAATGGTATTTAACAATATTGGTATTAATTAAAAATCTGTCATTATAGTATATTTATGTAGTATTTAAATAAAATGATAAAATATTAAAAAAGACATAGTAAGTGCCTGCTGTAGACGAGTTCTCGTTTCTCTAATTAGTAATTTACTATTAACTGTTTAGTTTAGTCTGTTAGTGTTTAATTTTAACGTGCATTTTTCTATGTGATAAGACACAGTGCAGAACAATACAGTAGGTCAAAGTGCATATTAATATTTTTTATTACTTAAAAACAGTTAGAAGAGATTATCCGAATTTTAGAGTTATTTTATTGGCAGTCATAATTGTGAATGATAATAATTAATACTCCTGTGAGTTGAGAATGAAATGTCATTCGTCCGTGTGTCACCATTATGCGGCGATCCTCAACATTTACCCAACAAAGAGAGCTGGCTCCTTGTCACACCAACACGATATATCAAACATTATGTATTAGAATGTATTGGTGTGTGATTTTCATAGTTCTGGTCCCTATACGAACTAAACGAACTCTATCAAAAATTCATAAATATTAAATTTCGCTAAAATTAGAATAAAGCTTTTTCTAGCTATATTCAAAATTATGCGTTATAGCAACATATTATTATTTAACTGGTAAAAACTAAGTATAATTATTTCAGTTTATAAACAGAGCCAAGTCAAAACAAAAAAAAAAAAACAACAATAAAAAACCAAATTGTTATAAACTCTAATAATGAACAGTAAATGTAATTTATTGTTACTACGCAGTATCTACCTTATTTATGTTGAAAATTTAAAACCATAGTAAAAACTATTACTCACATGCAAATTCAGAGTAAAACCAACTTTAAGACGTAGTTACCGAAAGAAACATCACTGAAGAGTCCTTCACTGAAGACGCTTAAGTTACAATTTATACGAACTCAACTCAAAGGACTATGTTGTGCAGAAATAAATCAATCCACAAACCGGACAAATCTTAAACTAAACAACTTTTATTAGGGTAGTCTTAACATGGACCCCTTTATATTCTTCTGTTCGTCCGGTTTAGTTCGGAGGCTTTTAGAACTGGGAAACTATATTTCTACTTCGAAAAATGAAGAGGCTGTCGATTTGCATGTTTATTACCTCATAACTTCGATATTAATGAACTGATTTAGAAAATACTATTTCAGAGTAAAATTAAATAATTAAATTACTACCTTTAATGGTGGCAATTTATGATAACATTCAATTTTTTAAAGTAAATTATTTCTCAATATGGATACAGATAATTCTAGACAGTTAACTGTCATCAGCAATTTGACCAGCTTGTGGATTGAATCGCTTCTACACAACACGATTCTGTCATCAAAACAATGTAAATTGAACTGTTGTATCGTTCACGCTGTGAATGAGGCTTCTTCCATCTTGATTATGTTCTCTTTGTACCATTTTTAGTTACGTTTATAATGTTTGTTAAATCGAGGCACCGACAGTGGGAATTACTGACAACAAATATTTGCCGACGACTAATAGTTGCCGACGACTAAAAGTTGCCGCGACTAAAAGTTGCTTATGAAACCATTTTACGTTTAACAATGTGCAATACGATAGCTTTGTATGTGCTACCGTGGCCTACTTGCCACTTCAATGTGCTAAAAATGGGAATTAAAAAAGTTGCTAAGACAATTTATGGTTGGCTGGTATATTTGGTTCGATAGTGATAGCCACATAGTGGCTTATCACCACACATCAGTATATATATATTTATTACTATGGGTTTTGTCAACCATACCCATAGTATTATGATATTTTAGCCAATAGTTTTAAATCTAATTTTATTTAACGTATTAAGCCTAATGCCGAAAAATACAATACTTATTCGTTAATTTTAACGTTGTTTTAGTTTTATAATCATTAAATAAATATTAAAACCAATGTTTCTCATGTCATTACGTGCAGAATTCCAATAAAACTACCATTGGACGTATAATTATTTTTTTTTGTTACTTTGTCGTGAAATCTTGTGCAATGTGATTAAATTTCACCATTAACAGCCACTGTCGGTCCCACTTTTTGTTGCTCAATATATATTTTTATTTTCTTTTATTTTAACTTGTATTTACTTTGTATTCTTTCATTGTATCATAGTGTTTGTCCACCCCTAGCGCTTGCTTGTGAATATGAACAGTCAATTATCGATTAATCTTTTACTTAATTCAATTTTGTAAACACTACGAACAACATGACAGCTGTCATTAACGTCAGAGTGACTTAATTTTGACATTGATGACAGTTTTTATTGGTTTAAAAATTGTTTCGTTTGGTGGTAGAGGGCGCGCGGCGGCAAAGCGCGCAGCCGCCAGCCATTTTACCAAAGCATTGTACCACATAGAAATGTAACAGCGCCGCTTGACCGTGTTTAGAGCGACGTACATACAACACATGATTTACATGTTAGGAGAATTTTGATTGATTTTCTGATATTGTCTTCTAAATATGTGTTTGTGTGTACGCCGCTCGGGCAGCGGCGTATCAATCCGCCTCGACGTGCTCAGTCGGTTTTTTTTTAAATTAAATGCACTGCTAATGTATTTTTTGTTCTTTTATTTTTTTCATTATTCCTCCATATGCAAGATATGATGTGTCAAAGTAGTTTTATGAAAAGTAGAGTTTTAAGTGAAGTTTTTTTTTATGAGCCTAAATTTTCATAGTCATTTATTTCTACCATTCAATTTTGTTTATGGCAAGTCATTCCGATGTCTAAACATTTTTTACTATCGGTATTTAACTAAAATATATTTTTAACTTTAATTTAGAAACCTGCCATGTTTAATGTTTAATGACACACCAAATGCATTATTTCCTAAAGCTTATTAACTTACCCAAAGGCAATAAAGTAGAAGTTTAATGGTGTTGAACCTCTTCTTATTATTGTGATTAGCTCAGGGTTATAAGCTAGGGGATGAGAGGGATTGTATGACAGCTAAGACGCTTATTTATGAATCTGAGAGCATGATAATAAAATATTTATTCGGGTAAGTTGTATACGGGCTACTTAAGGTTCATCCATTAATGTTCATCCATCAAAACTAATGGTTTATTCATTACCAAGTGTGATGGTAGCTATTAAAACAGATGAAAATTAGGGTTGCCATCCTGATATGTGTAGTATTAATTCACTCTATGTAGTACCATATGTATTTAAAGATGTAAGAAATATTATAACACCACAATATAGTTTACTCTCATTGTTGTGGACAATATTGAATCGTTTTTTTCAATAGCAATTAGAAACTCATTCTTTTATTTCACAAAGGGTGGTAACCCTAAACGAAAGTTGAAAATACAGAATTGTCACTATAATTCGGTTATGGAAGTAATGAGATATATTCTGTGGTAATGAGGTGCCCGTCTACAGCTTCCCCTTGTTTCTTGTGAGGTAAGCACGTTTGTCCTAGCTACATATCACTACCCTACTATGTAAAATACCACAAAATGATCTAATAGCCTTTTCAAAATCAGATAACATTGTTTACTTTTATATGTTATGAGGTTATTATTACTTTATTGTATGAACCTAACCTCTGCACAACGTTGAATCTTCTGAAATGGACGTTAGAGTTTTTAAATAGTTCCAAAATTTATTTCTTAACTAGAAGTGTTCGTTTTTAAATTATATTGTTGTTTATTTTATCTCAGAGGCTTCAAAAATAATATTTATTGAACAAAAGTCCGAATAAATGTGTTGACGTTTGCTGTTTGGCGCCATTTGTGTGGCAAGCACCCGTTCCGTTCCACGCAGTCGTTTTTTGTGGACCAATTGTGTGTCTCTAGATGTAATGTAGATTTAAACTTTGTAAGGTTCACATGTTATATTGTTATTTTACACAAACGTCGCCATTTTTTTTCGGACATTTAGAATTAAACATCCCAAACGATCGATATCATACGTAAGTGTCAATTGTGGCGTCCTAAACTGCAGTTCAGGTGCAGAAAAATAATGTATACATTCATTCTAAACGTTGTTTTGTTACGCTTTTGTAAAATTGTATAAAGTATGTAAAAATCGAAGTATTTTTTCCACTTCATTATGACAAATTGCCAAATTTTAGTGTTACCAGCTCGATAAGTGTAAATCCTACTATTTACTCGTAGCGTTCGAGTGTCACATTTTGCCACTGCTTCTGTGTACACCAGTCCAGTATTTAGTATTGTAGCAGCGTGTATATAGCCCGTGTATGTACTATATATTATATACATATATAGTGAGTATGATAAAGTATTTTTGCATGACTTATTTATTGTACAAGTCCGCGTGTGTAGTGAAGAGTTGGGTTTACTTTCTAACGTTGTTTGAAGAATATCTTTACGCCCGCATAAGTGTGCGTGTTTAGTATTAGCTGACATTTTTGCACAACATCCTTTAGTTAAAAAGCATACAGCGCCTCAGCTTGATTTCTAAATATCCTGAAGCCGTCTCATCTCATAGCTAAAATAAATACCTTAAGGTGGTTTGACCATCTGTTCTGTCATAAATTAACGTTGACTAATATTTTGGCGTAGTCAAGCTTGGCTTTTGGGGAAAGTATCCTCGAGATGAAATGCGTTGACTAATAATTTCTATCTAAGAAGCAATGTGCGTTCATTGGTATTCGATTTTAGCTGTTTTATGATGTTTGAGTGTACGCTGACCACCAAGCTCTTACGGCCTTTGCTCTTTCTTATATGGCCTTATAGAATTGTGTGCAATATTTTATCGTGTGAAATAAACGTTGTTAGTAAACCACGCTCAATTGAAATTAAATATGAATGTAAATTTAACGTGTATAAGTAAACACGCGTCAGCGCCACAAGATGGCGCCTCTTGCAATAACTTTTCTATACAACAAAAATATGTAACGTATGTGTAGTGTCGGGACTCGGTAGTGTGCGAGGAGTTATCGGCGTCAGCGCATGACGAGAGCACTGCGCTTTAGCCTGTATTGTACGAAATCAACATTACATTTCGTCAATGTTCTTAAAATTATAGTTTAACCTTTCCTAAAAAACTGTTTCAAATAGTTTAAACGGTACTTGAAATAATTTTTAATTGCCAGTAAAAAAGTTTGTTAATTGGCTGATCAATTTCAGCTAACTCCAAGCACCTCTTTTTAACCTGATGCTATTCTCACTACTGAGTGAAATGCACATTTTTTAACATTTTACTGATATATAATATTTTAGTAGCGGTGTTAAGTAGACGAGGGGAAGATACCAACTTTACTCAATCTTTTTATCACTACTCAGAGTATTCTGACAGTTTCAAATATAATTACAGCTTATTATAAAAAGCTTGATAGCGTGTCAAAATTTTATAAAATATAAGATGAACAAGATTTTATATAATTTTTACAAAAAGATTTGCCTAAAATTAAAAAAGCTATCAAATAAATTATATTAAAAATTAATCAACGTAGCCGGAGCGTAGACCGATTCCCACTTTGAACTAAAACTTATTTTTCTAACTACCCGTTCGAAACGTTTATTAAAAAAATACTATTATTCCTTGAAATTGTAGCTTTTAAATTTATATATAACTATTTTATTCCCAAACTATTAAATACACACTACATACATAGAGGTTTTGTATCCTGGTAATTTTATTTTAACATTTTGCGTGTATTTGATGTAATACTGTACTGTCCCTTATTACTATTTTTTATTTCATAAGCTATATTGCGCGTTGTGCATGCAAAGAGGTACCTTCTGCTTGCATGTAATCTGTGAACGTAAATCTTACGCATTGTTGCCATTATAAAGAGGTTAAGTTGACATCGAAATAAAGTGCTTGAAATTTTAAAATATCGTTTTATAGGTTAAGTTGGTGTCCAACTGTTCGCTACTAAGTTGTCGCTGTCGCTGCGAGTGATTGCGTGTGTAAGCAGTGGTGTTACTATAAACACACTTTGCAGCCACATTATAATACAGTCTGTTTTAGTTGTTTTATAGTGCGACTCTCAGATTCACAAAAGATCTACCTGATCTGTGTTTTTTAATGAACGTGGATTTTTTCAATATCTAGTTAAAAATAATGTTAATCTTCAGACAATAATAAAAGAATATAAAGTTATTTTTAACAATTTCAATCATAGGCCAACCATTGTTAAACGTGTCTCACGACTACTGTAAAACGCAACGTAACTATTTGTCACTCCGGTCGAGTTGTCAAATATGTGCGGTAAAATAGCTCCCGCAAAAAAAAAAAACTGTACCATAAACTACAGAATAAAACACATTATCATAGTTTATATATAATTAGCACTTTATTCACGACGTCAGCCATAACCTAAAATTCAAGTTACTTTGTGTTTAATTTCTTTTTAAGCACTAGAATACTCAATATTTATACTACCTCCGCGCAAGCGTCTAAACACCAATTAAAGTAATTATCTTACTTTAGCTGTTATTGTATTAGGATTTATAAAGACAGAACGAAATTGGTCTTCGCAATTATCAATAAAACGGCATTTAAAATTTTAGACGCTTAAATTCTAACCTTTTTACGTATTACCGCGGCTAACTGATTGTGCAACAGGACAACAGGTTATATTTGAGACAATGCATCGATATCAAATGACTATATAAAAATTAAATTGCATTAAATATTTAAGTCAGTATTTTGACTTCTTAGTGCCTGTCACAGACTCTGTGTGTGTTCTGTGAGATGATGACATCATTGATTAAAATCTTAAAAAAAAAAATTGATAGTCCAATAACAAAACTATAGTCGTAAGACCAGTACTAAACCTAGGTTTTAATTAAAGGTTTTTATATTATATTTACGACATAATGAAGTAAATTTATTAAGAAATCAATTTTAATTGCGGTCTTTATCAAAACTTTCTTAACGATTAGAACATTAAGACAATATTTGTTTTTAAATTGACATATTGTTTTCTAGTAAATCTGGAATTTGTAATAGTGAATGCATATGTGAAAGAGAAAGAAGAGACAAATCCAAAATACTTAATAGGTTTCAATTATTGGTTTTGTTATTAAGGTTGGTAAATCCGTTGCATACTGATTTACATATCAATTAATATTTAAATTACTCAATGCTTTTGATATTTTCAGCAGTACTGTATCAGGGTGGACGATAGTTTATTTAAATTAGATCATTTTTACTAGTGGTAAAGTTCTGCAATAAAAAATCCAAGTTCGAAGTTTTTTTAACATTTCTTTTTTAAAACTTTAATCAATGATGTTTACTAAATTCATTTGTATTGTGGCGTACAAAGTAAAATTATAAATAAGAAATTCAATGTTTTTACAATATTTAAATAATTTAGTCGTTATTTAAAAAATGCAATAAATTACTAATAAATAGAAGCTCCGAATTTAAACTGTGCGTTATTTTTAAGACAGTGCTACAAAATTGTATAGATGTTCCCAAAATAGGGTTGGCAGCTCTATTTCAGTGTTGCTAGAGTTACGAATATTACCTATTTGGTAAGATTTTATGTGTGTATTGTAATTGCTTGCTTGGGTCTGGCCAGAAGCCGCTGAGATTGTTGGTCCATTCTTAAGATGAGAGGTTTTTAAGAAATAAAAAGTTTGCACACTGTAATGTCGTGTAGGCTGCGAACCTCGGCGTGGTACCACACTACTGCAAAATAAAGTAATTTTGAATAGCGAGTGATTGTTTTATTTATCTGTGAGTTTTTACCTTACACTTATTTCACGCCTAAATGACTCAACTCAAGATCAAGGAAAATCATGATGGATCATCATCCCCTTTTCAGAAATACAGAAACTACACAAAAACTGGTCATTCATAAAAAATATTTTTCTGAGTGAAATCTTCTGTGAGGGGTGTTAATTATATTTATTAAAAAAGTATATAAAATAGTGGATAGAAATAGTAACTAGACGTATCTACACGAAGAAACCCTTCAATCATCATCATCAACAGCCTATAACAGTCTACTGCTGGACATAGGCCTCTCCTTAGAAAGGAGGTTTTTGGCCCACCACGCTGGCTAAACGGGTTGATATAGGGTTTGTTTCAAGTTTTCCTTCTCTTTGCATGTTGTCTTGCGTAGTTTTCTCCCTTTGTCGACTTTTACGACACCCTTTGGATGAATTGGGAACCCTTTGACAACATGCAAAGAGAAGGAAAACTTGAAACAAACCCTATATCAACCCGTTTAGCCAGCGTGGTGGGCCAAAAACCTCCTTTCTAAGGAGAGGCCTATGTCCAGCAGTAGACTGTTATAGGCTGTTGATGATGATGATTGAAGGGTTTCTTCGTGTAGATACGTCTAGTTACTATTTCTATCCACTATTTTATATACTTTTACAATAGTCTCGGATCAAAAGGCGGCTTTTTTTAAGTTAAGCGTGACGAGTGCTGTGATGTGCGACCGTCGTGTAGTCATTTATGTAGGTTTATACCTACATACCTGACTACCTGACATACCTGACTACCTGACTACTGACATTTGTTACAAATATATGGCTTTTCTTCATATAAAACCCTATATTTTTAACAAATGTCACGGAAGCCCCTTCCGAGAGCTAGTTGACGCGTTAAAGGAAAAACCTTTTTGATAAGCATTTACTTAAATAAACGAAATGTTAAGTAAATTAGAAAAACAACGATCATGATTTGAATACATTTAATTCTTTAGAAATTGTTCGAAACGTGAACCGAACTTTTGTATAAAATTTATAAACTAAGAATCTACGCCCAACAGTAGTTGAAAATAATCAAAAGAAAATTATTAATTAAAATAGGAATAACATAAAATGAACTTTGACACTTGATCACGTTTAAAACACTCTAGAATCATTCATGGTGGGTACACCAGGCCCATTATCTTGATTTTGAAAATAAAATATCCACTTACAAATCTAAATCTAGTCGAAACCACAACTTTAGTTAAATTCACAAATATATATTCAATCACAAACAATGATGCCCCACACAAGAACATAATTTTAAAATTTTAGGTGTACCTACAAAAAAATTATCGCGCAAATCGCTCCAAGAAATGTCCATCGTTTGCACTGACCTTTCTTCAAAGCGTCTTTTTCTAGAACTAGACATCTGGCTTGAAAGAGTATCTTTTGCGGTAGCTGATTCCCTAAGTTCTGGGGTAGTATTGAATAATAACGCTAAAACATCGTCAATATCCTCTGAATGTTTCTGCTGAACTGCGCTCATATGTTCATCATCTTCTATGACTGGAGTCACGTCAGAAACATTCGAGGCCATAATATTTTGATCAGAGCTATCGTGTACGTTACTTGAAAATCGATTGGCACCAGTTGGAGTGGATTCTTTTGATTCATCAGGCCGAGGTGTTCTCATGATTTCAATTTCTTTCATAATTGCGTCACTTTCGTCTGAGGAAGGAGTTTTGTCTGAACCTAGGAGAAATCAATTTATATTTTCTGAATCAAGGAAAATAAATTTGAGTAATAAATAATAATAATAATTTCACACATCTCACACGCGGCCGTCTGAGCCCAAACTAGGCAGATCCTGTGCTATGGTAACCAGACTGCTGATAAACATACTTATATATTTTTAAATACATACATAACATAGATAAATTACACCCAGACACAGAACAAATGACCGTGCTCATCACACAATATCTGTCCTGGGTGGGAATCGAACCCACGACCTCCGGCTTAGCAGTTAGGGCCACTAACCACTGGACCAACAGGCCCGTAAATGTTATTGAACAAACCTTCATTATTTTCCAGAATAGTCAAGTTCCTCTCAACGGAAAGAGAATGCTCTTCTATTGTCTTTCTGAAGCGTAGCACGAAGGCAGCATCTTCTTTTCTTCTGTTAGCTACATCACAATGTGAATCCTCGATGTCAACCTTAGCCTCGGTAGCAGGCTGTGTGCATATATGTTCTATAACAATTAAACAAGATAAAAACAAAAATTTACAAAAATGTAATACGCCCCAAGTTGGGCGCCAATAAAGTAAAAAAATAAGAATTCTTTAATAGTAATAATTTTACACTACTTCTTTGAAATAGCAATTAAAATAAGTATATTTGTAAACAGTACAGTTGACAGATAATTCTTAAATGTCAAAAATGTTTCTGTGTGTCGTCTAATTGTCCCTTACGAAGCCTTGAAAAGATGTCTGCCAACAGAAGTTTTGGAATAGTCGTTTTTGATATTAATAATAATAAATAGTGGTTACTCTGCTGATTTAACACTCTTTTCATTTCTGGTACCACATAAACCTTAACACGCCCAATACACGACCATCTGATCTCCCAATAGCTTGTATTATGTTAATCAGACTGTTGATAAACATACTTATATATTGCTAAATAAATCAATAAATGTCATCCAATCCAATCCAAATATAGGCTGTAATAATATATTGATTACATGTCATGTAATCAATAGATTACACCGTATATGAACCTTCAAACAAACCTTGATTATCTTCAAACACTGTTTTAGAACATTTTCTCGGTTTCATAAACCTTCTAGTAGATGTTAAAATAGGACTGCTAACGGATTCTTCTTTACCAACGTCACGTGCTACTTCTAACTGCTGTCCAAAAACAAGAGTATCTGTTATAATCTCCAACTTTGACTTGTCCATTTGACTTGGCATAAGCTCTTCGTGAGACGTTTCATGGACAGGAATACTATTCAACTCAAATGGTTGTTCTTCACCTTGAAAGGACTGTGTCCTATTTGGTGACTGTTTGTACAGGAGAATAGGGGTGGTTTCGGATGTGGAGATCTTTGAATTTGAAGAAGTGATACTCGGCAAGCTGTCGGCAGGCAAACTTTGTGTGACTTCATATGAAAACTTTTTAACCGATGCTGATAAAACTTCGATTCGCGGCTCTTCATATATTGGACTTGGTCTGACTTGTGGGAGTGGGGTGCCGTCTATATGGATATCTGCTTTAAATGTCATCTGGCTATACGCTGGCTCTGTAACAAAAAATAAGATAAAAGTAGCTGTTTATAGATTAAAAAATACTGATACTTTTATTTTTTACTACTATGAAAGTTATGATTAATAGTGTTGGCAACATTTGGTTTTACTACAAGTACTAGCGGCAACCAAACATTTTAGTGGCAAATTTTGAATTTACACTTCAGAATATATAGATTTTAAATGTAGGATAAAATATTTATAATAAATGATTTTCCAAGTGCATTGTATGATGTTAAAGGTTATTCATAGATTTGACTTGACTATTAACAGCCATTTGCTAACTAACAGATGTAGAGCAGTGATTGGACATAAAATGTGGACTATGTATACCTATATGTATGTGTATACACCTAGATGAGACTTGCACTTTATTGATTTTAGGGTGGAACTGACGTGTATTATGACGTTATTCATCTGTTGATTGGTAAAGGGGGTTGTGAAGTGGGAGGTGGGGTGTTTTAATATTGAAATTTTTAGTAGACAAAGGAACTCAAGCTATTTGATTCAAATAGATAATTGTTTATGCAAAAACAATACTCTACCTGTCTGGGAAATTTTATTGTCATTTGCCTAAAAGTTTCTCAAAATCTATCACCAATTCTTTACTATGTTATTATCTTTGTAATTAATCTGTCTGAACTTAATTGAATTCAATAAATGCATCTTTATACGCCATATTTTTTGTGAGAAATTAAACGAACATTAATATTAGATCTTTGTGTGTCTGTTTAAATAAAATAGTAATGAATGATATAATAATTCTCCTGCTCCTAATAATATTTTATTTTTGTAAGGTATAGGGTTTAAACTAGCAGACGGGGCAGCTGATGGTAAGTGAACATCGCCACCCATGAACAACTCAAGAGTCACAAGTGTGTTTGGGACTCCGGTACCTAAAGAAAATTTTCGTTTTTATTCACCAAGCGAGTGTGATGAAAACCCAGGAAGGATTTGCTTAACATAAATTTTCTGTTAGGCCTTAGGATAGATACGAGACGTGCTTTCATGGGCCCCGTCGTGGTCCACCCCCTGGCGCCTCAATCGTGGTCAACTCGGTCCTCGTACCGGTTCGGGCCCAGATGAAATATCTGGGCCTGATCCTCGACGGGAGATGGCTCTTCGACGAGCACTTCCGACAGCTTGCTCCAAAGCTGGTCGGCGCTGCGTCTGCCCTAGGGCGACTTTTGCCCAATATGGGTGGACCCAGCGTCGCGACAAGACGGCTGTACACGGGGGTTGTCCGGTCAATGGCGCTGTACGGTGCACCGGTGTGGGCGGCGGCTCTGACCGCCCAGAATAGGGTACGCCTCTGGCGCCCTCAGAGGGTAATGGCGGTCAGAGCCATACGCGGTTACCGCACCGTTTCTACGGAGGTGGCATGCGCGTTGGCCGGAACTCCCCCGTGGGATTTGGAGGCGGAAGTGCTCGCCGAAGTTTATCGGCGAGTGGCTGACTCCCGGGCGGAGAGCGGATTTCGCCCTCCGCCCGAGGATGTGCGCGAGTGGCGCGAAGCCGCTCGCCGAGACACGATGGCTCGTTGGTCGTTCCGGCTGGAGACTCCACGCGCTGGCTTCGCCGCCGTGGAGGCTCTCCAGCCGGTCATCGCCGAGTGGGCAGGGCGGCAGCACGGGACCCTTTCCTTCCGACTGACGCAGGTGCTTTCCGGGCACGGTTGCTTCGGAAAGTACCTGCACACGGTCGCTAGGAGGGAACTGAGTCCCGCCTGCCACCACTGCGACTGCAGTGAGGACTCGGCCCAGCACACGCTGGCGGTCTGCCCCGCATGGGCGGCGCAGCGCCGGGCCCTCACTGCAGTCATCGGAGTGGATCTCTCGCTACCGGCCGTAGTACGCTCCATGGCCGGTAGCGACAGTTGTTTTACCGCGGTCGCAACCTTCTGCGAGGTAGTAATCTCGCGGAAGGAGGCGGCGGAGAGGGCCCGGGAGGACGACCTCCACTCGGACCCGATCCGCCGCCGGCGAACCGGGCGGCGGAGGCCCGCCTACCACAGCCTCATGCCGCCCTGAGTGTGGCCGCGGGTGGACGGGGTGGGTTTCCCCTCCACCCGCATTAGTTGGCCAGCCGCGAGCCCAGTCGCCTAAAGAGAGGAACATCTACATTGAGACGGAGCCCGCACCAGGAGCGGGCTGGCGCTAGGAGGGGTCCGGATGTCTTAACAACAGCTGTTCCCGGATCCCTCCTGTTACAGGCGCAGAGTGGCACACCGTGTGGTTTTAGTCGGTCCGAGTCCGACACACCACCCCGCCGCAAACCCCGGAGGGGTGACGGTCCGAGGGGATTTCCACACGTTAAAAAAAAAAAAAAAAAAAAAAAAAAAAGATACGAGACGTGCTGGCCCATTTGTGAGGAAAGATGTCTGTTCACTAATAAATAAGAACAGACAAGTTTTCTAAAATGCATTCGTTTATGCTTTTTTGACGGACCTGTTGGTTTGGTGGTTAGTGATCTTGGCTGCTAAGCCAGAGGTCATGGGTTCGATTCCCATCCAAGACAAATAATGGTGCGATGAGCATGATCATTTGTTCTTTGGCAGAGTGTAATTAAGCTTTATTGATATGTTCAAAACCTATGCACTCATTTTTTAAATGATCTAATAATTTGTTCTCTTAAGTAGTTCTTTAAAGCTACTTTCAAATGTCTAAAATTGTAAAAAATCTGTAAACTAGTGTAATCTTTTTAAGTTATATTAAAAAAAGTAGAAAAAAGCCTTCTAATATGCATAGATAAGGAAGCAGCAGTGGATTTACTTCTTCTCGTAAGTACATAAATATCTAGAGGTTAGGTTTCGCTTTAAGCTCAAAGTTATTTTAACTTAGGTACTGATTCATCCACGCACAGCCTAATTCGTTGGAGCTACAAACTTGAATTTTTTGCAGCTAATGCCATTGCAAGCATTTATATTGCAAGCACCCACTAAGAACGGACTTTTGTAAATTTTACCCCGAAGAGGGTAAAATAAAAGATGAAAGGGAAAACACGAATTACGCGAGCGAAGCTGTGGGAAATAGCTAGTAAGATATAAATAATAATTCGCAAATTTATTTGAGCATAATATTGTGTGTTTATATAATTATTATTTCATAAAAAGATTTATTTATAAAAGCGGGTACATGTAAGCGACAAAGGCGGTATACAATTAACACCTATTAACTAGAATGTTTTATTATTACACCAAAATAAATTTAAATAGATAGAGTTTAAATAGACCCAATCAATATACACCATAAATCATTTCCACCACAGTTTAAATAATTAATTTTACAGTTGTTAACAATTCTAATATCTATTTCTTTGAAATCATAATTTGGCAGTCATCTTAAATATGCCACTATAAATAATAATTTATCACTAAGTACATCCAATTACGCGGGAGTGGTTCGATGCAAGCGAACACAGAAAACAACAACGACAGGTGCGTTTTATTGATTGTTCACCTCAGCATACACTATTTATAGAATGATATGAATACAAAATTTTTTTACTGCGCTGTGTATTCTGGACTGCGTCGCGCGCCGTTCTGAATACACAACCTACTTTAAACTTCCTGGCTTTAGACAGATGCAAGGTACATTCCATGTAAAATTTACAATTCGTAGACATGTTTGAACAAGTCTTCAATAATTTTTACTGTCATTGGACGCCTCCCACCTTCTTTTGCCTCTTGAAAAACAAGCATGGTTTCCCTTATCCGGTCCAGCAGGTCTTTCAGAGGAGTAGTTGAAGGGTCTTTACCGTTTAACCTCTGTTCTATCCAGTCCACGATATTCACCATAGCTAGTTGGTTTAACTCCAGCTCAGTTTGCGGTTCTAGGTGGAGATCTTTCATTTCTGTCGCCGATGCGGTTTGTGCTAAAGTGCTTCTTAGAATTTTTAAGTTCTCTCTTAAATATTTTTTGTTTGGTATTCTTGGATTGTCGTTCTCATCTTCTGAGGAAGAATCGCAACATGACTCTGAACTTGAGGAACTTTCGGACTCAGAAGACTCACAGTCTTCTGTTTCCATTCTTTCTGAATGTACATGTGTGTGAGAATGTGGACATTTTGCCTTTGTTTCATTAATGTCGACATTAATCTCATCTGAATTCATTTTTAATTTTCAAAATAATTTTCTTACCAGCGGGATCTGTTCCTGAGAGGGCAGCTGCGTTTTTACAGGTTTAAAGTTGATCAGGTAGCAAAATGATAACACGCGTCTTCACTGTATAGTCTTTGTTGATGTAATAAAAGCTTTTTGTTTTTATGTGACACGGAGGGTTACCAACTTTTAGATTTAAAAATCTACCATTTATTTTACTAACACAATTATTCTACCATTTCTCCACGGTGGTGGTACTCAATGTAACGCTTAAAGATGTCTAACCTTTTACGTAAATAAAAAAGGCACAAATTAGAATATACATATATATACATTAAAAACAGACAATTATGAAAAATTACGAAACAAGACGAGTTGAAAGGACAGTACTGATTTTTAATATGTCTGTTTTTCAATTCAAGCATGCGTGCTTTGTAAAACGAATACATGACTGGAAACGAATAAATGTTTCGTAAGTTTTAAACTTATAACTCAGAACAGTCAGAATTTGTTCTGAGATAATCAAAAACCTACTAAACTATTCACAATGCTATCTATCATATACCTTTACCTATACCTTTTGTTTTACTAAGATACTCGGTAATAAGTAACGAAAAAATTGCGAAAGAACGGTTTTGAAGACGTTAAAAAATACTGTATGTATGTTTTTTTTTATGTTAGATTGGGCAGACGAGCAGGCGGGTCACCTGATGGAAAGTGACCATCGCCGCCTATGAAAATCATCGTCGTATTGGTTCGGCATTACCGCAGACGATAACCTGTTCTACAGATTGGCTGTGCGGGGCAAAAAGGTTATGGATAAAATCTTACCTTCGTTAGATGCACAAGACTCCTGCTCAATATCTTCCATATCGTTATCCGAATCTTCATCACAGCTTGAGTCCACACTCAAATTCTCATTACTTTTATCTTCAACTGCACATCTTTTATCTACGTTCGTTATTTCTTTTAAAATATTATCCTCCCTTGTAGATTCAAGATTAACATTAAAAGAAGGTTCTTCGTTCAAACAACTATTGTCCAGACCAGCTCTTTCAATATCACTTTCGAAGAACTCCTCGTCACTGATGAATTTGCCTTCAAAGAACATCCGTCTATAAATTTTTCTCATTTTTAATAACAGTTTTGCGTAAAATTCTTCCTGTTCATCATGCCTATTTGGCTCTACTTCGATGATCAGTGGTGGCAGTGGGCTATATGGTCTAGGGTCTGGTGTTGTTTTACCAGTATCAGCTATTCTCTGGTCTGAACGGCGTGATTCTGAAGGAGTTGATGATTCAGATTCAGATGTTAGTTGATATTCATAGGAAGTTGGGTAAGATTCCACGGTATGGTTGGCATCTGACGATCGAGATCGAGAGGATTCTGCGGAGATTTGAGTTTGTGATGATTGGTTGGATTCTTCAAGAACTGGTGACAGAACTGCAGGAATAAATACAATGTTAGGACTGTGATGTACAACTGATAATGGGTAATGTTACTGTGATAGTTCCATAAAGAGTTAAAAGCAAAGAGATCTTGAGCCATCTTTGATGGTTTTTCTTGACGACAGAAGAAGAACGATAGACAAAAGAAGATCATGGCGATTATTCATCTTTAATTGACCTGTTAGGCAGTTATTTAATGTTAATATTGTGAATGAGAAGTCCTGGGTTATCTCTTTCCCTCATTATATTCGTTTTCGAAACATTTCATGAATACAAAGTTCACTGTAGAGGCCTGTAGAATTCTTTAATAAACTATTAATCATTTATCATGGGTCAAGCAGAACCGTCTGCTTAATTAGAGATATAAGATTTAAGGATCAGCACCAGATCATTGTGGCAACACCAGCTGACTGTAAATTAAAATTATTATGTTGTATGTAATGTAGATTACATAATTAAAATTCTTCACAAAAACTCTGTTTTCACAAAGTGAAGTTTTAAATGTTAATGGGAATAAAGTTTGTGATTCGAGTCGTACCTTATAACATGCTCCCAATTTAAATTCTCATTATTAATTTACGCACTGACTGACAATCAATACAGTAAAGTTAGCTGTACATATCATTTGAACTAACGATAACCTAAGCTGTTGTTTCTCATTTGAATAATAGCTGGTTGTGTTCTGAGATCAAAGTAAAAACTAAAAAAAAATACTTATGAGTTTAAACTTACCTCGATAAGGTATATCGTGGAATAAACTTCTAATTAAATATGTTTTCCTTCTTTGCCATTCCTCGTTATAATACCGCGACATTTTTGAAATGCTAAACGAATTTTTTTTAGTTAGACGGGGGTAGTAGGCCAAATTAACTTTTCATTGTACACAAATTATCATAGAGACAAATATCCAGGTAACAGTTTTCTCGGCCTGTTATGCCATACAAGACTGATATAATTTCATTCCAAAAAAAAAAATACCTCCGCAATGCGAACAATGGGAGTTGCGTAATAAATATCAAGCAATCTACACAAGTTATGTGTGTGATAATTCATAAATTATTTTATAACAGATCTTAAACACAAAATTAAACGACTTAATATTAAATATTTTCTTATTCCGCGTTTCTAAACTTTTTCTAAGCATATCTTCAAACAGCTGATTACACGAATGGAATAATACGAATGTGTCTTTATCGGTCCAATGCAGTCAGCTGTCAAAACAACTGTTTCAAGTCAGCTGTCATTAAAAATCAATAACAATTGAACTTTTTAGCTTGCAAATCTAAGCTGAATAATAATTTCTATTCGCATTATCAACTAGAAAAACCTCAAGTAAACACGTTTATGTATTTTAATTGAGGTTTTAGTGAATAACAATCTCCGCATTGCGGTAAAAGGGGCGCGGGCCTTTCGTAACGCTTGAGCGGCTCTAAAGTCCGGAAATGTGTGTTCCTATTGTATATTTCTTATTAAATCCATTATAATGGACCTCTCTCCTGACGAGGAGAACTTTCAAGGGCGTTTGCTCCACCAGGTAAGTGAATTTCACAGTTAAAAGTTTAGTAATTAATATTTTCTTATTAGATTAATATGTGCTTAATAACAGCAGTAACTAGTGTGTTAGGTATGTGGGAGGCGATGCAAGGTCTACAGCTATGTGTTACAGTTGCTATAATTTAGAACAGGAAGGAATGTAATATTCGATTAAATGCCTAAACTAAAGCCATAAGTAAATATGACATTATAAAAGGCATAGATTAAGCTTTAGCACATTGACTTTCATTAAAAAATATATAGCCAGTTTTTAAATTGGAGCAAACTTAAGAACTGCATGTTTTGTCTTTATAGATGAGGAAGAACAGAAGGACTATATAGAGAATATCTCTGTAACTTAACTAACTGGTAGAGAGTGCCCTGACCTCCTTTGAACAAAATGAGTGTCAAGTAAAAACGATTAGTAGAAGAGTAATCTTTTTTAGTTGTCTGTGGACTTCTTTTAAAATTAGAATCATAAATGAGCACAACATAAAAAAAATTCTATAGAGAGTATTAATAGCCTGTTCTGAAGTTTTCCATGATGTCAGTCTGCTGTTTTGAAGAAGCTCTTTGGTAGAAACTTTTAAAGTTAATTTTTCCCAAATTATTTACATTTGTCTGTATCATCATCAGCCTGTCACAGTCCACTGCTGGACATAGGCCTCTCCCCTTGCATGCTACTTAGATTGATTTTGGGCTTATTTTGTTTGTATAGTTTATTATAATAAATGTAAAATTAATTTTTCTATTAAACAGACAGACATATACCATTATATTAGAATTTTATGAAACAGTTTGACTACACGGATGGCTTAGTGGTTTAAGTGCGTTGAGTGTTGTGGGTTCGAGCCCCATACTATACGGGACGACACTTTGTGTGATCGAAAAATTGATTTTCTGAGTCTGGGTGTTTTTTGTGTAAGTTTGTAAAGTATTGGAGTAACAAAAAAGGAATTGCTTAACATTGCGAAAGTGAAAACTTGAATATTTGAATTTTTTTGGTTATAACAGAATTTCCTTTTGTATTATTCTATTTGAGAAGTTTCTACATGAATATATAACTATGTTATACGTATATACAAAATATATTATAAATAGTTATATTACCAATATATTTCAACCCAAACGCAACTCTCATGGAAACGTAGACAATATATGTGGATACTTATATACAGAGGTGTCGGTAAAGGTAACAGGGTCGCGAGTTCAATGTTTTTTTTCCCATCTCAAAAAATACATTCCTTTGTTTGTTGTTCAATGTGCCTAAGGAAGTTTTCACTTCAAAAATATTACAAGCCCATGACAAAACTTTCTAATTTTTTTTTTTATCAGGCAGCTCTTTGGGACAACTTAGAGCTTCTGCAAGAGTTGCTGGCGAGTGGTGCTGCTGTAGATGCTCGGGATGGTTCACAGCGCAGCGCTTTACATGCTGCAGCGCTAGCTGAACGAAGCGGCTGTCTGGCAGCGCTGTGTGCATCTGGCGCTGATCTCAACGCCTGCTCAGATAACGCGACTGGTGGGAAGGTACGTTAAAGTTATCCATATCGACAAAGGCAACTCCTGTATCAAAGATATACTTATATATTACTAAATACATACAAACTATAGAAATTACACCCAGACACAGAACAGATGATCACAATCACATCAACAGCCTTTAATAGTCCGCTGGCGGACATTGGCCTCTCCTTAGAAAGGAGGTTTTGGCCTACTATGAAAGAGATAAAACTCTATAAGTATTAGTAGGAAGGTGTGGTGATGAATTAAGAATACAGAGTGTCACAACACCAATTAATTCCGTGGGTGTCGTAAGAGCCGACGAAGGCAGCAAACTACGCAGGACAACAGCACTGCAAAGAGAAGGAAAACTTGAAACAACCCGTCTGGCCAGCGTGGTATAGTAGGCCAAAACGTCCTTTCTAAAGAGAGGCCTATGTCCAGCAGTGGACTATTAAAGGCTGTTATGATCTAAGAATATTTCTTGTATCCTACTAGACGGCTCTCCACATAGCAGCGGAGCGCGGCCACGTGGAGAATGTGAAGACACTGCTAGCGGCGGGGGCCTCGCTGAATGTTCTCGACAGCAGCGGGAACACGGCTCTGGCGTTAGCTGAACGAAACAGTCATAGGCACGCAGCTCACGCCCTTCGGGAGGCTAGAGGTGAGTCCATGTCTATATAAATAAAAATGAAACTTCAAATGTGCAACCGCAAAACTTGAGAACGGCTGGACCAATTCGGCTAAATTTTTTTGACCCCAGATCACACAATGTCCTTAAACCGACAATTAACACTATGCTAAGGTGGTTTTATTGTTGTTTTTACGTGTTCTCGAAGCTGAATCCCAAGGTTATTATCTCACAATAGATGTTATTGTAAGAACCAATTGAATATGGTGTTATGGCTGAATTCGTCATCAAATAGATAATAAACGCCGAATCATACAATCGTCACACGACTGGTAGGGCGTCAGCAGGTTTTAATTACGTGATGTTCTGAATACTGATTATTAGCGTGTTTTTTATGGTGCACTGACGGTAAGTGACTACCTCCGCTTATAAAGACCTGCAGCTCAAGTGCTTCGAGCCCCTAGAATCAGACGAGTTTGAGTTCTGGTAACCTGATTCACTCGCTGAAAAGCCACGAATCAATTGCTTCTCAGCGGTTTTTTGTGACACTTCATCAACCATCAACAGCCTATACTAGTCCACTGCTGGACATAGGCCTCTCCTTAGAAAGGAGGTTTTGGCCTACTATACCACGCTGGCCAGACGGGTTGGTATAGGGTTTGTTTCCAGTTTTCCTTCTCTTTGCAGTGCTGTTGTCCTGCTTAGTTTGCTCCCTTAGTCCGCTCTTACGACACCCACGGGATGAATTGGGGTGGTGACAATTTGTATTCTTAATCCGTCACCACACGGACACTTAGTTTAGTTTTTTTTAAAAGACAACTCCCGCATTAGGAATATATCCTGTGTCGCGGGGGACTTTACAAACATACATGAAACGTACACAAAGAACATACATACTCAGAACAACAATTTGTGGATCACACAAAGTGTCGTCCCATGTGGGGTTTGAACCTCGGACGGAAAACCCACAACACTCGGCGTAGTAGGAAGCGGCGTGGCGACCGCTAAGTCACTACGTCATCCGTGCAATCAAACACACTGTAGTATTGCTCCGGTCGAGCCAGCCAATTTGTATGGAAGCCTGGCTCTCCCACTACTCATCATTCCGCCAATAATCTTTTCAGCACTCAGAGAGTCTCGCATGACTGATCGCGCCTTTAAACCCTAGATACCTTTTGGACTTTAGATAAAAATGACGTGGGAATTTTTTATTTTAAACGGTGTATGTTTAAAAAGCCATTCTGTACAGTTTTAACAAAACAGGTTAGTTGCTAAGTCATCAGTTCAAAGTTATAAAGGTCACTTTACACATACCAAGTGGTGATTTAAAGTAAACAACATAAGAAAAAAACCCAACAAAAAGGCGATTTAAAAGTAATGTACCAATTAAAAGTCATGATATACCTGTTTAAAATCCTCATGATGAGCTATTTAATTTGATACCCATATTGCAGTATACAGTAGGCCAAAACCCTCCTTTCTAAGGAGAGGCCTATGTCCGCCAGTGGACCATTAAAGGCTGTTGATGATGATGATGTTGATGATTGCAGTATTAAAAAAAGAAATTGTTTTTGCTTTAAACTAAAGCGTCTCAGAGTCGTCATGTTGGTTTTTTTTTGCGTCACCTATCTAAGAACACTTGGGTTACCAAGACGAATCTAACGATATGATAATTAAAAAAATCTGTGCAGCGGTTTAGAAGATATGATGTAATAAAGAATATAACATGCATACAAGATACGCGCGAAAAACATTCCGTTCCGTTCCTTGGCAGTCAAGTAAAAAATAATCGTCTGTCTGTTCGTAAGTGGTTGTTATTACTGGAAAAGATTCTGATTTAAATTAAATCAGAATTTATGTTATTTACTTAATAATATAAATCACAGTGGGAAAGGTAGTCTTCGGCACAAATGGGCCGACTTGACCAGAATGATAGTAGTTTATTCGTTACTTTTCATCGAGCCAATAAGGCTGCCGTGCTCAACCTTTATTCTGGGGGGAAGGACATATAAGGACAATAAAGGTGATCCTTCTGACTTCTGAGTTGCAGGTTTTGATGAACGTTCGTCGTTTTTTTTAAGTTAGAAACGCAAAATCAGTGTGTGGCACAATAGCTAGTGTGTTTATGAATGACGGAGTTCTGAGCTAACAAACATGAAAAAAAATACATTCGAATTCAAAACCTGTTCCATTTTTTGAAGTCGGTTAAAAATTGCCCGATTAGTATTGAACATTTGATGTGACACTATCAAGCCGGGCGGTTTTAACCACCCAATGACCTTGACTTGGACGATCTGTGTTTACACGACACGATTTGATTGGGAGTCTTGTCAAATTGTACGTGAAATTGTGTCGTCCGGAAGCCGGTTTAGACAGGTCGGATGATGTGTTGGTCTTTTACAGAGGCGTGTTTATAACCAATTTTATAGGTCTTTTTTAATCTAATACCTTTAAACGAGCAATTCTTGTATAAATGTATATATATAATCTAAATCTCGGAAACGGCTCCAACGATTTTCATGAAATTTAGCATGCAGTTGGTTTAAGGGGCAATTAATCGATCTAGCTAGGTTTCAATTTTAGAAAACTTATCCGGTCATCCAGGTACTTATCTTTATAGCAACAATAATCTATACTAATATTATAAAGCTGAAGAGTTGTTTGTTTGTTTGTTTGTTTGAACGCGCTAATCTCAGGAACTACTGGTCCGATTTGAAAAATTCTTTCAGTGTTAGATAACCCATTTATCGAGGAAGGCTATAGGCTATATATCATCACGCTAAGACCAATAGGAGCGGAGCACCAATGAAGAATGTTTCAAAAACGGAGAAAATTTATTACTGTTGAGAGACGCAGACGAAGTTGCGCGGGTCAGCTAGTAAATAATATTTTCGGACATCTGACACACAACGCCATTTAGTTTCAAACTAAGCAGTCATAAATACCCAAACTCCGAAACAAATATTTGCAGATTATACAAACATTCCACCCGGGAATCGAACCCGAGATCTCAAGTCAGCAGTCGCATACACTACCACTGCATCACCGAGTCAGTCATATACTAAATAATAATATATTGACACATCTGACACATAACCGTCTGACCCAAACTAGGCAAAGCCAGACTGTAACCAGACTGTCCATAAACGTTCATATATATTACTAAATGTTTATATAAAAAAAAAAACAGTGGCATCCGGGAGTGCCGACAGAAGTGAAAACTTGAAAATTTGAAATTTTTTGATTATAACAGGTTTTTCTTTTGTTTTTTTTTTCGATTCGAAATGTTCCGCAATGAATATATATCTATGTTACACGTATATACACAATATTTGTTTATCTATACATTTATTTTGGAAATAGTAATAGTCGGTAGGTGCAAGATCTGGTGAGTACCAAGCAACCAGCTTTGGTCAATCGGTCGTCCCCACTGCTCCTTCACGACAACGCGCGACCCCATACTGCGCAACAGACAGTCTCAAAGCTGCAAGAGCTGGGGTTGGAAGCTCTCCTTCATCCGCTATACTCACCAGACCTTGCACCTACCGACTATTACTTTTTCCAAAATTTAGACAACTTTTTAGTGGGTAAAAAATTCTATTCCCGAGAGGCAGTACAAAATGACTTTGAAGAGTTTGTTGCCTCCCGTCCAACTGATTTTTACAAGAAGGGCATCAATAAACTGCCAATGCGTTGGCAAAGATGCGTCGATTGCATGGGTGATTACTTCGAATAACATAAATAAAAAAGTTTGAAAAAATAAGTACTTTCACTTATTGCACACAAAACGGCAATTTCATAGGTAAAGACCTAATATATCACTTTATTGTACACCAGATATAAATGTACATAATTACCTTAAACTAGTTCAGTACAAGTGGCGGCCTTATCGCCCAGAGGCAATCTCTTACAGGCAACCGTGGTATGGAGAGAAAACATGAAGAGGAGGAGGTATTGGGTAGTTGCTGGTGTGTTAGGAAAGAAGAATAAGAAGAAGAAATCAAAGTAGTAGATACATAACTATAAAAAGTTATATTTACACATAATATCTATTTGTTGGCCTTAGGTGAATATATAACATACTAGAGGGAATATATGGTGTTAGATACATGTAATTAAATACGAAATGCAATGTTAAAATAATAGGTTTTTTCATGCTCACACGGTTATTTGCACGATACCAATGCCTAAAAACACGTTTAAATATTTTTTGAATGTCTGTTTGTTCCGTTTAATCTTCAAAACGGCTGGACCGATTTTAATAATATTTTACTACCCTTGCTGTCTATAAAGGTAGAATTTAAGTTATGTTTCTCTCAGAAAAAACCTAAAAAATTTTGCCCGGTCCGGGAATCGAACCCACAAAGGCAGCTTTTCAAATTCCACGCTAACGAAGTCTAGGTAGTATACCATAAAAACAATGGACGCGAATTGTATATCAGTAAGCCAATTCGATTGGGAATGAAATTGTGTCGCGTGTAAACAGTTTAAGAGACGGTCACCTACATATCCACACACGTAAACCAATTCATATCAAAACAGTTTATCTAAAGACGGCGTCGCGCGCAGCTGTCTCCAGTCCAAGACCATTTCGTTTCTAAGTTATTTATTTATAGATAATGTTGTGTAAAAAGCTTTTTTGACATCGTAATGGTGCAAAATATAGTGTTGTTATGTGTGTTAAGTGTTGTTCTATTGATGTAACGTTTTGTGTAACAAATAGTGGTATATTAACGAGTTTTTAAAGGTTATAACTTTAGTATGGGGTTAAAAATTGTGTCTAACAGGTTATTGCCAAAATTCTGCATAAAATGAGTGAATAATCACGCTTGTAACTTCAAAAGGGCATTCAGAGATGTATGATTTATTTACTTTTTGCTAGGAATTGCTTTCGGGATAAAAGCAAGATTATTCAGATATGGATTAGAGAAGGGATGTAGAGAAACGTATAAACCACTTGATTGTTTTGTGGCCGTTGTGCTTCTCTGTTTAAAAGAGTGTATGTCTATTTTACTTCATTGTGTCTCTTGAGGGAAGTAGATTTACTGTATTTCCAACTCCTCCAATTTTTTTCTGATTAATTTCGTTGCGGGTTCCAAGACTGTTTAATTTTTTTCCCGGGACTTCCCGAGTATCATAACTCAGTGTGTTCGTTAGTCGCTGCTGTTGATCCTGGTGTACAGGAGTTACAGTGGTGGGAGGAATTAGTCCCATAAAAGAATCAAATTCTTATTAAAATAATATAATAATATATAATATAATATATTTTACTACATTTACACAACGCCATCTAGTCCCAAACTAAGCAGAGCTTGTACTATGGGTACTAGACAACTGATATAAACACATATATACTTCTTTTTTGTAAATACATACATATTATACATAGAAACACCCAGACCAAATCAAACATTAAATGTTCATGCACACAAATGTTTGACTTGAGCGGGAATCGAACCCGCGACCTTTGGAATAGCAGTCCGTTACACAAACCACTATGCCATCCGGTTGTCAACTAGGGCAACTTTGTTTGTGTTTTTCAAAAGGAATAAATTTTCACCGTTTTTGTAACGTTTTTTATTTAAGCGTGGATCAATAGGTCGTAGCTTGTTTTATAGCCTAACAGCTTGGGTCGGTTATCGCGGCCTATGTCCTTCCCTACAACTCAAACTATCTCTATACCAAATATCATCAAAATCGGTTCAGCGGATATTGATCTCCCTTACAAACTTCCACGCCCTTTTTCACCTCCTTAAAGGATGATTTCTGGGATAAGAACTATCCTGTCTAAACTATCTCTATATCAAACTTCATCTAAATTTTTGTAGCGGTTTAAGTAACAACAGACAGACAGACCCACTATCGAATTATAATATTAGTATTTATTACTATGTATAGCCTTCCTCGACAAATGAACTATCCAATACTAAAAGAGTATTTCAATTCGAACCGCTAGTTCCTAAGATTAGCACGTTAAATCAAACAAATTCTTCAACTTTCTGATATTGGTAAAGATCTATAGAGAAAAAAAATATTTTTTAATAGTAAAAGCCTGTTGTCAACAGTAAAAAGCACCCCACCAGCTCTTTTTCAATTTTTTTAAAAATTATTTTCTATTTTTTAGTTTTGTTTTCTATAAAAAGCCTGTTTTTTAGTTTTTTAAAACTATTTTTTTTTTAAATTAGTGTATTGTCATCGGTCCTCGATATATCTACGAAGTTTGAACGAATTCTGACCGTTTAAAGTCAGTCAAAATCACGACCAAAGGAGTCGGTTACAAACAAACATACAAGTGAAGCTAATAAAAAACGTGTAAAAAATGGAGCCCGCTTTTATAATAGGGTGCAAGATTTTTCATATAATTAAGTAAACTATTACGCCTCTATTCTTGAAGGGATGGACAGAGGCATATGTAACATTCAATTCTTATTAATTTGATCCTGCTTTTGTGATAGGGGGCAAGGCTATTCCTATAGGAAAGAACTCACGCCTTTACTTCTGAAGGGAGACAGAGTCGTATTAGTCACATCACATCAAAAACCTTTAATAGTCCACTGTTAGACATAGGCCTCTCGTTAGAAAGGAGGTTATGGCCTACTATACCACGCTGGCCAGACGTGTTGGTATAGGGTTTGTGTCAAGTTTTCCTTCTCTTTGCAATGCTGTTGTCCTGCGTTGTTTGCTCCCTTAGTCGGCTCTTACGACAGCCACGGTATGAATAGGGGTGGTGACACTCCGTATTCATCACACGGATTTTGTTACATATTTGCTATATTTTGGTGGAAAAAGCAAGTAAAAATTGAAAGTAGGTAAGGAATTTGGCCTATTCGGATGAATTGTGGAGTGTGAGCTATCCATAACAGCTCAGGATCATATCCTGTAACTAGGAACTGGTTACTGCTCGGCATTCCGAACCCTACGAATCTTCTAGCCTCCTAACCTGAAAAATTATATCACGTATCGCGGGGGACTTTACAAACATACATGAAACGGACACTACGAACACCCAGATTCACAACAACAATTTGTTGATCACACAGAGTGTTGTCCCATGTGGGGATCGAACCCACAACACTCAGCGTAGTAGTGAGCGGCGTGGCGACCGCTTAAACCACTACGCTACTACTACACCGTTCCAGGCACCAGCTAGTTAAAAGTAAATCTGCTCTGTAACATGAACAATGCCGGGTCGTGTGACTAGTATACCTTAAACAGATTAATTACTGTAGATGTGAGATTTTTTTTTCTATTCAATTAAAATTACTTCAAATACATTCATATTTTTACAAAACAATTGTATAAAGAAACTTTTAAATTAAAAATATAAACGAATCATTGTTTACGAAGATAAACTTGGGAATTAGAAAGTAAAAGAGTAAACAGATTAGGTATTTAACGCACTTAAATCGCAAGTGACACGCAATTTAAGCTTTTTATGTTTACCGTTCCTTTTTTTTCCTTTTTTTTATGTTAGAGGGGGCAGACGACCAGACGGGTCACCTGATGGAAAGTGACTATCGCCGCCCATGAACGTCTGCAACTCAGGAGTCAGAAACGTGTTGCCGGCCTTTTAGGAAGGAGTACGCTCTTTTCTTGAAGGTTTGAAGGTCGTTTCGGTCCGGAAATACCGCAGACGATAACCCGTTCCACAGATTGGTTGTGCCGGGGCAAAAAGTGTCTCCAAAAGCTCTATTTTATGACACTTTTATGCTTTTAAGCATTTGTTATTAATTTAATTTTTTTATTAACCTACTTCAAAAAGGAGGTTATCAATTCGTCTGTTTCTATATTTTTTTATGTATGTTTGGGCATAACTTTGTCATATATAGACGGAATTTCAAAATTCTTTTTTTGTTTGAATGGGGTTTATTCCGAAATGGTCCCATTTAAATGACACGATCACGAGTTTCGGAGACAGACAATGGAACTTAAAAAAATGACAGCTTATCAACCGCGATTGCTACTAGGCTCTTTGCTTGTATTGTTTGAAGTCGGTTCAACTTTTTTTAAGGATTTTTTATAATATTATATTTATTACAAAATAAAATTATAAATTATTATTTATGCGTACGTCACTAGATTCCCTTGTTTGTTTGTATATCAGTAAAAAAAAATCACTTGGTATTTCCTTAGTAACTGCATGGCTAGCGTAATGGTTTAAGCGGTTATCTCGCCGCTTTCTACTGCGCTGAGTGTTGTGGTTTCGATTTCCAGTGTGGTAACACTTTGTGTGATCTATAAATTGTTGTTCTTTGTGTCCGTTTCAAGAATGTTTGTAAAGTCCCCGCGAAACAGAATTTATTCCTAGTGAGGGAGTTGTCTTTAAAAAAAAACATAAAAATTAATTAGAAAGTACCTTTTGTCTTTTTCTGTATTCCTGATATCGTGTATACAGAAGTAAGTAAGAAGAATCAAGACAAGTGTTAATGAAATAAATATCTTAACCTCTCTCTCTTTCTTATGTCGGTCTCTCATATCTGAATATCATGGTCAAAATTAGGGTTGCATCTAAAACGGAGCGGGACGAAGGGTCTTTAACTTGGTTGGTCCATCTTGTTGGGGAACTACCGCGCCATATTTTACATTTGGTGTTTCTAACCATAAATTAAATATATTAGAACTATTTAAAAAAAAACAGTTAACTTGCGTACAAAAGTTAGTGTGTAGAGACCTTTATATTAAAAGGCATAATATGTTATCAGTGGTGTGTTTAAATGCTGGACCCTGTTATATATAGATAAGATCTTAGTAAAAAACACTTATTTTTAGCATCCACTTAACGCGAACATACACCGTAACACATACGATTTAAGGTTCTTACTTGTTTAGCAGATATTATTGCCAACAGCCTTTCAACGCCTCTTTAATGTCCCTTTCAAATGAAGACATTAAGGCCCCGTCCGCACAGCGATACTTTACCGCGCGTTTTGTTTCCCAAAAATCTGTAACGCATGGGATCTATATAGGACTATCCGCACTGGCAGAAAAAATCTGTGATTTGATACAAAATGAACGCGATAATTTTGCGAAATAATAAACGCGCGGTGAAATATTGCTATGCGGACAGGGCCTAAGGGGTATAAATATTTGAAGTTAACCTTGTGAGAGTTTTGTCAGGTTTCGGGACAAATTGGTCGGCTTGACGAAAGTGTGTGACGGTACCATGACATCATTGAACACATGTGTCGAGATATTCTTTCGCTGCTCTTCACCATGTGATTCTGCCGAGGGGGGGGGGGGGGGGGGAGGACAGGTGTCTATCGGTGGCCTTAGTCAGAAAGCATCTGGTGACCCGTCTGTTCCTCTGTACTATAAAAAACTGTGTCACTCAGGCAGTGCCGACAGAAGTGAAAACTTGAGAATTAAAACTTTTGATTGTTGACAAAAATGCGTGACATGAATATATGTTTATAGTATATATAGTTATATTATCAATGTATTTCAACCCAAACTCAACTCTCGTGTAAACGGGGCCAATATATGTAGATACTTATATACATAGGTGTCGGTAACGGTAACAGTGGCGCGAGTTTTTTCCATCTCAAAAAAATACGTTCTTTTGTTTGTTGTTCAAAAATGCCCAATGCTCCTTTGAAGTTTTTACTTCAATAACGGTAATCGATTGCAACAGAATTTTTTTTTAGCCAATCTGTGAGTTCTGTTCTACCCTCCTTGGGAATATAAGCGTTTTTAAAAGAGACATAGAAATAACATCAATTGGGGTAAGAAAGCCAGATAGGTTAAGAAAGACAGTATTAGAGATGCTGCAAATCTCAGGTTTGCAACTGGACTGATACTGTAGCTATTGGAAGAGGCCAGAATCAGCTTATTCGTTCCGTGATCGAAGACGTCATTAAGACAGAGTTATCAATATAGGAAGCAAACACCGCTCATTTGTCTGATCATATTAAATAGCGAAGACTTTCACGGCGATTTCCAAAAAAAAAGGGCAAAGGAGCAAAAAGGAAAAGGGGGCAAAGGAGCAAACGAGATCACCTGATGGAAAATGACTACCGCCGCCCATGAACGCCTGCAGCTCAGGAGTCACAAGCGCGTTGCCGGCCTGTGCGGTATAAGTTGTCTTTTCTTACAAAAGGTTTAAACTTCTTAGTACAAATAGGTTGTGCGAGGCAAAAAGCTTGGAGTGCCAATTATCCAAGTGATGGAGGAGGAGGATTCTAATGATGATGAATGAGATGCTGCAAATCAATCAACCCTTTCATCACCATCCTTTAACAGTCCACTGTTGGACATAGGCCTCTCCTTAGAAAGGAAGTTTTGACCTACTGTACCACTGGTGGGTTTGTTTCAAGGTTTCCTTCTCTTTGCAGTGCTGTTGTCCTGCGTAATTTGCTCCCTTAGTCGCCTTTTACGACACCCACGGGATGAATACTGACCAACTGTGTTATATATTATTTTTTAGCATAAATCTTTAGTTTGCATGTGTATTAACACGTTCTACTACGGAAGAAAATGACACCGTTGTCCAAATTAGGAACCAAACCCACGATACACTATCATTTAGTAGGTGACCATTATCCGTGCGGTGACGGATTAAGAATACGGAGTGTCACCACGCCAATTCATCCCGTGGGTGTCGTAAGAACCGACTAAGGGACCAAACTGCGCAGGACAACAGCACTGCAAAGAGAAGGAAAAACTTGACACAAACCCATACCAACCCATCTGGCCAGCGTGGTATAGTAGGCCAAAACCTCCTTTCTAAGGAGAGGCCCATGTCCAGCAGTGGACTATTAAAGGCTGTTGATGATGAGGTAACCATTTACGTCACTCCGATAGTGCGGGCGTTGAGGTCAAATACCTTAAATTATCAATGTGCTATACAGTTTAAAATTATGTTAAAACGACTTTATGATGCTGTAGACGTGCACATCGATAAAGAAGAATGCCCATCTGTCATACATCGTGGGCCCAAATGCTGATGAACCGTAACAAGTTCCAAACTAGTGTACAAGGTAAACAGATGCACTTTAGACTGCCATAGTTGCAGTTCGATTGACAATTGAATCAAGAAATGTAACCCCAAATCTATAGTAAACTATCTTACTTTTAGGAAATATTGAAAATTAAATATTAGGGGTGGGTCTCCCTAGCAGAAGCAGGCCGGGGTGGCGGCGAGCGCATTGCGAAGCGCGCTCGCTTCCAGGGAGCAGAGGGAACATGGGGTTCCCACTCGGGGGCGGGGGGGTTGTCTACCTGTTGTTGTAGATGGCCCGAGGTATGTCGGGGCACCAGGGACTTCCTTTCTAGGGTATACCTGGTTCCCCGGCTATTAGTACCCGAGACGGCGTGCGGTTTTAGTCGGTTCGAGTCCGACATGCCACCGATAGGTGGTATCCGAGGGGATTTCCGCACGGAAAAAAAAAGGAGTGGGTCACCCTTGTCATTTAGGGGTATGAAAAATAGATGTTGGCTGATTCTCAGACCTACCCGATGTGCACATAAAATTTCATAAAAATCAGTCCAGCCGTTTCGGAGGAGTATGGTAACTAACATTCTGACACGAGAGTTTTATATATAAGATTATGTTGTTAGCGAAAAAATTTTTACACACAGCAGTAACGTAAAGCAAAGTCAAACAAACAGAGCAGTCCAAGCTGTTAAAAGAAAAACACTCTAAGGCTAAACTGCAACACAAAAACAAAAAACCAGAAATTACAAAAAAAAGTGTGCATCTCGGGACGGCCGACAGAAGTGATAACTTAAACTAATCTAAGTTTAACTTGAGAAAAGCTTAGGTTATTACTTAAATTTTATGTGAAGCGTCTGTCCGAAATAGAGCTAGCGCTGTGGGTTAGAGTGAGAGATGAGGAGCCTGCCTACCGTTGCTGTATGCGCGAGGGAAAGGGAGCCAAACCGAATGGCGCCGTAACGCGTTACGTAACGAAGCGGACCCTCCCATAAGAAATTATCACTTCAAAAACATTTAAACCGTTTATTTATGCTACACAACATACACGGATACAAGGTACATTACAAAAACATCATTAACTTTATATAACATTTGGCAAGTGTTCATTGCTCATTCATATTTCGGCGGCATTTCCTAAATTGACATTTGTACTTTGACACTGACGTTTGTTGAAGGACTGACACTTTGTCTTTTTATCAGTTTCACGGTGAAATGTACGAGTATGATGTATGAACTTGATAAAAATACAAAGATTTTCATTTGACAACTGTAAATTCAAATTATTCCTTGTGTTTTTGGGTGACATAAAATATATATATTTTTTAAATTGTATGTTTTTTCTATGGGCTTACACGTTACAGCTAAGTAGGCTGTCTCCTTTTGTGGTTTACAATCTTGTGTGCCGAGAGTGATCAGTGCTCAAGGTCACCCGCGTCAGTTTTTATTTAATTTTGATATTAATCCGTTGCTAAATAATGTCTGTTTTTATTTGTTACTGATCCCCTTTAAATACAGTACCTCTAGAAATAAACTAAACCAACCAAACCAAATATGTCCTCTGAGTGAAGAAAAAGTTCGGTTGGCAAGTATCAAATAGATAATGGCGAATATTTTACAATGTTACGTGATTTAGGCAACAGTTTTTTTCTTGTGAATTTTATGTAAAAACATGGTGTTTTTTTAAATCATCAGATAGCCTTGCTATTGAAGTTTAGAGTAATAATAATTAAAACACGACAATAATTCAAAGAATGTATTATTTCTCTTTCATTCTACAATAGGTACGTAGATTGCGATATGGTTCGATTGTCTGAAAATCATCATCATCATAAACAGCCTTTAATAGTACACTGCTGGACATAGGCGTCTCCTTAGAAAGGAGGTTTTGGCCTACTATACCACGCTGGCCAGACGGGTTGGTATAAGTTTTGTGTCAAGTTTTCCTTCTCTCTGCAGTGCTGTTGTTCTGCGTAGTTTGCTCCCTTAGTCGCCTCTTACGACACCCACGGGATAAATAGGGGTGGTGACACTCCGTATTCTTAATCCGTCACCACACGAACGGAGTCTATACCACTCTAAAATAAGTTTTCCATAACAGCTAAACACGCACTAATCAGTATAAGGCTTCTTGTCATCGCATTAAGATATCTGTTGCGGACATACCAAGGTCATATTTACGTAACACGCTCACAGAACATCGAACTTAGATGTCACTAGCTGACCCGCGCAACTTCGTCTGCGTCTCACAATAGTAATAAATTTTCTCAGTTTTTGAAACATTCTTCATTGGTGCTCCGTTCCTATTGGTCTTAGCGTGATGATATATAGCCTATAGCCTTCCTCGATAAATGGGCTATCTAACACTGAAATATTTTTTTAAATCGGACTAGTAGTTCCTGAGATTAGCGCGTTCAAACAAACAAACAAACTCTTCAGCTTCATAATATTAGTATAGATATAATAACTGGATTTATTATTGGCTGCATCGTTACCGGTGGAAACGACATTTTGGTAATCGAAATGACTTTTATTAATATTCTGTGACATATTTTTAATATTGAACGACCGAAGTGAATACTATCTCTCATGGTCTCTAAGAAAACAGCTGTTTAGCGATACTTTAGTTGGACCAAAAGTTGATGAAAAGCCAACTGCACTTGTAACTCTTGAGTTGCAGACGTTTTCATATACGGCGGTAATTGGGACTAATCCCACCCACACGCCCACCACTGTAACTCCTGTACACCAGGATCCACAGCAGTGACCCACGAACACACCGAGTTATGACACTCGGGAAGTCCCAGGAAGAAATTAAACTGTCTTGGAACCCGCAACGAAATTAATCAGAAGAAAATTGGAGGAGTTGGAAATACAGTAAATCCACTTCCCTCCTTAGCAAAGCGGGAGACAAAATGAAGTAAAATAGGCATACACCCTTTTAAACAGGGAAGCACCACGGCCACAAAATATTACGGGTCCTACATGAGCTATATTTGATTTCTATACTATGTATGGCAGAATCGCCTAAACGCACGGAAATTCACCCTAGTTGACACAAGATCCCCATAGTATACCGCCCCAGATGTCACCTGCAAGCTATTCAGCATTATATTACGTTCATTACGTTATACGGCGGTAGTCACCACTAGCAGATGCCGCGTCTGCTTCTTGCCCTAAAGAAGTTTGTTTCCTTATATTGGCTAGATAATGTTTCTATGGTGACCCCTACAATCCCAGGACGGACATATGGGTACGACGGTACCCCACTCTTCGACGTACTGTCTTAGCCCTGTTCCGATAAGAGATAGAGGGAACTATCTTTTGTCCATTTCTCTCGTTGCCTATATTACAAGATTGGGGCTCTTGTTCTTAGGGGTCCTTTTTTATAGAAAAGGGGGCAAACAAGCAGACGGGTCACCTGATGGTAAGTGACTTCGCCACCTTCAAGAAAAGAGCGTACTCCTTCCTAAAAGGCCGGCAACGCGTTTGTGACCCCTGAGTTGCAGACGTTCATGGGCGGCGGTGGTCACTTTCCATCAGGTGACCCGTCTGCTCGTCTGCCCCCTCTAACATAAAAAAAAATCAAACCAGTCGTTCCTGAGATTATCCTAATATACAAACTCGCAAAATTTTACCTCTTTATATTATTAGTATATTATTGTCGTTATGACTTTTGTAGTGGCTGATTTTGACTGTTGAGTGTAGGTCGTGGGTTCGATTTTTGAGCCTGTTGGCCTAGTAGTTAACGACACTGACTGCTATACCATAGGTAGTGGGTTTGATTCCCACCCAGGACAAATATATAAATATATGAATATGTGTCTATAATTTGTATGTATTTAGTCATATATAAGTATGTTTATCAGTAGTCTGATTATCATAGTACAGGCTCTGACTAGTATGGAATCAGAGGGCTTATGTATCCACTTATCCAATCTGAACAAAACGGCTGAACCGAATTAGATAAATTTTTGTTACAGAGATAGATTGAAATATGCATTAGTACATAGGTTACTATTTATTCCGGAAAAAAATATTGGAAAAATCGACATGACCACCTTTTTTTTTTTGTTTTTTCCTTTTTTTCCGTGCGGAAATCCCCTCGGATACCACCTGTCGGTGACCGACTAAAACCGCACGCCCTCTCGGGTACTAATAGCCGGGGAACCAGGTATACCCTAGAAAGGAAGTCCCTGGTGCCCCGACATACCTCGGGTCATCTACAGACGAGTAGACGACCCCCCCCCCCCCCCGCACATTACCACCTGCAAAAAAGCTGGTATTTAATTGTTCTATATTTAATTTCTCAATGTAACTCGATAATCCGGCTGATCCATCGCGTGGATGCCTTCATCTAATCTAATTATATATACACTCGAGAGCAAAGAATCCGGGACGGATTGTTCATGACAATTTTAATCCGTGTGGTGACGGATTAAGAATACAGATTGTCACCACCCCTATTCATCCCGTGGGTGTTGTAAGAGTCAACTAAGGGAAAAAACTACGCAGAACAACAACACTGCAGAGAGAAGGAAAACTTGACACAAACCCTATACCAACCCGTCTGGCCAGCGTGGTATAGTAGGCCAAAACCTCCTTTCTAAGGAGAGGCTTATGTCCAGCAGTGGACCATTAAAGGCTGTTGATGAATGAAATACCTGATGATATTACTAAAAGTGATAGCTTGTTTAAATTTAAAAAAAAATAAGGAGATTACATTAGGATAAAGTACTGACTCTAATGAAGTTGTCTGTATATCTTTAGTTTTATATTACTGTAGTAGTGTATTGTGATCACAGAGATACTTAACTAATTTATTGTGTTGTTACATTTTCTCATTATGTAAGTGAACTGTATTGTTCTTTTTATGAGAAATAAATGTCTCTAAACCGAACTCTTACTGTATAACCTTACCGATTATCTTGGAAGGACCCTGGACTATGCGTGAGGTAACAAAACCTTGCCCAGACCAATCGAGAGCTCAATATTGCTCTCATAGAGGAATATTCTATATATAATATAATTTACACAGAGCCCAAACCGCTGACGCTATAAATTTTACGTTGTAACAATTTGTATGAAAGGATTTTCAGAAATTTCACCAATAAGAGCTATTGCTGAGCGAAATGGCAGATTCGACGAGCTCCTAGTAATTTTTTTATTTTTTTCTTTATATATGTATGTGCATGTGTATGTACATATGTATAAATATATGTATATATATATGTATGTGTGTGGTATTACGACGTATACACCAAATTCCAAGATAGTTTGTATTTAACAAAACCTCTATCGTTTATTCAATTCAATTCAATTCAATTCTTTATTAATAAAATATAAGCATCACAGTATACACCAAATCGCTTATATCTATGCTAATTTTAACAAAAATAAACTAAATACTATTACAATTGTAAAACTCAGACCATCAAAAAGAAACAACTTAAAATTTGTAAACAAAAACAACCTTACATCAACTTAGGAACTATAAAATTACTCTTTAAAATTTAGATATGTATAAATATGTTTTAAAATTATGCTTTGGGAGTCGAAAAATATATCTGCATCTGGACTATACTGAAGGAACTCATTGATAAGCCTAATTGCTATAGCAGTGGGGCTATGGTCAGCCTGGGGAGAGCGCCACGTAGGCGGACAGTATTACCCTACCATAAATGCACCTACCTCATTCTTTCTCAGCATCGCCCAATCGGTCGACTGGCAGAGAATGCCTTAGGCATTAAATCCGCCGATGCATGTACTTGTGTAAAAAGTTATAAATAAATAAATAAGTGGGTAAAATAAGGAATGAACGGTTATGAGAAAGTTTTCAATGTTAGAAACACGTATTAAGAGTTGATCACACGATATCGTATAAGAGACTTGGTGTACAGCTTGCCAAATGACAAATGACAATGAAAAATGACATATATATATAGTTTATTTTTAAAGATTCAGAAGTAAAAAGACGAAAAACGAAGAAAATAAAAGACGAATAATCACTTCATTACTAAAATTAAGAAATGCATAATACATTGTAAATATAATTATTCTATTATGGATTATTAAGTAATTAACAGTTAGTGAAAATAGTGAATTATAGAAAATTATGATAGGTAAATGAATTATAAATTAAAAATGTTCATCATCATCATCAGCCTATCGCAGTCCACTGCTGGACATAGGCCTTTCCCATTGCACGTCACTCAAGAACTCGTTTTCCCCAACGGTTGTCGGTTTTGCCGCTAATATGGCCAGCCCACTCCCACTTCAAAAATGTATTTAGAAAATATTTAATGGCGGTATCATCATCATCATCAACAGCCTATAATAACGGTAATACAGTTACAAATACATTTTATTACTTTTATTTTTTATTTAGTGAAATTGTAACTAATAGAAGTAAAGAGTATTTAATTCTATTAGATACAATTTGACTTATCGTTATTAGTTTCGGAGGTATCTTTAAGTGACCCATATTCTTTGCTCTTTAGTGTATACGAGTATAAGAAATACATACAGCACTTGCCTCGATATTTCAAGGTTTTCCTAGAATAGGAAGACATACTTATATATAACTATAGAAAGTTGGATTCGATCATCACAAGTCGTGGGTTCGATTCATCATCATCATCATCAACAGCCTATACTAGTCCACTGCTGGACATAGGCCTCTCCTTAGAAAGGAGGTTTTGGCCTACTATACCACGCTGGCCAGACGGGTTGGTATAGGGTTTGTTTCAAGTTTTCCTTCTCTTTGCAGTGCTGTTGTCCTGCTTAGTTTGCTCCCTTAGTCGGCTCTTACGACACCCACGGGATGAATTGGGGTGGTGACAATTTGTATTCTTAATCCGTCACCACACGGACCGTGGGTTCGATTCTCAAGGTTAATATTTTGTATAAATTAATTTGTGTATTTCCATTTGTCGGGGTGTTTAATGTAATATTAGGCTTTTCGGTTTCATTTGCGTTTATTACCACTGCTCCTCTTCTAAAGGTCGAAGCGTAATGCTACATAGCCTATGAGTTTCGTTCATGCACATATGACTATTACTTTAAGAGATTAGCGCGTTCAAACAGAAAAACAAATATAAGACTCATAGAGTTCTTCTTTCGTATTGTAGACTCCATAATAAAAGCTATCAGGCCACGGCTTAATAGAAAACCGGTGTTTTTTTGGGTGAGTTACCGAGTGGGTCAAGTTACTGAAGCAACGACCATCCCACCAGTCTAGCTCTGGTAATTAGTGGGAGAACGCACTTATATCTTACACACAAGTTATTAACTTATCGTCTGCGGTATTCCCGGACCGATACGACCTTCAAGAAAAGAGCGTACTCCTTCCTAAAATGCCGGCAGGCGTTCATGGGCGGCGGTAGTCACTTTCCTTCAGGTGACCCGTCCGCAAATTGCGATTACACTCTTTGTCTTGAATTACTATCATAGTCACTTATCATCAGAGTCTCAATTCTGCTATTTTATGTTCACGTCATACCACTGACACGCTATTGAGATGCCATCGAGTGGCCATTGGCATCGGTATAAATATCGGTAGTCTACACTAACTCAGTGTCTCTACAGTGGCAATGGAATGGCAGTGGCTAATCAGTGGTGATATCAAAAAGATTGCCATATTTGGAAAAATAAATAAATCATTTCCTTATAATTTGAAAATATATTACGTTTTTTTTCGATGGCATCTCAATAGCGTGTCAGTGGTATGACAGTGGCTTGGCGTGAACATATAATAGCAGAATTGAGGCCCAGGTGACCTGTATGCTCGTTGGATCCCTATAGTCTACTCTCTCTCTCTCTCTGTCTCTCTAATGGTACTCTTATCATTATGTTTTTTAACGTGATTTTATTTCTGCATCATCAGTCAAGGCTGTCTTGTAGAGAATGTCTTAGGTACAATGTCCGCCTTTGTATAAATATATACATGATATTATAAATAAAGTAATAAAATAGTTAGGTATATTGATATGCAGATCATATTTAAAAACATCTTGCGTAATAATTGTGCAATCGTGTGGTGACAGATCAAAAATACGGAGTGTAATCCCGTGGGTGTCAAACTACGCAGGACAACAGCACTGCAAAGAGAAGGGAAACTGGAAACAAACACTATACCAACCCGTCTGGCCAGAGTGGTATAGTAGGCCAAAATTCCCTTTCTAAGAAGAGTCCTATGTCCAGCAGTGGGCTATTAAAGGCTGTTGAGGAGGAGGAACGAGGAGGTACCTTTTTTTTTTTTTTTTTTTTTTTTTTTTTTTCCGTGCGGAAATCCCCTCGGATACCACCTGTCGGTGGCATGTCGGACTCGAACCGACTAAAACCGCACGCCTTCGCCGGGTACTAATAGCCGGGGAACCAGGTATACCCTAGAAAGGAAGGCCCTGGTGCCCCGACATACCTCGGGTCATCTACAGACGAGTAGACGACCCCCGCCCCGTGTGGGAACCCCATGTTCCCTGTGCTCCCTGGAAGCGAGCGCGCTTCGCAACGCGCTCGCCGCCACCCCGGCCTGCTTCTGCTAGGGTGACAGATGGCCTCACCTGTCACCCCCAGGCCTGCGCTTATGGAGGACGGAGGTCGTTCTGCGACCTCCGGCGCCTGAGTCGCCTGCGCTGCCTGGCCCGTGCCCGGGCCTGGCGGGCCGGGAGAGTTCTAAACCTCTCCCGGTCCCGCTCCGCCGTCTCCTTCGCGAGCATAACTTGCTCGCAGAAGGAGACGGCAGAGTTCCACGCACTCTCGCTCCGCACGATAGCCGCGATCAGGCTATCGAGCGAGAGAACTCCCACTCCGATGGCCGCCACGAGGTCTCGCCTCTGCTCAACCCACGCCGGGCACTCTGCCAGCGTGTGGAGAGCCGTGTCCACGGTCTGGCCATCGCAGTGGTGGCACTCAGGCGTTGGCTCCTTGCGGATCAGACACAGGTGATCTCCGAAACATCCCTTCCCAGTGATCACCTGCGTCAATCGGTATGAGAGGGTCCCGTGACGCCTCTCGAGCCAATCCTCCATAACGGGTCTTACCGCCGCAATGACGGCGTGCCCGGCGCTCGGTTGCCCGAGTCGTTCCCTCCACTCCCCTATGATGACCTGGCGGAGTTGGGATTTCCGGTCCTCGATTTCTCGAGTCTCGGGGCATCGACCCAACTCCTGCGCCTCCTTGCGCCACTGATACAGTGCCGCAAGGGCTCTCGCCTCCAGGTCCCACGGTGGAGTTCCGGCCAGGAGACTCGCTGCCTCAAAGGAGATCGTGCGGTACCCCCTTATGATCCTGATGGCCAGCATTCGCTGCGGTCGTCGCAGTATCGCGACGTTGCTGGCCTTCAGGGCCCCCGCCCATACCGGGCACCCGTAAAGGGCCATGGACCGCACAACCCCCGAGTAGAGTCTCCTGCAGGAGTCATCGGGTCCCTTCATGTTGGGCAGCAGCCGCGCCAACGCACGCGCTGCCCCAACCAACTTGGGGACCAGACCTCGGAAATGATATCCGAAGTCCCATCGGCCATCGAGTACGAGCCCCAGATACCTGATCGAGGGCTCGATGCCGATGCGAGTGCCTCCTACCGTGAGGCTAGATCCCTCAGGCGGCTTCCTCCGAAGCCCGTGGAAGAACAGGGCCTCGGACTTGTGCAGAGCCACCTCGAGACCCAGCCGCCGGATACGCTCAACGACTTGGGCAACCCCGGCCGTGGCCCTCAGGGTTGCCTCGTGGTGCGTCTTGCCGCGCGCCGTCACGAGTGTGTCGTCCGCGTAGCACACGACGGCGACACCATCCAAGAAGGCACCACGAAGCACCCAGTCGTAGCCGATGTTCCACAAGAGTGGCCCTAACACCGACCCCTGCGGAACACCGCACGACATTTCACGCCTACCGAGACCGGTCCTACTGGGGTAGACGACGGCTCTCTCCGACAAATATGCCCCGACTATGCGGCGGAGGTAGAGAGGCACTTCGTGATACACGAGCGCCTCCCTGATGCAGCTCCAGGGCATAGTGTTGAACGCGTTGGCGATGTCCAAGGACACCGCCAACACCACTTCGCCCCGGGAGACTGCTTCCTCCGCCAGAGCCTTCACGCGCATGATCGCATCCACGGTGGAGCGCCCCTGACGGAAACCGTACTGGTTGTCCGCCAGATCCGGCCCAACCATCACGAGATGCTTGACGAGGCGCCTTGCAATCACTCTTTCAAAGAGCTTGCACACCTCGTCAAGCAACACTATGGGCCGGTAGGCGGACGGTGAGTCCGCCGGGCGCCCCTCCTTTCGGATGAGGACCAGTTTCCCCGTCCTCCACAATTTCGGAAACTGGCCCCGCTCGAGGCATGCGCTGAAGAACCCTCGCAGTCGGGGCTCGAGAGCCTCGTCGACTAAGGCCAGGACCCACGCTCGGCCAGGAATGCCATCGGGTCCCGGGGCGGTGTTTTTGGCTTTAAGTCGTAACACCGCCACCCTTAGTTCCACCCCAGTGACCTCAGGCACGTCGTCGTCATCCACGTTAGGCGCCTCAAGCGCCGGAGGCGGAGCCATCTGTGGCGGAGTATGCTCCACCACTCGCGTTGGGAACAGGGAGCCAACGACCCTCTCAAGCAGCTCTGGCTGAAGACACCGTGTGAGCGGCGGGGCCCATGGGCGCATCTTGCCCCTAACCATACGGTAGGGGCGTCCCCACGGATCCCGCTCCAGTGTCTCCAGCATCTCGCGGCGGGCCTCGCTCTTGGCCCGCTTTATCGCTGCCTGAAGGGTCCTCTTGGCAACCCTGTAACCCGCTAACAGCTCCGCCTCTCTCGCTGCCGCATCTTCGGGGCGGCGACGCCTCCTGCGGAACCTGGACCACTGGCGGCGCGCGGTCACGCAGGCTTGACGCAGCCGTGCGATCTCCGGCGACCACCAGTAGACCTGGCGCCTCGCAGTATTGGGCTGAGCCCTAGGCATCGCCGCATCGCAGACGCGGGTCATGGCCTCCCGGAACCACTGTGCCTCATCATCGACGTCGACAGGCCTGTCCGGCGCAGGAGCCCAGGCCTGTACGATGGCGGCTTCCAGGAGGAGGTCGCGATCTAAGCGCTTGAGCGCCCAACGTGGTTCAGGTGGTGCCGGTCTGACCGGCGCGCCATCTGTAGGGGCGGAGACGTCAAACCGAATATATCGGTGATCCGAACCTGTCTCCTCCCCGACAACGACGCGCCAGCCTTGGACACGACGCGCTAGCGAGGGGCATGCGAACGAGATGTCCACAATCGAACTACCCCTCGCCGTCACGAACGTGGCCACGGCCCCCCGGTTTAGGAGAACTAGGCCGAATCTTTCAGCCCAGTTCTCCAATGCCCTGCCCCTCGGGTTCGTGCGCAGGGAACCCCAAGCCTGCGACCAGGCGTTGAAGTCCCCCAGCACAAGAACCGGGTGGGGGCGACAGGCATCGACGACGACGGCCAGCTGAGCGAGCCATTGCTCGAACTCAGTTAGGTTTCGGTTCGGCGTGAAATAAGCGGCCACGACCGCTATATCTCCAACTATCGCCGCTACACAGCCCCGTCCCCTTGCAACTACTGCAAGAGGTGGAGTGCCGGCTGCGGTACCGTGCACCAGGGCCGCCGTGCCGTCCAAGTCGGTCTCCCAGGCAGGCCCGAGAAACCGATGGACATATGGCTCGGCGATAGCGGCGATGTTGATGGACCACTGTGCCATGCTCTGGAGCAGAAGATCCTGAGCATCGGCACCGTGGCCTACGTTCACCTGGAGGATGCGGAGATGTGGATCCATCACTGGACTTCCATCCCCGCATCCCGCAGCGAACTTTGCGGCTGTCCAGCGGCACTCTCCGTCTGGATCAGCGGCTCGGAGGCGGAAGGTCGGCCTCCCGGCTTCGGTCGCGATAGGGCACAGGCCTTACCACCAACCCGGTGGTCGGCAGGCTTGCCCCCCGCTGCGCACCTAAAGCAACGCAGCGGAGCGTTGCAGCCACCCGCCTTGTGACCGGGCTGGCCACAGCGGAAGCATCGGTCACCTACGGTGGCCTCCGCCGTGCAGTGCACCCCTACGTGACCCACCGACAGGCACCTGAAGCACCTTGCCGGTCGGGCCTGCAGGAGTCGTGCCTGCGCCCTCAGGAAACCTCCGACCAGGAGGCTCCGTCCATCGGCGACCTTCTGGGCCGCCGCGATGGGGCAGCTGACAACCGCTGCCCCCTGTCCACCGGGGCCGAAGCGTATTGCTCCGGCCTTCACGCTGTCCAGAGGGCAGCTTCCCGTCTCCGCCACGGCGAGTCTGAGCTCGTCCGCCGTGACAGAGTCGTCCAGGCCCGTGATGCGGATTTCGGCGCATTTAGTGGGCCTGGACACTCGGACGTCAGCTGCATCCAGTGACTCCCTCAGCTTAGCCGCTAGGGCATCGGCTTTGGGGCCACTGGTAGCGCCGGCTACCTCGAGGAGCCGGGCTCCCGTCCGTGTGTTTTTACACCGGACGCCCGGAATCTCGAGGGCTTTGAGGTCCACGTTGGCCTTGACTTTCGTCAAGACCTCGGCGTACCCCACGCCCCTCTCCGCTGCCTCCGCCGTCAGAGTGATAACGACGGCCGAGGAGCGAGGGGCGCGGAGCTTCCTCGGCGCTCCCTTCGCGGCGGCGGCGGCGTCCCTCCTCGCCTTCTTGGCCGCTTTTTTGGCGGCCTTTCCGCCTCTTTTTGCTGTCCCCGGCCACCGTCCAGCCCCGCTCCAACGGGCGCTGTGCTGTGTCAGCCGGGGCCGAGACTGGGGCTTGAGTTGGGGCCGCCTTCCCCCTCCCTTTGCCCTTTCCGGCCTTCTGGGGCGGGGGCGCTGATGACGGCCCAGCCACCCTAGCTGCTGGCTGGGCTGTTAGGCCCACCTTGGCAGCGGCCGCATATGTCGCCTTTGGCGGAGCCAGAGGTGGGCGACAACGGGCGCTCTCTATTGCGGAGATGCGCCTCATAATCCGCTCCTCCATCTCCGCCATGAGTCGGACTAAGCCCGGCTCCGGCTCCGGCTCCGGGGCGGACAGCGCCAACGGTGCCGAAGGCGCTGGTGTGGCACCAGCGTGGGCACGAGCCTTGGCGAGATCCGCCTCGAGGCGGGCTCTCTCCCTAGCGTGGGCCCTGCTCTCGGCCACAAGGAGTCTGCCCGCCTCGATTATGGAGCGCACGACCGCTACCAGGGCCTCCTGTTGGGGGCCCCCGGCCACACCGGACGTCTGAAGCAAGCAATCGGCCGCGCCGATTGCCTCCTCGATCCGGTCGACGGGGTTGCCGGTTTTGCCTCGCAGCTCAACGAGGCCAGCACCCCCACCCCCGCTCCCCACATCAGTGGTCGACATCCCGGACGCGACCCCCTCCTCTCTTCTCCGTCCCAGACCCCCATCTTCGGCTCCTCCCAGCGCCGCGGGCTGGACCGCCACCTTCTTCCGGGCCACCATGGCCTTGGGGAGTCGGCCTCCGCCGCGAGCGCCGCTGCGGCTTGTGCCGACTTTGGGAGCCGAGGCCTCATCGCTCGAGGCCGACTCCAATTGCCTCTTCAGGCCCAGGCGAAGCGAGCGCCTTTTGCGCTTTGGAGTACCCTTCTGGTGCTGCTCTGCAGCTGAGACCATCGGGGTACTCGCTCCGCTCCTCTCCGAGGCAGTGTCGGTGTTCGACACTACCTCCAGGTTTTTCGCGTCCTCCGCGATAACGTCGCCGGATTTACTGCTCGGCGACGGGCAGGTTCGACATTTGGTGCTCCCCCCAGAATACGAGTGGGAGCTGCCGGAGCCGTTTGGCTCCGGGAGGGATTCCCCAGACACTGTGTGTCCGGGACCCTCCTGGGTAGATTTAATAATCCTTGGCCTCATGTCATTTTGTAAGTTTTACGTCCTTCGACGGGGACGCCTTCGGCACTGGACTCCCTCCAGCGACTCAGCCCCTTGCCAGGCGTCAGAACGTGGGCTTAGAGCATTTTTTATAGAGGTTTACGTCCTCGCGGATCCAAAGATCCACCGGTCCTGTCCATTCAGGATTACGGCTGGGCCGGACGGGGTCTGCACCAGACCGGGTCCGTCCGCCCCAGGGTTTTTTATAGAGGTTGCCTTCCTCGTAGCCCTCGAAGAGCCGTCATTCCTGACTGTTGCCAGTCAGGGTTACGACATGGCCGGACGGTGGTCTGCGTCAGACCAGTGTCCACCACCTCTAGACAGAGCCAGCGGCAGTGGACCCGTCCGCCCCCAGCCCGCTCTCCCCTATGCCCTCTGCCAAACAGAGGGACATGCGGAAAGCAGCCCTCCGAACAGCCCTTGACGGGCCGTTCCCACCTCGGCCGGAATTGGCCGCAGGCGGCAGCGCCTCCCCCACCTAGGGAGAGAGGCGCTGCCGTCTCCGTTGCCCAGGGTGCACCACAAGGAGGTTCCGGACCACGCACCCCTTCCGGACCACGCACCCCAACGAGGAGGTACCTAGACACAAACTATGCGTAGCTGGTACTGTGAAGTCCTGAACACGGGTATACCAGTTGTCGTATCGAAATGTAACTTCGTATGTATGGGTCGTTTTGATAACAATCTTAAAATTTGGCATCTTGGAGCTGTAATGTTGGTGGAGCTAGGAGATAAACACCCTTGAACTCCTCGAGTTTGAACTCATGACATTCATAACCACGAGTCTAATAGACTGGGTATGGTCTAACAATGAAACTCAAGAGCTGATTAAGAGAGCAAAAAAGCACTGCAAAGAGAAGGGAAACTTTCTTTTTTTAGAAAGACAACTCCAGCATTAGGAATATATCCTGTGTCGCGGGGGACTTTACAAACATGCATGAAACAGACACAAAGAACACCCAAACTCAGAACAACAATTTGTGGATCACACAAAGTGTCGTCCTATGTGGGGATGGAACCCACAACACTCAGCGTAGTAGTAAGTGGCGTGGCGACCCTTTAAACCACTACGCCATCCGTGCAGTCCAAAAACTGGAAACAAACACTAAATGAATCCGTCTGGCCAGCGTGGTATAGTACACCAAAACCTCCTTTCTAAGGAGAGGCCTTTTTTTTTTCCGTGCGGAAATCCCCTCGGATACCCCCTGTCGGTGGCATGTCGGACTCGAACCGACTAAAACCGCACGCCGTCTCGGGTACTAATAGCCGGGGAACCAGGTATACCCTGGAACCTAAGGAGAGGCCTATGTCTAACAATGGACTATTAAAGGGTGTTGATGATTAAATGTACGTAAAACATGTGGAAGTTTTAATTGTTAATATCTGACGCGATTTTTCAAGGAGAACCTGTGCCTATATTATATATCATCTTGTTTTGCATAAAATATTCATTAATAGTGATAAATAGATGTTTATCTTTGTTGCTCATATGCATAAAGATGTATTTATAACAAAATTGATAATCTTTGTTGTTGGTTTCTTTAATATACAGAGAGTTTCATTTCCTTTCACAAATACTTAAGCCACATATTCTACCCTTAATTTCTAGGCGATTTGCAAAATATGAACAAAATATATCCAGTAGTTTAGCCACAGGACTCATTTTTGTGTTTCGTAAATTGCAACATCATGTGTACATGCAGTCATAATACATTGACCTCAGGCGGCGATCAGCTGTAGGCGCGGCGCGGTAATCACACGTTGCCGCTTTTACTACACCCGAATCGAACGAAATATGTTGATTATTACGTCATCACGATGCAACACGCGTTTTTAATTAGTTCATCCAGTAAGGACAGTCAGTCGGCCCTTGGCCACCGGCGAGCTTATGCTATTCCGTATCCTTGTAGATGCGCTCACGACAAATAACCGTAATAATAATATTGTTGTTGTTTATGAGATACATATTTGTTTAGAGAAGTTTTCTTGTGGTAATAATTGTTTAGTCTTATTGCTTTCGTCATAATACACGGCAATGGTGTGAACAATTAATGTTATCGTGTGCGCAAGACTTCGTAATGTAAGGAGTCCTGCTAATTTTATTTTGAAAAGTCACTATTAGGTTCTGTGTGTAGTGTAGTGTGAAACTGAGTGCATTATCAGTCTTTTAATTTTATTGGGTTATCGATATCAACATCCATAATGCCGTGAGTGACCTTCACAGCCGCGGAATATCCTGCTATGATGTTAATTTATGGAAAACTCTATCAAACGCATCTTTTGCTTTACGGACACGTATGGAGTCAATCGTGTATGTCCTACAGACTGCCGAATTTTTGTAAGGGCGGTACAAAGATTACGAGACAACCAAGGTAACTACTTTTTCAAGGAGTGACGCGTACTGCTGGGTCGGAAGCTAGTCGAGCATTCACGAAATAAACACGTGAATAAAATCGCATTCTTTATAAATAGATTTTTAAAAGCAAGTGAAGTGATTGGTAGGTAGGTAATAAGAATGTAAAGTTCGGCGGCGGCGGCGGCGGCGTCGTTTTGATGTCGCCGACATTGCGACGCTGCCGTGTAGGTACAGTTCACCGACTCATGTTATCAATGGTGTTCTAATTCGGAAATTATTTTATTGTATTTAGTTTGTTCTAAATTTGCATTTCTGTATTTTCGTACTAATTTTTTATTTTTTTATTTTAACCGACGTATATTGAACCGTGTTATCTGTTATTTCATTTTTTGTGATATCTATACCGCCACAGTGTATACGACCGGATGGCATAGTGGTTTGTGCAACGGACTGCTATTCCAAAGGTCGCGGGTTCGATTCCCGCTCAAGTCAAACATTTGTATGCATGAACATTTAATGTTTGATTTGGTCTGGGTGTTTCTATGTATAATAAGTATGTATTTACAAAAAAAAAAAAAGTATAAATGTATTTACGAGTATATCACTTGTCTAGTACCATAGTACAAGCTCTGCTTTGTTTGGGACTGGATGGCGTTGTGTGAATGTGATAGAAAAAAAATATATATATTCTCAGTATCTTGACAACTTTCATACACGGCACCCATATTAGGCAGGGCTTGTACTATGGTAACCAGATTGCTGATAAACATACTTATCTCTCTCTCTCTCTCTCTCTCTCTCTCTCTCTCTCAATTTAAGTCTTAAGTCTCACGACTCTTTACTTTCTGCGATCTGTTTTACCTTTTGATGGGCAGCGACTCCAACTTTTTCCTTTACTTGCTGTGTGTACGTTGATCTTGGCTTTCCTCGTTTTTTATTGCCTTCTATTTTTTCTTCCAGTATTGTTCGAACATACTTATATACATATTTCCAAATACATATACATATATCATCAACAGCCTTTACTAGTCCACTGCTGGACATAGGCCTCTCCTTAGAAAGGAGGTTTTGGTCCACTATACCACGCTGGCCAGACGGGTTGGTATAGGGTTTGTGTCAAGTTTTCCTTCTCTTTGCCGTGCTGGTTGTCCTACGTTAGCTTCCTTAGTCGCCTCTTACGACACCCGCGGGATGAATAGGGGCGGTGACACTCCGTATTCTTAATCCTTCACCACACGGAAGTATATATATGTATATTAAAGATAAATTAGAAGAGAAGCTAACGTTTAAAAAATTGCTTCGATTTAAAGACTGCACTGGGTAATGAGATAGGCATTGATACTATTGCCAGATACAGATGTAGTAAGTATGTTTATTTCTACTGAAAATGTACATACTGTGTGTTCAAACTTACTAGCCTGTTGGTCTTTTTTTATGGTATAAGGGGGCAATCGAGCAGACGGGTCACCTGATGGTAAGCAACTATCGCCGCCCATTGACACCTGCAACTCAAAAGTCACAAGTGCGTTGCTGCCCTTGGAGTCCCTCCCGCTCGAGTCAGTGGGAAGGAGTATTTGGGCTCCGGTAACTTCACTCACTCAGTAAAAGGCAACGAAAGAATTGCTTAACACCGGTTTTCTGTGAGGCTGTGGTATCACTCCGGTGGAGCCGGTCCATTCGAAGTATGGCACTCTCACGGTAAAACGGTCTAGTGGTTAGTGACCCTGACAGCTACGTCGATGGATTCCCACACAGCACAAATAATTGTGTGATGAGCACAGTATTGTGTTCTACCTTGTCTATAATATGTATGTATTTAGAAATATATAAGTATGTTTATCAGCAGTCTGGTTGCCATAGCACAGGCTCTGCCTAGTATGGGATCAGACGGCCGCGTGTAGTGTTTAAAAATATAATATTATTATATCTATACTAATATTATAAAGCTGAAGAGTTTGTTTGTTTGTTTGTTTGAACGCGCTAATCTCAGGAACTACTGAATCTGAGTCCGATTTGAAAAATTCTTTCAGTATTAGATAGCCCATTTATCGAGAAAGGCTATAGGCTATATATCATCACGCTAAGACCAATAGGAGCGGAGCACCAATGAAGAATGTTTCAAAAACGGAGAAAATTTATTACTATTGAGAGACGCAGACGAAGTTGCGCGGGTCAGCTAGAATTATATACGTATATACATACACTCGCGTTTATGTTTCGGAAGGGGTAACTTTGATTATCCCATCCGGGTTATTAAGCGACCAAACTTTGAAGACTATAATTTTAGCTTAATCCCTTGCCAGGTTGGCGGCAGTAGGCAAGCCTATTGCTGTCAATCTGGCACTTAAGGAAGTAGATGGGAAAAGTGGGACTTCAATATGAAAAGAAAAGTTGGTTAAGAGTTGATCTGGGTAGCTTGCCTGTAACTCGATCTGACTGCTGCTGGGAAGTCAGAGCCAGAACCGTTTTATCTAATTTTAGTAAATAAATATAACCACAACATTTTTGACGCCAACTCCAGCTTTTGACAGTATAAGCTTTTTTTTTGCCATAATACAAGTAACAGCGCTGCAGCCACTTAACACATCTTAGGATCGGGTAATAATTAAGGATCTCTTATCGAAGTTTTATGTCTTACAGTTTTAATTTCAATCTCGCTTACTTAAAATGCAGAAATAATCTTATATTATACAAATGAAAAACACATAGCAACAACAGGATGTCTTTAAATTACTTCTAATTAATACCAGAATCCACTAGCAAGAGTTAAGAAAACAGTTTTTGGAACCGCATTCCTCACGAATTTCCACACAGATTAGTCCAAACAATTAAATCTTGAGGTCGTAAAATGCCTTCCAAAATCCTCGATCGTTTCCGACTTGCGGCTCGACGAGCTGCTCAGAAATCTACCCAAGATGGCCCTGCAGACACTGCTTATGACGCGAGTCATTACTTCATAGATGATGTAGCGGACCCCTGGAAGGAGCATGGTAAGTAATGGTCCGAAGTCAGATCAATTAAGTAAATAATCATCATTTTAAACGAGAGATATTTTAAACCAGATAAATAAACTCAGTGTAAGAAGAATTGTAATATTATTTTCTTATTAAAATAAAGTGTTGCTAGGTTAAAAAACAAAGGCAGGTTATTTACATGACGAAGGAAGCCGACTTGGTGAACCGCATAGCCGAACCAACCTCTTGAAAGAAATGCTTCTGAACGGCGCCATTACTAATATGTTGTCAAGTCACGGAACTAATCAAATGCTCCAGGATAAAGTTCGACCCTTCCAGAATGTGCCCATATGTTCTGGAAGTTTCTAGAATGATGGTCGGGTTATTAGTAGATTTTTCAGGAAAATTCTATGTCATAATACCGGAATATAAATATCTGCAGTGATCCGATGTGGATATATTCTAGTTATATATATGGTCTGTATTAAAGCAGAAAGTAAACGAGTGCGAAAATGTTGGTAATCACCGATTGCTATACCAGACAGTGACTTGATGTTTGAAAGAACTATGAAACTGTTTGCCAAAATACGTTCTGGATCATGCATTCTCTCACGTACTCTTTTTTGTCACCAGATGCCTTGGAACGAGAACGCTTATCTCAACACGCTTCTCTCCGGGAGTTGGTCTCCAGGGGTGAGTGCTCTCAGCTCAAACAGAAGCTAAACGCCCTCGGCAGTGCAGCCGGTCTCATAGCCAACCTGACTCCTGGTGGTGCGAACACATTGTTATACGTGTAAGTATTGGAAATCATAGTTTAGAAAAAGTTATAAGACGTGCTTTAATATTAAATTAAACACATCACACATCATCAGCCTTTAATAGTCCACTGCTGGACATAGGCCTCTCCTTAGAAAGGAGGTTTTGGCCTACTACACCACGCTGGCCAGACGGGTTGATATAGAGTTTGTGTCAAGTTTTCCTTCTTTTTACAGTGCTGGTGTCCTACGTTGTTTTGCGCCCTTAGTCGCCTCTTACGACACCCACGGGATGAATTGGGGTAGTGACATTCCATATTCTTAATCCGTCACTACACATTACAAATTAAACAGTTCTGATTTAATAGAGACATATGCGACTGCTGTGCTGAGGTCTCGGTTTCGATTCCCGGGTCGGATAAAATGTTGCAAATATTTGTTTCGGAGTACAATCGAGTATTTCTGACAAAAATTTTTTAAGACAACTCCCGCATTAGGTGTATATCCTGTGTCTCGGGGGACTTTACAAACATGCATGTAACGGACACAAAGAACAGCCAGACTCAGAACAACAATTTGTGGATCATACAAAGTGGTGTCCCATGTTGGGTTTGAACCCACAACACTCGGTGTAGTAGGAAGCAGCGTGGCGACCGCTTAAACCACTACGCCGTGCGTGCAGTCTGTAGATGGCGTTGTGTGTCAGATGTACGAAAATATTATTATTATGAATAAAGAATACTGAATTAAAATAAAAAAGATTTCCATTATCCACCAGCTCAATTAGTTGGACTTGTCAGAACAAATCAAATGAACCCAAACTTGAGGGGTCTTCTAGTAGCCTCTGAAGAGTTTTTCTTACCAACTATATTATATAGATACATAGACACATCTTATTCGTACACTATGAAAACCTGAATATGAGGTATACTTAACTATGGATTAGACCGTTCTGCCATTTCTTTAAGAAGGAGAGCATGTACCTTCTTTTTGAATATAAAGCGGTTTGTGGACATCCTGATTTCGAGCGGGAGCGCATTCCAGAGTAGTACTGCTTGATCAAAGAACGAAGAGTTCACAAAGTCGGAGTTGTGAGAGGGACATAAGAGAAGCAGATTGTTATCTGAGCGAAGGTTTCTGTCATGATTGCTAGACAGGTAACTTAAGTATGGAGCAAGGTAAGTAGGTGAGGACGGTGAATTGAGAAATGCAAATAGAGAGGTAAGTGCGCGCTGTTTGCGGCGGAGGCGAATAGGCAACCAGTTTAATTGGGAACGCAAAGCAGACACATGGTCATACTTCCGAAGATTGAAGATGTATCGAATGCAGTTATTGAGAAGACGGTCTAGCTTATTTAGAAGATCTGCATTCAGGTCGAAATAACACACATCACCATAGTCAATTATTGGCATTATTAAGGACTGCATGAGCGTAATTTTAGTTTTAGGAGGTAGGAAATTCTTGAGCCGATACAATGTTCGCAAATTGCCAGTTACTTTCTGGCTCACGCTAGTAATTTGAGCTCGCCAATCGAGGAATGAATCGATAAGTAAGCCCAGGTCTTTGACTACCGGGCTGAATGGAATAATTAAACCATTGTAGACGACCGGTGGGATAGAGGCAGTATCCAATCTGCTCATAATCCGTTTGCTGCCTATTATGATTGCCTGACATTTGGTCGGATTAACTGACAGTCCAAATCTCATCGAAAAGGATTCTATGACCTCCAGGTCCCGATTGACCTCGTCAATAGCCCGCGTTACGTCCTCTACCCTTGTCTGTGAGTACAGCTGCAGGTCATCAGCATACAGGTGATACGCACACTGAAGATGTTGAGTTACGAGGTTAATAAATATAGAGAATAAGAGAGGAGATAAAATTAACAACAGATGTAATGTGGAAAGGGCGGCCTTATCGCTTAGTGCAATTTCTTCCCGGCAATCTTTGGATGGATTCATTTTGAACTGGTTATAGGTATACATAAATTAGAGAAATACATGAAAACTATAGGAGGTGGCATTAAAACTATAGCAGGTGGCAAATGGACAAAAGTAGCTGATGATAGAGAGAAATGGCGAGAGTTGGAGAAGGCCTTTGACAACTATTGGCATACTAATTGTAACAAAAATAATGTTTGAATATTTTATTAGTATCAGTAGAGTAGGTGAACATAAAAAAATCTTATCTAGAGTCAGATGGTGTACTCCAATGCGAACTCTTAACAAAATATCGGCGTTATTATGTTTTACAGGGCATCAGAAGCAGGTCTGACTCCAGCAGTAGCTGCCTTGCTGGAGAAAGGTGCTGATGGCCGTGCCCATCCCGTGACTAAGTACTGTCCTCTGTACATCGCATGCTATCATGGGCATGTGGAAATAGTGAAGCTGCTGTTGTCTGCTTTCCCTGAAGCGGTTCAGGTAAGGATCTTGTATGATTAAGAGGAATTTATGTGGACGATGTATACTTCAACTTTTCAATCACTTGAATATGACTGTATTTTAAGAAATATGAGCTGATTTTTTTTTACTATCATCCTTCCAGCAAGAGACGGTGGAAAAAATGGCTGCCTCTTCACGCTGCATGTATTGGAGGTCACGCAGCGATAGTGACTCTCCTACTGGAGTATCCATACCCCGAAAGTGTTCTCAATACTTATACGTAAGTGGGAAGAAAAAAATTATATCACAAAACGTAAAACAATCAAGGAGCACAATAAAAACAAACAAATAAGTGGTGGGAGGCTGGAGGGCGGGAGGCCACCATGATTGCCTTTGACTTCTGTCTGAAAATGATTGCATTCCCATAGAGGGTAGTATATAATATAATATAATATATAATAATATATCCCCACACACTCACACACGGCTGTCTGATCCCAAACTAGGCAGAGCCTGTACTATGGTAACCAGACCGCTGATAAACATACTTATATATTTCTAAATACATACATATTATAGATAAATTACACCCAGACACAGAACAAATGACCGTGCTCATCACACAATATTTGTCCTGGGTGGGAATCGAACCCACGACCTCTGGTTTAGCATTCAGGGTCACTAACCACTAGACCAACAGGCCCGTCATTGACGAGGACCATATACGTTTAAAATTTATCTATATATCTTTGACTTTCTAGGGACCCATCAGGTGAATGGCAGTACGCAGCAGCGTTTGACGTCAACGCGCGAGATGTCAGCGGTCAGACGGCGCTGTACGTGTCGTGCACACTCGGAAACGTAGCGCTGGTAGATGCGCTGCTGTCGCACGAAGTGCAGGCCACGCCCACACCACGACATGCCCAAGCGCAGGTATGATTTTGATATTTAATAAAAAATGTATAAGGTTTGATTTGTGGTTGGTTTTAGATAAAACCTAGATTAAAATGTTATGTGTGCTAATATTACTAGTAACTAACAGTTTTTGCACGGTATTAATGAAAACAAAAACTACTAGAAACATTTACTTTGTTTTAAAAGCTTGACATAACTGAAGCTGTACGTAATTTTACGTCATATATCAGAATATTTGTACTTTCTACTAACTTCTACACCTTCTGATGCCCTTTTTCTGCACTGCCTTGTAAGCTAAGTTTTCTATTGCCTTACCTATTCATTAGGAGGAAGAAAATGGTGCCGCTGCTCAAGTACTCAGTCCACAACGCAGTGGCATTTCGCTTGGTATACATGCTATTGTCAGCAAATTGACGGGGTCTTCTTCTAATAATGTAAGTTTAATATATTCCATTACATCGTAGTTAAAAACTTTAGTTTTCAAACGGTTGTTCATTGTGGACCTAGATTACATCCTTGTGATACTCCTTTATGAATTTTATTAAATTTTTAATATGGGTGTATTAAACATGTGTTTAATATATGTTATGAACTTTAATAAGGATAAATAAGCTATAGTAATAACACTTCACGTAATTAGTTCTTAAAAGTAACTGAATAGTTAGTAGTGCAAATAGTCAAATGCTTCCGTTAGATTAAATTAAAAAAAATGAACTAGATTTAGGCATATTAATAAGTGAGATTTTGAATGTAAAGGTAATTTGCTTAACAAGATTTAAAAAAAGACTTACAAAATTGAACAGTACGTATTTGTTCACTCTTCCGACTAAACTAAGTCGGCCCTCCAAGACATGCTTTTAAATATATTCAGATATCTAGCTAAACGGAAAAATATCTCTATTTATTACCGATGGTTAACCGTCTCCTTTGCTTTTATTGATCAGTTTTTTAAATATTATTTGGATAATTTATAGGATCGTTGGTCCGGCACAAAACGTATCTGTCCGGTTATTGTAGAAGCCGGACGTGGAGGAGATTCTTGTGTATCTTGTGCAGTGAGGGGGGGACATGCTGGCCTATTAAAGAGACTGCTCGCTGCTGGCGCTGATGCCAATGCTGCTGCTATACCACCGGGTGATACGGTGAGTGCTAAGGGATGAGCCCTTAAATGTTACAGTAAATATTCAGGTAATCTTCTACCTCGGTCTATAATTATGGTATTTAAAAAAAAAATTGTCTACATGCCTTTGAAAATCCTGATTGTTAGTAGTCTTCGGAACTAAGTGATGTCAATCATGGTATGGCAGTCCTGTCTATGGCATCATAAGTTATGTTTTTTAAGCTAGTGATGTACACTGAGTCGGGCGTTTCCAATAGGACAAGAAAGCTACTGTGTCCATGTTGCTTATAAAACCTTTTTCATGTAAAAATAATCGGTCGGTCGCAAACTTACAATTCGAATTGGCGGCACCAGGAAACACCTTTTAACATAAGCCGTTCCTTCCTTCCCTTCCTTGACAGCTTCTCTCTCTCTTCAGCTTTCTTAAACTAGTAGTGATGACATATTTATATCAATGTTTTCGTTTTCTAGGTGGGTCATGATGGCAGTAGAGACCGTCGGAGGTCTCGCAGCGCATCTGCCGCTCTAGGAGGTCCAAGAGGGACCACGGCGCCCTCTCCTGCCAGGTCTAACTATAGCGCTGATAGTACGTATTCTATTTTATTTTCATCTCTTTCTATAACACATGTTGTCTGTTCTCTATTATTATTAATGTAAATTTATTATCTGGGGAGACTATAAGTAATATTAAAAATGTGAATGGAAGTTTTTTTGTTACGGGTGCTTTCCCCACCCTGATCCTGGGAGGGGTTTCTGAAAGGGTAGTAACGCACTTGCGACTCTTTAAGTTGCAGGTATCCATGGAGGGTGGTGATCACCGTCAGGTGACCCTTATGCTTGTGCCCCCCCCCCCCCCCGTCTATGCCTTAAAAAATGTTTTTTTAAGAGTTATGAGCTCTAGGCGTCTACCAGTATAGGAGTATCACCTGGTACATCCAAAATGTACTCTCAATTTACAAATAACGTCTTTCTTAAAGGAGATACACCTTGGACAGCATTAGCAATAGCAGCTCGTGCCAAGAACGTGCAAATAGCAGAGTTACTGCTGCAGCACGGAGCCTCTGACCCTAACTGCAGAGCCATCAGGGAGTGTGCCAAGCACTCTCTCACTGATCTCCTCGCTAAGTTGCTGGCTACGAAGGTAAGAAATAAAAAAGAAATTAAAAATAATCCTGTAATCTTATTTGTCTCTAGTGATGATTATTTTGTTGACGAGGTGAATAATCCCTTCGAATCGCCGGCTCCTTGGGGACGAAATATACAGGAGTACATGGAATTTCCACTGAAAACTACCCCCTACGAGTGGCCTCGGGCGCCATACTCTAGGGATGACTCAGACCATTTGATTTCAGGTCATTCCCGGCCTTATCCCAGAGGAAACCGCAAACTTCCCCCATTCAATAATTCTCCAGTGTTTGAATCCGAAGCCTTAACAATATTTATTTATTTATTATAATATATTAATCTTTGCATTCTTTATATGTATTTAAAACAGCAACTTTTGTAAAGTTAAATCCAGAATTATTTGAGACTTTGGCAGACACCATTACACGAAGTAGAAGGACGAATACACGCGATAGGCTTCGCATACATAAAACAATCATCATCATCATCAATAGCCTTTAATAGTCCACTGCTGGACATAAGCCTCTCCTTAGAAAGGAGGTTTTGGCCTACTATACCACGCTGGCCAGACGGGTTGGTATAGGGTTTGTTTCAAGTTTTCCTTCTCTGTGCAGTACATTTGTCAATAAACAGATTAAATAAAAAATGACAATATGAAATATAAAAAATGACAAAATGTTACAATTATACTTAACGTTACAAATAAACTTATTTAATTAAGCAACAATAATAAGATTATCCCAACTAGTAATAATGCTATAAAAATATTATTAGTTTCCTATTCATCCCGTGGGTGTCGTAAGAGGCGACTAAGGGAGCAAACTACGCAGGACAACAGCACTGCAAAGAGAAGGAAAACTTGACACAAACCCTATACCAACCCGTCTGGCCAGCGTGGTATAGTAGGCCAAAACCTCCTTTCTAAGGAGAGGCCTATGTCCAGCAGTGGACTAGTAAAGGCTGTTGATGATGATGACGATGATTGACAAATGTATTTTTTTATTCTAAATCAATTGACAATTATTGTAATCAATTTTTGCATGCCGTTAAGGTTGTACACACCTTTGATCAGCAAATAAATAAATTATGAATTAATCAAAATATGTACAAATTTTAGGCGTATCCAGACCCAGACTATAAGTTGAACAAGTCTACAATATCGGAGACGGTATTCAACGAGCGGGACGGCGATAGTGCACTCACATACAGCTCTCTCTGTCCCACAACACCCGTGATGGTGAACTGGCGGGAACTGCGCGCACAAATATCACAGCTAAAGTCAGTTCTTTTAAGAGTATTACATTGAACTAACGAATGAGTGAATAAGTGAACGAATGGTGAATGGTACGGGCTGATATTTACATTTATTAAATGTAAATTCAGCTTAAAACTGAAATGGTTCTTTCATAAAATTACTACCGAGTTTTTTATGGTAGAGAGTGCAGACGAGCAGATGGGTCACCTGATGGTACATGGCGGATGGACATCAAGTGGGGGAGGGGGGAGTTGTGCCTCCTCACTCACTCGATGAATTGCTTAACACTGATTTGACTATCTCATCTAGTTTTATCAGAGCTGATAAACCTTTAGTCATATCATTTTCATGTCTCCAGGATGTCTTGGCTGAGGCTGGCGGCCCTTCGTGTGAACTCACGTCTTGGAGGGGCGGGGAGTGCGGGAGCCAGCCATGCCCTCCACGCCCTCACTCGTCTCGACGTGTCCAACAACGAACTGCGTCTGCTACCTCCGGAACTATTCACCATGCTGAGTCTCAGGTGAGCACCTGTGTACTTAGTTGTAACTTGAAGAAGCCTGGATTAGAGGCTGGTGGTCATTAAACTAAACAAAGCCTGTGCAAACCCTGTGAAAATTGCGCTGACCCTAAATAAAGTTGGGAAAATGGCCAGATGGTGATGACCTGGACAGCAGCTGCTATGAAGACTTTTCATTTTATTTTACAGATACCTAAATGCAGCTCAAAATAAGTTGGAACGATTACCCACCAATGAAGACCAATTCGAAGAAGAACTAGAGACTAAGAGAAGACGCAAAAAGAGACCACGACCAGAGCTATACACGGCACCTGTTTTACAAGAGGTTTACCTGCAGGTACGGTATCAGTCAAAATATAACAAATAATATCTTTTTTTTTCTTTTTTTTACACATCTCACACACGGCTGTCTGATCCCAAACTAGACAGAGCCTGGACTATGGTAACCAGACTGCTGATAAATATACATACATATTATAGATAAATTACACCCAGAGACAGAACAAATGATCGTGCTCATCACACAAATACTTGTACTGGGTGGGAATCGAACCCAGTATACCCCGAATACAATATTATTTTTAAAAGAATTTCTTGTAACAACCGTTACAAATCAATCATTATGACTTTTGACTAGCCTTAAGGAATTCAGAGAAGTAGTAATCCCGTGGGATACGATATTAAAAATTGACCTGTCGCGGGACCTCTGACAGGTATAAAATTATTATTAATTTATTATTATTATTTTATATTATATATTCCATATGGTGACGGATTATATATTAAGAATACGGAATGTCACCACCCCTAGTCATCCCGTGGGTGTCGTAAGAGCCGACTAAGGACAACAGCACTGCAGAGAGAAGGAAAACTTAAAACAAACCCTATACCAATCCGTCTGGCCAGCGTGGTATTGTAGGCCAAAACATCCTTTCTAAGGAGAGGCCTATGTCCAGCAGTGGACTGGTATAGGCTGTTGATGATTTTATGCCTGTTAATTATATTGCCACACCGCATTACATGTTACATGTACTCGTATTATCACATAGCGTGGCGACACATGCCATGGTAACGCGTCGCCACACCAACAGCCGGTCTGGCCCTCCGCATCAGATATTTCACATCAAAACTTGTATGCGAGCATAGCCGCGTTGTTACGTGGCTTGACTAGGATTTTACCTCTCTTTGTGGGGACTCCCTTTAAATTATAAGTGAGGAATCCGATTATTATTTTTTCAGGACAATCGCCTAGAAGAGCTCCCATCAGCATTGTTCCGTCTCCCGTCTCTGTCTACTTTGGACGTGTCTAATAACAAGCTCCGAGTGCTACCAGCCGCCTTGTGGAGGGCCCCGGCGCTCAGGGACCTCAGTGCGGCCCTCAACCATCTCAGAGACCTGCCTACTGGAGTAGAGGTATGAAGTTTAAGATAGTAATCATATAGACATACGGCTTCTGTGCACTTAAACGTTTATTGATGGGACCAAGTCTCATCTTACTGGTTTTCTGGTGAAGATATATTAAAAAAAACACATTTTTAAAGATAAAAGTGAATCTTTATCCCTATAAAAGTAAGTGTTCACCATTACGATAAACTTCAACATGGTCCTTCGAGCCGGATTACTATGAGTTACGAAGGACCATGTAGAAATTAATAAATAATTGCTCAGTTAAAGGGTTGGGCTGATATGCAATTAAAGTGATTTGTAATTTGTAGTATTATTATATGTGATTTGTCCTATAAATAGAAGGAATTATAATATATTCATTATTTCCCTCACGCCGGTTACCTCGGAGGACTAGACAGAGCCATATTAAATAATAAAATTTTGCGTACTATAATTTAGTCCAACTAAATTAGGGCAGTACAAACTTGACCTCTGGCAAGCCTATAGCCGCCAAGTTTCCACTTTTGGAAATTAAAGATGGGCAAATTGTGAGTATGTTGGAACCACGCGAAGGCTAAAATGGGAAAGTCAATAGAAAAAAAGATATATCTTATGTTTATTTTAAAATGGAATACTATTTTTTCAACACATTTGAAATCCTAACCCAAGTGTCTTACAGGGAGACGCGTCTAATCCCTCCTTCCCCCTTTTTGCTGGTCATCTTAGAAGAATACTAGAAAAGGGCCACAATAAGGCAAGTCCATGTATATCTTCTCTCTCTCTTAGCGAAACCATGTACACCTAAAGACCTAAAACAGCATACAGATATAACCATAGAAAGAACACGGGGTACAGCTGCCTGTAAGTGGAATCGATACACAAGAGATGGATACCTGATAGCTTCCTCTGCCTCTGTTTAGCTAAGATACGATTGGCTGGTTATTAACCCCTCATATTCCCCAGCCAACCACAGAGCTCGACCAGAAAGAGACAGAGACACCTATGTTATCCATCTCTCTCTCTCGTGGCCTATATTGCAAGATTGGGGCTCTTGTTCACTCTATGCTTATCAAATCATCATCATCAGCCTTTAATAGTCCACTGCTGGACATATGCCTCTTCTTGAAAAGTAGGTTTAGGCCTACTATACCACGCTGGTCAGACGGGTTGGTATAGGGTTTGTTATTTCATGGGCCCCGTCGTGGTCCACCCCCTGGCGCCTCAATCGTGGTCAACTCGGTCCTCGTACCGGTTCCTGAATAGGGTACGCCTCTGGCGCCCTCAGAGGGTAATGGCGGTCAGAGCCATACGCGGTTACCGCACCGTTTCGACGGAGGTGGCATGCGCGTTGGCCGGAACTCCCCTGTGGGATTTGGAGGCGGAAGTGCTTGCCGAAGTTTATCGGCGAGTGGCTGACTCCCGGGCGGAGAGCGGATTTCGCCCTCCGCCCGAGGATGTGCGCGAGTGGCGCGAAGCCGCTCGCCGAGCCACGATGGCTCGTTGGTCGTTCCGGCTGGAGACTCCACGCGCTGGCTTCGCCGCCGTGGAGCCTCTCCAGCCGGTCATCGCCGAGTGGGCAGGGCGGCAGCACGGGACCCTTTCCTTCCGGCTGACGCAGGTGCTTTCCGGGCACGGTTGCTTCGGAAAGTACCTGCACTCGGTCGCTAGGAGGGAACTGAGTCCCGCCTGCCACCACTGCGACTGCAGTGAGGACTCGGCCCAGCACACGCTGGCGGTCTGCCCCGCATGGGCGGCGCAGCGCCGGGCCCTCACTGCAGTCATCGGAGTGGATCTCTCTCTACCGGCCGTAGTACGCTCCATGGCCGGTAGCGACAGTTGTTTTACCGCAGTCGCAACCTTCTGCGAGGTAGTAATCTCGCGGAAGGAGGCGGCGGAGAGGGCCCGGGAGGACGACCTCCACTCGGACCCGGCGAACCGGGCGGCGGAGGCCCGCCTATCACAGCCTCATGCCGCCCTGAGTGTGGCCGCGGGTGGACGGGGTGGGTTTCCCCTCCACCCGCATTAGTTTGGCCAGCCGCGAGGGGGCGGCGTCCGCGTGTGCCGGACGTCGCCTAAAGAGAGGAAAAAAATATTGAGACGGAGCCCGCACCAGGAGCGGGCTGGCGCTAGGAGGGGTCCGGATGTCTTAACAACAGCTGTTCCCGGATCCCTCCTGTTACAGGCGCAGAGTGGCACACCGTGCGTATTTTGCTCCCTTAGTCGACTCTTAAGACACCCACGGGATGAATAGGGTAGGTGACACTCTGTATTCTTAATCCGTCACCACACGGACCTCCGTATTTTAAACAGACATTATAGAGTCCCTTGAATGGGAAAAAGACCATCAAAACGTCAAGAAAAGAACGTGCAACGTATAACACTCGAGTTGTACGAGACCATGGGTGCTGGAAGTCACTTTCCATCTGGTGGCTCGTCTTTGCCATACATCATAAAAAAGGTTTTTTTTTTTAAATATATTACAGCTCTACCTTGATATGCTTAAAACAAGAGAAACAAAAGATAACTGCATAACAAAGAAAGAGTCCCGTTAAAATATCAGGACGCCCTCTCTCTTACAATCGACATTCAATTTGTCCTAAACCACGTCTCTGTTCCAGGGCCAATCGGAATGTTCCAGCCCGCTGCAGCTGGCATCACCCACCGACACATCACCGCAGATGAGCGCATCTCCTTCCATCAATAGCGCGCAGTTCGCTATCGGTAATCAGTCTGTAAGTATAAACATATCTAGTACAGAAGTTCTTCTAAATAAAATCAAATAAATAAATAACAACTCTTGTTCTAACGCAATAAAGTGCAATTCAGGTCGCATAGTACTTATGACCTACAATTATGTACACCTAAAACTTCAAGACAGAAGGGGTAAAGGACGTTACAACTCCCGCGTTAGGAATATATCCTTTCTTACGAGGGTCTTCACAAACACACATGAATCGGACACAAAGTGCACTCAGACTCAGAACAACAATTTGTAGATGACACAAAGTAATCAGCGCAGTAGGAAGAGGGTGACTTAAACCACTACGCCATGCAGTCACCTCTAGTTCCTTTAACTATTCTTCTCTTTTTTTGTCACACTTCATACAAACACTCACCTTTTTATCCCCAAGGAAGTAGACAGAGGCATCAAACACCCACGTGTTTGCCGACAAAAAAGATAATTCCACTTACCTCTTCACCTCTCTGTCTGTTACCTCTTCACCCTTAAACTTAAATGAAATTTGTTTTAGAGGTAGTTCGTGTCCCAGGAAATGACATAAGGTTGGTTTTATCCCAGAAATCATCCTTCACATCAACAGCCTTTAATAGTCCACTGCTGGACATAGGCCTCTCCTTAGAAAGAAGGTTTTGGCCTACTATACCACGCTGGCCAGACGGGTTGGTATAGGGTTTGTGTCAAGTTTTCCTTCTTTTTGCAGTGCTGGTGTCCTGCGTTGTTTTGCGCTCGGTCGGCTCTTACGACACCCACGGGATGAATTGGGGTAGTGACATTCCGTATTCTTAATCCGTCACTACACGGAATCATCCTTAAAGGGAAAGAAAAGGGGGTTGGAAGTTTGTATGAGGAATCAAAAACCGCTGAACCGATTTTGATGAAATTTAGTTTGGCGATACTTTGATTCTTGAGGAAAGACACAGGTCACTTTTTACCGAGATAACCGACATTTATGCGGGCGGAGCCGCGGGCAAAAGGTAGTATCATATAAAAATTAAATCCAGACAGAGAATAAATGATCGTGCTCATCACACAATATTTGTCCTGGGTGGGAATGGAACCCACGATCTGTAGCCTAGTAGTCAGGATCGCTAACCGCTAGACAGTCGTCCTTTTTTCTCTCTTTCTCTTCTTTTACTCCTTCTAATGACGTTAGGAACGCATTTCTTAAAATTTCAGTCATTTAGAAGTTTGAAAATCGTGAGTTTTGAATTCCAGTATTTCTTGGCACCAGCAGAAACCGTGTAAGAGTAATTTTTTCTTCTTAATTAAGTGTGTAATTGTTAAATGTATTTCGCAGAAGTCTTCTTCCCGGAGCCCGTCAATAGAGAGAAGTGAGTCGGATACCTTGGACGATGATGACGACAATGTGATCCCGGTGCTGGGTAATAGAGCTGGGAATGCTGTGTAAGTATTTTCAGAGTCTCTCTCTCTCTCTCTCTCTCTCTCTCTCTCTCTCTCTCTCTCTCTCTCTCTCTCTCTCTCTCTCTCTCTCTCTCTCTCTCTCTCTTTCTCTCTCTCTCTCTCTCTCTCTCTCTCTCTCTCTCTCTCTCTATCTATCTATCTATCTATCTATCTCTCTATCTCTCCCTCTCTCTCTCCCTCACTCTCTCTCTCTTTCTCTCTTTCTGCCTTTCTCTCTCTTACGCAATTTTCTCTTACCTTATAACATACCCATCCAGTTTCTTTTTATTCAACCAATCTTAACTTACATTCTAACCTTCCAAATTGAACTCTCATTCTTCTTATCTTCTATTAATTCTAAATCTCCTTTTCTTTGAATACTAAAAATGAATTTCATTCAAATTCTCTTTTTTTGATTCTAAATAGCATTTTTATAACTCTCCTGTTATAATCTCATGCAGCATCATATAAATTTATTATTAACTCTATGTTCCTCCCTTCATTTTAACTTCAATCCCTTCTTTGTCCCTCTGTCCCTAATTAATTACTTCTGGAGCTAAGTTAACGAGACGTTTTCAAATCATCTCCATAGCTGGTCCGAAGCCCGCCGCGCCCATACTTGGAGGGGTATAGTAGAGGGTGCCATCGACACCCCAACACGTGGCGGCTCGTGCTTGGTGGCGCTGAACCTGGCCCACAACCAATTCACCTGCGTACCACAGGCCCTGGCCTGCAATGCACCGAATCTCACCAGACTCAACATGGCTTATAACTCGCTAAGGTAAGGGCTTTAGTGATGACCAGCAATATTACAACCTAGACCTGTTCACTCCATTGCTGACGCTTTCCCCCTTAATACATTCTCTTTTTTATTATACACTAATATACGCCTAATGATCACACGTCCTTGTGGTGACGGGTTAAGAATATGGAATGTCACCACCCCTATTCTTCCCGTGGGTGTCGTAAGAGCCGACTAAGGGAACAAACTGCACAGGACAACAGAACTGCAACAAGAAGGAAAACTTGAAACACACCTGCACATACCCGTCTGGCCAGCATGGTATAGTAGGCCAAAACCTTCTTTCCAAGGAGAGGCCTATGTCCAGCAGTGGACTATTATAGGCTGTTGATGATGATGATTGATGATCACTTATACTGTATAGGAAGTAAGAGACATAGGATTCCATTTCACATCTCTTATTTGTAAAATGGGCATTCGATTTACCGTTTCTCCCCTCTTTTTTGAACTTGCGTGTGGCGACTTCCACATATGGTGAAACAAAGAAACATATATCAGCGCCATCTAACGAAAACACACTGAACTACAGAGTTACTGCTAATCCTGTATTGCATTATGAACAATTCTCTATATATATATAACTTCCCTAACATCAGACGTTGGGCCGCGGTCTTCCAGGCATGATCACCTCGCCTGCTTGAAGCAGCCTCCCTTTGTATTGAAGGGACATAACACCCATCACTCCACACTGAGCCAAAAGCTGAACCCGTTTTAGTTCTGTTTTCCACTATTTGCCTAAGTTATTCATCCAGACCAGACAGAAGTCTGTTGTGACTCATATTCACGGTAAAACAAAGCATTTTTATAACTAACCTATTGGCTAGACCCACTATTGGTTCGTGATCCTGACTGCTAAGCCGGAGTTTGTAGGTTTGATTCTCACCTAGAATTATTAATTGTGATGAGTATGGTTAATTATATATCTGGGTGTAGTTTATTTATAAAATGTATGTATTTAAATAAGGCAGAAGACAGAGCCTGCCCATATTTATATACTAGCCTTGTTCAGGATCAGACAGCCGTGTCTAGAGATGTGTAAAGTTTTTATTTTTTGTTTCTAGGTCCATGTCTTACGTGACCTCATATCCGACCAGTCTTCGACAGCTGGACCTGAGTCACAATGAAATTACTTGCTGGCCCAGTTTACCCCAGGTAAGTGTCTTCATTCATTGATTAACTTGACTGTACGGATGGCGTAGTGGTTTAAACGGTCGCCACGTCGCTTCCTATTGCGCCGAGTGTTGTGGGTGACACCACATGGGACACCACTTTGTGTGATCCACAAATTGTTGTTCTGAGTCTGGGTGTTCTTTGTGTCCGTTTCATGTATGTTTGTGGGGTCGCCCGCGACACAGGATTTATTCCTAGTGCGGGAGTTGTCTTAATAATCATAATAATTAAGGAACTCAGAAATACACACATCATTACAAGATTTAATTAATAGTGGAGATCGCCTGGCCAGTTTAACTTAAATTCTCTTTCTATAGGCTTTTATACCAATGACAGATCAGACGCCTATAGCTTTATGATGCCGTTAACTTAATAAACTTAATAAACAACTCTTAACTTTATAGCACATATTGTTTAAAAATGTTAGCTTTGTGCACTTTTTCTAAATCTATACAAATAATTAAAATTGAAGTGTCTGTTTGTAATGTCAAAATAATAGGTTTTTTTTCATGCTCACACGGCTATTTGCACGATACTTTAAACATTAGTTTAAATATTTTTTCTGTCTGTTTGTTTCGAGTAATCTTCAAAACGGTTGGACCGATTGTGATAATGTTTTACTACCAGGTAGCTGTCTAAATAAGAATAAACTTAGGCTATTTGTCCTCCAAGAAAAAGCCCACAAAATTTTTGCCCGGTCCCAGAATCAGACCAGAGGCCTTATGGACTGCAAGCCTCGTGACAGTACTACATCATTAAGGCAGCGATTTTCAAAATCCACGCGAACGAAGTCACGGGTACCAGCTAGTATAAAATATGCTTCGGTGCGCCATATTTGTTTGTAGTATTTACACAAAAAAAAAACGTTATCAGGTGGAAAACTTCGGCTCCACTGAAGGTGATCCTCTGGCCTGCTACTGTCCCAACCCCTCGAACAACAGCACGCGCTCTCGCCCAAGATCTGGAGGGTCAGTGCGGTCGCAGCTGCTCAGCGCCGCCTGCCCCGCCAGGAGACACCTGCGCCTTGAGGGACTCAGGACTCTGGTGAGGAAGAACAGTTACTAGGAATTGTTGGCATGGTCATATACAGTGACATAAACTAAGGAACTGAAATCACGATTTTTATTGGTTTAGGGATCAAAAGAGCAGACGGACTTAAAACTCAAGAGACATAAGTGCGCTGCTATCCAGCGAGGGGGGGGGGGGGAAAGGGGTTGTGCTTCGGTGAAAATCATCGAAATATCTGCTTTATACCCTTAACTATTCAATCGATCAGCATGAATGAATGAGTTGGGGAAAAAACCAGTGGTCATACATAAAATACCTTTAATACAAGTGAAACCAGGAACATAGCTAGTTTAGAATGTGTATTAAAATATTGTGATGAATTTATTTTTATTAATAAATGTTTTATTTCTTTAGATCCTGGCAAACAACTTGCTCACGCGCATCCAGTTGACGACAGATGATGATGGGTACGTCTCAGCAGCACAGCACGAGGATTCCACAACTGACGAGGACGATGAATGGGTAAGTTCTCTTGGATTCTACAACTTCTAAGTTTGAGGGAAGCCTTTGTAGAATCCAACATGGTGTGTGACACCGTAATGTAATTCTAACTTTTTTTGAGAATAGTAGTTAAGCTGAGTATTAGAAATATTTATCCGACTATGGCTAAGTAAATAAGAAGAAGAAGTAAGAGAAGAGAAGGTCAATAATGTGTCTGAAATTCTTTATACAGCACTAAATGTTATATTTCTAGTCGGTATATATGAAAACCCACGACCTGTGAACTCCTATAATGAAGTCAGAAATCTCTCTTCAGAAGAAGATCTCTTATTTATTTGTAACTCCCTTCTTCTCCAGAACACCGGCTCTACCCTTAAGGGTCGGCTGCTGTTCCCTTTGCTGTCGATGCTGGACGTCTCCTGCAACCTGCTGAAGACTATCCCTCCAGCCATACACGAGCTCAACAATCTATCTGTTCTCAACATCAGCGGGAATAAAGGTGTGGACATATAAATATTAGTGTTGTGTTATTTTTAATGTGCCAATTTCTGAAATTTTAATAATTATTTTGTGAATACATAAACATTTACGCACTTATGGCCGCAGAGGTAGGCAATGGCGTAAATCTCCGACGCTATCGCGGCTCCAGAAATACATACAGCCTCACAGAAAACCGGTGTGAAGTATTCCTCAATGCTTTCTACCGAGTGATCAAGAATCCCCCCCCCCCCCTCGTCCTGAGTTTAATAGGCGAGGGCGGTCAAAAGGCGGGAAAGCACTTGTGATTCTTGAGTGGCAGATGTCCACAGGTGACGGTAAGCACTTACCATCAGGTGACCCGTCTGCCCGTTTGCCGTCTGCCATTAAAAGACAAGTATTGTTTTTTTTTACATATCCAAATTACAATAATTCTTCAAATTCCAGATATAACGGAACTCCCGCCTCAAATGGGTCTTCTCTCCCGTCTGTGGAACCTCAACACAGTGGGGTGCTCCCTCCAGGAGCCTCTGAGGTCGATGCTGGCGTGTGGCCGGTACAAGAGCATGGACATCGTGGGATACTTGAAGAGTGTACTCCAGGAAGCCAGACCTTATGCGAGGATGAAGCTCATGCTTGTTGGACTCCAGGTACGTTTTTCATGAAGTCGTGTTATGGTAAGCGGGTTCCAATGCCTTTTTATTTGTGACCACCCCAAGGTTTCAGCTCACTGGCGCTAAATAATAAAGATGCATGTTGGACTCGAATAAAAAACTCGGGTAATAATAATAAAAAATGATAAATTTAGTTTTTTTCTTTTCTCAATAGGTAGAGGTCTTATAATTAAATACTATTCGACCAAGCGAACTAGACGACTGTCAAACGTGATGTCATTGACTTTGGGTACGGATAGCAGAAGAATCCAAGTGATCGATCGGTGTTTTTATTTATTTAATTAATTTAATTTTTATTTAATTTGATTAACTATTTATGTTATCTACAGATATTTAATTATTCCTGTTCTGGGTGCTTCTTTGTGTTATAATATAAATATTTATTTACAAATCAAAAGTAAATAAGTATGTTTATTAAACACATGTTTATTTAACAACATTATTTATTTAACGAGTTATAATAAACTTAACAAACGAACGGCAACTAACAGAAACAAAAGCAAACACGTGCAAGCGATATCAACTTTGCGGACGGTACTAAGACGATCGCGGTACCTGAGGCGAGGTTCGGGCGGGGAGGCCGCATTCCACGCGTTGGTCGAGTAGTACAAAATTGATATAAGGGTAGGCAGACCATTAACAGTGGCACTTTTATTACCAGGAATTATGTGCTACTTCTTAAGAATAGAAACACACAAAAGTTAAGGCAAACAACACTGTGTCAAAAGTTTTTATGTTCTGAGCCTTCTGTGCATTATATTAATTATTATTTATTTCATTCAGGGCATAGGAAAGACCAGTTTGTTGGAATGCCTGAGACAGGAGTCAGCCATTCAGCATCGAAGGAAACCGACAGAGGTGAGAAACGCCATATTCCGGCTCGAAGGACCATATTGTAAGGGCGTTAGCCTGCTAACCCTGAGCTGGAGACCTAAATAATAGACCTTGTTACGTGCTGGTAACGTAACTAAATAACCCCTAAAATATCCATTAAAATTAATTTAAATAAAAAAAAAATCAATTTGTTATTCGGCTTTCGGACGTGTGTATCAAGTCATAGTTCCCGCGCGCCCCTGGCCCCCCCCCCTCACCCCGCTGCTGCTCCTCGTGCAGTGGCCGAGCAGCATCACCTTTATAATATTAGCAGAGATAACGCTGTTTATAAAGAAGAAAAATAATTCTCCAGCACTGGGCAAAACGCATGGGCAACAAGTCTTCGCGGCGTGGTAACGTATCTACGGTGGGAGTAGACATCGGCACCTGGGTGTATGAGAAGAACCGGTCCACTAGAGGGCCCGTAACCTTCAGGACCTGGGATTTTGGTGGCCAGCAGGAGTAAGTACTCTATTTGTAATAAGTTTCTTTATCGTAATCTTGGAGAGAGCTCCGAGGAATTGTTCGAATTAATACCGGCCGCAACTTGCCACCATCGTTCCACACGACAAAATATTCATCCTCATCACCTGGATAGTTGGCGCTCCACCTTTTGCCTCGCACAACCCATCTGTGGAACAAGTTATAATTTACAGTATTTTCGCACGACCTTCAAACCTTCCTCAAAAGCCGGCAACTCGCTTGTCACTCCTGAGTTGCAGGCGTTCATGGAAGTCACTTTTTATCAGGTGCTCGTTTGCCGCCTCTTCTGTAAATAAATAAATATACCTAATATATAAAATTCTCGTGTCACCTTGTTAGAAGTTGAACTCCTCAGAAACGGCTAGACCGAGTTTCGTGAAATTTTGTGTGCATATCGGGTAGGTCTGAGAATCGGCCAACATCTATTTTTCATATCCCTATTTTTTTTTTGTTTTTTAAATAATGTAAATGGCAAAACAACGTTTGCGGGATCAGCTAGTATATATATATATCTATACAAATAAATAAAATTGGAGTGTCTGTTTGTAATATTAAAATAACCGCTTTTTACTAAATGCATATGTATGTTTACACGGTACATATGCCAAAATAACATTTTTTACAATTTTTGTCTGTCTGTCTGTCTGTTTGTTCCGGGTAATCTCTGGAACGGGTGGACCGATTTCGACGGGTCTTTCACTGGCAGATAGCTGATGACATAAGGAGTAACTTAGGCTACTTTTTTTTGACTAGCTTCATTTTTAGTTCAGCTTCATGGTTATAACAACAAACGCGGGTAACACCGCGGGTCTCAGCTAGTTTATATATAAGTTGACTTGTGTACGCTTCAAAAACTCAAAAAGTTCCGCACCAATTAAGAAAACCTAATACGAATACAACCAACTTCAAATACTGTTTTTATCTATTTTTCGCAGCAGTTTGGTTCCTCATTTCTCATGAATGCAACCAAAATGTTCCACAGCGAATCTTGGTAGGGTACATCTTGTTTATTATAGACTAGCTGAGACCCGCGGTGTTACCCGCGTTTACAGACAGACAGACAGACAGACAAAAAGTACCGTGTAAACATACATATGCATTTATTAAAAAGCGGTTATTTTAATATTACAAACAGACACTCCAATTTTATTTATTTGTATAGATTTTCTAATTAAAAACTCAACGTGATCACGTATTACAATGTAACAGCTTCCGTCCCTGTGTTGACTCAAAAAAAAATATACAGAAAGGGTATGAAGATGTGATTAAAATACTAATGTCTGTTCTAGGTATTACGCCACCCATCAGTACTTCCTCTCCCGCCGTTCTCTGTACCTCGTCGTGTGGAGAGTCACAGATGGGAGGAAGGGTCTCGCCGGAGCACTCAACTGGTTGAGGTAACCTACTGTACTTGAATCAATGTAAATTAGTTTGTCTTCTTGAAACGTCAGAACGGTACGTTGTGTACAGCACTAGTACGGAATAGCGGTTTGTGACGTCATAAGTGTCGTAAATGTTTCCGCATTAGGAACATATACTGTCTTACAATTTTAAAGATTTTTTTAATAGAAGTACACTGTACATTTTATATGCAAAAACAGGTTACTTTATGTTACGTAAATAAATTTTTAATTTTTGGAACCGAGCGACCAAAAAATTTGTAACAAGACTTTTTTCCGACACTTCAGTTGGCGCGTCGACGCTCTACATCTTTTTCATATTTCATATATAGCAAATGTTTGCAAAAATCGAAGGGACCTTCGTCCCGACTATGGGTCCATAGACCCCTCACGCCGTTTATTTAAATACCATACCATTCTATACAAATGAAGTCACAGGCACCAACTAGTGATATTAATTTGCTTGGGATTTTGGTCTAGTGGTTATTGACCCTGACTGCTAAGCTAGAGGTAATGGGTTCAATTCCCACCCAGGTCAAATAATTGTGTGATGAGCAGTCATTTGTTCTGTGTTTAGATGTAATTTATCCATAATATGTATGTATTTTTAATATATAAGTATGTTTATCAGCAGTCTGGTTACCATAGTGCAGGCTCTGCCTAGTTTGGTATCAGACAGCCGTGTGTGAGCTGATGTTAAGTTATTAATATTACAAATTTAAATACGAGCTTGTTTGTTTGTTCGCTCTCACGCCCTACTACTGGACTGGTACTACTGGACAACCTGACGACTGGATGGCGTAGTGGTTTGCGTAACGGACTGCTATTCCAAAGGTCGCGGGTTCGATTCCCGCTCAAGTCAAACATTTGTGTGCATGAACATTTGATGTTTGAAAAAGTATATATGTATGTATATCAGTTGTCTAGTACCCATAGTACAAGCTTACGTGCTTAGTTTGGGACTAGATGGCGTTGTGTGTATGTGGTAAAAAAAAAAAAAAAAAAAAAAAAAACAACCTTAAACAATCAATCATCTAAGAAAATCATTAATAACATGTTAGTTAAAAGAAAACAATTAATTGCAGGTCTATACAAGCTCGCGCCCCGGGCTCGCCCGTCATAATGGTCGCTACGCATTACGATCAAGTCGTCAATGTGAGTTGAACAAGTTTTGACAACTATGTCAAGGTGGTCTGACGACCTGTGAAGGTCGCAGGAAGCCGTTGTAAGCGGGCAGCATAGGACCGGTAGTGGAGGTCTTTCGGCTAAGAGGATAATGATGTGGTCATGATTGAGGAGCATTAGGTGTGGGTGGAGGAATAGGTGTCAGGCCCCTCCAACAGAAAACGAAGATCCTCGACCAGGCGAAGTGATCATGCCTGCATCGCAGCCAAACAAAGTTGTATAAATTTTATATCGGTGTGAGAACTTTTCATATCGCGATACAGGTTTAGCTGTTACTTCGTAGTTCAGTGTGTCTTCGTTAGATGGCGCTGTAGTATGTTTTTGCTTTATTGTCTGTGAAAGTGGACATTTTTTTAAAAGGCGCGTTAGTTTTCATATCGATTTTGTATAGTTTTCATTTTTAATTTTGACGTGGACTGCAACTATATCTATTATTGATATTTATTAATTCATATTAAATAAATATATACTACAGTGCCATCTATCGAACGCAAACTGTACTGCGCGTTGCTACAGAACCTGCATCGCACAATAGAATTCTGATTAGTATATAGCGTACCGTTGGTCTGCGGTCTACCAACCGCAGTCATCTTGACGAATAATATTGATTGTTTGTTGAGCGTATAACTTATTACGAATCCCAGATATAGAGGTTTGCTTCGTCCCACTAACAGAGGTAATTCAGTGCTAAAGTCATTGTTCTCACTGTCGCACACTGTTCTCTTGCATTCAAGAGAACAGTGCGCGATCTTCTTCGGAGTGAATTGGCAGAACAGTCACAACGCTAGTACCTGACTGATTATTTATATATTTTATTAAATTTATGTAGGTTTATGTATGTATGTGTGTTTATATATTGTGTGTGTCTCTGGACTTCGATTATGTTAAATTTAATATTTATTTTGCACCTTTCGCATCGTATTTCTACATCACCTGAAGGTTGACTGGGAGAGAATGCCTCATGGCATTAAGTCCACTTTTGTACAAGTTTTAAATAAATAAATTTAAGTTCCACCCTGCATAAGTTCCAGTTATGAAGGTTTCTCACTTATTCAGGTCCCATTAACCAAGTTGCATTGTATATGGTGCTTACTTAAAATCTTTCAACTATAAAACTTATTTACAGGATTACCTGGTCAGAGGACCCTCTGTATGGGAGAGACAGTACTCGAATCCCTTTATAAGGTTTATTGTATTATATTACTCTGTTCCACAGTGTAACCTGCCAGAGAACGAGAGTCCAGAATGTCTCCAACGGCTCATCCGCTCCTCAATAATGGGGGCTCCTGACGCTGATAAACTTGGCCTGCCTCGTGTTCTGGACTCTGTTGAGGTTAGTTTTGGGGTTTAGGTTTGACCTACAATGAAACGCAATAGTCTTTCGAGTCGGTCGAGGGGGGGGGGGGGTTATCCGTATAGTAGAGTCACTATTCGTGTTTCGAATTTCATAGGTTCCGATAACAGCTTATTATTAAGAGTAGCGTGTGCTTATTTGCAACCTTAGTTATATAAACATATAATGCTAGCCGTTGCTCGCAGTTTCACCTGTGTCTCAAACTCAAACTCAAACTCAAACTTTCTTTATTTCATAAAATTTTCAAAATTGTTTGAAATCGTCTTCCATGTAGACTCTAAAGTCATAGATCAACACACACAAAAGCAACAATCTCTGTTTTGTCTAATAGTAACCAAATAAATTTAACAAAATCAAACCCATACAAAATCTATGCCTGTGCCGATCTACAACCGCCCGTTTCCAAGGGGTTGAGCCTTATGAGAAGAAAGGGCAAACAAACTCATGGCCACTCTTTTGCAATTCACAAGTAGATACAATGGCACTATTAAATATATCACAACATTGTTTTGATGTGTGCTAGTATGTCCGTTATTAAGGACTTAAAGGTGAAAAAACAACGAAGAGAAAACAAGATTAAGAAGAACAAACGAATACAAGAGAAAATGAAGTGAAACATAAAAAATAGAAAAAATAATAAAAAACATACTAGCCACACCACATTTTTACTTAAGAAAGAAATAGCCTGCGCTAATTAATCCCAAGCATTCTTGTCCTCCATGTAATCCACAATCGAGTAGTAGGCCCTCTGGCACAAGCCACGTTTTATTGCGGATTTAAATTTGTTAATACTCAACTCCTGAATATTATTTGGGATTTTATTATAAAATCGGACACATTGACCTCGAAAAGACTTGTTTATCTTTTGGAGCCTAGAGGCGGGTACAACAAATTTATTTTTATTTCTGGTATTTATGGCATGTACATCACTTTTTTTCAAAAAGCTATCTTTATTTTTGTGAACATATATTACATTTTCATAAATATATTGACTTGCCACTGTCATTATATTTATTTCTTTAAATTTCTGCCTCAATGAACAACGATTGCCTAAATTATAAAGTGCTCGAATAGCTCTCTTTTGCAGCACAAAAATAGTTTGAATGTCGGCAGCATTCCCCCACAGCAGAATACCGTACGACATTATGCTATGAAAGTAACTGAAGTAAACAAGTCGTGCTGTATCAACATCAGTCAACTCTCGGATTTTCCTTACTGCGTATGCTGCTGAGCTGAGTCTACTCGACAATTTATCAATATGTGGGCCCCACTGTAGCTTAGCATCTAGTGTTATACCTAAAAATGTCGTAGTGTCCACAAGGTCCAGCCCGACATCCTTAATTATCACAGTAGTTTTCACTGGCTTGACGTTTGGCATAGTGAAACGTATACACTTAGTTTTTTGTTCATTTAATAGTAAATTGTTGACATCAAACCAATGAACCACTTTCGAAATGGCGCTGTTTACAAATGTGAAATCAGAAAGTGTCCGTTTTAGTCTAAATAATAGTGATGTATCATCTGCAAACAACACAATCTCGAGATTGTCCTTGACAAAGTGAGGTAAGTCGTTAATATATACTAAAAACAAAAAAGGGCCGAGAATAGAACCCTGTGGAACTCCCATTTCTATCACAGAGCCTGGAGACCGCTCAGCATTAATATCAACTTTTTGAATCCTATTACATAGATATGAGGCAAGTAGTTCCAGGGCTTTATTTTTGATACCATAGTGCTGTAATTTCCTGATCAGCGTTTCATGAACAACACAATCAAAAGCCTTAGATAAATCGCAAAAGATACCTAGAGAATCGTGGGCATCCTCCCAGGCATCAAATATATGTTTTACTAGCTCAACACTAGCATCAGTTGTGGAGCGACCCCTTGTAAAACCAAATTGTCTATTGTGCAATAAATTATTATTATTAAAAAAACTGTGCAATTGATCATACATAATTTTTTCAAAAATTTTACTAAATACTGGTAGTACTGAGATAGGTCTAAAGTTAGTTGGGTCAGATGTACTACCAGATTTGAATAAGGGAATAATTTTACTAGACTTCATAAGATCAGGAAATACACCACTATCAACACATTGATTAAATGTAAATGACAATTGATTAGCCACAAGAGATATAATTGTCTTAGTAATTAAAACAGAATTTCCCCATAGGTCGGTTGTTTTTTTAACATTAATAGTGTTAAAGGCTTTAATAATTTCAAAGGTGTTCAATGTGTCCCACATATTGGAACTTAAATTCACTATCAATTCTTCTAACATTCTCTTTTAAAATTGATTCTGCAAGGTATGGTGAGGAGTTCAAAGATTTAGTAGTTGATACAGGAATGTTAGTAAAAAAATTCTCAAATGCAGCAGCAACCTCAGCATTTGATGTGATAAATTTATTGTTTATGTTTAAATTAAATTCATTATCACGGTTTGGATCTTTGCCAGTTTCACTATTAATAATTTTCCAAGTGGTTTTAATCTTATCATTACTACTTTTAATCTTTGAACTAATAAAACGAGACTTAGCCAGTTTACAAAGTTTCCTAAACAGCTTCGAATATTCTTTAACATAATTATGAAACTGTTCACTTTTATTATAATTCCTCTCATCGTATAGCTCGTATAATCTTTTCCTACTTTTGAGTAAGCCAGGGGTAGCCCATTCACTAAATGTGGCGTTACCTTTAACCACTAGCGTTTTTGGTGTAAAAATGGTGTTAAATGTTGAAGAGAAAGTTTCAAAAAAACTATTATAATAAGTATTAGGGTTATTCTCTACACAGAGTACTGAATTATTAAAAGCAGCTTTAAGTTTATCCTTAAAGTTTTCACAACGCTTTGCGGTTTTAGGTATCACCACAATTCTTTTTTCTGACACTTTTTCATACCTATCACAGAAAGATACTAATTGACCACAGTGGTCAGAATGTAATTGATTGATTATTTTCTTGTCCTTAATAACAATATCTGTAAATATATTGTCCAAACATGTGGCAGTGGTGGCAGTGATTCGTGTAGGCTCCAAGAACAAGTTCTTCAGATTGTATGATTGAAAAAGTGCCTTGAACTTGGTTACTATACTTGAATTTTCCAATAGGTTAATATTGAAGTCACCACAGATGATGACCTTCTTTTTTGATATTGTTACTTTAACTAATACTTCATCCATAACACGTTCAAAACAATCATACATAGCTGAAGGAGGTCTGTATACACATACTACTATGAAACCTTTTAGTTCTAAACAGGCTATTTCTGTAGTTCGCTCAACTGATAAACTAACAATGTCATGGCGCTCTTTAAATTTAAGTTTCTTATTAATGAGTATCATAGTGCCACCATGTATTGCTGTACTTCTGCTGAACGAGCTGCCTACCTGGTGGTGGTCAAAATTGAACACAAACTGATCCCCTTTTAGCCAGTGTTCAGTAATACAAAAAATATCAATTGCATTGCAGTTCATGAACAGTTCCACCTCCAAGTCTTTGCCCATCATTCCTCTAATGTTTTGATGCACCAAATTTATATTATTTATCATATTATTTTTAATAAATTTACTGTGATTGAACTTTCTATTAGTGATCAAATTAATATTGCAAGAGGTAGTCTCTATTGTCTTATCAGTAAATTTAAATTATTTGAAATGTCAATCTCATTATTATGTAAATTATTAGGTATGTCATTTAAATTTTTATTAATGTCTAAAGAAATATCTGCCAACGGATTGGCAAAGTCGCTATGGGTAATGTCAATTTGCTCAATAGAAGCAATAGTTTTAGCCAAGTTCTTGGCTGTAATGGAAAAATAATATGATAGCGAAATTGCTATCTGTCTCTTATAATAATTAGAAAGGTAATATCTACCTTTCGTCAATGAAATATTATTACTAACAAGCTTGTTAGTGTCGATTAGATGTAATTTATTACAATAGGGTCCATTTATTTGGCAAGTTAGGTTGTGCATCATTATATTTAAATTATATCTAACATTTCTTTCCTTCTGCGACAACCCTTTGCTAAGAGGAAGTGTAAACAATACAATTTTATTTACATCTAACTTTAACAATGATTCAAAGTAGCCTAAGAATTTCTTTTTGTTTACATTTCCCCTGTTACCAACAAAAATGACTAATGAAGTATTTACATTGTGGTCTGATTTGGAATTTAAAACTTTTTCCATAATATCATTAAAAGATGAGTGAGGCATGCAATAATTGCTGAATGAATGTCCCAACTGTGTATTTAACATTAAGGGACCCATGCCCTTTCCAATTTCATCACTAAACATTGCTATGTTATCATTTTTGTACAATTTGTTTGTTTGTAAATGGGAGTCCTTGAATTCAGGTACAAAAGTTTTGATAGGTTGTGGTGGCAGCGAGGAAGGAGCATGTGCTGTCCTGGGGCTGTCTATAGAATACACTGAATCATTACATTTACAGGAGTTAACCAGCCTGCCAATAGCCAGCACCTGCTCCCTGCTCTGCTTTTGGGAAATTTCATATTTATAGGTAATATTACTAAGTTGTTCTTTAAGACGGTCAATCTCACTTTGTAATTCTCTTGTATCTTTAATGTATTGACTCGACATGTTGTCTAGTTCTAATGAGTACATAGACACCTGATCAATCAGATGAAGTCTCTGCCTATTTAGTGACATACTATTAATAAAAAATTTTTGTTTGTGAATCATTTTTTTTGTTTTGGTAATTATTTTTTTAACTTTAATGTATTTTTTCAATTTTCTCAAGCTGCATTTTACAATTTTGTTAGGTTTATAAGTACAACTACTAGTATCATCGTCAGCTGTGAGATCTATTACCATAGATGGATGGAGACTGTCAACTACAGCCCGATCCAACCCCGGGGCAACCAACTCCTCGAACAAACTTTGGTTAGAAGCTACAAGGCGGTTGTGCTTATGAGTGTCGATTTTTGATATTTTTTCCTCTGCTTTCTGTAGTTGGCATTCTAGCTTCCTAATCCTTTTCAGTGCCTGCTCATACTCATCCCTACATGTATCAAAGCTGTCCACAAGGAGTTGGAGCTTGTTCCGGGCATCAACAGAAACTGTATACCGACCATGCAACAGAGACATTTCTTTTTTAAGTTTCTCATTCTCGTTTAATGTCTCAAGGACTTCCCTTTCATTGTCATCTCTTTCCCCAATGAGTTGATCACACCTCTCCTTAGTTGCCTTTAATTCGCTTAAAGTCAGTTGAAGCTTGGACTCCAATTGACGAGCCAAGGCATTACGAGTCTGAACCATGGTGTAAGGCTTTGTGAAAAGGCAAACTATTGTTAAATTATCACCAAGGAGAGTTGATATCACACAGTGGAGGGTAAGTTGTGTAGTGTCAATATAAGCGTCTTAAGAATTAACTACACTTTTACCGAAATCGTATTAAAGAAAATAATAAATAAATCAAATAGCGATACCTGTAAAGCGATGACAATAAATTCCAGGCACAATTTTCAACACTTTTTTAATGTTATTCGTAACTTGCCGGTATCCCAACCGTCACTTACAAATTTGTTTATTTACTAAAATAACATTTATGAACTATTCTTATATAATTTGTGCAAGTAGCATTTATTTGCTTAGTGAGAAATTGGTATTTAAATGATATTTTAAACAGAATATAATATTTAAAACAAAAAAATAAACGGGAGCAATTCAGAACAGCTGTTTACCGCGGGGTTGCCACAGAGCAAAAAAAAAAAAGTCTATAGTAACTACTCCGTTTTTAGGACTCATAGAATAATGTAAGACGGGCCTGTTGGTTCGGTGGTTAGTGGCCCTGACTGCTAAGCCAGAGGTTGTGGGTTTGATTCCCACCCAGGACAAATAATTATGTAATGAGCACGATAATTTGTTCTGTGTCTGTGTGTAATTTATCTATGATATGTATGTATTTAGTAATATATAAGTATGTTTATCAGCAGTCTGGTTGCTATAGCACAGGCTCTGCCTAGTTTGGAACCAGACGGCCGTGTGTGAAGCTATTAAGCAATCCAATGCAAAAACAATTATATAAATTGGACGGATAGTTCCTAATATTAGCGCTAATAGATAAACAAACAAAAACTAGTTTTATAATATTAATATATAGGGAATTAAATGTTTTACCAAAATACTGTCTCTTAAATCTTGAAAGTATTTTTTAACGAATATTACAAATTTTACGTCCTTCTTAAGGTTAGCTTTTTTAAATATAAGTACATAAAATGAACATAAAAAATATAAGTACATAAAAAATCAGGATGTCCCCAAACCGCCTTGCATTCAAGATTCTTGCGCGATCTTCTTTGTGAGGGAATTGGCAGAACAGTCAACGCTAGTACCCGACTGAGTATTTATATATTTTATTAAATTTATGTAGGTTTATGTGTGTGTGTGTTTATATATTGTGTGTGTCTCTGGACTTCGATTATGTTAAATTTAATATTTTATTTTGCACCTACCGCATCATATTTCCACATCACCTGAAGGTTGACTGGGAGAGAATGCCTCATGGCATTAAGTCCGCCTTTGTGCAATATGTGCATTAAGTTTTAAATAAATAAATTTAAGTCGACTTTTCATTGAGTTTATTTTTATTTATATAAAATATTGACGGTTTTATTTGTGTATTTAGGGGATGCTCTACTAGTTGTAGACCTTCCAGGGGACCGTATGCCAGGGGTGAAGCGACCTTCCGCGTTGTGCCTTACTGCTAATTTTTTTTTAAATTTTACAACGTAGATAAAATCAATTATTTCAAAGCTGCAGTACAATGCATTAAGTAACTTATAAGGAATAAACATTTAAATATAAACCACACTTAGCGAACAAAGTACTATCCTCTTAAATTAACTACATAACACCATGAAGGGGAACAGTGCCACCTCCTCGGCAATCTAAATACAGTGTTTGAAAATTAAAACAGAAATATGACCCGATGTTTTTTTTAATTAATTTATTTGGATCGCCAACAAACGATACACTTTTCTACAATAATTTTAAAATATAAAAAAATATTAAAGAAAATTCCTATTCATCCCGTGGGTGTCGTAAGAGCCGACTAAGGGAACAAATTGCACAGGACAACAGCACTGCAAAAAGAAGGAAAACTTGAAACAAACCCTATACCAACCCGTCTGGCCAGCGTGGTATAGTAGGCCAAATCCTCCTTTCTAAGGAGAGGCCTATGTCCAGCAGTGGACTATTATAGGCTGTTGATGTTGATGATTAAAGAAAATGAAAACCATTAAGGAAAAAAAGAGAAGGCGGTTTTTTTATCAAGAACCACATATCACGGACTATTCAAATCCCATATATAGGTGAAGTTTTTGCTCCCCCCCAGCTTAGACTCAGTCCTCGATTTTTCTCTTAAGATTAACTACAAACTATCTCCAAAAATGTCCAAATGTAACAAACGCGAAAGTTCGTTGTAAGACTTCGCTATCCTGGTTAATGGCGAGTTAAGCCCTAGATTAGTCCTACAGCTAAACCGCCGTAAGCTTGGCCCTCCTGATGGTTTGGGGGACGCGGGGCGGGGGTGCATTCAACCAATTAGCTAGTGCGTCGCTGTCCGCCGGCAGTGACTGACGTGAAAGCATGGCTGTGCGTGTTATTTTTCTTAAGACTGCTACACACGGTATTATTTTGCAACATGGATAATCTGCCGACTCTGCGTCACAAAAAGATTTAAAAACTTGAAGTTCGGCTTGCAGAGGTTCCACTGTTAAAGTTCTAATAAAGAATATTTATTATTTTATTTAATTTTTAAATTGTATTTAAATATAATTTACATGATGAAGATAAGGTGATTTTATTAAAATTATTTTACAGTATTAAATTTTACAATTAATCATAAAAACTTACAATACACTGACATTATAATACATGGAAATAAATTCGATTTTTATTACATCGTGTGTTGATAAAATCTCAAACAAATAAATCTGAAGATATCGAGTTAGTACGTAACGTAACGCCCCGCGTCCCGCAAACCATCAGGAGGGCCAAGCTTACGGCGGTTTAACTTTAGTAGATAATGATAAGATTTTCAATTTTATAAAACTGCACATAAGTCACTTTAATCATCGGTCAATCATCACTTCTCTATCTCCCACCGCAGGTGTCGTGCAACACTCGACACAACATAAGACTCCTCGCTGACATTATATACTCCGTGGCGTTCAGTGTGAAACCTCCAGGTAAGACCTTACAACCCCCCATACATTCACACACAGGCAGACACAAACACAGATCAGAAATATTATAAAATAAAAATTAATAAGAGGCTTGTGTCCACGTGGCTTGTTTCTCATAAAAGTTAAAGGTTATTAATATTTTTAACAAATAAATTCGAACAAAATAGGCATTAAGTCACGTGACAGCGAACACCAATCAGAAAATGTTACGTCACGCCACGCAAAACATTATTGTTACGTTTTGATAGAACAGAGCAGGTTACTTCATATTGTTTTTCGTTTTTTAGCATATTTTCTCACGTTAATACAGTTTCAGTTGACATTGGACACAGATGTAAACAAATTTGTTTCGCAGACTGTGACGTCATTCAAGACGCCATGACACTATTCAACGTTTTCAAGGGCTTTTTTTTAAACTCTAACATAAAACTAGTATATGACTATTCTATAATGTGCAAGATTGAATACAAAGAGGTAAAAACAAAATATTAGAATTTCTTTTGCAAACGGCCTGAGCTAGGTGTGGGACCTGTGTTTCAGGCAGTGGCTTGACTATGTTAGTTACAGGTCGTTCATATGTTAAAGTTATAATAGATTGATAATGTAAATTACTTCACACTAAATTATTTTTTAATTCGAACCAGTAGTTTCTGAGATTAGTTTGTCCAACCAAACAAACAAAGAAACTCTTTAGCCTGATGATTTCGGACGAATGGTCTAAGCGGTCGCCACGCAGCTTTCTACTACGCTGAGTGGGTTCGAGTCCCACATGGGACTGGGTTATGAGTCTGGATGTTCTTTGTGTCCGTTTCACGTATGTTTGTAAAGTCCCCCGCGACACAGGATACATTCCTAATGCAAGAGTTGTCTTTAAAAAAAAGAAAATTAAAGATATGGTGGTCAATAACTCTGGTGGGCACTGAAAATCAGTACTGGGACGGACTATGTCCCTCACAGTAAATGCTGAGGGTCCACCTATTCTGTGCGACACAGCGTACAACTCTCATCCGCACAAGCTATCTATGTGGTTAAGATTGAGAGGCCTGCTTGGTTACATGCAAAACATAGTTTCTCTCTGGTACCTAACCTAAAATAATAGTGATCACCACGTCAGCGCCACGTCATATATGATCACAGTCTCACAGACAACTAAATACTCATGACCACAGATAGCGTAGTATAGTGTTGCACGTACGTCAATAGTTATAAGCATTTAAAAAAATGTAATATTATTGTAGTTGTATTAAGTTAGTAATTTATATTAAGTTGTATGCTGTGTTTTCTTACAGAATAAATTTTATTTTATTTATTTATTTATTTATATGACCAGAAATTTCTCTATTATTCTGTATATATAACCAGGTAGCAAGGAGCCACTGCTGGAACAGCGCATCCCCGCTACTTACTTGGCGCTGGAGGAGTGTGTCATCTCACTGGCTGCTGAACTAAGGGAACCCGTTCTCAAGCATGACGAGTACAGGAGACTGGTAAGAGAATAGATACGGGGAAAGAGCAAGTCTTCTTAAAACATGGATTTCTTTAATGGTATTTGCTGAAATTTACACACACTACTACATCTCTGTGTAGTGACGGATTAAGAATACGGAATGTCACTACCCCAATTCATCCCGTGGGTGTCGTAAGAGCCGACTAAGGGCGCAAAACAACGCAAGTCACCAGCACTGCAAAAAGAAGGAAAACTTGACACAAACCCTATACCAACCCGTCTGGCCAGCGTGGTGTAGTAGGCCAAAACCTCCTTTCTAAGGAGAGGCCTATGTCCAGCAGTGGACTATTAAAGGCTGATGATGATGATGTGATGAAATTTACACTAGACCACTTCTACTACTAAACTAGATTGTCATTGAGATCAGAGGGAGATGAAGGGAAGCGGCGGAAGCCTAGTGGTTAAGGCGATGGACTTGCGATCAAGAGGTCGTGGGTTCGAATCCTGACCAGTACACTACTGAAGTGAACCACTCCTAACACAAGCAATTTAGCTTAGCTGCAGGGGTTAACGGGAATACTAGTAATTTCAGTTGCTAGTAGACCTTTTTCTAAAAAAAAAATTGTCCAGTATAAATTTAATTATTATTATATGGACTTTTGTGTCGGGGCAGGTCGAAATATACTGGACAGCTATATATATATATATATATGCAGCCGTTTTTATCTAATTTTTAACTTAATAATACTTATTGTTAACAAATTATTATTATTACGTATAAACATTTAATATGCCAAATGTGATTTGCTTCCGTGCGCCATATTATTTAACTAGCTGGTACCCGCGACTTCGTTTGCGTGGAATTTGAGAATCGCTGCCTTAGTGGGTTCGATGCCCGGACCGGGCAAAATTTTAAAGGGCTTTTCTGAGAAGAAAAATAGCCTAAGTTGTTCCTTATGTAGACAGCTACCTGGTAGTAAAATATTATTGAAATCGGTCCCGCCCTTTTAGAAGATTACCCGAAACAAACAAACAGACAGACAAAAAAAACTGGTTTTTAGGCATAGGTATCGTGCAAATAACCGTGTGAGCATTAAAAAAACCTATAATTTTGACATTATAAACAGACACTTAAATTTTATTTATTTGTATAGATAATAACAAGTTAATTCTTGAAATAAAAACCCAAAAGACCCCACTACGTGAAATTCGTTTCACATCACATCAACAGCCTATAACAGTCCACTGCTGGACATAGGATTCTCCTTAGGAGGTTTTGGCCTACTATACCACGCTGACCAGACGGGTCGTCAAATGTTTGCCCAGCAGTGGGACGCTGTAAGCTAGGTACTAAAATATTTTGTAAAATAAATAATATAGATGTTTTTATATAGGTCACACAGTACATGCAGCAGAAGAATCATCGTATGTTCAGGGATGCTGCGGAGCTGCATCAGGCCACTATGTTCTTACACGAAAACGGTAATTTATTGTTATAATATGATAAAAAAATGAAATTTATTTTAGTGTTATGTATGTGGTGAAGAAGAATACAGAGTGTCACCACCCCTATTCATCCCGTGGGTGTCGTAAGAGCCGACTAAGGGAACAAACTGCACAGGACAACAGCACTGCAAAAAGAAGGAAAACGTGAAACAAACCCTATACCAACCAAAATTTAGGGGGCAAAGCTGACTACCAACCTTCGGTAGTCGCAGAAGCACTTAAAGAAGAAGCCTATTACCACTTAACTGGTACTTTGGAAAATACAAATAGGAAAATTGGGTAAAAGCCAGTTCTTCAGGACCCCCCTCCCCTTTCTCCCTAATTATGGGGGGCTCCAAGGGCAGCAACGCACTTATGACTCTGGAGATGGAGGTGTCACTTATCATCAGGCGACCCGTCTGTTTGTCTGTCTCAAAAATATAGTGGGACCAAAGTATAGTTAGCAAAATGAAGGGTCTAACACTTCTCTGCCTACCCTACTACCTACATATGTTGGTATTCTACTACAGTCTAATGATAAATATCTGTTCTCAGGAGTTCTTCTCCACTACGACGACGCCACGTTAAAGGAACTGTACTTCCTAAAACCCCAGTGGTTGTGTGACGTGTTGGCTCATGTCGTGACAGTCAGGGAGATCAATCCGTTCGCTAGCAATGGTGAGTATCTAACCATGTAATCCCACACCCACCAGCCCTCTTGGCAACAAGTACATAATCTACACTAGAATAGAATAGAATAATCTTGACTGCACGGATGGCGTAGTGGTTCAAGCGGTCGCCACGCCGCTTCCTACTACGCCGAGTGTTGTGGGTTCAAACCCCACATGGGACGACACTTTGTGTGATCCACAAATTGTTGTTCTGAGTCTGGGTGTTCTTTGTGTCCGTTTCATGTATGTTTGTAAAGTCCCCCGCGACACAGGAATATATTCCTAATGCGGGAGTTGTCTTTTTAAATAAAAGAAAAAAAAAACTTTATTGTACACCAATTCAGGATATTATACATACAATAGTTTTCCAAGTTAATGACCATGTCCAAATGGCGGCCTTATCGCTAAAAAGCAATATCTTACAGGCAACCTTTGGATGGACAAATAGACTGTAAATAGGTAATTTCATACACTAATCTATATATATATAAGAGATTTCCACGTATATAGTCACTCATCACGATATCTCTGGAACCATTAGAGCTAAAGACTTGAAATTTGGTAGAGATATTCTTTTCACCGAGTAGAGGTCAGCTAAGAACGGATTTTACGAAATTCCACCCCCAGAGGGCTGTGCGGGGTCGTTGATAATTAAAAATTTTTTTTGGTAAAACAACGTTTGCAGGGTCAGTTAGTATATAATAAAAGGTGAAGAGTTTGTTTGTTTGTTTGAACCCACTAATCTCAAGAACTACTGGGTCGAATTGAAAAAATATTTTAAATTAAATAGCCCATTTATCGAGCAATACAACATCACGCTGCGACCAATAGGAGAGTAACATCAATTAAAAATGTAAAAACGGGAGAAATTTATTCCTTTTGATAGATGCAGATTTGGTCTGCTATTCTGTAGTGGGTTCGATGCCTACATGGGACAACACTTTGTGTGATTCACAAATTATTGTTCAAACTCAAACTCTCTTTATTTCATAAAATTTTCAAAATGGTTTGAAATCGTCTTTTATGTAGATTCTTAAGTCATAGATCAACACACACAAAAGCAACAATCTCTGTTTTGTCAAATAGTAAGCAAATAAATTTAACAAAAATCAAACCCATATAAAATCTATGATATGCCTGTGCCGATCTACAACCGCCCGTTTCCAAGGGGTTGAGCCTTGTGAGAAGAAAGGGCAAACAAACTTATGGCCACTCTTTTGCAACTCACAGATAGATAGATAGATAGAAAAGAGTCTGGGTTTCACAAAGCCGTACGCCGTAGAAGGTATGATCTCCTTTGCCTCCACAAAATTATTCACTCCACTATCGATGCCCCTGGTCTGCTGTCTGCGATCTCTATTAACACCAGACACAGGTCACGTTGTCCCAACGTGTTTTTAATACAAATTTATAAAAATAACACCTCATTCTTTAACCCAATAGTAAGGATGTGTCGCACATATAACGAGCTGAATCGGATTGGAGACGTGGATGTATTTAATGATAGATTCTCCCAGTACAAGAGGGTCATAACACACATAATAAATGCTCAATGTTCGTGGTAGGTATTTCTAAGTATTTCTTTTCTTTTTTGTTAATAATTTAGTTTTTAATTTTAATTTTACTTATGTTGTGGATACATGAACTTGAGTAGTGTTGGTGATGATTAAGCGTGGCTAGCATTTGTATTTGCCATATGCCTTGTATTTTGCCTTTTCATGTTGTGTATGCTACATTCGGATTACTGTCTAGACTTTATATGTATCTATCATCTGTTTCCTGTAACATGTAATGGCAGTAATCTGTAAGTGTACCTTTTAGAAATAAAAAAAAAAAAAAAAAAAAAAAAAAAGAATGTGTTCTTGAGGAGGTCAATCAGCCCATACCTTCTTTAAAATGGACTTATATTTTGGTACCTTCCAACAGGCATTATGAAGATCGAAGACCTAGCGCACGTGTTCAAGGCGTCCCCCCTCCTGGCTCGAGGTGACGAAGCCTCCTCCCTCGGAGTGTCACTTCTGAACAAGTTTGAACTAGCGTTGTGCTGGGACTCCAGACTTTTGCTGGTGCCTCCGTTATTGCCTCACCATGAACCGCATGCTCCTCAGGTAATCTTCGCACTTCAAGGGACTTTTACGATCACCAATTATCCCAGTCATTCTTTTCTGGGAGGAACTTTCCAGGTCTTCTCCAATTAAAGCAAAAACCTGCTCCGTAATTGTATGAAATGAATACAAAATAAAGTCTATTCTTTATTTCCAGCTGCCAGTTCGGTCACGTTCCTGGTCTTCTTCCACCAGGGGTACACCTAGAAGGGCGTGGCCCGGAGTCTTAGCTCCGATTCCTGATCACAGAGGCACAGATTCACCTACTCTTATACGTAAGTTGAAACTAGTATTGTTATGAAGATAGTGTAACGACTAAGGAGTAATACTCTCGATTTATTGGTGGCGGTTTGAAGCTCGAACGGTCAGCACGGGTACTTTTGAGGGTCCGTTTATTAATTTAAGTAAGACTTGTAAGTAACTTGAGACATCTCACACAGAGCCTGTGCTATGGTAACCAGACTGCTGATAAACACACATATATTTCTTAATACATACATATTATAAATAAAGTCCATGTGGTATTTATCTCCATCCATCCATGTGGTATATAACCCCTATTTATCCCGTGGGTGACGTAAGAACCAACTAAGAGAGTAAACTACTCAAAAAAACATCACTGCAAAGAAAGGAAAACTTGACACAAACCCTTTTTTTTATAACGTGTGTAAATCCCCTCGGACCGTCACTCCGCCGGGGTTCTCTATTCGGCGGGGCGGTGTGTCTGACTTGAACCGACTAAAACCACACGGTGTGCCCTCTTTGCGCTTCTATTTTAGGGGGGGTCCAGGTAGTTATCGCCTTCTGGACCCCTCCCAGTGCCGGCCCGCTCCTGGTGCGGGCTCCGTCTCAAAATATATCCTCTCTTTAGGCGACGTCCGGCACACGCGGATGCGCCCCCTCGCAGCTGGCCAACTAATGCGGGTGGAGGGGAAACCCACCCCGTCCACCCGCGGCCACACTCAGGGCGGCATGAGGCGGTGATAAGCGCGCCTCCGACGCCCGGTTCGCCGACGGCAGATCGGGTCCGAGTGGAGGTCGTCCTCCCGGGCCTTCTCCGCCGCCTCCTTCTGCGAGATTACTTCCTCGCAGAAGGTTGCGACCGCGGTAAAACAACTGTCGCTACCGGCCATGGAGCGTACTACGGCCGGTAGCGAGAGATCCACTCCGATGACTGCAGTGAGGGCCCGGCGCTGCGCCGCCCATGCGGGGCAGACCGCCAGCGTGTGCTGGGCCGAGTCCTCACTGCAGTCGCAGTGGTGGCAGGTGGGACTCAGTTCCCTCCTAGCGACCGAGTGCAAGTACTTTCCGAAGCAACCGTGCCCGGAAAGCACCCGCGTCAGCCGGAACGACCATCTGACCATGGTGGCTCGGCGAGCGGCTTCGCGCCACTCGCGCACGTCTTGCGTCAGGCGGAGGGCGAAATCCGCTCGCCTCCCGGAAATCAGCCACTCTCCGATAGACTTCGGCGAGCACTTCCGCCTCCAAATTCCACGGGGGTGTTCCGGCCAAGGCACAGGCCGCCTCGGTGGACACCGTGCGGTATCCGCGTATGGCTCTGACCGCCAATATCCTCTGGGGACGACAGAGGCGCGCCCTATTCTGGGTGGTCAGAGCCGCCACCCACCCCGGTGCACCATACAGCGCCGTGGACCGGAACTTGACCTTGACCCCGCCCAAATTGGGCAAAAGTCGCCCTAGGGCGGAGGCAGTGTCCACCAACTTTGGACCAAGCTGTCGGAAGTGCTCGTCAAAGAGCCACCTACCGTCTAAGACCAGACCTAGGTACTTCATCTGGGCCCGGACCCGACCCTTCTGGCCAGCGTGGTAAAGTAGGCCAAAACCTCCTTTCTAAGGAGAGGCTTATGTCCAGCAGTGGACTGTTAAAGGCTGTTGATAATAGATAAGTTACACACAGACGGCACAAGTGATAGTTTTCATCACACAATTACTTATATGTCCTGGGTGAGAGTCGAATCACGACCTCTTCAGAGGGTCCCTAAAAGCGGTTTTTTTTTGTTTAAAGTCACAACTCCCGCATTGGGAATATGTCCTGTGTCGCGGGGGACTTTACAAACATACACGAAACGGACACAATGAACACCCAGACTCAGAACAACAATTTGTGGATCACAAAAAGTGTCGTATGTGGGGATCAAACCCACAACACTCGGCGTAGTAGGAAGCGGTGTATCGACCGCTTTTACCACTACGGCATTCGTGCAGTCATAGCTTTAATAATCTTAGCACGAAGGGACTAAAAACTTATTCTTACATAATATTTACAAGTCGTGAATATTTAAAAAAAGACATAACATCAACAGCCTATAATAGTCCACTGCTGGACATAGGCCTCTCCTTAGAAAGGAGGTTTTGGCCTACTATACCACGCTGGCCAGACGGGTTGGTATAAGGTTTGTGTCAAGTTTTCTTTCTCTCTGTAGTGATGTTGTTTTGAGTAGTTCGAAAAAAAGACATAAAGTACCCAAAAATATATAAATATTATAGTTTGTGACAAGCCATTAATATAAATGACTCTGATTCCTTTTCTAATGACATTTAACTATAAAAAAAAACCTAACAGAATATTACGTTAAATTTAAGATTCCTTTTTCAGAAGACTCATCTCCCAATCTCAGTATACACGGGCGGTGTGTCGGCCGCCCTCTCAGGAGACTTCTCCTTCTGTCGTACGTGCCGTGTGGCTTCTGGGCTCGTCTGTGCGCCAGGCTCCTGGCTGACAATCAGCTGGCTGAGTGTGCTGAACCTAATGCGCTGTACAGGCTACCTCCAGAGGTAACTAAAAAGCTTAAAGTTGGGATAGCTGTTTGTTGCTCAATCGCAACCCCTGAACGGAATTGGATGAAATTTTGATAAGAGATAAACTAAAATTTCGAATAATATATAGGCTATTTTATATCCCACTGCACTGTACAGATGGCATAGTGGTTTAAGCGGTCGGCACGCCGGTTCCTACTACGCCGAGTGTTGTGGGTTCAAGCCCCACATGGGACAACACTTGGTGTTATCCACAAATTGTTGTTCTGAGTCTGGGTGTTCTTTGTGTCAGTTTCATGTATGTTTGTAAAGTCCCCCGCGACACAGGATATATTCCTAATGCAGGCGGTCTTTTAAAAAAAAAACCCAGGAAAATTAATACATAAAATGGACAACAATACGAGCGAAAATGCGCAAAACAGCTATTAATTTATAATTTTCATTACAACTCTTTAGTTTAATTATATTTTATTACTTTTCCAGCTGGAATCAGAAGAAGTATTATCCAAAGCTCTAGAATTAACCTGGTGCTGGAAGCTCTGGGAGCTGGGAGCCAGGGTGTGTTGCGGACAGCTGCAACTACTACAGTTGAGGCACCTCCCTCCCAGGAGGGACGCCTTGCTGCCAGGAGCGGAAGATGATGAAGTAGAACATGAATACCAAAATGTTAGGTATGTGGAAATACAGCTGAGAGATGTGATACCGTTGGTGATACTACATATGCTCCTCATGGTTTTAATTCCATCCAGATCCGAGGTGTATCTCATCATCAGCCTTTAACAGTACTCTGCTGGACATTGGTCTTTCCTTAGGAAGGGGGTTTTGGTCAACTATACCACGCTTGCCACACGGGTTGGTAAAGTAAAACTGATTTCAATTCGCCTACCTCGTGTTGAATTGTAGTAGTCTTCATTCTTTAATTTTCACTCTAAGGGGTGGTATAACTTTCACCCTAGCAGAAGCAGGCCGGGGTGGCGGCGAGCGCGTTGCGAAGCGCGCTCGCTTCCAGGGAGCACAGGGAACATGGGGTTCCCACACGGGGGGGGGGTCGTCTACTCGTCTGTAGATGACCCGAGGTATGTCGGGGTACCAGGGACTTCCTTTCTAGGGTATACCTGGTTCCCCGGCTATTAGTACCCGAGACGGCATGCGGTTTTAGTCGGTTCGAGTCCGACATGCCAACGACAGGTGGTATCCGAGGGGATTTCCGCACGGAAAAAAAAGGAGTGGTATAACTGTTCAAATTTAAATGGAACCAAAAAGGAAGTATCAAAGAATTTTCCAAATGGATTTATAAATAACAGAGTTCTCAGGTAACGACAATGAACAAGTGAAGTGAAGTGAACATTGAACAAAAAATAAAAAACAGCCGAATTAAAAACCTTTTTAGAAGTTAACTATTTACTTAAAAGCGACAGTAACATATATGTATATATTCTGTATAAATATTTATATTGTCATCAGGTTCCGTGTTCGTCAGGAAGGGGCGTGGTGTGAGCTGGACGTCCAGTCCTCAGCCTGCATAGAGATCCTGCTGCCGGCGCAGGTCTGCGTCGTGAGGAGGGATGACGGCCTTCCCATAGCTGGCTATCAGGTAAGAGATCCTGAAATCTACTGATGAATAATCTTCACGGCAAAACCAGGTTGATAATCCAGTAGACCAGAAGAACGCAAGTTCAGAGGTTGCAGGTTCAATTCTAATTCAGTACAGTTATTTGTATGCTCCAGTCTATTTGAGTTTATTTCATTTGTATATTTTGACCAGAAGAGTTGACAGTTTGTCCAGAAGTGAAGCGGCGTAGCGTGGGTCCAGTAGTCGGGGATACCCACAACACCTACAAGTAGACAGGCCTGTTGGTTTAGTGATCCTAACTGCTGAGCCAGGGATCGTGGGTTCAGTTCCCACCCAGGACAAGTAATTGTGTGATAAACATGATCATTGGTTCTGTGTCTGGGTGTTTACAATATTTATTTATTTAGTAATATATAAGTATGTTTATCAGCAGTCTGGTTACCATAGCACAGGCTCTGCCTAGTTTGGGATCAGACGCCGTGTGTGAGATGTGTGAGGTTATTATTATTCTCTCCATTCTCTTCCAGAGCATAAGTCTGGAACCTAACCCCGAGACCCTGGCGAAGGTGCTAGCTCTGGTGTCCGACCACGTGGATCTCCTACTTGAAGACTGGTACCCATCTTTAGGTGAGTGTTGTTCAGACTTTCTGCCATCTTTCTTAGTTCCTTAGAAAGCATGAATCATAGTTTACCTCACTGAGGTAAGATATGATCTCAATTTTCTTTTCATCCTTATTTCTCTTTTTTTAAAAGACAACTTCCGCAATAGGAATAAATCCTGTGTCGCGAGGGACTTTAGAAACATACATGAAATGGACACAAATAACGCCCAGACTCAGAACAACAATTTGTGGATCACACAAAGTGTCGTCCCATGTGGGGATGGGACCCACAACACTCAGCGTAGTGGTAAGCGGCGTGGCGACCGCTTAAACCACTACGCCATCCGTGCAGTCGTTATCAGCAATAAAAGGTGTTCTAGATACTGATAGATACTGATATATAGATAAAAACTGGTTTATCTTATTAGCGATTTTACCAGAAAACATGACTACACATTTCTGGAATAATCCTGTATGTCTAACAGCCTAATCGACGCCCTAAAGAAGCTTCTTCTTGATTTTGTCCAGGTACTCGTTTCGTCCACACATCCGAAGGTCGCTGCCTCATCACCCGCATTGTACCATGCCCAGAGTGTCTGCGGAACACATCACCAACTTCTCCCCCTCAATCGGACCACGAACATCTCGCTCAGGTCAGTGGTTGTCTTTAAGCTTTCGTACTAAACGGAAATTTCTTGGTACCTGATTGGTCAGAGTGCGGGGCTTTATCGATACGTCACTATTTTCTTAACGCGAATATACCATAGTAATTTTTATTGAAAATATTATTACAAAGTGTCCCAACTTTATTTAATGAACTGTAACTTTTTTAGGTGTTCAGACGATTGGATCTTGGTGCAGCGGAACCCCGGAGACTACGGCTGTCTGAGGAGTCTCGCACCTCTGATGGCGATAGTGGTGTCGGAGCTGAATCAAACGGTATGACATCATGAGTCCATGAGATTAAAATTATAGTTTAATTTGACTAAAAAAACTCTTTAAAGTTTTAACCGAAATAAAAAGTAGGAAGACATCATCATCAGCCTATCGTAGTCCACTGCTGGATATGGGCCTCTCCCATTGAACGCCATTTAGGTCGATTTTCTTGCATTCAGCTCCTCTGCCGTGCCAATCCAAAAGACTGTAACTCGACTTACAGTGTTTTGCCTTAACAACGCTCAATCAGTTTCTTTACGTCAGTTTAGTACCAATCTTCAACACTTTTGTTATTCCAAAGTGTATTTTAGAAAAGACAATAACCTAAAAAATACTGTTTTGTATTGAAATTAGGGTTTTAATACGGTAAAAAACTGTAACAAGCTTTCAAGGTCAAAAGTCATTTTCAAATGTTACAGTGTTTTGGTTGGGACGGCAGCCCTGGCAGCCATCTTGCTCAAATCGTCACTACATGGCCTGTAGGCTTCAAGTTGAGTTGCATACCGAGTAATAATTTGATTCATTCCTTTTTACTTTCAAGCCTCCTCCCGCTTGGGGTCAGTAGAAGGGGTCGCCAACGACCCCACCCCGGCCCCGAATATCGCGACAGCGTGGACAGTGGAACAGTGTATACTGTGTGCGTGCACTGGACATCGTCTGCATTGTGGAAGACATGATGAGGTGGAACTTCGACATGTGGCGCCTGACACGGTGAGTGTGTAAGAGAGTGTGAGAGAAGAGAGTGAAATAAAATCTTCAAGTTTTATAATGTTTGGTGTGATGTATTGCTAAGCAATTGCAATTCTTTCTTTGCATTTCTTCGAGTGAGTGGTTTCAGAAGGACCAAACCACCTCCGTCCCTATAATTTTTTCTAGTAGGAGCTCTTTAAATGATTAAACTTGTGACTACTGATTTTGCAGGATTTGTCCACGGGTCGTGGTAGTCTCCTACCATCGGGTGACTTGTCTGCTTGTTTGCCTAAGATTTCAAAATGATCCGTTCAGTAATTAAGACGCTAAAGCGTGACAATCAAATAAATAGACTCAATTTTCAGTTTATATTTGTTTTTTGCCTTGGCTGGTGATCAATCTCTATTAAAAATTTCATCTAAATCGGTTCAGCCGTTCTGGCTTGATTGAGTAACAAATATCCATCCAAAGTGACGCATTTATAATTGTAGTTAGGTAAACGTTAAATATTCTCCGCAGTTATTACTAGATATAGAAGAATCGAAACGTGCTCGTTGGGAGCACATCACGAGGGGGGCGGTAGCGGGACGAGGGGCTTTCGGCACTGTGCTGTGTGCTCGGTGGACTAGAGGTGGGGGTGGTGGAAGGGCAAGAGGCGCGAGCGAAGCGGGAGATGTGCACGTGGCTCTTAAGGCCCTGCAGCCCGTACCACCACCTGTCACTTGCGATACTCAAGCACATCAAGCGTATAAGGCAAGTCTCTTCAAATAATAATAAGGTCCAAGTATACTACCCTGAAGAACACCTTTAGCTTTTATTAAGACCTACTAACTTGTTCTATTAATTATAGTGTTATGATAGAAACATTTCGCGTTCTCAAATCCGTGTTGAGTAAAGTTGTTATTTTAACTACAATTACATCAATAAAATTAGGCACACGGTGTAAAAGTTTATGATGTACGTATTCAAACGTCTTCCATGAATCTACAAAATATATTATGTCTGTTCTTATATTGTGCAGGCCGCTCTGTCCCGTTGGGAACGCGAACCCACATCCTCAGCCTGCCGAGCGTACTGCGGTCTGCGACAGGAGCTGCACATCCTGCAGCAGCTGCAGCACCCGCACGTGCTGCCGCTCATCGCCGTCTGCTGCGCGCCGCTCGCACTGCTACTGGCGCTCGCTCCCAACGTATGTTTATTTCTTCTTTGAAAATGATCAGATAAAGAGCAAATATCACATAAGAGGTTGCCATGATACTCTAGACATTGAATATCTAAAGTCAATCAGTCTTTTGCAGTCCACTGATGAACATAGGCCTCCCCTAACGAGAGTCATAACCTTCGGCATCCCATCCACCCAACCACCTTTGGTCCGTATCATGGTTTCCACTATAAGACTCATCGCGGCGTCGGTTCCAGCATCCATCGGTCCTCCATCAGATGAATACCAAAAGCTTAGTAAAAATTTGTCTAGATTTCTAAAATATTCTTTCCTCATACAGGGTGCTTTAGACAGCGTTCTACGGTCTTATCGCGAGTGTGGAGCCCGCTGCGGGCCCCGCCTCGCTCGAGCTCTGGCCTTGCAAGTAGCCAGAGCATTGGAGTATCTTCACGCCAGGAGAGTCGTGTACCGTGATTTGAAGGTAAAATTACTTACTATGACTGAACTGCTGGGTCTACAAACTAGAAATTTCAGCAGCTGATAATTTTGAAGTCGTAAGAAAGGTTTTTTGGAAGGTCGTAATTGTCAAAGTTTGAAACACGAACGAAGCCGTGGGAAAAGCTAATGTCAAATAATATCACAGCATACTACATGATACAGTAATAAATTAGAAATAACATTATTCTTTAACACTTTAACTGCACGGATGGCGTAGTGTTGTACCACGCTAAGTGTTGTAGGTTCGATCCCCACATGGGACAACACTTTGTATGATACACAAATTGTTGTTCTGAGTCTGGGTGTTCTTTGTGTCCGTTTCATGTATGTTTGTAAAGTCTCTCTCGACACAGGATTTATTCCTAGTGCGGGAATTGTTTTATAAAAATTGAAAAAAAAAACTCCGATTTGTAAAATTATTTTAAAAATATCCGTTGGGGCCTGTTTTTGGAAGAAAATACTTTAATAAATAGCTTTAAGGGTGTAAAATTATGGAATGCAGAATATTACAATTAATCACGACGCAGGCGCATTGAAGAAGTAACTTTTTGTTATTTTCTTTCGCAGTCAGAGAATGTGCTGGTGTGGCAGATGCCCGCTGCCCACGAGGCGGCCGCCGTGGAACTGAGCGCCGCTCCTTTGCAAGTCCACGTCAAACTGGGAGACTACGGTTCGTATTGAGTGGTCTTCATTTAAGTGTCTTTTCATGGTGTAGAAGGCAAATGACCCCACGGCCTCACAGAAAACCTATGTCAAGTTCTTTTGGCACAACTCACTCGGTGACTTATCACTGAAGCCCAGAATCCTCCTCCCCCCCCCCACGTGATTCTGGGGGTGACAGGATTTAAAGGGCGGCAAATTTGACTCTTGAACTGCATGTGTTCATGGGCGGTGGTAGTCACTATCAGGCTGACAGACCCAAATGATATTCGATCGTTGTCATCCCATTATAAAAGAAAGAAGAAGAAGAAAGAAATTGGTCCAATATGCCAGAATCCGAAATAAACTGGTGTTTAAAACATTATGTATCCAAACAGGTATCAGTCGACTGGCCCCACCTTCCGGGACGAAAGGGTTCGGTGGTACTGAAGGGTTCATGGCGCCGGAGATCATGCGGTACAACGGAGAAGAGGAATACAATGAGAAAGTAAGAGAAAAAAGTTATGTTAAATATTAATCTATGTGAAAATAACCTGTCTGCGTATAAATATTAGGGTTCTGTAGTTCTAACAGAGAACCTAGGTGTAAAAATGTAAGCCGCCATGCCGCGATTGAAGGGGGAAGTGTTCTCCCCTGGGATAGGGCCTGATTGTGTCAATTCGGGGAGGACCTGAAATAACATGGTCCGGGTCCTCCCCAGAGTAGGACACCTAAGGCCGGCCGTCGGGGTGGTTTTTAGTGTAATCACCACATACTCCTGGCTCCTGAGTCCCCGAGGAGCAGGAGATCCGAAGGGATTTTCCACCCCGTCAACAAAAAAAAAGGTGTAAAAATGAAAAAAAATCTTGAATTGTTTATTATGAACATACCTCCCCAATTCGTAATATTTTTTGATTTTTCCCCTATCGTGGGATATATTTACGTTGTTCACTGCTTGATATCCTTACCCACCCCAATGAGTAGGAATTTCAAAAACATTGAGGAAACGTAAATATATAATAATTTTTGATCCTGATTTGATTTATTTGACAAATTATAATATATTAGTTTTTGTCAAATCAAATGCGAAAAAACTCGTTCAAGTGTTGGCTCGATTAATTTAAAAAAAAGTTTTAAAATCATGGTTAAGTTTAACCAGCTAGTTTAAAAATAATGGTCACTTTTATACTTGAAAATTTAGTACTAATTCCTAAAAGAAAAATTACAAAAATAAAGTATTAAATAAACTACGGAACTACACTGCGCTTTGCCCGATACGCTCTTGGCCAGTTTTGTTACCTCATGTTGAGTTCCAATTTGACACAAAATACAACCCGATTCAAAGACCCGCTTCCTACTGGTCTGAGTGTTGTGGGTTCGATCCCCACATGTGATCCATAAATTGAATGTTTGTAAAGTCTCTCAGGACACTGGATATCTGCCCAGTGCGGGAGTTGTCAAAAATATTATAACAAATAAATATTATTTGCATTAATTCAGGTTGATTGTTTCTCGTACGGCATGCTGTTGTATGAGATAGTGACGGTCCGCCAACCGTTCGAAGGTCATGAAGCTGTTAAGGAGGCTGTGCTGGAGGGCGCTAGACCCTCACTCTCACCCAAGGTGAGTGATGCGATATCTGTATTTTTTACTTTACTTTTTCTGTATTAAAATGATGAGTGAGTAAATGAACGAATGAATGGATGCATGAGTGATTGAATGAACGAGTGAAATAGTGAAACGATTAAATTATTTGAAAATAGATTTTTTTGCAGACTAAAATATATGATTAAAAATAATTAAATATTATTAATAAAAAAATTGAGGACTGGATGGCGTAGTGGTTTGTGTAACGGACTGCTATTTTAAAGGTCGCGGGTTCGATTCCCGTTGAAGTTAAACATTTGTGTGCATGAACATTTAAATGTGGTACAATATTGAATGTGGTACAATATTATATTATTATATTCAAAATAATGTGTAATGTCGCACCTCTATTCATAAACTGAATTAACTTAGAATTTCAATATTGTGGGAAATCGCATTTAAAGTTTGACATTCATGTACGTGCGAGTTCGTCAAAAAGAGAACGACGATCTCTTATCTCTGCCATTTTCATGGTATCGAGTCGGCTGTTGGATTGTTCGTGTTCTACTAATGAAGTTGATTTGGTATTTGTTGAAAACTCGAAAAACGTAAATTTTGAATTAATTCACTTTATTATTAAAGGTGCGATGTATTCTATCTCATTCTTTCGCCGACTTAATCCTATACATTTATGTGTTTGTTTCTTTGTCGTGACGCATTTTCGTTTCATCGAGTTACAAATTACAACGATTTTATTTGTAAAAGTGGTCGCCTTGCCGTTAAGTTATGTCGTTTATTGTGTGTTTATTAATTTATTGATACTTCCTACAATCATATTGCATAAGGCGGCGGTGTGTTCGATTCCCACACAGTAAAAAAAGTAAGATTCCCCAATATGTATATGTCGTTTAAACGTTTGTGGTCTGAGCTATAAAAGAAATTATATTTGTGCAGAATTCGTTTTTTCCTAAAACAAGTGAGATTAATTAACTTTGTCAGGGATCGTGAACCCTAAAAATAAATGAGAAGGTTGTGTGCGTGCGGTGCGCAGGACCTGGAGTACCCGTGCAGCATGCTGGAGACCATGCGGCGCTGCTGGGCGGGCGCGCCGGCGCTGCGCCCGTCGGCCGCCGCGCTCGTGTCGGTGGGCGGCGCGCCCGAGTACGCGGCGCTGGCCGACGCCGCCGCCGCCCGCCCCGCCCACGCCGCCGCGCCCGCCCGCCTCGCCGCGCCGCACCACGGTCAGTGCCGCACCGCTCGGCCCACTCGCGCGACATACACAATGAACTATTGTATACTCTAGCCTATAGCCATTGTCTCCATTTTTATGTTCTGCGCCTTGTACTTTACGTCTGAATTCTCACCTACCATCTGACGAACAATAAAGTAACACATATCTCCCTCACTCCCCGTTACACATATCTCCCTCACTCCCTGTTACACAAATCCGTCCCTTTTCACAAATTCAACCCTACACCATCTTCAATGACTTTCACTAGTCGATGAATATAGGTCATTAGAAAGGAGGTTCTGGCCTTCTATACCACGCTGACTATATAGATTGGTAAAAAGTTTGTTTCAAGTTTTCCTTCTCTTTGCAGTGCTATTATCCTGCGTAGTTTACTCCCTCAATCGGTTCTTATAACACCCACGGGTTGAAGAAGGGTGGTAACGCTCCACGACGCTATTCTTATTCCGTCACCACACGGATGATACCCACAGATTGCCGAAAAGCGTGAGAAAAAATATGTCCTACATTTAAAAAATTATACCGATTTTCACCGAGCGATTAAGGGAACCGGAGACCTACTAGGGAGTAGGTCTGCCTTTTGTCCTTCTGGAGGGAGACTTAAAAGACGGCAGAGTACATGTGTATCTGGAGCTGTAAATGTCAATGGGTGTCGGTAGTCACTTACCATTTGCCATTGTATCTATCTGTGAATTGCAAAAGAGTGGCCATGAGTTTGTTTGCCCTTTCTTCTCATAAGGCTCAACCCCTTGGAAACGGGAGGTCGTGGATCGGCACAGGCATATCATAGATTTTGTATGGGTTTGATTTTTGTTAAATTTATTTGCTTACTATTTGACAAAACAGAGATTGTTGCTTTTGTGTGTGTTGATCTATGACTTTAGAGTCTACATAAAAGACGATTTCAAACAATTTTAATTTTTCATGAAATAAAGAGAGTTTGAATTTGAATTTATGTTTATCAGCAGTCTGGTTACCATAGCACAGGCTCTGCCTAGTTTGAGATCAGACGGCCGTGTGTGAGATGTGTGAGGTATATTATTATTATTCCCTGAACAGATGAGGGTTTCAGCGGCTGGGAGATTTGGTACGGTGGTGGTGAACCGGAGCGGGCCCACACTCTGCTCACCACGTCTACCGCCTTCACCCACCACCACACCGTCAGAATACCCCCGGGTGAGTACCACTAGCTTATCCGACTGATGATGTTTTGTTCTACTGCTGATTCGATTCCCAAACAATGCATATTTATTTACAATAAATTAATACACAAGTTGTACAAAGGCAGACTTAATGCCATGGCTGGATAGATGTAGAAATATTGTACGGTGGGTTCAAGAGAAAATATAAAATTTTACTTTATTTATGTTAAACTAGCTGGTACGTTCGCGTGGAATTTGAAAAGCGATGCCTTTAGTGGGTTCGATTCCCGGACCGGGCAAAATTTTAAAGGGTTTTTCTGAGATAAAAAAAAACCCTTAGTTATTCTTTATATAGTTAGCTAGCTAGGTAGTAAAATATTAACAAAATCGCTCCAGCCGTTTAGGAGATTACCCGGTACAAACAGAAAGACACACAGACAGACAGACAAACTCAAGACTCCGTTTTAGGCATAGGCATCGTGCAAATAAACGCGTGAGAACAAAAAAACCCTATTATTTCGACATTACAAACAGACATTTCAATTTTATTTATTTGAGTAAATTTATTAATTTATGATTAAAGTAACATAGGTATAATATATATAAAAAAAAATACTAAATTCATTACTACATAAATTGTATTTTTGCATTGATTTAGACATTTTAAGTAAACAATATTTTACATCATCATCACATCACATCAACAGCCTATAATAGTCCACTGCTGGACATAGACCTCTCCTTAGAAAGGAGGATTTGGCCTACTATACCACGCTGGTCAGACGGGTTTGTACAGGGTTTGTGTCAAGTTTTCCTTCTCTCTGCAGTGCTGTTGTCCTGCGAAGTTTTCTCCCTTATTCGGCTCTTACGACACCCACGGGATGAATAGGGGTGGTGACATTCCGTATTCGGATTCGTAAACAATATTTAGAAAAAGAAATTCCTAAGTACAGATATCCGTGTTCTAGAGCACACAGTACAATCTGTATGCCACAGAATAGTAAATTATTAGTTAATACGGCATAGATTGTGCTATCGCAATGACACAAAAAATGTAGGTTTTTGTTTTTATTTCGTGGGAAAAAACACTTCACTGTTGCCCCTAATTTTCCGTTTTATTGGTAACTTTTAAGTGAAGTAAAAAAAACCCGACCGTGTAAAAAGGTAAAGGCACCCCTTTACGCAGTCGGGTTTTTTCTTTTCAATAATTATCTTCTTGTTTCTTTTGTTAACTAGATAAAACAGAAGCAGTGTTGGTAACTGCCATATGCCGCGTTGGCAACAAGATGTGGTTGGGAGACTCCGCTGGAAGGATTTCTGTATACTCGTTAGTACACACATACATAATACTGGCTGAGACCCGCGGTGTTACCCGCGTTTGTTGTTATAACCGCGGGCAACGCCGCGGGGCGAAGCTAGTCTAAAAAAAGTAGCCTAAGTTACTCCTTATGTCATCAGCTATCTGCCAGTGAAAGTCCCGTCGAAATCGGTCCAGCCGGTCCAGAGATTACCCGGAACAAACAGACAGACAGACAAAAATTGTAAAAAAATGTTATTTTGGCATATGTACCGTGTAAACATACATATGCATTTAGTAAAAAGCTGTTATTTTAATATTACAAACAGACACTCCAATTTTATTTATTTGTATAGATAAGGTGATATAATACCCAGGACAAAGAATTGTGTGATGATTAAGATCATTTGTTTTGTGTCTGGATGTAATTTATCCATAACATGTTAGTATTTAGAAATATATAAGTATGTTTATCAGCAGTCTGGTTACCATAGTACAGGCTCCGCCTAGTTTGGGATCAGACGGCAGCTTGTGAACTTATTATTATTATTATAAGTGCCAACTAAATACAAGAAGATGATTATAAATCTCTGTATATCATCATCATCAACAGCCTTTACTAGTCCACTGCTGGACATAGGCCTCTCCTTAGAAAAGAGGTTTTGGCCTACCTCTGTATATATGTAGTTTAAAGGTTCCGTACCTCAAAAACCCTAATAGGATGACTTTGCTGTCCGTCTGTCTATCAAGACCCTTTATCTGGCGAACACAGTTATAGAGTTGAAATTATAAACCGTATACTTAGGTCTACAGTCTCTTGAAGCTGTATATTTCGACACTCAAGGGAAGCAAAATTTATAGGGTACTTCCCGTTTATGTCGGGGCACCAGGGACTTCCTTTCTAGGGTATGCCTGGTTCCCCGGCTATTAGTATCCGAGACGGCGTGCGGTTTTAGTCGGTTCGAGTCCGACATGCCACCGACAGGTGGTATCCGAGGGGATTTCCGCACGGAAAAAAAAAGGGTACTTCCCGTTGACCTAGAACTATGAAATTTGGCAAATAACATCGTCTTATACTACAAGTAAAGACAAAAATCTGAAAATTATACATTTGTAATTAAATCATGAAAATTATAATTTTTATTGGAACGAAGTTCCTTATCGCGCGTTGTGAAAGGGGGCTAGACGGAAGAAATTCTTACGAAAATTGGTCACGACACTTTTGCTATAGTAAGCTATTGTAAGCTGTGCGGCGTCGCATGTTTCTCTGTCTGTCTCTCTCTCTCTCTTATAGAAAGCAAGCCAGATATTTTCATTTCTATCTTTTTATGTCAGTCATTCAGCGCCATCTATCGAATAGATAGGAAATCATTTCTCAAGGAGATTTTACCAATGTATAAATTGTTTTAATTAGAAACCAACTGAAAAATATGTAGGTAATAGCCGCTTTCATAGATGGCGTTGTAATTAAAATGTGCCGAATCAGTTTTACTCGATCGTCACAACTTCGTTCCTATCGGGTGTCCCACGACACCACACGGCTTTTTTTAAAATACATAATCAATCATCGAGTTACAATTTCAACTAGAACATAATTATTCATAGGTTTTAAAAACCGAATATATAAAAAATATTTAAAAAATATACTTACCTTCAAATTTGTACGGCACCCTCGGTGGGCGGATCCAACTCGCAATTGTCCGGATTTTTTTTTAAATACTAGCTGACCCTGCAAACGTTGTATTGCAAAACAAAAAAAAAATTAGGGATGGGTCACCATTAGCGTTTAGGGGTACGAAAAATAGATGTTGGCCGATTCTCAGACCTACCCGATGTGCACACAAAATTTCATGAGAATCGGTCAAGCCGTTTCGGAGGAGTACGGGAACGAACATTGTGACACGAGAATTTTATATATAAGATGTAATTTGGGGCATAATGGTCTTATAGTCACTACCTCCTGCGCCGAAGTATGGTTCTCCCAAGACTTAAATATATATAATATATACAGAGATATATAACCATCTTCCTACCCTTTTACCATGTCTGTTTAGGGTGAGAGGACTAAGAGACGATCCCTTTTTTTTCTGTGCGGAAATCCCCTCGGATACCACTTACCGGTGGTAATGTCGGATTCGAACCGACTAAAACCGCACGCCGTCTAAGGTACCAGTAGTCGGGGAACGAGGTTTTTTTTTTTGTAAGAGGGGGCAGACGAGCAGACGGGTCACCTGATGGAAAGTGACCATCGCCGCCCATGAACGTCTGCAACTCAGGAGTCACAAACGCGGTTCCGGCCTTTTAGGAAGGAGTACGCTCTTTTCTTGAAGGTTTGAAGGTCGTAGGTGTACCCTAGAAAAGAAATCCCTGGTGCCCCGACGTAAGAGGCGATCCCTGGTACTTTGCTATTAAAATATCTTTTGAAATAGAAAAATATTTTTCAATATTTACAAGATCATCAACCTGCGCTCTGATATGGACGGTGCGAGTTCAAGAAGCAGTAGGGGGAGCTCCCTCCGGAGTAGCGGCCCTGCAGCCGCTGAACCAGCTACACAGGGTCGCAGTCGCCCTCAGCTGTGGCAGGTGAGACTCTTTACAGCTGGTAATTATCCAACCTTAAAAATTACACATCAGAGAAGAATGATATGAAATAAAATTAAAAGTAATAAATATATGGATTAAATATCCAGATTTGTCCGGATATATCCGGATAATGAAATCACTGAAATTGAACGAGGAAAGCGTTTTTTGGAAGATAAACTAAATATTCTGATTTTTTCTAAGGATAAAACATAAAAATAACATTTTTTTTATGTTTTTATTTTTATATTATTTTCTTATATTTTAAGAAACAGTAGAATCTAAAAAAATTAACTCTGAGTTCGTGTATATTGTAGGTTATTCCTAGTAACTTCACACCGTCCGGAAGCGGAGGGCAGTTTCGTTCTCACCGAACTCGGGACTGCAACTGAACTATGCTGTCTTACCGCTGTACCTACGCCGCATGGGTGAGTACAACATGACCTAAACATGGGGAGGCCATGGGGAAAATCACCTCGACGACCGTACTCAGACGCCCTACTCTGAGGACTAGCTGGACAATGTGATAACCAAGCTCTAACTAGGGGGAAGCTGGGACTTTCTCATACTAAAGTGGCTTCTAGAAGACTACAGAACAACTATAGTTCACTGTTTCTTACAGCTGGGAAGTGTGGGCGGGCGGTGACAGGCTGTACTCCTACTCCATAAACTCTTCGGGAGTATGTGGGGCTGACACCATGGAGGCTGCTCCGAGAGTGACGCTCCTTGCAGCATCAGACCACGAGCCTTACGTAGCTGTGTACAGCGACCCTGGTGAGTTGATCAACGGTTACAAGTTACTTTGGTATACTCTGGACCACGCGATGTTTCTTTGTTGTAAGCATACATCTGCACAAATAATAAACACCTGTTCTACTGGCTTCTCAAAACCAAGGCCTCAGTCTGGTTCCTCAACTGCTTTTCACTGAGTGAGTGAGCTAGCTACCGGCGCTTCAAAGAGCTCCCCTTCCCCTTCACAAAAATTCTGGAGGGGAGGGCTTAAAAGGCGGAGTCCATCGGCGGCGGTACCCCCTTGCCATCAGGTGATTCGTCGTCGAAAAAATACCTTTCTGGTACACCCGTTACACTCAATGTCCTGTATTTTACCCTCATGGTATATGTTACCCAGGGGTATGCGTGTACCAGTGGTCAGTTCGCACTAAGCAACAGTCGGGGCGGTTGGACTGCAGCAAGTTGGTCCCCTGCTCCGAGAGCCTGCAGTCCATCGCCTTGGATGAACATCTCTCAGAAGAAAAGTGTAGGGTAAGTAACTCACCATTATAATGTCATTTTCATGCTTCGTGTGGTGACGGATTAAGAATACGGAGTGTCACCACCCCTATTCATTCCGTGGGTGTCGTAAGAGCCGACTAGGGAAGCAAAGTACGCAGAACAACAGCACTCTAAAACGAAGGAAAACTTGACAGAAACCCTATACCAACCCGTCTGGACAGCGTGGCAAAGTAGGCCAGAACCTCCTTTCTAAGGAGAGGCCTATGTCCAGCAGTGGACTAGTAAAGGCTGTTGATGATTGTCAGTTCCCCCTACTTCCATTACTATTAGTCTATCCCCTCTTACTTCTATTATTGCTTACATTTGAATGTCTTATTGGTCTAGTTCGGTTACCTTGGCTGTTAAGCTGGAGATCGTGGGTTTTATGCCTTCTTTTTACGCGGGAAATGCTTTTCGCACCTTACCCTCCGCTGGTCAAACGGAGGGCGTGTGTGGGACTCCAGGAGAACCGGTCTACCCAATAAATCGAGCGGCGGCCTACCTTTGCAGTCGGTAGTAGCATCGGCGGCTATTGGAGTACTCCCTGCCGTACCCATGTCTGAGCCACACGTGACCGTGGTCATCGCCCGACGACATTTACCCAGAACATGACTGTGTATTAATGAACATGGTCAGTTTTTCTGTGTCTGGGTGTAATTCATTCATAATGTGTATGTATTTAGAAATATATAAGTATGTTTATCAGCTGTCTGGTTACCATAGTACAGATTTTGCCTAGCTTGATCAGACGGCCGTGTGTAAGAGTCATTAAGTTATCATTTATTATTATGATATTTTACGTATTTCCTCTATTGTCATAAAATCTGTCACACAAGATCGACGGGTTCGGGTACTTCTACCCTATCCTTTCTCCAGATAATCACCACTCTGGCCAGGGCATGTTCAGTAAAATTAGCCCCTTTTATAGTAGTCCGTGTAGTGACGGATTAAGAATACGGAATGTCACTACCCCAATTCTTCCCGTGGGTGTCGTAAGAGCCGACTAAGGGAGCAAACTAAGCAGGACAACAGCATTGCAAAAAGACGGAAAACTTATCACAAACCCTATACCAACCCGTCTGGCCAGCGTGGTATAGTAGGCCAAAACCTTCTTTCTAAGGAGAGGCCTATGTCCAGCAGTGGACTATTAAAGGCTGTTGATGTGATGATGTGATTTGTGAGCCCCTTTTATCCTTCCCTAACATATTACCAAAAAAGTTATAGTTCATTCGCGTTAAGAAAAGAGTGACGCATCGATTAAGACCGCTTCCTGACCAATCACGTTTCAAGCTTTCGTACGAAATGAAAATTTGTTGGAGTTTGATTGGTCAGGGGGCGGGACTTGACAGATGTGACTGTTACCGTGTACCCGTGCGGCAGGTGACGGCGCTGTGCGCGCTGCGCGGGGAGCTGTACGTGGGCACGGCCTGGGGCTGTGTGATCGTGGCCGACGCGGCCTCGCTGCGGCCCCTCACCGTCTTCAGACCCTACGAGGAGGATGTGAGTATTAACATGTGCTTAGTTTTGTCGACGACTTTTTTCTTTGTGGTCTATACCCAACTTTTGACCCACAGATAAAAACGAAGATAATATTTTTTATGTTTCTTATCTCAGGTCAGTGTTATAATACCTCTGCATCCTCACAAGGAAGGCGAGTGCGCCATGATGGCCACCTTCGGCCACGGGTATAGGCCACTCCTGCAGCGGTACGCTCCTTACGTAAGTATTTTGTCATATTGATAATATTTAGCTCCACAATATAATACCATCCCCTAAGGGGGGCAAACTTAATATTGATTACTGAGCTTTCGTTTTTTATTTGAAGTGGGATCTTCCTTAGCTGTACAAATAAATAAATTTAAAGTGTTTGTTTGTAATGTCAAAATAATTTTTTTTTTTTTCATGCTCACACTTTTATTTGCACGATACCTATGCCTAAAATCCAATTTAAATGTATTTGGTTGTCTGTTTGTTCCGGGTAATCGGCTCAAAACGGCTAGACCAAGTTTGATAATATTTTACTACCAGGTAGCTGTCTAAATAAGGAGTAACTTGGGATATTTTTCCTCTCAGAAAAACCTTATAGAATTTTGCCCGGTCCGGGAATCGAACCCGAGGCCTCATGGACTGCACTCGCGTACCTTACTACACCACTAAGGCAGCGATTTTTAAATTCGCGAGTCCAGCTAGTTATTAAAATTAACCATTAAATATAGGATTTTGTATGTACTTAGATTTTTTTAGGTTTTTAGTGTTTTTTTCTCATTTCAGTCTTCCCACACTACAAACACTTATAACGGTTACTATTGTCTTCTGTGGAGAGCCCAGCACTGGCTTCCCGACTGAGCGACTTCAACCCCAGCGCTGGACAAAATCTTCTGTGAAGAACACGACTATATCACTAGTGCTTTAAATAGTGTAATACTAAAATACACGCTACTTAACTAGTATAATGTAATCCCACTGTTGGGCAAAGTTGCCCACTTATAATAATAATAGTAAAACTAGTTTGTTTAAACAAAAACTGTTGTCCCAACACTGGGCTAATTTAGCTTAAGCAATTATTAACACATTCAAACCTAATATTGTTTTAATTTCTATATACATGATGTTTTAAAAATGAGTGTTCGTATTTTAGGGTTGTACGGTACAATAACTGGGGAAAACAATCGAAATGATATATTAAAATGTACATTTGGATGAGTGGTAGCGTACGCGACTGCATGGTGAGGTCTCGGGTTCGATTCCCGGGTCAGAGCAAATGTTTGTAAAATCTGCAAACATTTGTTTTGGAGTTTGGATGTTTTCAATGTATATACAAAACAAGTGTATAAGTATTCTATCAGTCAATTTAACTTTCATAGTACAATCTCTGCTTAGTTTGAAACTAGATGGCGTTGTGTGTCAGATGTCCGAACATATTTAGTTATTTTTAGGGTTCCGTATCTCAAAACCTAAAAAAGGAACCCTTATAAGATCGATTTCTTGTCCGTCTGTCCGTGTGTCACACCGATCTACGTAATCTACACATCGGTTTCACATACATATCCAAAAATATGACACACCATGTATATAGAAATACCCAAGCCTGTTTTGAAACACACTGTATAATTACTAGATGTATAATATAGGAATTATTACAGAATAAAAAATTAAATCTGGTTAAAAGTTGGCTAAACGTATGGAAATATAATATGTTCATAGAATTATGAACCTTATTGCTGAGTAACGTAGGATAGCAATGCTTTGGCACAAATGGGGCGTTTCGACCGGAGTGATACCACGGCCTCAGAGACAACAATTTTAGATCTCATTCTCATCATCAGCCTTTAATAGGTCACAGCTAGACGTAGACACGACACCCGTATGGTGAACACACAGGGGTGGTGACACTCCGTATTCGTAATCACCACACGGACTATCTAAAAATTATTAAATCAAAACAACAGTTCTGAAATCATTTTAATCATTTAACGAAGAACGGTTATATCCCTCCAACACAAAGGGGGGGATCCTCCGACCAAGTGAGGTGATCATGGCTGGCGGACCGCGGCCAATGGTTACTGTTAAGCAATTGTATAATCAGCATGAGAATTATTCATATCGAGATACAGGATTAATAGTTACTCCGTAGTTCGGTGTGTCTTCGTTAGATGGCGCTGTTTCAATTTTTTTGAATAAAATTAACATCAAACGATGATTTATATTACTAATATATTAGGTTTTGAAATGTGACGTCACGAGACTTAGGACCCCCCTCAACGTGTGACGTGATTTATGGATGTACCCTTAGTAGCGATGGTCTGATGATGAAACCAGAAGGTGGTTAGTGAATCTCTTCCGTATTTTTAAATTATATATTTCACTGAACTATAGTTATTTAGACAAATCAGAGGCATTTTTTAATACTTTATAATATTAGTAATATATCTGTTTATTTGGTTGTGTGTTGGTTTGTGTTTTAATACATATACAGGCGGTTACAGAAAGATGGGGTCATAATTTAATTTAAAAAAAAAACAAATTTAAAAGGAGAGAAATTTAACTTAAACCATAACATTTTAAAGGAGAGAGCTAATATTTACATAAAGCTATAATTATTTAATACAAAACATTTTCACAAAATTTCAACGTAAATATATAAAATCTCACGATCACTCACAAATGCCACGAGACCGAAATAAAATATCTGACACATGAAAAAAATTGTTTTACAATATCAATTAACTAATAGGCTAGTTGACTCAATTTGAAAACTTGGTTAATTATATACTTTAATATCTATTTTATCCCAAAAACTTATATTTTGAAGAAAATGCAATATTTACATTATGTATTTTGTATTTAAAAAAAAACAATTAAATTTCCCTTGAAGACGCTGAATAGTGTCATGGCGTCTAGAATGACGTCACAGTCTGCGAAACAATACTGTTTAAATATGCTAAAAAACGAAAAATAATAAGGATTAACCTGGTCTGTTGTATGGAAACGTCAACAACAACAATAATGTTTTGCGTGGCGTGACGTAACACTTTCTGATTGGTGTTCGCTGTCACTTGACTTAATGCCTATTTTGTTCGAATTTATTTTAAAAAAATATTAATAATCTTTAACTTTTATGAGAAATATACTGGTTATTTCTTATCTATGTCTCTTCATTTATAATTTGAGACTATAAACCAAGCAATTTGTTATAAGTGGACACAAGCCACGTGTTCCTAAACCATGAACCCAATTTCTGTAACATACTGTATACAATAATTAAATGTACCTTTTAGATTATTGCAAACAATATTATTTGGATCTCACATAACTGTAATTTTAATTTATATAATTGTGAGTTGTGTTTAATTATTAAATAATTATGATAATAATTTTTTTAGAGGATCTGTTAACTATAATTATGTGATGTATGCAGTTGACTGCTAAAAACACTTGTGAAAACATATACAAATTGTTTAATTACTGTTTCTGTCTAAAAAAATAACAAAAGTTAAGTTTATGTGCTCAAGACTATTTTTTCACCTTAACTTCTTTCCTCAAAAAGAACTAGAACAAACATACTATAATGCAAGAAATGAGATTAATTAATCAATCACAATGAGAATACTCACTCGGTAACGTAACAGTAACGCGATTCAGTGCAACGGTACAACGCCATCTATCGGGGTTGACCTCAAACATTTTTTATTATACAATGTTATGATACTGGACACTGATTTTATTTATAAAGAAATAAGTTATGCCTTATGCAAGGAGTGTTGATGAGTCTAACGAAATCGGTTTTAGGTTTGAAAAAAAAAAACATATATTTGTTCTATCCTTTTGTCTATCTATGTCTGTAAGTGTTATTGCCGCTTGAACAATTTTTGGAGCAAAGTTCCTTATTCCGCGTGTAACAAGACTTTCTCCCGACACTATAGTTGACGCGTCGACGCTCACAAATTTTTCATATTTCGTAAATATATAATAGCAAATGTCTACCAAAAATTAAAAGGCACTTCGTTCCGACCGGGGGTCCATAGACCCCTCATGCAGTTTTTATTATATTATTTTTATTTATATAAGCCTTATAATATAAACATATATATATAGTCAAAATGTATATCTAGAAAGTTCTGCCAAAACCAAAGATAAGTAATTAATAAAAAGATTTTTAATTAAAGGTAGTTTTGATTAAATAAAAGTCCCGTTCCATGATATTTAATTTTTTTTTTTTACGGTGTAAGGGGGGGGGGGGGGGGTGGCGGAGCAGACAGATTACTAGGACTACCACCAGGTGCGTAAGGGCACGCACCTGATGTTCAAGAGACGCTAATGCGTTGACGTCCTTTTAATGGAACCCCCAGATATAGGAGGAGGCTTGTTGGACGTGACATTAGCCGGAGAATGCCCTCATGCTTTAGCTAAGCAACACAAATTGAACTATGCATCTATACTAATATTATAAAGCTGAAGAGTTTGTTTGTTTGTTTGTTTGGACGCACTAATCTCAGGAACTACTGGTCCGATTTGAAAAATTCTTTCAGTGTTAGATAGCCCATTTATCGAGGAAGGCTATAGGCTATATATCATCACGCTAAAACCAATAGGAGCGGAGCACCAATGAAGAATGTTTCAAAAACGGAGAAAATTTATTACTATTGAGAGACGCAGACGAAGTTGCGCGGGTCAGCTAGTAAAAGATAAAAACCGTACAAATAGTTACTTACCATCACGTGACCATTCTGGCCTGCTCGTTTAACCCATATATCATCCCAGTAAATCCCTGTTTTTGATGTCAAACATCTAATGCTGATGGTCAGACATTAATTGCGTCTACGTCCGTAGACGCAATTAATGTTTCACATCTGCCAGGCGGCCAGATGTGCCGCGACAGCTAAATTTTATTTACTCCCATCCATCTTTATCAAGTAACATAAAATCTTTACTGCACATAAAACTGCTCGGATGGCGAAGTGGTTACTACGCTGAGTGTTGTGGGTCCGATCCCCACGACACTTTTTGTGATCCACAAATTGTTGTTCTGAGTCTGGGTGTTCTTTGTGTCCGTTCCATGTATGTTTATAAAGTCCCCCGCGACGCAGGATATATTCCTAATGCGGGAGTTGTCTTTTTTAAAGAAGAAGAAGACTAAAAAATATATATTACAGTAAAGAACACAGAAAGGAAACAAATATAATATTTTTACAAAGAAACACATATGTTAAGTTCCATAGTTTAAGTATATCCAAAATTAAGAAACGTTTATAAAATTATATTTTCGATTACATTATTGCTGCTATTAAGTCTGAATTTCAATTAAAGACAACACGTTTTAAAAATCCTAATAATATTGAAGAAAGATTACTCTTGACATTGCGGTAAGTACATACAAATGAAACTACATAATATTGTATTATTGAAAATAATAGTTCTTTGTGTCCGTTTCATGTATGTTTGTAAAGTCCCCCGCTACACAGGATATATTCCTAATGCGGGAGTTGTCTTTAAAAAACTAACAAATTAACTAATTCTTTAAAATAAACTCAAAATATCCCCAAAGCAGACTGTAACTTACCACAAAACTTTGGACATTACAATATCCCCTACAGTTTTTTAAGTGGTACGTCTGTACCTATACAAGTAAGTGGTATATTAAAGTACTTACGACACAATATTACGTAATGAGAGGCACATTTCGAATGCATGCGAAATGTAAACGAAAAAAATTCACCTCAGCCTTCCAAATACCTAAACACTTGTACTACGTTGTACATTAAAATTTAAAAGGACTTTACCATATCGCATTAACGATATACATTACTTGTTGGGAATTAAATGAAACAATTAAGGTCGGTATAAAAGATGCAATGGATGTGACATACGTCGATCGTGTTGGAGTGAGAGGTTTTAAAGGCGCGGCAGGACCGGTTTCGCGCACTCAAGTCTAGCGAGAAAGGTATGCATGGAATGCGGGAGGCAGGTAGATGTTCCGTAGCGCACTACGGTTGGTTCGTTTTAATTTTGTTGTCGATTCCGAGTTGTCAAAATTTTAAGCGGTTTTTCATGTTGTGTTAATTTGAAGTTTATAAAGAAGAAGTTTATGAATGTTATTTTGAGGATATTTTGAGAGTTGAATAATAGCAGTTGAATGATATTTTTATTTCTTATTATTATGTACTTCTTCACGACTGCTACTGAAAAGAGCATTATTTCATTAAGAAGATTTTAGTTTTAGTACTAAAAATATTGATTTAATCCGTTAATAATTATTCTCTTTTTGAGTAAGTTAAATGTACCCATAAACGTATGTTTTTAAGTCTACCTTGTCACAAGACCATGTAGCATTAATATACTCATTCATAAGGAACGATGTGTATGAAGTGTGTGTGTGTGTGTGTGTGTGTGTGTGTTCTAAAGAGCTATCAAAGTAGGAATCGGACCATTCAGACGCGTTCGCCGTGGAATCGAATGAACGTCGTCGTTGTGAGCGAGAGGCTTCGACGCGAACTGTCAAACTTTAACTTTGTGAAACTTGAAATGCCGATTTATATTTAAAAACAGAAACTTTATTTACCTTTGGAATATTAACTAGTGCCTTAAACAATATTGTTAATGTGTTAATTAACTTTTTAAAGTGATTTATGTGTTGAAATTTAACTTATAAAGTTATGTTGTGAGTAGGTCAGTTGTGGATTTTTACATAATTAACAGGAATTCGTTAAGGAGAGGCAAAATTCGCCCTTAATAAGGTAACTACTTTCTTCTAATTTTTAATTATTATTATTTTAATCATTAACAATTTAAATGTAACTTGAAAACATACAACTGACGTAAAATGAAAGTAGAACACAGTAGCACACGCGGCATTTTTTTTTTAACAGAAAAGTAAACAAGAAGTCCGCGTCTAGAGCTGAAACTTTTTGAGTGAATTTTGGCGGGTAAAATGTAAATCAACAGAATATGTTTTGAACTATATTTTATGTAGGTCATGTTTAGTTACGAAATTATTTACTAAACCTACATAATTTTAAATGATTCTTGTTGGAATATTTACGCGGCGTATCAACGCTGTCATACTTTTAGTGTGTTAATAGTAAACAAAAGGGCTAAAATTTCCTTTTCCGTACATCGATTTTGGGGCTGAAATTTTTTTTCAGGATATATTACACTATTATAAGCACACACGTAAAAGTTTCAACACGCGGAGACGCATAATTTTTTAACAAAAAAATATTGAAAATCAATTATTTTTGCAATTCTTCTGTCAATATTACACTATTAATGACAAGCTTTACCAAAGATTATATAAAATTCTCATCACGAAACGTTTCGTTTCATCTATGATTAAGTTGTCATACGTTCCGTAACATTTTATTTTACATAAATTTACGTAAATAATTATATTTTGTACTCATTAAAATAGTTTTCATGCACACATATATTTAAGAGTTTATATATATTAAATTACAGCATTATTTTCATTACAAGCTATTAAAATGTGTAGTGTTTACCGTCTTTAGCCGACTTGTGGAACGAAACGTAAAACTCCGTCCTGCAACGAGTCATACGTTCAGGAACATTTTATTTTAAATAAATTTACGTAAATAATTATATTTTGTACTCATTTAAATAGTTTTCATGCACACATATTTAAAAGTTTTTATATATGAAATTACTGCATTACTTTCATTACAAGCTATTAAAATTAAAAATAAAATGTGTAGTGTTTACCGTCTGTAGCAGACTAATGGAACGAAACTTAAAAATCCTTTCTGAAACCTCTCCGGCGCTGCGGGAAATGCAGCCTCTACGCCCTTGCGTAACAAATCGTAGGCATCCGTCCTCGCCTCCGCAGCTTCGGCTTGCTGGTCGCCTTCGGCGACCAGCCTCAGCCGCTCCGGCTCGTCCGATGCCTGCGATTTTTTACAGCGGGCGGAGGCTGCTCTCCCTACGCGCCTCCGGTTCTATAAAAACACTCTAGGGGTAGGACAGAGTCGTACCACGTGGAGTCGGGGTCAATCAATTCGGTTCTGTGACATAAGTTGAACCTAACCTAAATTATTTGTTATCTGCCCTAACAGGTACTGTCATGCTATAATTTATCATATATAAACTGTTAAATATATGTGTGCATGAAAACTATTGAAATGAGTACAAAATTTAATTATTTACGTAAATTTATGTAAAATAAAATGTTACGGAACGTATGACAACTTAACCATAGATGAAACGAAACGTTCCGTGATGAGAATTTGATATAATCTATGGTAAAGCTTGTCATTAATAGTGTAATATTGACAGAAGAATTGCAAAAATAATTGATTTTCAATATTTTTTTGTTCAAAAACTACGCGTCTCCGCGTGTTGAAACTTTTACGTGTGTGCTTATAATAGTGTAATATATCCTGAAAAAAATTTTCAGCCCCAAACTCGATGTACGGAAAAGGAAAGTTGAGCCAACAAAGAATCTTAATTATCTTAATTCTCATTCATAAAAGTTGATATGATAATTTTAACTATTATTGTTTTTGTTACTCATACATTACTATATTTGTATGAAACTTTAATACTAATTAATATTAAAATTGCACAATTGTTTGTTCACGTTCGAGTCAACTGATTCATATGAAATATTAATCACCAAGTATTTTATTTTTTAAATTAATTATAGACATGCAAATTATAGGCATGCACAGGCGGTACATAAAAAATAATGAAAGTGAAATTAAAGCAATCTTAAATAAACTTAGAATGTAAAACGAAAATAATAATAATAATGTTTTTATTATGTACTCAATAAAGTTACACACATTATAAAACAGAAATGAGACTCACATAAATTATGTACTACTGTTACTAAACGCTGATCTCTAAACTAGGTTTAATACCAGTATTTTAGAGATCAGTGCCCCTGTTGTTTTTGATACAATACAAAGCCATGTTGAGATTAACATTTAAGAAAATAATAAGGAAAAGAGTTGGATGATGTGTGTGTGCTTATGTGTGTTTGGGTGTGGGTGTGTGCGAGTATGAGTGTATGATTTGTTATGTAATAAAAAACACTACTTTTTCAATCATATCAAAATTGTCATGATAGATAATTTCTGAATATTTACACATTACTATACATTCTGCAACAAACAAAAATTCAATTCTAGAACATTCATGAATAGTTTTCTTATCAGAATTACACACTTAAACCTAATTCTTAATTACTTTTATGAATTAAACAAATATCATAGAGTATATTATTGTTAACACAATATAATAGATCCAGTTTCCTCATTCATTCTAACAGTATCTGTTCTTTAATTACCTCCCCCTTTCCAATTTCTTAACCCCACCTTACCGTCATCCTTTATCCTGTCTGAATTACATTCTTAAAAAGAGTTGTTATCAGACAGAAACACAGCCTAAACACAAGTAGAACTTAGACTGGAGTGATAGGCACAATGATCTCACAGAAAACCAGTGTTCAGGTTACAGAAGACCCACAAAAAACATTCCTCATCATACACAGCCTTTAATAGTCCACTGCTGGACATAGGCCTGAAAGGTTGGTATTGGTTTGGAATGGGGTTTGTATCTAGTTTTCCTTCTGTATGCAGTGCTGTAGCCCTGCATAGTTTGCTCCCTTAGTTGGGTCTTATGACACCACAGGATGAATAGGGGTGGTGTCACTCCATATTCTTTATCAATCACCACACGGATAACAATAACACAAAAGGCTGTTTAGGAGTCAAGTTCAAGGTCAAGTTAAAGTTTTGAGAAAAGGTTACCAGAAAACCAAACTCCTCTCTAATTCTGGCAGACTCTGGAGTTGCAGGAATCCATGGACGCCCGTACTCATTTACCATTAGGTGATGCTATGCCTATACTAACTTTTAAACTTTTGCGTTCCATGATAATTAATATTATTTAACGGGAATTAACGCGATCTCTTATTTAGGGTATTACATACCTCTGGTTTGCCTGACGTTTCGACCAGGTTGCACCGGCCGTGGTCACAGGCTGACTCTTATTTAGGGTATGTAATACCCTAAATAAGAGATCGCGTTAATTCCCGTTAAATAATATTAATGATGCTATGCCTTTTAAAAATAGATGATAATCATAAACTCAGGAAATGGCTGGTTGTCAATATATATATAACCTACTTGGTTTTTCCTTATCTACTATAAAATTATAACATAGACAACATATTCATTATTTTATTACTATACATAAAATTAATATCAATGAGTATGTTTTAAATTGTACTCGGACAACAAACCTCATTGTTCGTCTCACATAAATTAAAATTTTATTATCTGTTGACCTTATTACTTTCATATTATCTGTATCTAATGCTGCAGAAGTGGTGCATATATGACGGAAATTTGCTGTTTAACTGCAAAAAATGGAGGTTCCTGTAATCATTGTATTTTTTTTTTTGTATAATGTTACTACCTTAGAACTCCTAATTTCATCAATCATCATCATCAACAGCCCTTAACAGTCCACTGCTGGATATAGGCCTCTCCTTACAATGGAGGTTTTGGCCTACTGTAACACGCTGGCCACGCATTTTGGTATGGGGTTTGTTTCAAGTTTTCCTTCTCTTTCCATTGCTGTTGTCCTGCATAGTTCGCTCCCTTAGTCGGGGATACGCCCATGGGATAAATTGGGTTGGTTACACTCCGTAAAATCAGACTACCCTGTAAAAAGTTACTACTGGCTACAAGAGTAAAACAAATTTCTGAGTTCAATGGAACTTTGTTTCTATTTACCAGACTGCACCAGAAGGCGAGTTATGTTTTCGAGTGTATGTTTGTATTTCTTAGCGTAAACGGCTTGATCCATTTTGGCCTTTCTGGTATTGTCAGATTCGTCTTAATAGTGAGAATGACACTGGGTATAATTATAAATTTTAATCGCTGGTTTGTGAGCCATGACTTTGTTTGCCCTTTCTTCTCACAAGGCTCAACCCCTTGGAAACGGGCGGTTGTAAATCGGCACACGCATATCATAGATTTTGTAGGGGTTTGATTTTTGTTAAATTTATTTGCTTACTATTTGACAAAACAGAGATTGTTGCTTTTGTGTGTGTTGTATGACTTCAGAGTCTACATAAAAGACGATTTCAAACAATTTTAATTTTTTTATGAAATAAAGAGAGTTTAAGTAGAGTTGAGTAAGTATTAAGCGTCCATTTTCATATATACAGGTTTTTGTTTTTTTAATAATTAGCTTGTTATCGAGGGAGGAGCTCGTGGCTTAGTGGTAACCGAGCAAATTAACACATTGCAAAGTTAAGCAATCCTAGCCAGGTCAATCTATGGATAGTGACCATTTCTTAACACATTAAGACCCCTCCGTGCCTTGGAGAGCACGTTTAGCCGTCGGCCGTCGGTCCCGGTTGCCATACCATATGTTTGATGCAATCGTTAGAGGTATTGGTATTGGTTGTGGGCTTCGGTTTCCGCATTTAGACTCAAGAGTGGTCCTTTATGCGTCGAGGATTGGTTAGCTAGGTGAGCCAGCCAAGCTCCTTCCAGAAGCGCAGAAGCCTCTTGGTATCGTTAATATATATATATATATAACTAGCTGAAACGCGCAACTTCGTCTGCGTCTCTCAATAGTAATAAATTTTCTCCGTTTTTAAAACATTCTTCATTGGTGCTCCGCTCCTATTGGTCTTAGCGTGATGATATATAGCCTATAGCCTTCCTCGATAAATGGGCTATCTAACACTGAAAGAATTTTGTAAATCGGACCAGTAGTTCCTGAGATTAGCGCGTTCAAACAAACAAACAAACAAACTCTTCAGCTTTATAATATTAGTATAGATAATCGTTAGAGATACTTGGAGCCTTTAATGAGTCCGACAACACTATTTCTAAAGAACTTCGATATCGCTTAATACTTGGGTTGTGGAGGTCTGAAGGCAGTCGAAAAATCCAAGCTCAGTCGTGTTTTAGTAAACTAAAAGCCAACCCCAACCTATTTTAGGAAAAAGGCTCGCAGGAAGAAGCCTATTATCGTTGGTTACCAACTAAAATAATAATAATAATAATATTGTATCACATTCACACAACGCCATCTAGTCCCAAACTAAGCAGAGCTTGTACTATGGGTACTAGACAACTGATATAAATACATATATACTTTTTTTTTGTAAATACATACTTATTATACATAGAAACACCCAGACCAAATCAAACATTAAATGTTCACGCACACAAATGTTTGACTTGAGCGGGAATCGAACCCGCGACCTTTGGAATAGCAGTCCGTTACACAAACCACTACGCCATTCGGTCGTCGAAATAACCTTCATCGCAAGATACAGTAACATGGTATCCGCTTTTATGCGTTACTTGATTGAATGACGTATCTATTAATTTCCTACAATCATATTTTAAAGATTGCCCAATCAACGGTGCGTTCGTGACTCAAGAAATAATTAAATACATTTTTTTCTTTGATTCATGTTATATGTTTACTGTTATTCCTTCATTTTAGAAGTTTAACCTTTAAACTGCCTCGGTGGAACAGTGGTAGCGTATGCGACTGCTGTGCTGAGGTCTCGGGTTCGATTCCAAATGTAATATGTAATAATAATAACTTTACACACCTCATACACGGCCGTCTGGGTCCAAACTAGGCAAAGCCTGTGCTTTAGCAACCTGACTGCTGATAAACATACTTATATATTACTAAATACATACATATTATAGATAAATTATACCCAGACACAGATAAAATGATCGTGCTCATCATACAATTGCAGAGACTGCACGGTTGGCGTAGTGGTTTAAGCCGACTACGCTGAGTGTTGTCGGTTCGATCCCCACATGGGACCTTGTGTGATCCACAAATTATTGTTCTTAGTCTGGTTGTTCTTTGTGTCTGTTTCATGAATGTTTGTAAATTCCCCCACAACACAGGATATATTCCTAGTGTGGAAGTTGTTTTAAAAAATGATTTGGGTAATAACCAAACCCAGGACCCCCGGCTTAGCAGTCAGGGTCACTAGCCACTAGACCAACAGACCAATCCCTGAAGCCACTATATTTGTTTAAAAAGGTACGCTAAGAACTTTGTTCTTACGAATAAATCGATTGATCCTAACGTTGCCAACTCGCCTTTAAACTATCATGACAAGCGCTAGTTTCCTTAAACATCACACAATTAACATTGAAAGCATGACATCAGCTCTGATTCAGCCAACCTTCGCTGTGTAAGGTCTGATGACGCTACCTCTCAGCTAAATGTACTCACTAACGTTATGAAAAGAATCTGAATTGTAAATATGCAGTAGTAACTAGCTATTGAAATGAAATGACGAACTTTTATACAACCGGGGGGGGGGGGGGGGGGGGATGATTTTCCAATCCTTTCTTAATGGGTGCTTACAACACAAAACTGACAAGTATGTGACCTCACCGGTTTAGGATCTGCGTCGATAAATCAGTCAGTGAGGGCAAGTAATTTGATAATGCAATAATACATTATTATAATAATAAAATACGTATAAGTTGAATTTATTACATTAAGCTTCGGTAGATGGCGCTGTGCCGTCTGGCTCGAACCCGTTTTGGTTTCGTTACCACAATCAATATAAATTTAACATCCTTTTAATCATTGTTTCACGTGTTACAATATATAAATTTGAAATGTCTGTTTGTAATCTATACTAATATTATAAAGCTGAAGAGTTTGTTTGTTTGTTTGTTTGAACGCGCTAATCTCAGGAACTACTGGTCCGATTTGAAAAATTCTTTCAGTGTTAGATAGCCCATTTATCGAGGAAGGCTATAGGAGCAGAGGACCAATGAAGAATGTTTCAAAAACGGATAAAAATTATTACTATTGAGAGACGCAGACGAAGTTGCGCGAGTCAGCTAGTGTCAAAATAAAAGGTTTTTTATGCTCACACAGTTATATGCCTAAAAACTAAAAACCAGTTAAACTTTTTAATTGTCTGTCTGTTTGTTTCGGTAATCTTCTAAACCCGAACGATTTTGATAATATTTTACGACCAGGTAGCTGTCTATATAAGGAGTACCTTAGGCTGCTATGTAAAATTTTGCCGTGTCTGGGAATCGAACCCACTAAGGCAGCGCTTTTCAAATTCGCGTGGGTAATAAAACTAGTTGTTAACAGTCAGTAGTTTCAATTAAGGCTTCTGGGAGTCCATTCGTACAAAATATACATTTAATTATTATAATAATGAGCCATTATTTGGCACATATGGGCCGAAGAATGGCTTCTGACTCCTGAGTTGCGGACGTTCATGGGCGGCGATGGTCAATTTCCATCAGGTGACCGTCTGCTCGTCTGCCCCCTCTAACATAAAAAAAGGATACCACGGCTTCACAGAAAACCACCATTAAGCATTGCTTTTCATCGAGTGAATAAGGTTACCAGAATCCAAACCTTTCCCTGGACCCAAACATTCTGGCTGGGCACTGAAAAGGCGGCCACGCATTTGAGACTCCAGAGTTGCATTTATCTAAGAGCGGCGGTAGTTACTTACCGTCAGTTGAACCGTCTGCTCGTTTGTCTTCATGCCATAAAAAGACAGAAGGAGTAGATAGAGGCATATTCACATCATCAACATCATCATCACATCAACAGCCTATACTAGTCCACTGCTGGACATAGGCCTCTCCTTAGAAAGGAGGTTTTGACCTACTATACCACGCTGGCCAGACGGGTTGGTATAGGGGTTGTTTCAAGTTTTCCTTCTCTTTGCAGTGCTGTTGTCCTGGTAGTTTGCTCCCTTAGTCGGCTCTTACTACACCCACGGGATGAATTGGGAGAAGAGGCATATTAAACGCCAATATTTGCCCGAAATGGAAGCTGAATGGCGTCGACCAAGCGAACCATATGACTGGACGCACACCACACGCAGTCGTCTGATCCTAAACAAAGCCTGTACTATGGTAGCCAGACTACTGATAAACATACTTATATATTGATAAATTACACTCAGACACAGAACAAAATGGTCGTGTTCATAACACGATTATTTGTATACTGTGCTGTTTCCCTTGCTCACTCCACGGGAATTCTTTTTTTTTTCGGAATAAATAGTAACCTATGTGTGAATCCAGGGTGTCAGCTACCTCTATACCAAATTTTATCAAAATTGGTATGGCCATTTAAGCGTGAAGAAGTAAAACAAACAAACACACACAATTTTTCGCCTTTATAATATTAGCGTGACGCGGATTTGCAGATGTTCATAGGCGGTGGTCACTTGCCATCAGAAGACCCGTCTGATCGTTTCCCCTTATACCATGTGAAAACTCTTATATGGAGTTCTTTTTACACGCTTTATATTAGCTTCCCTTGTATGTTTGTATGTTTGTTTGTGACCGACTCCTTTGGGCGTGATTTTGACTGACTTTAAACGGTCAGAATTCGTTCAAACTTTGTAGATATATCGAGGACCGATGACAATACACTAATCTAAAATAAAAATAAAAAATATTAAAAAATAATAGTTAAAAAAAAACTAAAAAACACGCTTTTTTTATAGAAAACTAAAGAAAAGACTAAAGAATTTTAATAAATTTGAAAAAAAAAGCGTGGGGTGCTTTTTACTATTCACAACAGGCAACCAAATTCAAATGTATTAAAATTTATTTTCAATTTTTTAGTTTGGTTTTCTATAAAAAGCGTGTTTTTTTAGTTTTTTTAATATTTTTATTTTAATTTTAGATTAGTGTATTGTCATCGGTCCTGGATATAACTATTAATTTATTTTGATGTCCTTATCTAATTTACTCAAGAAAGTGAGATTAGGTTTTTTGCAATGATGTCATCTGATACTGTAACCGTAATCTCTTTCAAGGTCATTGGATAATGAGATGATTATGTCAACAAAACGCTCACAGCATCGTGTACCAGATAACATTTATCTTGAGATGTTTATTAGTCTTTTAAATTAAAGACTATTAGTGAGTGTTGCTTTTCATCGAGTGAATAAGATTACCAGAATCCAAACCTTTCCCTGGACCCAAACATTCTGGCTTGGCACTGAAAAGGCGGCCACGCATTTGAGACTCCAGAGTTGCATTCCTTTCTAAGGAGAGGCTTATGTCCAGCAGTGGACTATTAAAGGCTGTTGATGATGATGAGTGTTAAATTTTAGAATAAAAATTTACTTCGTAATTAAGTATTTTCTTGAAAAGACAACTCCCGCACTAGAAATATATTCTGTCTCGTAGGGGACTTTACAAAAATTCACGAAACATACACAAAGAACACCTTTTTTTTTTGTCCTTGCGGAAATCCCCTCGGATACCACCGGTGGCATGTCGGACTCGAACCGACTAAAACCGCACGCCGTCTCGGTTACTAATAGCCGGGGAACCAGGTATACCCTAGAAAGGAAGTCCCTGGTGCCCCGACATACCTCGGGCCATCTACAACAACAGGTAGACGACCCCCCCCCCCCCCGTGTGGGAACCCCAGGTTCCCTCTGCTCCCTGGAAGCGAGCTCGCTTCGCAACGCGCTCGCCGCCACCCCGGCCGGCTTCTGCTAGGGTGACAGATAGCCTCACCTGTCACCCCCAGGCCTGCGCTTATGGAGGACGGAGGTCGTTCTGCGACCTCCGGCGCCTGAGTCGCCTGCGGACACAAAGAACACCTAGAATCAGAACAACAATTTGTGGATCACACAAAGTGTTGTTCCATGTGGGGATCGTACTCACAACACTCAGCGTAGTAGTAAGCAGCGTGGCGACCGCTAAAACCACTACGCCATCCGTGCAGTCATCGTCAGTCAGAGTACAATGCATTAGTGTTAGCAATGGTGCTACCTAATTCATTTGTTCTAAAACTCTCATCATCATCAAGAGCCTTTAATAGTCCACTGCTGGACATAAGCCTCTCCTTAGAAAGGAGGTTTTGGTCTACTATACCGCGCTGGCCAGACGGGTTGGTATAGGGTTTGTGTCAAGTTTTCCTTCTCTCTGCAGTGCTGGTGTTCTGCGTAGTTTTTTACCTTAGTCGGCTCTAACGACACCCACGGGATGAATAGAGGTGGTGACACTCCGTATTCTTAATCCGTCACCACACGGACTCTAAAACTCTCTAAACTTAAAATTAGTTTAGTCCTGTCAAATAACATTTCGTATTCTGAAAACATAGTACCTGACAGGACCAAACGATTTTTTTGTGATTTTTACTTTTAGTTCGCTTAGTACAAATCCGTGCTCTATTTAGTGTTTTAAAACTACAATTTAATTCTCCTACTTAATTACTCCTTATATAGGCAGCTACCTGGTAGTATTTTTTTTTCAAAATCAGCCCAGCCGTTTTGAAGAAACAGACAAAAAAAAATTAAACTGGTTTTTAGGCATAGGTATCGTGCAAATAACCGTGTAAACATATATACAACTTATTATTTTGTACGTGACACAAGACTACCGTATTTTTAGATATGAAAAAAGCCGTTAATCCTGAAGATCCTGATCAGGATAATCGTACAAATGATAAATGATATTTATTTCTGTAAGTAAATCTTTTCAGATATTTTTACAAGTCGGACTTTATAAATTTCAATCCAATCCGACGTTTTAGAGTAAGTGAAAATCACGTTCAAAGATTCCGTTACACAGATACACACATACCAAGCTAATAAAAGCATATTACAATGTAACATAATTGTTGTGTTTTATCTATTTCAAGATGGCTGACTGTTGACAGGTTTTGTCTAAACGACTACAAAATAGTTTGCAAGTACATTTGGCCGCTACTAATCGCGGCCTTGCTGATAACAACTGAGATTATACTACACACACATATGTACATATTGTTGTTTGAAATACAAGGAAGGTAGAAAGACGGGTATTTAAGGAACGGTTTCTATCGCAGCAGACCCATGCTTGGCCGAAATGTGCTTCCTGAGAAAACCTTACTTTTCACTGAGTTTCTCTGTTGAATACAATTACGTTTTTAATGTTATGGGAGTTAGCAGACGCATGATTACATGTTAAGCAATTACCGCCGCCCATGGACACTTGCAACTCAAAAGTTATTGCGTTGCGCCCTTAAAGACTCCCACCTTCCCCAGAATTGGAATTGCTCAACACAGGTCTTCTATGAGGGCGTGTTATCACTCCAGTCGAGGCTGGCCATATGTGCCGAAACATGGTCCTCTTACGACAACGCTTTAGTCCAGGCTGTGTACTGGTTTCAAACAGATAATTCACATCTTGAAGGGAATTCACAGTATGACCCAACATTATATAAACCTCTTCTTACAAAAGAGTTTTTGGCCTACTATACCACGCTGGCCAGACGGATTGATATAGGGTTTGTATCAAGTTTTCCTTCTCTCTGCAGTGCTGATGTCCTGCGTAGTTTGCTCCCTTTGCTCACGGGATGAATAGGGGTGGTTACACTCCGTATTCTTAATCCGTCAACACACGGATATAATTATTTTAATAAAATACATGTCTTAATTAGTTAATTAATCAATGTTGTGTTTGTTTCCTGTTGTATGTATTTGACGTCATTCCTTTTAATTATATACATATAAGTATATAAAATAATATTAATTGGCATTGAAAAACACTTGTTGTCATCCTACCTTATATATTGTAAATGTAGGTCTGTTTTTTTGTTAAGATGTAACTCATAAATTGCTCAACCGATTATTATGAAATTTTGTCGGGAGTACAGAAATTGAAATTGGGTTTTTTTATCCAGAAAAGTAGTAGAACTAGGATAGCTATGAAGCCGTGGGAGGGCCATATTTCGCCACATTATGTGCTATCAAGTGATACCAAGGCCTCACAGAAAACTGTTGTTAAGCAAAGATATAAGTATGTTTATTAACAGTCTGGTTACCATAGTACAGGCTCTGTCTAGTTTTGGGATCAGACGACCGTGTGTCAGATATGTTATTATTATTGTTATAATAATTACAGTGTTATGAATCAGAGATAATTTTTGTATAATCTGCATTTTTTTTCTTTGTGCACATTTGAGTTACGTTACGATCGATGTATTTATGATTTATGTTTTAATTGATTGTAATGTGGGTTTTGCATTAAATAAATAAAAATAAAAAATAGAGGATTTATCTACTTATGATTCCGTGTGGTGACGGATTAAGAATACAAATTGTCACCACCCCTATTCATCCCCTGGGTGTCGTAAGAGCCGACTAGGGGGGCAAACTAAGCAGGACAACAGCACTGCAGAGAGAAGGAAAACTTAAAACAAACCCTTTTTTTTTTTTTTTTTTTTTAACGTGTGGAAATCCCCTCGGACCGTCACCCCTCCGGGGTTTGCGGCGGGGTGGTGTGTCGGACTCGGACCGACTAAAACCACACGGTGTGCCACTCTGCGCCTGTAACAGGAGGGATCCGGGAACAGCTGTTATTAAGACATCCGGACCCCTCCTAGCGCCAGCCCGCTCCTGGTGCGGGCTCCGTCTCAATGTTTTTCCTCTCTTTATAGGCGACGTCCGGCACACGCGGACGCCGCCCCCTCGCGGCTGGCCAAACTAATGCGGGTGGAGGGGAAACCCACCCCGTCCACCCGCGGCCACACTCAGGGCGGCATGAGGCTGTGGTAGGCGGGCCTCCGCCGCCCGGTTCGCCGGCGGCGGATCGGGTCCGAGTGGAGGTCGTCCTCCCGGGCCCTCTCCGCCGCCTCCTTCCGCGAGATTACTACCTCGCAGAAGGTTGCGACCGCGGTAAAACAACTGTCGCTACCGGCCATGGAGCGTACTACGGCCGGTAGCGAGAGATCCACTCCGATGACTGCAGTGAGGGCCCGGCGCTGCGCCGCCCATGCGGGGCAGACCGCCAGCGTGTGCTGGGCCGAGTCCTCACTGCAGTCGCAGTGGTGGCAGGCGGGACTCAGTTCCCTCCTAGCGACCGTGTGCAGGTACTTTCCGAAGCAACCGTGCCCGGAAAGCACCTGCGTCAGTCGGAAGGAAAGGGTCCCGTGCTGCCGCCCTGCCCACTCGGCGATGACCGGCTGGAGAGCCTCCACGGCGGCGAAGCCAGCGCGTGGAGTCTCCAGCCGGAACGACCAACGAGCCATCGTGGCTCGGCGAGCGGCTTCGCGCCACTCGCGCACATCCTCGGGCGGAGGGCGAAATCCGCTCTCCGCCCGGAAGTCAGCCACTCGCCGATAAACTTCGGCGAGCACTTCCGCCTCCAAATCCCACGGGGGAGTTCCGGCCAATGCGCATGCCACCTCCGTCGAAACGGTGCGGTAACCGCGTATGGCTCTGACCGCCATTACCCTCTGAGGGCGCCACAGGCGTACCCTATTCTGGGCGGTCAGAGCCGCCGCCCACACCGGTGCACCGTACAGTGCCATTGACCGGACAACCCCCGTGTACAGCCGTCTTGTCGCGACGCTGGGTCCACCCATATTGGGCAAAAGTCGCCCTAGGGCAGACGCAGCGCCGACCAGCTTTGGAGCAAGCTGTCGGAAGTGCTCGTCGAAGAGCCACCTCCCGTCGAGGATCAGGCCCAGATATTTCATCTGGGCCCGAACCGGTACGAGGACCGAGTTGACCACGATTGAGGCGCCAGGGGGTGGACCACGACGGGGCCCATGGAATAACAGGGCCTCCGTCTTATCTAGGGCCACCCGTAAGCCCAGCGCCTCAATGCGCCCGACCACCAGGGAGACTCCCCCTGTGGCCAGGCGCGCCGCCTCTTGGAAGTTTGCCCCCCGGGCTGTCACGAGGGTATCGTCTGCGTAACAGATTACACCCAGCCCGGGGGGGAAATCGGCTCGAAGGGCCCAGTCGTACCCTATGTTCCACAAGAGGGGTCCAAGAACAGACCCCTGTGGAACACCGCACGACATGGGCCGACTCCTCAAATTACCTTCTCGGTCCTCGTACACGACGGTACGCTCCTCTAAGTAGTCTGCCACTAGCCGCCTCAGGTACTTTGGCACCCCATGATAGTGGAGTGCTTCCCTGATGCAGCTGAATGGCAGACTATTGAATGCGTTGGCGATGTCCAGTGACACCGCCAACAGCACGCCGCCACAGCTCACGGCCTCTTCGGTCACGGCCCTCAGGCGCAACACGGCGTCGACCGTCGAACGCCCCGCCCGAAAAACCAAATTGGGCGCCCGACAGATCGGGGCCCACCTCGCAGAGGTGCCGGACGATGCGGGCAGAAAGAACCCTCTCAAACAATTTGCCCGCCTCGTCCAGCAGCACGATGGGCCTATAGGCCGCGACCGAATCGGCAGGCCGTCCCGGCTTCCTCAATAGGACCAGCTTCCCGCTCTTCCAGCACTCAGGGAAGCGTCCCGACGCCAAGCTAGCGTCGAACACCTCCCCGAGGCGGTCTGCCATGTGGTTGAGGGCCAGGGCCAGCACTCGGGCCGGTACCCCGTCTGGCCCAGGGGCGGTGTTCTTGGAACGGATCCGTAGAACAGCCGCCCCTACCTCCGATTCCCGGACGGGCGGAACATTGTCCTCCCCGTGCTCCCCGTCGTCTCCGGCCAGGGAGGCCATCGACGGGGGAGTGTGTTCCGCCCGTTGTGGGAAAAGGCCCTCAACCACTTCTCGCAGGAAGCTGGGCTGGAGAGTCTCCGTAAGGGGGGGGCCCGACGCGCGGAGCTTTTGTCGCACCGCGCGGTAAGGGCGACCCCAGGGGTCACGATTAAGACCCTCCAGCATCTCCTGTCTTTTTTCCTCTTTGGCGCGGCTAATGGCCAGCTTCAGAGTTTTCCGCGCCCGTCGGTACTCCTCATGAAGCCGGTCCTCCTCACCGTCTCCACGGTGACGCCGCCGACTGCGCGTGTAGGACCTCCGGGCACGTGTACAGGCCGCACGGAGGTCCGCCAGCTCCTGGGACCACCAGTAGACCTCCTTCCTTGGAGGCCGACGACCTCGAACGCGGGGCATGGCCGCATCGCATACATGCGTAATCGCATCGCGAAAGCGGCCAGCCCCCACGTCGACCTCCTCGGTCGGAGCCTGAGGAGACAGCCACGAGTGAAACCCTATACCAACCCGTCTGGCCAGCGTGGTATAGTAGGCCAAAACCTCCTTTCTAAGGAGAGGCCTATGTCCAGCAGTGGACTAGTATAGGCTGTTGACGTGTGATGATGATTCTGTGATGGCCTATGACTGGCCTGTTGTTCTCTCTCTCTCTCTTCCTTCTCAGCCGATTTCGACTATGGTGACAGCTGCTAATTATTAGCAGAGGAGCTGGGATTTTATATAGGTATAGGACTTCTAAAGGAGCAAATTTTCGATTTGGTTATTTTTTGTTTTTAGTTACCTTAGAACCGATTTTTCGTAGCAAATTATTGTAATTATGTTCACACTTTACCTATAAATGGTATTTACTATATTAAGCATCAAACCGTTAACAATTTCCTAAAATAAAACCTTAAATCAAGTCACTAGGATTTATAATTTACAGAACGCTATGGTGAGATCACTCTATGGTCATAACAAAATACAAAGATAAAAATGCAGCTGTCAACTATACTTAATACACACAATACTGCACCTTATCTCCAAGGATTAACATCTAAGTTAGTACTACACGGGCGTAAACAATTTTAAAATCACAGATGACGTAATGTCGAACGCCCGCCGTTTTTTGTATCCATTTTCAAAATAACGCGCGAACGATTCGTTAAATTGCTAGATTGAAAAATACCATAATTGAAAGTTACAGTTTACAAGCCATGGGAATTTTGAACGTTAACTTTTGAGGTTTTTTTTTTAATATTCCCAATTCCATTCTTTTTAAGATGACATCTTGACAGTATAAAAAGGCGGGCTTTGTATTTCTGTACAAAAACAATTACAAAAGTTATATTCGAATTTGAAAATATGTAATACCGGAGCTCTTGCGCTGCGGACAAACGGCCGTGTGTCATTATCAACAGCCTTTGTTAGTCCTGTGCTGGACATAGGCCTCTCATTTGAAAGGAGGTTTTGGCCTACTGTACCACACTGGCCAGACGGATTGGTATAGGGTTTGTTTCAAGGTTTCCTTCTCTTAGCAGTACTGTTGTCCTGCATAGTTTAGTTCACTCTTGCGACACCCACGGGATGAATAGGGGTGGTGACACTCCGTATTCTTAATCCGGTAAACACACGGTGGTGTGATTTATTAACGTTTAGTTTTAGTAAAGTTTTAAAGTTATTATTACTAATATTTACTAATAAACATACTTATATATATCTAAATACACATACCAAAAAATACCCAAGACACAGAACAAACGGTAGCACTCATCAGAAAATAAATTGTCCTGTACAAAACCTACGACCCAGGTTTCACGACCAATAAACCATTAATACAAAATCAAACACACATCACAAATAAGTAGTAAGGAATGTCATCAATGTTTTCCTTATGATATACGAAAATAGCCCAGTAGTAATACCTGAGAAGTGAATCACAGATAGCAATGAGGTCATAATGCATTTAACTTTAAATGGCGTACAAACAAACAATTTCCCATTTAGCTGATATTCCAATACAAATCCGTGTGGTGACGGATTAAGAATATCGAGTGTCACTACCTTGAAAAATGCGTGTAAAATGTCTACATTTATATTCCGATCTCCTCTCTATAAGGCTCCACTTACCCCCTTAACTAAAGGTATTATTAGCCCCCCAAAACTTTAGAAGACACGGTGATGATTAATTTTGGCATGGAAATGACGAATATCGAGATGGTAATTATTGATACTCGGTATTGACAACATGTGACACGGTATTTATTTTCAAACATGTGTGTTACTGTGTACTAAACAAGAAAACAAAAATAGTATTAAATAATGAAATCTTAAAAATAATAAAAAATGTATTTATAATCAAAAGTACAACAATAGAAGGCCTTAAAAAAAGAAACAATTGGTCTATGGTCGTGTTAGTGTCGCGTTACGTGAACGCTTAACTTTTAATACGAGTTTATAATGTTACCGCTTTCTAAACATAGACAATGACAATTAAAAACTATTGTTTTAATTATAAGTTATGGTATCTATCTTAGTTTGCATTGTGCATTGTTTTTTTTTGAAATTATATGTTTTGTGTTAGATTTTTTTGTGGTTAGGGAAGAAAACAAGCAGAGGTGGTGGTTAGTGACTACCGCTGCTCCTAGACATTTGCAACTCGAGTGGGAGTAGCCTGCCCCCCTCCTAGAATTAGGGAAACTTCGGGACATCTAAGCCGGCTGTGCTGATATAAGAAATCAGTACTTATACTCAGGGGGTGGGATTGGGGAAAAGCAACCCTCTTGATCACCTAATATAATGAGATAATATAATGAAAATATCCACCGGATTTCGACATTCACTAATTATAATTACTAGTTAGAAACACATCTGCACGTATTTATGACAGAGGAAACACTTATACAACAAGAATGCGATGCATCATACAGGAAGCGCCGCCATTGTGATAGTCTATATTGTCTATGACAAAGATGATAGGGTTGTCAACATTTGGTGCATTTCATTTGGAATTCCGTTTAGTAACAAAGGGTGTGTTTTAGTTTTACAAAACTATAATTTTCAATGGAAGACCAATCCTCCCTCTCTCCCATTCTGTGAGGGGATACTGAGGCGATGGCAGTCATGCCGCTCGTATCGTACCATAAAAATAATAAAAATAATAACCTGACGCATCGCAAACATAGATCAAAATCCGGCTTACTGATCCCAAACTTAACAGAGCCTGTATAGTGCAGTACCAGACTGCTGATAAACATACTTATATACTTCTAAATACATACATAGTATCCATACTAATATTACACGCTTTTTATTAGCTTCACCTGTTTGTATGTTTGTAACCGACTCCTTTGGGCGTGATTTTGACTGACTTGAAACTCAGAATTCGTTCAAACTTTGTAGATATATCGAGGACCAATGATAATACACGATTTTAAAATAAAAACTAAAAAAAACGCTTTTTATAAAAATCGTGGGGTTCTTTTTACTATTGACACCAACGCTTTTTTTTCAAATTTATAAAAAAATATTTGCATTTTTTATTTTGGTTTTCTATAAAAAGCGTGTTTTTTAGTTGTTTTTTTAACTATTATTAAGCTAAAGAGTTTGTTTGGTTGTACGCGCTAATCTCAGGAACTACTGGTTCAAATTGAAAAATTCTTTTAGTGTTGGATAGCCCATTTATCGAGGAAGGCTATAGGCTATATATCATCACGCTACGACCAAAAGGAGCCGAGTATTAATGATAAATGTTGCAAAAACGGGGAAAATGTATTCCTTTAAAGAGCTAGCGGACTGCTATTCCAAAGGTCGCGGGTTCGACTCCCGCTCAAGCAAAACATTTGTGTGCATGAACTTTTAATGTTTGATTTGGTCTGGGTGTTTTTATGTATAATAAGTATGTATTTACAAAAAAAGTATATATGTATTTATATCAGTTGTCTAGTAGCCATAGTACAAGCTTTGCTTAGTTTAGGACTAGATGGCGTTGTGTGAACGTGGAAGAAAAATAAAAAAGACGGGTCCGCTGTTCCCAAACAAGGCAGAGCCTGTACTATGGTATTTTTTTAATGGTATCTGGATAAATTACTGAATCTATCTATATATATATAAGATATTTCCACGTATATAGTCACTCATCACGATATCTCTGGAACCATTAGAGCTAAAGACTTGAAATTTGGTAGGAATATTCTTTTCACCGAGTAGAGGTCAGCTAAGAACGGATTTTATGAAATTAAAAAAAAATAATTAAATAATGTAATAGCAAAACAACGTTTGCAGGGTCAGCTAGTACATACATATTATAGATTTACACACAGACACAGAACAGATCATCGAGTTCATCACACAACTGTTGCACGACTGCCCGACTGCGTAGTGGTTTTAGCGATCACCACACCGCTTACAACTACGCTCAGTGTTGTGGGTTCGATCCCCACATGGGACGACACTTTGTGTGATTTACAAATTGTTGTTCTGAGTCAGGGTGTTCTTTGTGTCCGTTTCATGTTTATTTGTCAAAGTCCCCGCGACACAGGATATTTTCCTAATGCTTGTAATAAATTGCTAATGTTGTCTTATAAAAAAAAAAAAACAATAATTATTTCACTTGGATCGAATCCACGGTCAGGATCAAGACTAGTGACGTCACAAGTCGCTATATCACACTAGTACGAGTATTTTACAGAACGCACTGTTTTGACGGATGGAGAAAAACTGATTTGACTTCAAAGTCAAATACCGATTGACTATTGACCTTTTATAAAGGTCAATATGAACAATTGATGATGTGATTGGTGATTCACATTATATTTAGTAATTTACTTCGACGGGTATATTACGACCGGATGGCGTAGTGGTTTGTGTAACGGACTGCTATTCCAAAGGTCGCGGGTTCGATTCCCGCTCAAGTCAAACATTTGTGTGCACATTTAATGTTTGATTTGGTCTGGGTGTTTCTATCTATAATAAGTATGTATTTACAAAAAAAAAAGTATATATGTATTTATATCAGTTGTCTAGTACCCATAGTACAAGCTCTGCTTAGTTTGGGACTAGATGGCGTTGTGTGAATGTGGTAGAATATTATTATATTATTATTATTATTAGTCTAGAGGTTAGTGAGCTTGACTTCTAAGCCGAGGTCGTGGGTTCGATCCACCCAGAATAAATAACCGTGTGATGAGCACCAGTGATCAGTTGTACTATGTCTGGTTGTAATTTATCTACAATATGTATGTATTTAGTAATATATAAGTATGTTTATCAGCAGTCTGGTTACCATAGTGCAGGGTCTGCCTAGTTTGAGCCCAGACGGTAGTGTGAGATATATTATTTTATTACTTACAGTATTATGAATCAGAGATAATTTTTGTATAATCTTCATTGTTTTTCTTTCGTTCGATTCCCAATCGAACCCACGACCTCCGGTTTAGCAGTCAGGGTCATTATATATATATCATCACGCTACGACCAAAAGGAGCCGAGTATTAATGATAAATGTTGCAAAAACGGGGAAAATGTATTCCTTTAAAGAGCTAGCGGACTGCTATTCCAAAGGTCGCGGGTTCGACTCCCGCTCAAGCAAAACATTTGTGTGCATGAACTTTTAATGTTTGATTTGGTCTGGGTGTTTTTATGTATAATAAGTATGTATTTACAAAAAAAGTATATATGTATTTATATCAGTTGTCTAGTAGCCATAGTACAAGCTTTGCTTAGTTTAGGACTAGATGGCGTTGTGTGAACGTGGAAGAAAAATAAAAAAAGACGGGTCCGCTGTTCCCAAACAAGGCAGAGCCTGTACTATGGTATTTTTTTAATGGTATCTGGATAAATTACTGAATCTATCTATATATATATAAGATATTTCCACGTATATAGTCACTCATCACGATATCTCTGGAACCATTAGAGCTAAAGACTTGAAATTTGGTAGGAATATTCTTTTCACCGAGTAGAGGTCAGCTAAGAACGGATTTTATGAAATTAAAAAAAAATAATTAAATAATGTAATAGCAAAACAACGTTTGCAGGGTCAGCTAGTACATACATATTATAGATTTACACACAGACACAGAACAGATCATCGAGTTCATCACACAACTGTTGCACGACTGCCCGACTGCGTAGTGGTTTTAGCGATCACCACACCGCTTACAACTACGCTCAGTGTTGTGGGTTCGATCCCCACATGGGACGACACTTTGTGTGATTTACAAATTGTTGTTCTGAGTCAGGGTGTTCTTTGTGTCCGTTTCATGTTTATTTGTCAAAGTCCCCGCGACACAGGATATTTTCCTAATGCTTGTAATAAATTGCTAATGTTGTCTTATAAAAAAAAAAAAACAATAATTATTTCACTTGGATCGAATCCACGGTCAGGATCAAGACTAGTGACGTCACAAGTCGCTATATCACACTAGTACGAGTATTTTACAGAACGCACTGTTTTGACGGATGGAGAAAAACTGATTTGACTTCAAAGTCAAATACCGATTGACTATTGACCTTTTATAAAGGTCAATATGAACAATTGATGATGTGATTGGTGATTCACATTATATTTAGTAATTTACTTCGACGGGTATATTACGACCGGATGGCGTAGTGGTTTGTGTAACGGACTGCTATTCCAAAGGTCGCGGGTTCGATTCCCGCTCAAGTCAAACATTTGTGTGCACATTTAATGTTTGATTTGGTCTGGGTGTTTCTATCTATAATAAGTATGTATTTACAAAAAAAAAAGTATATATGTATTTATATCAGTTGTCTAGTACCCATAGTACAAGCTCTGCTTAGTTTGGGACTAGATGGCGTTGTGTGAATGTGGTAGAATATTATTATATTATTATTATTATTAGTCTAGAGGTTAGTGAGCTTGACTTCTAAGCCGAGGTCGTGGGTTCGATCCACCCAGAATAAATAACCGTGTGATGAGCACCAGTGATCAGTTGTACTATGTCTGGTTGTAATTTATCTACAATATGTATGTATTTAGTAATATATAAGTATGTTTATCAGCAGTCTGGTTACCATAGTGCAGGGTCTGCCTAGTTTGAGCCCAGACGGTAGTGTGAGATATATTATTTTATTACTTACAGTATTATGAATCAGAGATAATTTTTGTATAATCTTCATTGTTTTTCTTTCGTTCGATTCCCAATCGAACCCACGACCTCCGGTTTAGCAGTCAGGGTCATTAACTACTATACCCGGCCCGTTGTCAAGTTATAAAGTAAGCAAGCAGCTAATGTGATGCAGATCTGAATGCTAATGCAAACCTAACTCACTATGGAGGATGTCTTTTACTAATTTACTATATCTGTTGTAGTTATGATCAAAAACGTTTAGTAATTTATTAATTTTCGAGATATTATTATATTGACGAGCCATTCTTGTTGTTGGATTATAGTAAGAAGTGTTATTTTTATAAATTTGAACGTCAAATAGTCCGTGTGGTGACGGATTAAGAATACAGAATGTCACCACCCCTATTCATCCCGTGGGTGTCGTAAGAGCCGACTAAGGGAACAAACTACGCAGGACGACAGCACTGCAAAGAGAAGGAAAACTTGACACAAACCTTATACCATCTCGTCTGGTCATCGTGGTATAGAAAGCCAAAACCTCCTTTCTAAGGAGAGGCCTATGTCCAGCAGTGGTCTGTTATAGGCTGTTGATGATGATGAAAATATCTATTAAATTTAAATTATTGATATATGTCAATAGCATTTTGATGAAGAATAAATATTTTCGTTTAATTATCCTATATATTATAATCTTATAAGTTAAAAGTAAATGGTATTTTAATATATTATCTTCGCGTTCTAAATATTGGTGTCGTTAACATAAAAATTTAATAATTTTAACCGACTTCCTAAAAACAGGCGGTTATCAAACCGATTATTTATTTTTCATCTCAGAACTTGGTCGATTTGGATTTAGTTATGTTAAGTTACCTGTGGAACGGGTTATCATCCGCGGTATTTCTGGACCGATACGACCTTCAAACCTTCAAGAAAAGAGCGTACTACTCCCTCAAAGGCCAGCAACGCTTTTGTGACTCCTGAGTTGCAGACGTTCATGTGCGGCGGTAGTCGCTTTCCATCAGGTGACCCGTCTGGTCGTTTGCCCCCCTTATCTTTTTTTTTCTTTTTAAAAGACAACTACCGCTTTAGGAATATATCCTGTGTCGCGGGGGACTTTACAAACATACAAGAAACGGACACAAAGAACACAGACTCAGAGCACCAGGGACTTCCTTTCTAGGGTATACCTGGTTCCCCGGCTATTAGTACCCGAGACGGCGTGCGGTTTTAGTCGGTTCGAGTCCGACATGCCACCGACAGGTGGTATCCGAGGGGATTTCCGCACAGTCACAACAAAACATTCGGCGCAGTAGGAAGCGGCGTGGCGACCGCTTTAACCACTACGCCATCCGTGCCATTTTCGGACGTGTTGTTTTATCCCCAATGGGGTACGCTCTTTCACCTGGAATCCTCTGACTCAATTCCATTGGAAGACACAGACGAATTAAACGTTCACATTTTGACCATTATAACTTTAGCCCCACTTGAGTTGGTGTCCATGGGCCGCGGCGATCATTTACCTTCAGGTACGTGCTCATCACACAATATTAATTTATCCTGTATATGATTCGAACCCACGACCTCTGATAAAGTCTTTGATAAAGTCGATTCACCGTAAGCCTTCTGTAACATTTTCAGTGACTCCGAACACGAAATTCCATTGGCGATGCAAAATTTAAGACAAACTCTTTGTTCGATGTTTTTGTCCATTATTAAATTCGCAATACACACTAGATATGATATAACTAAAAACAGCACTGTATTTAATATAAATAACATATGCAACTCAAACTCCGCGCCAAAATGGAAAACAAACAGTAGTGCCAATCTAACAACAACAAAAAAAAAACAAAAATTTGAATTCGGAACCATAAACAAATCATTCATTCCCGATACTTTTTTGACTGAAAAGAGTTTTGAGTTATGAGAGGCCTATTTCGGTCTACCATCGTTAAATCAACAAAGGGTTGTTACCGTCCGTTTATTGTGACAAATGGCCTCGTCCGCTCGGAAATTGACGCTTTTTTACGTTATTTATAACTTTACATTTGTAATATCTATACAATACCAGCTTTTGCCCGCGTCTCCGCCCGCATGTATGGCGGTTATCGCTGTACAAAGTAACCTATGTCCTTCTTCAAGAATAAAATTATCTCTATACCAAATTTCATCTAAATCGGTTGAGCGGTTTAAGGGTGAAGAGGTAACAGACAGACACACTTTGGCATTTATAATATTAGTATGGATTACAAGCAGAAAATGATATATACCACTTTTCAAACAAATATGTTTTGTTTATATGCAGAAGAAATTCAGAAAACTAACAATTTTAAGGAATACTTCTGCTAGCTAGCTTCTGCCTGCGTGTATGTCTTTTATCAAGAATCAAACTATCGCTATACCAAATTTCATCTCAACCGGTTCAGCGGTTATTGATTCTCCATACAAACTGTCACCCCCTTAAAATAAGATTTCTGAGATAAAAACTATCTTATATCCTTTCCTGGAACTCAAACTATCTATATCAAATTTCAACTCAATCGTTTCAGCGGTTTAAGTGTAAAGAGACAAAGACAGACACATTTTCGCATTTCTTTCTTTCTTTCTTTCTTTTATAAAAAGACAACGCCCGCATTAGGAATAAATCCTGTGTCGCGGGGAACTTTACAAACATACATGAAACGGACACAAAGAACACCCAGACTCAGAACAACAATTTGTGGATCACACAAAGTGTCGTGTCGCCGAGTGTTGAACCCACAACACTCGGCGTAGTAGGAAGCGGCGTGGCGACCGCTTAAACCACTACGCCATCCGTGCAGTCAAATTTATAACGCTAGTATGGATAGATCACATCAACAACCTTTTATAATTGTTGAATGCTGGTCATAGGTCTCTCCGAGAGTAGGTTTTGGCTTACAATACAGACGGGTTAGTATATGGTTGGTGTGAAATTTTCCTTCTCTTTGCGGTGCTGTTGTCCTGCGTAGTTTGCTCCCTAAGTCGGCTCTTACGACACCCACGGGATAAATAGTTTTTATCCCAGAAATCATTCTTTAAAGGGGTGAAAACAGAGGGGGCAGGTTGTAACAGGAATCAATAACCGCTTTACCGATTTAGATGAAATTCAGAGGGACGTGGGAGAGCCATGCTTCGGCACGAATGGGCCGGCTCGACCGGATTTATACTTTCGTTGCCTTTCATTGAGTGAGTGAGGTTACCGGAGACCAAATCCCCACTCCCGCTGACTCGAGCGGGAGGGACTCCAAGGGTGGCAACGCACTTTTGACTTTTGAGTTGCAGGTGTCCATGGGCGGCGATAGTTGCTTACCATCAGGTGACCCGTCTTATACCATAAAAAAAAAACGTAGGCTTCCCATAAACATTTATTGACTAACAGAGAACACTCACATACGGCCAGTTATTAAGATAATATTATTTAAATAAGTTCCACAGCTTATACAGAACATGTTATTTAAATATTTAAAAATATATTTATCCTCTAAAAATACTCTTTAAAATTAACATAACTAACGTTTTATGAGTGATGAGACTGATGAGTCAAACTGAACGAAAAATATTTATTTAATAATTTAACAACTGAAATGAAGTCATTGGTCCAACAAATACTTAACGTAAACATTCACATCAACAGCCTATAATAGTCCACTGCTGGACAAGACCTCTCCTTAGAAAGGAGGTTTTGGCCTACTTTACCACGCTGGCCAGACGGGTTGGTACACGGTTTGTTTCAAGTTTTCCTTCTCTTTGCAGTACTGTTGTCCTGCGTAGTTTGTTCCCTTACGGCACCCACGGGATGAATAGAGGTGGTGATATTCCCTATTCTTAATCCGTCACCTACAGATGAATAAAAAAATCTCCTTTTTTATGAAGTCGGTTAAAAATAATATTTTTAACATTACAGCTCCCTCTCCAACAAGTTTGTTTAAACAAACGCGCACGGAATCAAACTTATGTTAAACAGATGTGTACAACACGTGCTGTTCAAACAAGTCTATTTCTGGTTCAACAAAGAATCAAGCCATTTTTTGTCCACGGAAGGGACCCCACGTTGTGTGGGAATGTTGCCAAATTAAGTCACTACTAATATAGTTAGAATTTTTAGTTATAATGGATGATGAAATGAAATGATATTTATTTCTGTAAGTAAATCTTTTCAGATATTTTTACAAGTCGGACTTTATAGCCAGAAGGAGCCGGCATTTCCTAAGACTCACTCTGGGAAGAAACGCCGAAACAAACCACAGAGGTGTTTTTTTTTTTTTTTAAGTCTGTAAACAAAGTTAAATAAAACTGTGCGAGTACAGTATAGGGTCTGGATAGGCCTTTTGAGGAAAGGACCATAGTTTTGAGTCCGCCTGTCCATACAGACGGCATACAGGCTCCAGGATAAAAGAGCAGACACGACTCAGGGTCAACTGATGATAAGTTACTATCGAGGGTTGTGGATAACTGTAACTCAAACGTTACCAATGAGTTGCCGACCTTTAAGTCTTTAAGTGCCCGCTGCTCAATTAGAGGGGTGATGGGGGTAGATGGGTCTTCGGTAACCTGAATTACTCGGTGAAATCATCAATCTGCACGGATGGTGTAGTGGTTGAAGCGGTCACCTCGCCGATTCCTACTGCCTTGGGTTTGGGCTCCGGTGACCTCCTCGGACATCACTTTGTGTGATTCACAAATTGTTGTTCTTAGTCTGGGTGTTCTTTGTGTCCGTTTCAAAATGAAGAGCTTTTAATAGTCCACTGCTAGACATAGGCCTCTCCTTAGAAATGAAGTTTTGGCCTACTATGGGACGGGTTGGTACAGGGTTTGTGCCAAGTTTTCCTTTTCTTTGCAGTGTTGTTGTCCTGTGTAGTTTACTCCCTTGGTCAGCTCTTACGACACCCACCTGATAAATAGCGGTGGTGGCACTCTGTTTTCTTAATCCATTACCACACGGACAGTACTGGCGAAGCATGGCCCTCCCAGAATAATTGGACCTAACAGTAATCTGGTCTATTTTTCTTTGCGTAACCTTGTGTAATCACCAAAACTAAATAATAAATCCTTCGATTCGTCGTAACTTATCTTAAGTCTTACTTATCACAGATTAATTGTAAAATACAACAGCGTTAATGGAATGTAAACGAAAAATATTATTATATTTATTTACCTACAGAGGAAAATGTGGTGAAGTATGGGAGTTGAAGGGTACAAGAGAAGAGGCAGACCGAAGAAAAGGTGGATGGACTGCTTGAGGGAGGATATGGCTAGGAAGGGAGTAAACAGTGAGATGACGCATGACAGAGTAGAATGGAAAAATCATACATACTGCGCCGACCCCAAAGATGATGATTTACCTACTAGCTGTACCGTGGCACGCTGTGGTATTGTGATCGCATTGATGAGAATTGAGGAACAAAATTGCAGCGAAAAATAAAATGAAAATCATCTTTGAAACGGTTTGTATATCGTGTTAAAAAAGGTGCTGTCAAAAAAGATTAGTATTACTAATACATTTAAATAAATGCAACTAGTTATTAATATACTTATGGTTTTCTTTCCCAATTACTAAAAAAATGTTTAGTGGAAAATTTAGTGCCTATTAGGGTAGTGTAGTTTTTCGTTAGTGGTTTTCTGGTGGTTTTAGATTTGAGCTAAATCGGCGCAGAACTTTTTGAGTTATTGAAGCATACACAAAGCAACTTATTTTATATATCTATATAAATAAATAAAATTGAAGTGTCTGTTTGTTATGTCAAACTAATAGAGTTTTTTCATGCTCACACGGTTATTTGCACGATACCTATGCCTAAAAACCAGTTTAAATATTTTTTGTCTGTGTGTTCGTTCGGGTAATCTTTAAAACGGCGTCACCGATTTTGATAATATTTTACTACAAGGTAGCTGTCTATATAAGGAGTAACTTAGGATATTTTTTCTCTCAGAAAAACCCTATAAAATTTTGCCCGGTCCGGGAATCGGAAGCGGAGGACTAAGGAAGCGCTTTTCAACCTCAGTCCCTCTCTTTAGGACTCAAAATGCCTCATCGCACTTGTGAGTCTTGAGTTAAAGAGTAGTACAAGTTTATTTTACATCAACTCGCTCTCAACAGCGATCGCGTTGGGCGTTGTGATTGGTTAAGATCTCAGTGCGGGCCAATCGCACCGCCGAGCGCCATTAGATATGAAATAAAGTGACACTGGGCCCTCGTGTGTCCATAGGCGGTGGTACCATAAGGTCCGGAAGAAAATGTCCCGATTGCGTGTACTGTTCGGGAAAAGTTGATTCCACCGAGCACACCTTCGTCTGCCAACGTTGGGCTGAAATGAGGCTGCGTTGGCATAGTGAGAAGGGACTGCCATTAAAACCGAAAGCGATGATCCCTTGAATGCTCGAAACGGCAAACGACTGGACAGCAATGACGGGGTTTGTAAGAGAGGTCCTGCTGCAGTGGTAGTAGACGCAGCCAAACGGCTGTAATGTAATGCTAGCGCGGTCCCGCGGTTCTAGGTACAAGAGACCTCCCCGTTTTTAGAGGATAAAAATCCCACACTACCGGTCTTCAACAACTTGACAGGTGTCTTTTGAAGACTTGCTCTTCTCAAACACCATTTAAAAAGAAATAGGCTCCGGTAGTCACTTAACAAGAGATGTCTTCTCGTTTTCCCCCATCCTATCAATGTGTGGTTAATCTGCGAGTTATATAGGTATGTAGGCATAAAACCAGTAATTTTAACGGTGAATTGTTATTTTCCTGTAAGCATATATCCTCAGTAACAACAGAACAAGGAAGAAGGAATCACTATTTATAACAAAACCATATTTGTTCATTCAGAAGAAGCAATAGATTAATGGTAAATAAAACTATACTACTACTAAACAAGCTAATTATTGAAAACAATAAAATAAATAACTGCATGAAAATGTATTACAAACTGGCGATTTTAATTTTTATAATTTTGATATACCCAGTGTCACGCAAACGCCAAAATTTATAAAGCCGTTTAGGCTGCAGAGCGTACCAAAGATAAAAACATATATATGTAAAAACATAAATTCGAAAAATATAATTTTCCTTCTGGGGCTGTCGAATATTTTAACAATTAGGGAAAAAAACGAAATAAAACTGTGGTCTATGGTCGGAACAAAGTTCGCGGCGATAGTCTATACTAATATTATAAAGCTGAAGAGTTTGTTTGTTTGAACGCGCTAATCTCAGGAACTACTGGTCCGATTTGAAAAATTCTTTCAGTGTTAGATAGCCCATTTATCGAGGAAGGCTATAGGCTATATATCATCACGCTAAGAGCAATAGGAGCGGTGCACCAATGAAGAATGTTTCAAAAACGGAGAAAATTTATTACTATTGAGAGACGCAGACGAAGTTGCGCGGGTCAGCTAGTAGTTCATACACGGCTGTAACTGTAAGAAATGTCGGCAAAAAGTTCTGTTACATGATCTCGCTCCCATCCGCTCGGAGCGTGTTAGGCGTGATAAGGAACTTCCAAAAAACCCGACTACGTGAAATTGTACAAATTTAAAAACCGGTGATTTTAATTTTTATAACAACGCCAAAATCCATCCATCCAAGAGCGTGCCAAAAATATACATATATAAAAATAAAAAAGCCTTTTATTTGACCAAGCCACATTTCATCTTATTTACTAGAGTTAATTACTTACTATTTGGCAGGTGTACATACTTAAATTTCTCTTTACTATTAATACTAAATGATTTATCTCTAGCTATCTTATCTATATGCATTAAGCTAGGTCTCCAGGTTGGGTAAAGGCTTCCTCCAAAGATGATACTCTTCCAAAGAAATATACAAACATATATACAAAAAAATATTCATAAATAGAACCCTATATTCTGGCTTAGGCGGGTAAAAAAAAGGCTTAAGAATTTAGTATTTGACCTTGAATTCCGTTTCCATTACTTGATTGTTTAAAATAAACAAGCGCTCGATTAGAGGTCGGTATTTGACCGTATTTTTATTAAATTGTGTCGAAAACAATAAGCTTTGTTGAAAGTATGAATAAAAAACAGTGTTTTTTAATTTTTGTTTGCGCCTTGATCACGAACATTACGTCAGCGAATACGTCAAGTAAGTAAGAACACCAACGTAATGGTGATACTAGGATTTCGCAGAACACCGGATTTAAGCAATTCTTTCATGAGCTTACCGAAGATAAGTGAAGGTCGAAGAATTCTGGGAAAATGGGGCAGTCAAAAGGCGGGAAGGCAGTTGTGTCTCTTGAGTTTTCTGTGTCTATTGGCGGCATTTATCATCAGATGACCTGTCCTACCCCAATTATACCCCAAAATAGCCGACTAAGGGCGCAAAACAACGCAGGACACCAGCACTGCAAAAAGAAGGAAAACTTGACACAAACCCTATACCAACCCGTCTGGCCAGCGTGGTATAGTAGGCCAAAACCTCCTTTCTAAGGAGAGGCCTATGTCCAGCAGTGGACTATTAAAGGCTGTTGATGTGATGTGATGATGTGACCTGTCTTTGTTTGAACTCTATCCCTCAGTAAGTCATGTTTTTTTCGCCGAAGGTGCAACATTCAGCTCTAGTTGCAGCTGTGATCAGGAATTGTGAGCAATTCCGGATCATGTACACTGTTATTATTTACGGAGTGTGAATAAGAACTTGAGCAATTCAGTAGTAACCCCATCCGTATCACTGTTTAGAAGTCGAGAAAGCATTTGTCATCATCATCAACAGCCTTAAATAGTCTACTGCTGGACAACTGGACATTAGGCCTCTCCTTAGAATAGAGGTTTAACCTACAATACTCGTACCACGCTGGCCAGACGAGTTAGTATAGGGTTTTTTTCTAGTTTTCCTTCATAGGACTATAGCATAGGCTGAGTTGTGGCCCTTTAGTCACACACAGTGATCATTTTATTCTTTTGTACTTGTTTGTTTTTGGTATTGTTTGTGCTATTCTTCAGTTGAGCAAATTGTTTCTTTTCTTTTTCTCTTCTATGTTATATCTGTAATTCCTTTTTTGGCTGTGTTTGTGTTGTGACTAATAAACGTATTTTCTTTCTTTCTCTCTTTCTTTCTTCTCTGTACAGTGCTGTTATCCTGCGCAGTTTGCTTTCTTAGTCGGCTCTTACGACACCCACGGGAGGGGTAGCGACACTCCGTATTCTTGATCCATCACCATTCCAAAACACTTGTAAAACTCTTAAATTTAAATCTTACCATCAGAAATCTCTCTCTTTTTTACCATTAATTTTTACAATTTTCCCATCCAATTTAAAGTTTCAGTTAACGTCGAGAGTATTACCCCTTATTACGTAAATGGTGCGAAAATTAGCAAAATATGAATTACTATTACGCCTCTGGCTACCCCCTCTGTGATATAATATGTATCACTTTAATATTCTCTGAAAACCTATGTTTTTTCCTGCACCATTTCGTATCTGTTTTTGTTACGTTTTAAAAGGAAATAACTTTTTTGTATCCTAGATAATATTTTAAATTTAATGGGTTTTTAACTAACACAATTCAATCTAATACCTATAAATTCATGTTACGTTTTCATAACAACGTTATCTCTGTAACCTTGCAGCTTTATTTAACATGAGGTCAGCGCTTTTATTTAATAGATGCTGCATCCATCCATCACTACAGAAACCACCTTTAAACTATGTCTTCTTTAGGCGTATAACTTTTATACAATTATAATAACAGAATTACGTTAATTTTAATAACTTTAGCCGAGTCTATCCCTATTTATCCCGTGGGTGTCGTAAGAGACGACTAAGGGAGCAAACTACGCAGGACTAAAGTAAAACTTCTTTAAACAAACCCTATACCAACCCGTGTGGCCAGCGTGGCATAGTAGGGCAAAATCTCCTTTCTAAGGATAGGCCTGTGTCCAGCAGTGGACTGTTATGGGCTGTTGATGATGATGATGATAACAGAAGTACCTTAATTGTAATAAAAAATTTAATAACTTTATCCGAGTCTTGCGACTCTCACGGGATAAATAGGGATACCTATTTATCCCGTGAGAATCGCAAAAGTCGACTAAGGGAGAAAAAAACTACGCAGGACCACAGCACTGCAAAGATAAGGTAAACTTGTCACAAATCCTATACAAACCCGTCTGGACAGCGTGGCATAGTAGGCCAAAACCTCCTTTCTAAGGAGAGGCCTGTGTCCAGCAGTGGACTATCAAAGGCTGTTGATGAAATAATTATTTCTGGAATAAAGTTATCCTGGCCTTTCCCGGGACTCAAACTATCTCAATACAATAATTACAATACAATAATTTCATCAAAATCGGTTCAGCTTTTTAAGCGTGAAAAGGTAATACAGACAGATAGACGGACAGACATTCGCATTTATAATATTAGTATGGATATAATCACACCTGTGACTGATTATAAAACCGGGACTCGGAAAAGGTCTAAAACTAAAAAAAAATTGTTTAAAAAAAATAAAAAACACGCTTTTTATAGAAAACCAAACTAAAAAATATAAATTAACTTTTTTAAACTATTTTTTTTTTTTAAATTAGTGTATTGTAATCGGTACTCGATATATCTAAAAAGTTTGAACGAATTCTGACCGTTTAAAGTCAGACAAAATCACGTCCAAAGGAATCTGTTACAAACATACAAGTGAAGCTAATATAAAGCGTGTAAAAAAAGGTCGTAATCTTTAATAAATAAATACAATTTTGATTGATTTTAATGCCATTTATCTTTGTCTACAACGAAATCACAATCATATGAGAATTATGACTAGAACCAATCATTTCATCAAATGAATATGATTTAAAAGTAACAATAATTTCCATATTTAGAACTTACGAATTCATTTTACGTATATTCACAAGAATGGTTTGAATACGTAATATATAATGTCTATCACAATACTATGTTAGACTTTAAATTGGGACATTTTTACTGCACACCCATCATTCAACCATCGACAAGAAAGCGTCTATTTGTAGGTCTTGGATTTACTACCATAACGGTCATGATTAATGGGTGAAGGAGATGGAAAAAGAACGCACTCAAAACTGCGTGCGTTTTGAGTGCGTCCTTTTTTTTTCCATCTCCTACTAATCCATACTAATATTATAAAGCTGAAGAGTTTGTTTGTTTGAACGCGCTAATCTCAGGAACTACTGGTCCGATTTGAAAAATTCTTTCAGTGTTAGATAGCCCATTTATCGAGGAAGGCTATAGGCTTTATATCATCACACTAAGACTAATAGGAGCGGAGCACCAATGAAGAATGTTTCAAAAACGGAGAAAATTTATTACTATTGAGAGACGCAGACGAAGTTGCGCGGGTCAGCTAGTACAAATATATTTTTGAAGTGTATTTGTGTACATTCCTACATCATCTTTAATAGTCCACTGATGGATATAGGCCTCTCCTTAGAGATAAGGTTTTGGCCTACTATACCACGCTGCCCAGGCGGGTTGGTATAGGGTTTGTTTCAGGTTTTCCTTCTCTTTGCAGTGCTGTTGTCCTGTGAAGTTTGTTCCTTTACTCGGCTCTTACGACACCCACGGGATGAATAGAGGTGGTGACACTACGTATTCTTAATCCGTCACCACAAGGACATACAAACACTGAAAAATTATGGCCCTCATTCTGGCGTCAGTCAGTCGGATAATAAATACATACTTACTAGGTTTTTCTTTTAAAAAAAGAAACTATCTAAATATATATAAACAATAAACTTACATAGTTGTTAAAAAAAAACTAGAGTAACTTTTACTATTAAAAAATTACATGTTCAATAAAACTGCCGCGAAATATTAACAAATATTGTGAATACCAATACTTACGGACCCCTAAAAACTAAGCGATAACTCGTTCAAGAATCTTTAGTCATCGGCTAACGCTTGCCGAGCGCGGTCGCCGCGTTATTATCTATGGTCCAAACTAACGTTCGGAAGCAGTGATTTTTTTTTCCACATTTCAAATTTAGAACGACGGTTTTTTTTAATTGGTGTGTTTATTTTTAAATTTCGTTCTTTTGTCGTGAAAAGTGTTTGTATATTAATTAATTATTATTATATGTGGGTTTTTATGATAACGTGTGTGCGTTCAAAGTGTGGCATTTTTGCAAGCTTTCACCTGGATTGATGAGTGCATCGCTAATTTCCTTTTCGGATGTCACTGGCCTTGTCTGTTGGACTCGTGTTTAGTTTAAAAAAGAATTTTCAACGATAATTTTTAAACGAAAGTTTACTTTGACAAGTCAATTTTTTTTCTAGTCATCACATTGGCACTGATATTTGTATTATACCTATTTAGTAAAATTATTCACGATTATAAATGATTTTAGTATGTTTTGATGACGGCGTATAATATGTTCGTTGAATTCAGTTTTAATGACATCATCAGCTAAATTAAATACCGTATGTATAGTATGGCATTATTAAAAACGCGGGACAAAAAATGTTATAAAAACTTTTTATGTATGTAGAGCTAGTAGCAGCTGTTTGGATATTTACTTGAAGAGCGTTTTGTAAACCCACTTTTAAGTTTTTTAGTATTTTTAAACTATATTTTTTTTTTTTTTAAATTAGTGTGTTGTCATTGGTCCTCGATATATCTACAAAGTTTGAACTAATTCTGACCATTTAAAGTCGTTCAAAATCACGCCCAAAGGAGTCGGTTACAAAAATACAAACAAACATACAAGTGAAGCTAATATAAAGCGTGTAAAAAGGGGGCGGTTTTAATTATTTTTTTATTAAGTCTTTACACACATGGCCGTCTGATCCCAAGCTAGACAGAGCCTGTACTATGGTGACCAGACTGCTGATAAACATACTTAATACTTAAATATTACTAAATACATACATTTTGTAGATAAAATACATCCAGTTACGGAATAAATAATCGTGTCGATCACAGATCACAGTGATGATGACAGAGAGGGGGCTGGGGGGGGGGGGTGTACTACTACCTCACTCACTTTTATTTGACATGTCTGCTCTTTCTCTTGATATCATAATAAAGAAATGAACATAGACACATTAATATTTGCAAACCGTGTCATGTAGTTTTTAACCGACTTAAAAAAAGGAGGTTCTCAATCCGTAGGATTTTTATTTTTATGTATGTCCACCGATTACTCAGAGACGCCTGAAACGATTTGGAAAAGTCTTTTTATTCTTTTGGTTTTACTTCCCAGGAGGGCCCATTTAAGTTTTTTTTTTTTGGAAAATCAAGAAAAATTTAAAAATTGTATACATCATTGATATTTTTTTTTCAATTTTCACATACCCAGTGTCACTGACACAATTCAGACTAATCTAACGACGCCTCAAACCCCAGAATCCATTAAACCGTTTGGTCTACAGAGTGCCGAGAGATCATCATCATCAGTATCGCAGTCCACTGCTGGACATAGGCTTCTCCCATTGCACGCCACTTAGATCGATTTTGGGCTTCTCGCATCCAGCCCAAAATCGATCTAAGTGGCGTGGCGTGCCGAGAAATACTGATATATATATATGTATACACGAAACACATAACTCTCCTTTTGTCGCAATCGGTTAAACCCAATCGTGATCATAGCTAATAAAAAAAGAACTTAAACACAATTGCCACTCTGTTAAGGTCAAAATGGTTATTAAATTCAATAATAATTTCAACTATTAAATATTATAATTATACTAAACTCTGCCCGCGTGTATGTTGATTTTCGATGTAAAAATAATAACCGCTGAAACTAGCTGAGACCCGCGGTGTTATCCGCGTTTGTTGTTATAACCGCGGGCAACGCCGCGGGGCAAAGCTAGTCTAAAAAAAGTAGCCTAAGTTATTCTTTATGTCATCATCTATCTGCCAGTGCAAGTCCCGTCGAAATCGGTCCAGCCGTTCCAGAGATTACCCGGAACAAACAGACAGACATACAGACAAAAATTGTAAAAAAATGTTATTTTGGCATATGTACCGTGTAAACATACATATGCATTTAGTAAAAAGCGGTTATTTTAATATTACAAACAGACATTCCAATTTTATTTATTTGTATAGATCTGGTATGCAGATAGTTCTTATTAGGACTAAGGATTCTTAAAGGGCTTTTTTTTATGGAAGTGGTGGCAAACGAGCAGACGGGTCACCTGATGGAAAGCGATGGCAAGCGCGTTGCCAGCCTTTGAGGAAGAAGTACGCTCTTTTCTGGAAGGTTTGAAGGTCGTATCGGTCCGGAAATACCGCAGCCGATAACTTGTTCCACAGATTGGTAGTGCGAGGCAAAAAGTGTCTTAAAAAGCGCACAGTGGTGGAGCGCCAATTGTCCAAGTGGTGGGGATGAACATTTTGCCTTGTCGAACGATGGCGTAAGGTTGCGGCCTGTTTTTACTGCTACTGCTGGCGGCTCCCGCGGGCCAAAACGTTATAGATAAATTACACCCAAACACAGAACAAGTAATCGTGCTCATTACACAATATTTGTCCTGGATGGGAATCGAACCTCTGGCTAGCAGTTTGGATCGCTAACCACTAGACCAACAGGCCTGTCTTTTATCACATCACATCAACAGCCTTTAATAGTCCACTGCTGGACATAGGCCTCTCCTTAGAAAGAAGGTTTTGGCCTCTCTTTTATACCCAATTATATTTGGGTTCAGCGTAATGTGTCAAATTACAAAGGATTTGGACTGGTTTCTTTTATTGCCAGCCGATTGTCTGATGCGAACTCTTCGTGGGAATATTATCGTTTTTCGGACGGGACAGGAAGGGGAAGATAGGACAATTGTAAAGTCTTGATTGGTAGGGCGACGTTCTCCGGAGCGAACGCTCCCTTTAAAGTCAGGAAGGGTCCATCTACGGCCCGGGGTCCGTCGCGGTGCCACGGATTTCCTTTCTATATCACACCCGGCTACATGTGTCTTAGAAGGCGTGCGGTTTTTGGTCGATTCGAATCTTTGTCAGATTGCTTTTTTTTATGACCTACATAATACAATATTACTCACGTTCAATAATTGCTGTACGGATGGCGTAGTGATTTAAACGGTCACCTTGCCGTTTCCTACTGTTTGTTGTGGGTTCGATCCCCACATGGGACGACACTTTGTGTGATCCACAAATTGTTGTTCTGAGTCTGGGTGTTCTTTGTGTCCGTTTCATGTATGTTTGTAAAGTCCCCCGCGACACAGGATTTATTCCTAATGCGGGCGTTGTCTTTTTAAAGAAAAAAAAAAAATAATATAGATAAATTACACCCAAACACAGAATTATTTTGGATGCAAATCGAACCGACGATCTCCGGCTCAGCTGTGAGCTTCACCAGCCAGTAGCCCAACAGTTGTTTCTTTACTTCGAGTTATTAATTTACACAATATTACCATGTATGTTACATAAATTAGGTAGTTCGATATCTTTGTGATAAGAGAATTCCTTCCATGATACGCGTTATCCGTTTACACTGTATGTGACGTCATTGGGGTATCAACACACCAATAATAGATTGATATAGGTACAGATATCACTCATGTACCTGGTGTCACTAAATAATTTGGTAGTTTTTTCCCCTTCGCCCGCCTGTATGTCGATTATCGTGAAAAAAGCCTATGTCTTTCCTCAAGATTCAAAGTATCTCCATCACATCATCATCAATCACATCAACAGCCTATACTAGTCCATTGCTGGACATAGGCCTCTCCTTAGAAAGGAGGTTTTGGCCTACTATACCATGCTGGCCAGACGGGTTGGTATAGGGTTTGTTTCAAGTTTTCCTTCTCTTTGCAGTGCTGTTGTCCTGCTTAGTTTGCTCCCTTAGTCGGCTCTTACGACACCCACGGGATGAATTGGGGTGGTGACAATTTGTGTTCTTAATCCGTCACCACACGGAACATCAACAAGTATCTCCATGCTAAATTTAATCTAAATCAGTTCAGAGGATATTGATTCCTCATACAAACTTCCACCCCATTTTCACCCCCTTAAAAGATGATTTATTTGATAAAAACTATCCTATGTCCTTTCCCGGGACTCGAGCTATATCTATGTCAACTTTCATCTAAATCTGGTCACCGGTTTAAGCGTGAAGGGTAACAGACAGAGACACTTTCGCATTTATAATGTGAGTATCATCAACAGCCTATAACAGTCCACTGCTGGACATAGGCCTCTCCTTAGAAAGGAGGTTTTGGCCTACTATACCACGCTGGCCAGACGGGTTGGTACAGGGTTTGTTTCAAGTTTTCCTTCTCTTTGCAGTGCTGTTGTCCCGCGTAATTTGCTCCCTTAGTCGGCTCTTACGACACCCACAGGATGAATAGGGGTGGTGACATTCCGTATTCTTAATCCGTCACCACACGGACAATGTGAGTATGGATTTGGAAAACTTTGTTAAAAAAATCAAGTTTGAAGTAAAACTATCACCCCTAAGGGTGAAAATTAAAGAAAAAAAAACTGTTCATTACAATTCGTCATAACGACGCTTTAAAGTCGCTGATACTTTTGAAAGTTAATTACTTAAGTAGAAGAAAGTGTAATATCTTTTTCTGTACCCAGCTTATTTACCCCCTTACTTATCTATACTAATATTATAAAGCTGAAGAGTTTGTTTGTTTGTTTGAACGCGCTAATCTCAGGAACTACTGGTCCGATTTGAAAAATTCTTTCAGTGTTAGATAGCCCATTTATCGAGGAAGGCTATAGGCTATATATCATCACGCTAAGAGCAATAGGAGCACCAATGAAGAATGTTTCAAAAACGGAGAAAATTTATTACTATTGAGAGACGCAGACGGAGTTGCGCGGGTCAGCTAGTATAAAATGAAACTTAACTGTAACTTTGCGTGTTATTATAATTACACCTGCATGATTCTTGATAATAAATAAATGGAAACAAAAAAAGGTGTTTCTTAGAAATGTATACCAACATTCTCGTATTGTATATTACTAAATAACAAAGTTTTGACTTACGTGTGATGGGGAAATAAGAATACGGAGTGTCACCACCCCTATTCATCCCGTGGGTGTCGTAAGAGACGACTAAGGGAGCAATCTACGCAGGACTACAAAGAGGCAAACCCTTTTTTTACGTGTAGAAACCTGCTCGGGCCGTCACCCCACCGGGGCTTGCGGCGAGGTGGTGTGACAGAATCGGACCGATTCAAATCACACGGTGTCCTACTCGGCGCCTGATATAGGAGGGATCCGGGAACTGCTGTTATTAAGACACACACACAAACCCTATACCAACCCGTCTGGCCAGCGTGGTGTAGTAGGCCAAAACCTCTTTTCTAAGGAGAGGCCTATGTCCAGATGTGGACTAGTAAAGGCTGTTAATGATGATGAAATGACAACTCTTTACTCAACTGCGCTAGAAGGAGGGTTATGTTCTTCGAGTGTATGCATATACGGATATCATATTTCTTTGCTTAATAGATTTTGGTTTCAGAAATGTTGTTAGGTTCGTTTTAATTGCGTATTTGACTGCACGGATGGCGTAGTGGTCTAAGCGGTCGCCTTGCGGCTTACTACTGCGCCGAGTGTTGTGGGTCCGATCCACACATGGGACGACACTTTGTGTGATCCACAAATTGTTGTTCTGAGTCTGGGTGTTCTTTGTGTCCGTTTCATGTATGTTTGTAAAGTCCCCCGCAACACTCGATATATTCCTAATGTGGGAAATCCCTTTCGAAAAAAAAAACAAATTTTACTCTACATGAGATAAAATATTTTGTTAGTTTTATTTCATAAAATAACAAAATGATTTAAAGTATTTCTAATAAATGAGTACGCTTTGTCATTTCCGTTAGATGAGGATGTAACCGTGTCTACTGTTCTTGGACCACTCATTTGCGAGATTCTAAGAAAATTGTGTCATAGACAAATTGTTATTTATGGTTACACCGCGTGACTGAGTTTTACAGGTTGGTTATGGCCTGATACAATTATCTATGCCATTCAATTCTTTGTACGTCTTTAAAAAAAATAAGAAGGAGGGCAATTCAAATTTGGAATACTTTAAATTTAAATATAGAAAATTTGATTCAAAGTTAATAATTTGCTTTTAAAAATAACACATCTCAACCACTATTGTCTGATCCCAAACTAGGCAGAGCCTGTACTATGACAACCAGACTGCTGATAAACAGTATATAGCCAAGCTTTAGTATAAGTCACAGGTCAGTATGTGACCACGACCAGTGCAATCTGGTCCAAAGTCAAATCTATACTAAATCATAAAGCTGAAGAATTTGTTTGTTTGGTTAAACGCGCTAATCTCAGGAAATGCTGGTTCGAATCAAATATTTTTTTTGTGTTGGTTATCCTGATTCTTAAGGAAGATTGTATAACATCACGATACGGCCAATAGGAACCGAGCATCAATAAAAGCTGTTGTCAAAACGTGGTAAATTTTAGTAACTTTAGTAATTTTACTAAATGTTAGTAACTCTACATAATACGTCTGGAAGAAGATGTTACGTAACGCCTTGTAAATAACACAAAAAAAAATCAAATATTTGAATTAGGAACACGCTTCACAAGTATATTACTTTACACAATGACGAGCCATAGACACTCCCGCCAAAATTAAAGTCCACAGATGAAAAAACATAAATTACTTATTCAATTTGCGTCCGCCATTTTTACAACTGTCTGCTAAGGCTAGGTACAGAATGATGATAAGAGCGTTTTGTGTGCATAAATATCTGAATTTTAAAATGTTTCTTATTAATTCAGTAAACTTGTTATTTTATAGTTGGTATTTTGTTACTGAAATGTATATAACCTGTTATAGAATCGAGAGTGGTATCTTATGGCATTTTTGTATATGGGTTATATTATTTTTTGGTATAAAATGTTCTTCTTAATTAATATTTTGTTTAATTTTGTCATTAAATAGCTCGTCTAAAAGTATAATGGGTTTAATAAAAAATGTTTATTTATTTATTCAACGTAGGAATTTGAGTGGCCTTGAATTTGAGATTCATAAATGTGGTACTTATGACTTGACCAGTTATGGCATCTATCTTGAAGGTCTCTCCAACCAGGAGATGGATTTACGGGTACACGAAACGATCGATATTGCAGTATTTCAAATAGATCAAGGAGAGAGATCTCAGTCAAGTTTTCTATAGGTTTCCACTAGCAAATACAGGCGAAGGAGCTACATATGTGGAGGGATTCTACACCCTTCCCCTAGCTCCCATGCCCTAACGGTGGTCTCAGACCAATTTAGTAAATTTTATTTGTCCCGTCCGTGTGGTGACGGATTAAGAATACAGAGTGTCACCACCCCTATTCATCCCATGAGTGTCATAAGAGCCGAATAGGGAGCAAACTGTGCAAAAAAACAGCACTGCAAAAAGAAGGAAAACTTGAAACAACCCGTCTGGCCAGCGTGGTATAGTAGGCCAAAACCTGTCTCAGGGGGGGGGGGGTCCACTCGAAGTGCATCAACGCGTTTTTGCTTGTTTGCCCCCATTCCATAAATTACGTATTACGTAAGGGACCATCCATATATTACGTCACATGTTAAGGGGTCGAGTCGGCGAAGTGTGACAAGGGGTGGGAGGGGTCCTAAAATTAGTAACGTCACGTTTCAAAACCTAATTAATGTAAGTATCAAACCGCGAAATTTGAATTAGGTTAGTTTTAATAATTTCTAGATGTAAATTTAGTAAGTTCATTTTGGATGACTCTTTTAAAAGAACCTTCGAAATGGCACTCCATTAATGTTTTGTTCTTTGATAATTTTAGAAAATATTTATTAACATTTAAAATGTATTTATTTACAAAAAAAGGTATATATGTATTTATATCAGTTTTCTAGTACCTATAGTACAAGCTCTGCTTAGTTTGGGACTAGATGGCGTTGTGTGAATGTGGTAAAATATTATTATTATTTTTTAGTTCATACGTCACATTAACAGCTTAAATGGGTAAGGTCTGTTTACCCCATTTGCATTACCTTATTCACAATAACACCTTTAGACTGTTCTGATTACACCTTGAAATGTCCTTTCAAAATGAATTGTGTGAGAATTTTAATTGTTTACACGATCGTCATAACAATACGAATGGCGTTTTAACCACAACACAACGTGACATCAGAAAAACAAATTTAACCAAGTAAAAAAAAAGATGGAGGATTTTTTTCCATATGTTACGTAACGCGAATCTCAATAATTCTTTTGATGTGGAACATTTTTACTATCTTTTTCTTGCAATAGATCAACAGCCTTTACCAGTCCACTGCTGGACATAGGCCTCTCGTTAGAAAGGATGTTTTGGCCTTCTATACCACGCTGGCCTTAGTTCTTAGTTCTAGCCTTAGTTCTTAGGGTTGGTATAGGGTTTGTGTCAAGATTTCCTTCTCCTTGCATTAATTTTGTCCTGTGTGGTTTGCTCCCTTGGTCTCCCTTGGCTCTCTTGGCTCTTACGACACCCACGGAATGAATAGGGGTGGTGACACTCCGTATTCTTAATCCGTCACTACGCGGACAATTTTGCAATCAAAGTGCAATCAAAGTGTGTATCAGGAAACCGGGAAACCGTGGTGCTAGAGTCAGTCAGCTCTAAGGCACAAATGTCCTCCTTTTGTCTCAGATTCTGGGGGGAAGCTCAAAGGGCGGCAACGCATTGAGTCTGTTGAGTTGCAAGTGTCCATGGGTGCCAATAGGCGCTTCCCATCAGATGATCTATCTGCTTTGCTCCCTATGCCTCAAAAAAAGCGTAAATAATAATACTACTATTATGTAACGATGTCTTCTTAGTTATGAAAACATTTGGGAGCTAGTATTTTTTAACTTTCGTAACAATTCAAAGGTCAAATAGTCGTAAAACCTGTTTTAATTTATATCTAACGACTTTAATGGTGGTACTGTCTTTAAAGACTCACAAAAAATCAATTCGAACAAGCCATTAATATGGTTTAGCTTGTAATTTAGTTTTTTTTTTAAAGACAACTCCCGCATTAGGAATATATCCTGTTCGCGAGGGACTTTATAAACATACATGAAACGGACACAAAGAACACCCAGACTCAGAACGACAATTTGTGCATCACACAAAGTGGGGTTTGCGATCATGTTTTCTTAAGACTTGGGCCACTTGATGGTAATTTACCACCCACGCCCATGAGTCTCAGGTGCGTTGCCAAACTTTAAGTCACCCCCTCAAGAATCAGGGGAACATTTTACAAGTCAGACTTCACAGCTAGAAGGAGCCAGCATTTTCTAAGACGGACGGTAAACTCAATCACTCGGTGAAAAGCAAAGCGTTTTCCTGTAAGGCTGAGGTATCACTCCGGTCGAGCCCCTGTGTCTTGAGTTGTATATGTCCATGGGTGGTCCACTTACCATCAGATGCCGCTATCTGCTCGTTCACCCTATGGTGATATGGTTCTTCTAGAGTGGACTGTACAGGACTTTGAAATGTCCACAACGGTAAACGCTCAATATAAGGCGGGTCGTGTACTCGTTTGCCATCTTAAAGAGCAATTAAGTTGTAAAATGAGTGAACGTGACGTATTCAAAAACAATTTTAAACGTCTGTAAAGAGTTTGTTTATCTGTTATGAGTCATTAGTCGTTACAAAGCTCTGTATCTGAAGTATTTGAACAATCACTAGGTTTTACCCGCGTGTATGTCGGTTAGATAGATAGAAAGATCTCTTTAGAATAGAATAGTATATGCTTTCATCATCAACAGCCTAGAATAGTCCACTGCTGGACATAGGCCTCTCCTTAGAAAGGAGGTTTTGGCCTACTATACCACGCTGGCCAGACGGGTTGATATAGGGTTTGTTTCAAGTTTTTCTTTCGTTTTGCAGTGCTGTTGTCCTGCGTAGTTTGCTCCCTTAGTCGGCTCTTACGACACCCACGGGATAAATAGGGGTGGTGACATTCCGTATTCTTAATCCGTCACCACACGGACATATGCTTTATTGTACACCAATCACAGTAAGTTGGTTAAATATTACAGATGGATATGTACAATGGGGGGCCTTATTGCTAATAGCAATCTCTTACAGGCAACCTTTGTACACGAAAAAAAGGACATAATTATAAAACAATTTGTATACATTTGAATGAGTCTTATAATCTAGGTAAAGTTACACAAAGAAAGTAAAACTAGTTATATAAAATAGCTGTACAATTGGCGGCCTTATTGTGATTTCTTCCAGGCAACTGCTGGAAGGAGAACGAAATTAAAAATGGCATGGGGAGTTACAATTTTACAGTACGATGCGATAGTGAAATACAAGATGTAACACTAACAAACTCAAATAATTACTTACATAGCATACTGAATACACACATACACTATTAGACACACATATGCACTACACAAGATAGGATACACAAGATGTGGGTACACACAGAATTTAAGGACATCAGGGTCCTCTCATTGCTCAATAATTTAGGAAATGCTCCTTCAGTCATTTTTAATCGGTTATGGCGGTAAATAGCCTATGTCCTTCCTTTTTTTTTATAGAATAGGGGGCAAACGAGCAGATGGGTAACCTAATGGAAAGCGACTACCGCCGCCCATGAACGCCTGCAACTCAGGAGTCACAAGAGAATCAAACTATCTCCATAGGAAAATTCATATAAATCGGTTCAGCGGTTATAGATTCCCCATACAATCTTCTACCCCCTTAAAGGATGATTTCTGAGATAAAAACTATCATATGTCCTTTTCTGGGACTCAAACTATGTGTATACCAAATTCCATTTAAATCGATTCAGCGGATTAAGCGTGAATTAGACGATTATGGATGGACAAGAATGGATTAGACGAAATTGGGCCGCCACGTCGCGATTGAGGGGGGAAGTGATTTTCCCCTGGAATAGGGCCTGACTAGGCATGTTGTCAATTCGGGGAGGACCTGAAATAACATGGTCCAGGTCCTCCCAGAGTAGGGCACCTGAGGCCGGCCGTCGGGGTGGTTTTTAGTGGAATCACCACATACTCCTAGCTCCTAGCCCCGAGGAGCAGGAGATCCGAAATGATTTTCCACCCCGTCAAAACAGGTTTCGCATTTATAATGTTAGTATGGATTCGACGGGCCTGTTGGTCTATTGGTTAGTGACTATGACTGCTAAGCTAGAAGCCTTGGTTTCGTTACCCAACCTGGACAAAAAATTGTGTGATGAGCACGATCATTTTGTTCTGTCTGGGTGTAATTTATCTGTGATATGTATGTCATCATCATCAACAGCCTTTAAGTAGTCCACTGCTGGACACAGGCCTCTCCTTAGAAAGGAGTTTGGTATAGGGTTTGTGTCAAGTTTTCCTTCTCTTTGCAGAGTTGATGTGCTGCATAATTTGCTCCCTTCTTCTTCCCGCATAGAAATTTTTATAGATAATTCAAACACTGAAGACACACTTAGAGCCTAGTAAAAACACTAGATTCAAAACTATTAAATTTTTATTCCTTATTATCTTCTAGGTCTACTTTGAATATACGTATACAAATCACCCAAGCCATACCATAGACACTCCCGCCATTACAAAAAAAGCACAGATAAAAAACGCAAGATTATTCAATCTACATCCGCCATTTTTACAACCGTCTTTTAAGGCCTCGTACACATCAGCCAATATCGACGACTGTTGTTGAGAGAGCGATACGCGATATTTTTGCTTTTTGTGAATCGATTTCAATAATGACTTTCATATCACCATAACTGTCTTGTCACTCTTCCCCGGTCCATTTTTTCTTTTAAAAAGACAACTCCCGCATTAGGAATATATCCTGTGTCGCGGGGGACTTTACAAACATATATGAAACAGACACAAAGAACACCCAGACTCAGAACAACAATTTGTGGATAACACAAAGTGTCGTCCCATGTGGGGTTTGAACCCGACCGCTTAAACCACTACGCCATCCGTGCAGTCCATGGACATGTCAGCATGTTGTCACGTCGAAGCGTGAGCGCATTGTCATTCATGCCCACTCAAAGATGTCACTCGTGTCACTCGTTAATAGGAAGAAGTGATATACTGCGACTTGTTTATTCAGTTTTCTGTACCACATTAGTGAAGCACAAGATTCCCTTTTCTTTTTCTTTTTTTTTTGTGACGGTGTAGAAAATCCTTTCGGATCTCCGGCTCCTGGAGGACGCAGGAGCCAGGAGTACGTGGTGTTTCCACTAAAAACCACCCCGACGGCCGGCTTCAGGCGTTCTACTCTGGGGATGACCCGGGCCATGTAATTACAGGTCCCCCCCGGATCGACGCCTACAAGGCCCTATCCCGAGGGAAGCCAGAAGCTTCGCCCCGCTTATCACTTAATCTGAGAAATGTATTTATGTTCCACTGTACCATCATGTCTTGATGTTTAATAGATAATTTAATGATGAAATTTAGCGATATCATCATCGAGAGAAAAATAGCTGATTCAGTGATGAAACTAATCGTCGTAAAACATACGTCTTACTGCACTTTTCACAATATAACAATGAATATGGGGATTTGATTACTTTAATATACGAATTCCTGACGCCAACCATTCTTAAGAATATGATCGTTTGTCCCGTACAAAAGCAAAAGGTCCATTTGGGTCCAGGAGAAAAATAGAGCAAGGTTGCTACCATAAAGAATACCGCGAGTCTTAGCGCCAGCGCAGACCGAGAGGAGCGCAGCGGAGAGGATTTTTTAAAGAAAATATTGAAATAAAGTGTAATTTTCTGTCATGTATAAACATGTATGCACTTTACAGCACTAGTGTTAAAGTTTATTTTCGAGTGTATTAAAAATCCTCTCCGCTGCGTGTCTCTTGGTCTGCGCTGGCCCATCGATAGAAGATAGATATGTGGTTGCGGCAGTTCGAAGAGGCCGAGCTCATGTACCCGAATATCCTTACTGTGACCCTCTCTTAGTGCCGTCAACAGGCCTGGCCATTAAGTCATCATTTTTAAACATAGAAATTTAAGAAACACACCTCGCTGATGATTAAAAACGCTTTTATTTTTTATGTTTCTTTGCTTTGATTTTGCACATACATATTATCACGGCTTATCCCAAGCTGGGGTTAGGTAGAGACAATAAAACGCCATTTGCCACGAACGTGGTATACAATTTGAGCCCCTTCTACATTTGATAGACCTTTCATTCCTGCCCTTTTGGTAGGATTCAAACAAATAAAGTTGGAACCTTTGTATAAAATTTAAAGAACGATTTTCGGTAAAACAAACTTTGACCACGCTTTATAATTTCTCGAATTATTAGTAATAGCGTAACGTACAAGTACCAGCAATGTATAAATTAAACGGCCAGTTCTTTAAAACTAAAAAATCAAACAATAATTGGTATAATTGCAATTACTATCATTCATGAGCCTCGTGTGAACATAGCTTTACCGGCGCGCGTCCGAATCGTTTGTTATCTGACAATGTACGTGTGACTCCGAGCTGAGTTTAAAATTCGAACGTGACCTTGTAATGATCGTCGCTGTTGTGAGCGGGTTCGCCGAAATACTAACCTAATTGGGTTTTATTATTACATTTTGAGTTTAACGGTCGCAACGAGTTGGATGTTCTAATTTTGAAGTTGCACATATGGGGAGGATGTTTCTTTCCGGTTTGTCTTTGGAATACGGATATTTAAATTTAGAATGTTTTTTTTTTAAACGACTATACCGTCGTCGTCTGCGTTATATTAATTAGTTTTAATTTATTATTTAAAATATGCTTTATTAAATACAATAATTAGTATGTAATACTTAATGAAGGTTTTGTCTATCCGCTTCCTTATAAAATGCTCAATGATATTTAAAATAGCAATTAAATTAATTATCAAGAATCATTAAAATTTATTAAGAACAATATTTTTGAATTAATATCATGATTAAATGTTTTTAATAACTAACAATTATGTCTTAAGATTAAGCAAGAGAATCTTCCGTTGTTTACTTATCCTGTATAGTACAAGTAAAGAGAAAGAAAAAAGCGCAAAAGCGCACTCCTTCCTCGAAGGCCGGCAACACGTTTGTGACTCCTGAGTTGCAGATGTCCATGGGCGGCGGTAGTCACTTTCCATCAGGTTTCCCGTCTGATCGTCTGCCCCCTCTAAGATAAACGAAGATTCCAATTCGATCGTATACAATATCACGATATAGGAGTGCAATATCGTTTTATCGCAGGAGAGTCATTCTTCGACAGAGGTAACCGGTCCCCAACCCATTCCACTCCCCCGTAGAGGGAAAGAAAGGGTCTGGGTGAGGGAATAAACGAGCGGTAATACACGGTACGCGGTAGTCACTTACCATCAGATAACCCGTTAGCTCGTTTGCCCTCCTCTCCCCCTATATGATAATAAATTGTAAGGCATAACCTAGTCTTGTTGGAGGATCATCTCCTTGTATGTTTGAGAACGCAGAGTCAGCTTCAATCAATTTTTTTTTTTATAAAAGACAACTCCCGCATTAGGAATATATCCTGTGTCGCGGGGGACTTTACAAACATATATGAAACGAACACAAAGAACACCCAGACTCAGAACAACAATTTGTGGATCACACAAAGTGTCGTCCCATGTGGGGATCGGACCCATAACACAAAGCGTAGTAGTAAGCGGCGTGGCGACCGCTTAAACCACTACGGCATCCGTGCAGTCAATTAAAAATTCAATCCAAATATTAAATGATTAACACAACAGATGCAGGTAATTTAATTACAATTAATATAAATCACAATTAACCGTTAATTGTATATGCAATTTAATTATTTTGATTAATCTTTGTTAATTGAGAAATGTGATTAAAATAATTTGTATTTTAAATTTTAAATGAAACAAGAGAATTTTACTTTACTATTATTCGGTCTGCTGAATGTCGTATACGACGGCAAAAGTTATCGAAAGAAAGAAGAAATCACGTAAGAAAGAAAGAAGAAAGAAAGAAAGACACGTGGACGTAAGAACATACACACAATATCATCACATCAACAGCCTTTAATAGTCCACTGCTGGACAAAAGCCTCTCTTTAGAAAGGAGGTTTTGGCCTACTATACCACGCTGGCCAGACGGGTTGGCATAGGGTTTGTGTCAAGTTGTCCTTCTCTCTGCAGTGCTGTTGTTCTGTGTGTTTTTTTCCCTTAGTCGGCTCTTACGACACCCGTGGGATGAATAGGGGTGGTGACACTCTGTATTCTTAATCCGTCACCACAAGGACCACATGTACAAACATTAGCTTATAACTTTCTTGTTATTGCATAGATACCTGTCAAGATGTTGAAGATTGGTAGTGTGGGATTCTTACCCACCAAAAACCGTCTCTCTCGTGTACCGTCTGGGTGTAATTTATCTGAAACTAGCATTTGCCGGTATCACACACACATCACGGTAAAAACATAGCATTCTATTGGTGAAAGATTTTTTTAAATCGGTTTAGTGGTTTAGGCGATAGAGCGTAACAAACCATCAAACTCCCTTTCACTTTTAAAATATATGTATGTATTAAGTAATATATAAGTATGTTTATCAACAGTCTGGTTACCATTGTACATGCTTTGTCAGTTAGGGTCAGACCTCCGTGTGTAAGATATGAGTGAGGTTGCCGGAGGTCACAATTACAAGTACAATTACATTAGTACTTGTGTCTCTGAGTTGCAGGTAGTTACTTACCATCAGGTGAACCATCTGTCCATTTGCCCCTAATACTAGCTATTGCTCGCATCAATAAGAAATAATACTTATAACGTGATTCTTCCATACAACCTTTCACCGGCAACGGACCGTGAAGCACACAACCGGAGGTGGAAAAACTCATCCGGCTGCAGACAGTCCAAAATGGTGATGACTCAAGTCACACCACGGCTCACCTGCATATTGATTAGTCTTAGCAGACAGGAAATCCGAATAGTTGTCGGTACTATAACAGGACACCTAGCCCTGGACCGACACCTATTCATCATCAATGAGACGGACAGCCCTCTGTGCAGGGGATGTCTGGAAGCAGAGAAAACGGCCGCCCACGTAGTCCTGGAATGCGCGGGAGTATCATTCCTGAGACAAGATCGCTCCTAGAAGCCTGTGAACGCCACAAGAGGCTTCTGCGCTTCTGGAAGGAGCTTGGTTGGCTCACCTAGCCAACCAATCCTCGACGCATAAAGGACCACTCTTGAGTCTAAATGCGGAAACCGAAGCCCACAACCAATACCAATACAACCTTTCACCCCTTGTTCTGTCCCCTATGGAGTAAAATTTCTAAAAATCATTTCTTAATGCACCTTACAAAATAAAAACCATCAGTTGGCAAAATTTCAAGTTTGTAGTTTCAGGGGTTTAACCTCTGCGATGATGAATCAGACAAGTACCTTTTCGAACTGAACCTCCAGTTTTTTCTCGACTTCATAGAAACCACATTGTCAGTACATCTTGTAATACGTGACTAAGTTTATATCGTCATCAGCGCTGACGTCAGCTGTTCTAAGGTCATTTTAGTTACCACCAAGATACGTGTAGAGGAAGTTAAAACGTATTTTTTTAATTAATAGTAACACTGGTCGTGTGAGAGCCATATTCCCGGCGCTAATGGGCTAAGCTCGCCCTGAGTGTTGCCACAACCTCACGAAAAACCGTTGTATAGCAATTCTTTTATGTCTTTTTACCAACTGAGTGAAGTTACAGGAGAGTTGACGGGCCTGTTGGTCTAGTGGTTAGTGACCCTGACTGCTAAGCCGGAGGTCGTGGGTACGATTCCCACCCAGGACAAATATTGTGTGATGAACACGATCATTTGTTCTGTGTCTGGGTGTAATTTATCTATAATATGTATGTATTTAAAAATATATAAGTATGTTTATCAGCAGTCTGGTTACCATAGCACAGGCTCTGCCTAGTTTGGGATCAGACGGCCGTGTGTGAGATGTGGGAGGTATATTATATATATTATTATATATTTTCTTACCTTCTAGTAGTCCCTCCCTCCCTCTCTTGGGCTCAAAGGGTCTTAAGTTGCAGGTGTCACTTTTAATCAGGTGACCCGTCAGCTCGTTGATTCCCTTCCTATGCCATACCAAAAAAAAACAAATACTTTTTTTTTGTTGTCTGGGTGAAAATTCCCTCCGGATCTTCGGCTCCTTGGGCACACAGGAGTCAAGAGTATGTGTGTCCATTAAAAACCACCTTAACGGCCGACCTTAGGCACCCTACTCTAGGGAGTATCTGATACATACCTATAGCAATTATGATCGTTATAATATTACTGAATTTTTCAAAATATTATTTGGGGTCGGTCGTGGAACATTGCAAAAGTTTTTGACTGGATTTTTGGGGATTTAGCTAACTCTCCCCTTTTAAGTAAGGGATTGGACTCAAAATTTGGCCACGTATTTGTGACTTGGGTTGCAGGAGTCCATGGACGATGGTAGTTACTTACTATCAGGCGAGTCGTCTGTTAATGTCAACTCCCGCATTAGGAATATATCCTGTGTCGGGAACTTTACAAACATACATGAAACGGACACAAAGAACACCCAGACTGGGAACAACAATTTGTGGATTACACAAAGTGATGTGTGTTGTCCCATATGGGGATCGAACCCATAACACCCAGCGCAGTTACAAGCAGTGTAGTAACCGTTTAAACCACTACGACATTCGTTAGATTGCCACCTTTGCCATAAAGAAACAAAACATTTAACACACACTACAATATAGTCAATAAATTGTGAAACCAAAGCCAATTTCCTCGCTTTCAAAGACCCAATAACACAATATCCACACAAACACTATCTATAAAAATTTCATAGACAATACAGACATTCTCACACGCACTTTCTCTCTTACATATGCATTTACCGACAATTGCGCGGGCGCATCACGTAAGAGACAGCACAATCTTATCTTGAATTTAAAATGTCTACTTTGTTGTGCATTTATTTTTATATAGACTGGATTATACTTCTTTTATAACAAGCCAATTATGGCAATAAAAAAACCTTTATTAAAAAAAAACCTTAAAATTTCCAAACAGTCTAAAACTATTTGTAAAGCAATATAAAATTCAATACATCCAAAGGTCTTTTTCGCACAACCCATCTGTAGTACAAATTGTTGCCTGTGGTATTTCCAGACCGATACGACCTTCAAACCTTCAAGACAAGAACGTAATTTTACCTAAAAGCAGGCCAGCTGTGTGGCAGAGCGCCTGTGACTCCTGAGTTTTTTTTTGTCTGGGTGTTCTTTGTGTGTTTCATATATGTTAGTAAAGTTTCCGACAGAGGATATGTTCCTAAAGCGGGAGTTGTCTTTTAGAAAAAAAAATGGTTTTAATAAACTCCAAACTTTCCCATCTAATATCTCGTGTGCCTGGTCGACAGAAGGATTTTCCACTATTAAATATATAATAGGTCTTTACCTATGAAATTGCCGTTTTGTATGCAATAAATGAAAGTACTTATTTTTTCAAACTTTTTTATTTCTGTTATTCGAAGTAATCACCCATGCAATCGACGCATCTTTGCCAACGCATTGGCAGTTTATTGATGCCCTTCTTGTAAAAATCAGCTGGACGGGAGGCAACAAACTCTTCAAAGGCATTTTGTACTGCCTCTCGGGAATTTAATTTTTTACCCACTAAAAAGTTGTCTAAATTTTGGAAAAATGAATAGTCGGTAGGTTTTGTTTTTTTAATTAAAAGACAACTCCCGCAGTAGGAATATATCCTGTGTCGCGGGGGCCTTTACAAACATACACAAAACGGACTCAAAGAACACCCAGACTCATTACAACAATTTGTGGATCACACAAAGTGTCGTCCCATGTGGGAATAAACCCCACAACACTCAGTGTAGTAGTAAGCTGCGTGGCAACCGTTTAAAACCACTACACCATCCGTGCAGTCAAATAATCAGATAAATCTGAACTAAAATTATAACTGGCAATATGTGGACATTTAATAGACCTCTGCAAACCTCCTGAAATATACGCGTGTATATTTAATAGGTGCAAGATTACAAATATAACTGAAGTTATCGTTATCACGAAGATAGCTATAAGATAAGAATGTAGGTGGCCCCTCCTCAATGATACAAATTGCATGTAAACACACACTTCAGTGTTACTGTAATTTCTGAGAAATGCAATAGATACATTATATTTTAGGGTTCCTTACAGAAAATCGATGAGAAAGGTCTGCTGACTGAGTAAAGGCAAACAACGATTTTACCCCCCTCCTCGCCCCCAGCTCTTTCTCTTTTTTTGCAAAAGAAAGATGTCTGTGGCAAATCCAAAAATACCGCAGATGATAACCCGTTCCACAGTAACGGAACGCCAACTGTTATGATGTAACCCCTATTTGTCATGTTGCACTTGCAAGGACCAACCTGCATAAGTAAGCGATTCAATGATCTCAATGTTGGCCATTGCAGTCGGTGTCCAGGTGGCAGGCTTTCTTTCTTTTCTTTTTTAAAAAGACAACTCCCGCATTAGGAATATATCCTGTGTCGCGGGGGACTTTACAAACATGCATGAAACGGACACAAAGAACACCCAGACTCAGAACAACAATTTGTGGATCACACAAAGTGTCGTCCCATGTGGTGATTGAACCCACAACACTCAGCGTAGTAGTAAGTAGCGTGGCGACCGCTTAAACCACTACGCCATCCGTGCAGTCAGAGTTTTTAATGGTTTGAAACCTGACGGGATGTTTAGCTGCACACATTTGCTCTCACGCCCGTTGTGAAGGAATACATTCGGTGAAAACCTACAAAACAATTACTACCGGTACAACTGCACTTGACTGCACGGATGGCGTAGTGGTTTAAGCGGTCGCCACGCCGCTTCCTACTACGCCTAGTGTTGTGGGTTCAAACCCCACATGGGACGACACTTTGTGTGATCCACAAATTGTTGTTCTGAGTCTGGGTGTTCTTTGTGTCCGTTTCATGTATGTTTGTAAAGTCCCCCGAGACACAGGATTTATTCCTAATACGGGAGTTGTCTTTTTAAATTCTTCATTACTAAAGTATTTAAAACAGCGAACGTTTCATTTTGATGAATACTATTAAATATTCATTATTTGCGAACTGAATATTTTGTTTCGTAAAAATAGTTCTGTGTTTATGATATAATAACACTGAGTCATGTAATGTTACTTAACTGTATGTATAATTTTAAAAATTAAACGTACAATCTTTAAATATTAAAACGTTAAGTTGGTTTGTTTACGCTTCAAAAACTCGAAAAGTTCTGCACTGATTGCACTTAAATTTAGATATCGTAAAACCGCTTTAAACGCTGATTTTATCTATTTTTCACATCAGTTTTATTTCTGAACAATGCCACCACAAAGTGCCACAGCGAATCGTGGCAGGGTACAGGTAAACCTAGTACGGAAAGTCCATACAATGACAGTCAAACTTACTCACTTTGACTGCACGGAGAGCGTAGTGGTTTAAACGGTCACCTTGAGTTAGGTAGACCTTAAGTTAGGTCACCTTTCTAAATTAGTTTGGCCTGCCGCGAGGGGGCGGCGTCCGCGTGTGCCGGACGTCGCCTAAAAAGAGAGGTCCTGGAGACGGAGCCCGCACCAGGAGCGGGCCGGCGCTGGGAGGGGTCCAGAAGGCGATAACTACCTGGACCCCTCCTAAACTGGAAGCGCAAAGAGGGCACACCGTGTGGTTTTAGTCGGTTCGAGTCCGACACACCGCCCCGCCGAACGAGAGCCCCGGCGGGGTGATGGTCCGAGGGGATTTCCACACGTTAAAAAAATAGGTCACCTTTCTAAGCATATTTCGCTAAAGAAAAAATGTAGACGTTTAATGACTAAAGTTTAAATATAGAAGAAACAAAGATAACTAATTTTTTTTTTAAATATATGTTACACATTCAAACATTATGTGATAACACTTTCATCGAACTAGCATTCAGTATGTACGAAACGTTGTATGGAACTGCACGGATGGCGTAGTGGGTTAAGCGGTCGCCACGCCGCTGCCTACTGCGCTAAGTGCCACAACACTTAGTAGGAAGCCGATCCCCACATGGGACGACACTTTGTATGATCCACAAATTGTTGTTCTGAGTCTGGGTGTCCTTTGTGTCCCTTTTATGCATGTTTGTAAAGTCCCCCGCGACACGGGATATATAATGCTGGACGTGAATAACTCAAAATATGTTACAATGTCGGTTTAGGGCTTCGATTCCCAGCCAGGACAAATATTGTGTGACGAGCATGATCATTTGTTCTATGTGTGGGTGTAATTATCCATAATATGTATGTATTTCGTAATATACAAGTTTGTTTATCAGCAGTCTGGTTACCATAGTACAGGCTCTGTCTAGTTTGGTATGTGTCACGTTATCTAATACATTTAAACGAGAAATACTTGTAAAGGAGAATTACAGTGGGAGAGCCATGTTCACAGGCCCTGTTTGGCTTGGGATCAGACGGCCGTGTGTGAGATCTGTCTGTGTTTTTTTTATTACCTGCTGTGTATTAAGTGCGTGGGAGAGCCATACTTCAGCACGAATGGGCCTGACAGAAAACCGGTGTTAAGCATTTCTTTCGTTGCCTTTCACTGAGTGAATGAGGTTACCGGAGCCCAAATCCCCCCCTACAAGGGCAGCGACGCACTTGTGACTTTTGAGTTGCAGGTGTCCATGGGCGGCGGTAATTGCTTACCATCAGGTGACCACTCTGCTCGTTTGCCCCATTATACCATAAAAAAAATACTGAATCTCGGAAACGGCGATTTTCATGAAATTTAATATGCAGGGGGTTTCGGTAGCGAAGGAGACGGCGGAGCGGGACCGGGGGAACGACCTCCGTCCTCCATAAGCGCAGGCCTGAGGGTGACAGGTGAGGCCATCTGTCACCCTAGCAGAAGCAGGCCGGGGTGGCGGCGAGCGCGTTGCGAAGCGCGCTCGCTTCCAGGGAGGGGGGTCGTCTACCTGTTGTTGTAGATGGCCCGAGGTATGTCGGGGCACCAGGGACTTCCTTTCTAGGGTATACCTGGTTCCGCGGCTATTAGTACCCGAAATAAGGGGGGGTTTCGGTGGCGATTTATCAATCGAGCTAGTATTCAATTTTAGAAAATTTACCAAGAAAAAAATACCGAGAAAAGCTCGTTAATCCATGTTATTTATTATCTCTAGTTTTATTTACTCACCCCTACAGTATCAGGACGGTTATAAATTCCTTTCTATAAACACATTAAACGTTAAATGCTTTGTAATGACCTATTTGATTGCAATAACACAACAATTTACACTATCTGAAATAGTATATTTTCTGCTTGTACCATTGACAAGCGCGGGCCGATGACCGAACCATAGATAAACACATTCCGAAGTAATCAAACTAAGATATATATACAACTATTGACTGCAGGGATGGCGTAGTGTGCTACTGAGCAGTGTTGTGGGTTCGATCCCCACATCTGCCGTGGCAATCCAAAACACTGTAACTTTTGAAAACGACTTTTGACTTTGAAAGGTTTGTTAAAACCCTAATTTCAATACAATACAGTATTTTTTAGATTATTGTCTCTTTTAAAATACGCTTTAGAATAACAAAAGTGTTGATCAGGGGAACTAAACCGACGTAAAGAAACTGGTTGAGCGTTGTCAAGGCATAACACTGTAAGTCGTGGTACAGTCTTTTGGATTGGCACGGCAGACATTGGACAACACTTTGTGTGATTCACGAATGATTGTTCTAGGTCTGGGTGTTCTTTGTAGCCGTTTGAATGTTTGTAAAGTTCCCCGCGACACAGGATATATTCCTAGTGCGGGAGTTGTCTTTAGAAAATAGAAATAACATAAAATTAGTCTGCCTTTGCACTGGTTTGCGATCACTGCTTCTCTCTTAAGGGTCATAGCGTGATGAGTTACAACACTTAATGTCACTTTTTTTATTTTATCTCTGCACCTACCGTTTCGGTCGTACCGGTCGACTGGAAGAGAATGTCATTTTTTCCTCCTCGAAATCCTCTCGGATACCAATCGGTGGCATGTCGGACTCGAACCGACTAAAACCGCACGCTGTCTCTCACGGGTACTAATAGCCGGGGAACCAGGTATACCCAAGAAAGGAAGTCCCTGGTGCCCCGACATACCTCGGGCCATCTACAGACGAGTAGACGACTCCCCCCGTGTGGGAACCCCATGTTCCCTCTGCTCCCTGGAAGCGAGCGCGCTTCGCAACGCGCTCGCCGCCACCCCGGCCTGCTTCTGCTAGAGTGACAGATGGCCTCACCTGTCACCCCCACGCCTTGGAAGAGAATGACTTGCGCATATCAGATTTTTAAATATATTTATGTATAAAAAAAAAACAAAATACCGTGTATCGGGTACAGAGACCAAGATACCGGTGGTTAGGACTTCAACTCGCACACAATACGTGCCGTATTCGTGTTCTTATTTATTAATTTACTTCATGCATGAATTACGCACGTGATCGGTGACATACCAAGGTCTCACAGAACACCGGTGTTGAGCAATTCTATCGTTGCGTTTCACCGAGTGACGTTAACGTAGCAACAACCCTCCCTCCTCCCTCTTCCTCATCATTCTGCCCACTCAAAGGTCGACAGCACACAAATCCAGAGCTACCAATCTCTATGGACCATTCATGCTTGTTTGCCCCTATAAAATAAAAAAATCAAGCCAATAATATATTCTCTAAAGCAAGCATATCTTGTACTGTGAGCGCTGACGACAGTCTTTAATATTTAGAATAATTTAATGTAAATATTACATATTTCTTTTCTACCCACTTAGGGGTGAAATTTCCAAAATTCCTATCTTAATTGGTGGTTACAACATAAAAAGCATCAGGTGCTAAAACTTCAAGTTTGTAGGCCCAGCGGTTTAGGCACTGCCGTTATTCAGTCAGGGCAGGTTTAGTTAAATGTTTTACCTTGTCCAGGCTAGTCCACCACACAACCAGCATTATGTTTGTATATAAACTAATATACGATAAACATATTGACTTCATCATGAAAAAGCCAACAAATCCTTAGGTTTTATTATTAGATCAACCTCAAATTTTAACAATATTAAACCTATTAAAGTGCTTTATTGTGCAGTGGTACGCAGTATCCTCGAGTATGCGTCTGAGGTTTATAACCCGCATCTATACTAATATTATAAAGCTGAAGAGTTTGTTTGTTTGTTTGTTTGAACGCGTTAATCTCAGGAACTACCTGTCTGATTTAAAAAATTCTTTCAGTGTTAGACAGCCCATTTATCAAGGAAGGCTATAGGCTATATATCATCACGCTAAGACCAATAGGAGCGGAGCACCAATAAAGAATGTTTCAAAAACGGAGAAAATTTATTACTATTGAGAGACGCAGACGAAGTTGCGCGGGTCAGCTAGTTGTAATATATATATTGATTGTATTGAGTCCATCCAAAAAAGATTTTTAAGATATTTGCAGTATAAGTGTAAGTGTATTGATCACGGATATGTAACAAGATGTAAGAGATATCATTTTCTGCCTTTAACAAATAGACGTACTGTCTCCGATATTGTTATATTATTAAAAATCATTAACGGAGATATAGATTGCTCGATTCTTCTCGAGAAAATGAAAATCAGAGTACCGCATAATTTACGCACTAGGCATAATCCACCTTTAGCAGTACCTCGAACAAATTCCAACTACCGCAAAAATTTCTTTATTATTCGAGCCAGTAAATGTTTTTTTTTTTTTTTTAAAGGCAACTCCCGCATTAGGAATAAATCCTGTGCGGGGGACTTTACAAACATACATGAAACGGACACAAAGAACACCCAGACTCAGAACAACAATTTGTGGATCACACAAAGTGTCGTCCCATGTGGGGTTTGAACCCACAACACTCGGCGTAGTAGGAAGCGGCGTGGCGACCGCTTAAACCACTACGCCATCCGTGCAGTCAATCTGTAAATAATATGCATAAATTCAGTAGCCAGTTTGAGCTCTTCATATCCGGACCTTCACATGTCAAAAAATACATGCTTCCAATATTAGGATCGTAACATTTTCTTAGTCTAAGTTTTTATTTTTTCCTTTTTCTAAATTGTTGTTGTTAAGTTATTTGAACTGTTGTTTTACACTTTGAATCTATTTGCGAATACCTGTAAATGGCTTCGTTGTAACTTTAATGTTTTACCTTGCGTATTTGTACGAATAAAATAAAATAAAATAATAATAATATCAGCTAAACGCAGGCATCACCTTACACAAGTTCCTCAAATACGATTCCACAAAAAAAAAGAGTTTTTTTTTGTTAAGTATAAACGATCTAAAACACGTAACAATAAAAGCCACGTATTCACGTACCGTAGCTGGTCAGTGGCCATACAACGAACCGTGACGGTGGCTTATCGAAATTTAACTTTACATATTACGGTATTCTATAAAAAAACCTGTGGTTCCGTATTTTTATTAACTTGTAACTTTTGCCCACGGCTGCGCTCGCGTATATGTAAAATTTGACAAAAAATATGACCGGCATAAACCTGCCTTTATGTTATTCTAGACTGTAATCTATCTTTCTGACAAATCTCGTCCAGATCCGGAAAGCCGTTTTCGCATGAGTGAGTAACAAACAATACGTTTTGAAAATTAAAAAAAATTATCTGTAAAATGTTTTTTTTGACAAATAATAATAATTGTACTGAGAGTTTGGAATTGATAAGTAAATAAATATAGTACCCCATACTAACCTGCATCCCATTTAAGGGTAGTTATGAAAAATTAGTAATAAAGTTATTATTTTTTAAGTTTATTATTTTTAATAAAGTTACAAAAAAAATCCAACCCAAATTTTGCACTCTTACATGTGGAATTTTCAAAAATCCTTTTTTAGTGCGCATCTACGTTACTTAAAGCGCATTTGTGCAAAATTTCATGCTTCTAGACCCAGCGGTTTAAACTGTCCGTTGATCGAACAGTCTGTGAATCATTCTGTCAGGTTCTTCTTTTATAGATATAGAATATAATCATCATCAACAGCCTTCAATAGGCCATAGTCCACTGCTGGACATAGGCCTCTCATTAGAAAGGAGGTTTTGATCTAGCACGCTGGCCAGACCAAAAATACAGAGTGTCACCACCCCTATTCATCCCGTGGGTGTCGTAAGAGGCGACTAAGGGAGCAAACTACGCAGGACAACAGCACTGCTGAGTGAAGGAAAACTTGACACAAACCCTATACCAACCCGTCTGGCCAGCGTGGTATAGTAGGCCAAAACCTCCTTTCTAAGGAGAGGCCTATGTCCAGCAGTGGACTATTAAAGGCTGTTGATGTGATGATGTGACGCTGGCCAGACGGGTTGATATAGGGTTTGTGTGTAGTTTCCTTCTCTTTGCACTGCTGTTGTCCATCGCGGTTTGTTCTTTTAGTCGGCGATTACGACACTTACGGTGGTGATATCCGTGTTCTTAATCCGTCTCCACACGGACAACTATTAAAGTAATAAAAAAACGAGCGAGCTTTATACAGTAGTGGCATATGACGTGTAACATCTCGCTTATCATCTGACGGACTACGCTTTAATCATTAATCAAATAAAATAGCTTACACTTAGCCGGCTTCCTGTTACACACTTCCGTCCCCTCTGAATCTATTTTGTCTAGGCAAGCCGGGGTTATAGTTACATCTCTCACACGCGGCCGTCTGATCCCAAACTAGACAGAGCCTGTACTATGGTAACCAGACTGCTGATAAACGACGACCGAATGGCGTAGTGGTTTGTGTAATGGACTGCTATTCCAAAGGTCGGAGGTTCGATTCCCACTCAAGTCAAACATTTGTGTGCATGAACATTTGATGTTTGATTTGGTCTGGGTGTTTCTATGTATAATATGTATGTAAAAAGTATATATGTATTTATATCAGTTGTCTAGTACCCATAGTACAAGCTCTACTTAGTTTGGGACTAGATGGCGTTGTGTGAATGTGGAAAAATATATATATATATATATATTTCTAAATACATACATATTATAGATAAATTACACTCAGACATTCACTTCGTTCACTTTAGCAGTCAAGATTCAAGATCATCAAGAATATAAACAGTCCAGGCATTTATAATGGTAGTTCTAGATTTTAGTCACGATTATACATATATATAGATTTTAGGCATGGTGTCAATTCGGGGAAGACCTGAAATAACATGGTCCTTGTCCTCCCCAGAGTAGGACACCTAAGGCCGGCCGTCGGGATGGTTTTTAGTGGAATCACCACATACTCCTGGCTCCTGAGTCCACGAGGAGCAGGAGATCCGAAGGGATTTTTCAACCCGTCAAAAAAAATTTACTAGATTTTAGTCGAGCTATTATGATTCATGCAGAACTTAGCCCCGCCTACCACTACGGAAGCAAAGCATCGTTAGTAATTAATTACATGCGGGCTGCATAATTGTGATTCTATTGACCGCGAAATACTGTTATGCCGTTATGTCACGGTTATGCATTAATGAGCACATACATAGCCGTGTCACGGTGCACTAATTATTGCAATACTGAGATTGCTTTGATCGATATATATATATTTTTTTTTTTTTTTTTTTTTTTTTTTTTTTTTTTTTTTTTTTTTTTTTTTTAAAGACAACGCCCGCATTAGTATTAAATCCTGTGTCGCGGGGGACTTTACAAACATACATGAAACGGACACAAAGTACACCCAGACTCAGAACAACAATTTGTGGATCACACAAAGTGTTATCCCATGTGGGGTTTGAACCCACAACACTCGGCGCAATAGAAAGCGGCGTGGCGACCGCTTAAACCACTACGCCATCCGTGCAGTCAAATTGTGATAATCAGACTGCCTAGGTGGTGCAGTGGTAGCGTATGCGACTGTTGTGCTGAGGTCTCGGGTTCGATTCCCAGGCCTCTCCTTAGAAAGGAGGTGAGGTAAGATCTGCAAATATTTGTTTCGGAGTTTGGGTGTTTTTTATGTATATATTGATCAGTCAATCTAGCTTTCGTAGTACAAGCTCTGATGTTCTGTATATTGTTAGATTATTATTATTAAAAGAAGCTAATTATTAAAAAAAAAACCGACTGTGTAAAAAACGGTACTTAAAATTTACAAACAGGTGACTTTGACATATTGTCACTCTCTCTTCTTACGTAGGAGAGTCATGCTTCGACAAAAATGGGATGGAACTTGGTTCGCGTGTAATTTGAAAAACGCTTAGTGGGTTCGATTCCCGGACCGGGCAAAATTTTACAGGGTTTTTCGGAGAGAAAAAATAGCATAGCAAAATAAAATTGAAGTGTGTGTTTGTAATGTCAAAATAATAGGTTTTTTCATGCTCACACGGTTATTTGCACGATACCTATGCCTAAAAACCGGTTTAATTTGTTTTGTCTATCTGTTTGTTCCGGTTAATCTTCTAAACGGCTTTACCGATTTTGATAATATTTTACTACCAGGTAGCTGTCGTTATAAGCAGTAACTAAGACTATTTTTTATTTCATCGAACCCACTAAGGCAGCGTTTTTCAAACAAAGTCGCGGGTACCAGCTGGTACAGAATAAAAATACATAAATAAACTTTTATACAATATGCACATTGTCCTGATAAATGCATGTTTGAACTGCAACAGAGAGCCGACATCACCGGAAGGGTTTAATTATGTCAATTTATCAATGACATTCGCCAATATCGGTGTCTTTGTCAGAAGCACAATAGGGTTAACGTCAAGTCAATTCAGTATTCATTCGATCTCAGCGAGTCATCGTCCTCTGACTCCATTTTACCCAATTTCATATTAGGGTCTGGGGGAATTGCATGAAATTATTCAATTGATTGGTGATTTCAAAATAGTGTTTACATAAAGTGACGGATTAAGAATACGGAATGTCACCACCTCAATTTTGTCTCCCGCTTTGCTTAGGAGGGAAGTGGATTTACTGTATTTCCAACTCCTCCAATTTTCTTCTGATTAATTTCGTTGCGGGTTCCAAGACAGTTTAATTTCTTCCTGTGACTTCCCGGGTGTCATAACTCGGTGTGTTCGTGGGTCACTGCTGTGGATCCTGGTGTACAGGAGTTACAGTGGTGGGCGTGTGGGTGGGATTAGTCCCTACCTCAATTCTTCCCGTGGGAGAGCCGACTAAGGGCGCAAAACAACGCAGGACACCAGCACTGCAAAAAGAAGGGAATCTTAACATAAACCCTATACCAGCACGACTGGCCCGCGTGGTATAGTAAACTAAAACCTCCTTTCTAAGGAGAGGCTTATGTCCAGCAGTGGACTATTAAAGGCTGTTGATGTGATGATGTGTGTGATGTTTACATTAAAAAATAGCTTTATATTATTTCATTTTGTGTACCTAAAGGCGGTATTCGGCAGATGCTGCTAAATTATACATGTGTTGTTAATGAAACGCACCTGTCAGTGGGTAAAAATTCAAAATGGCGGCATTTAGGCGCGTAACTGCGCGTGTATGTAATTATTTCTTTAGTTTGAATACCCAATGGAAGATTTTAAGGAACCTTAAGAAACGAAATAAATTTTAATCTACAAAATAATAATAATATTTTCTGATCCCAAACTAGGCAGAGCTAGTATTATAGTAACCGGACTGCTGATAAACATACTTATATATTTCTAAATACATACATATTATAGATAAAGTACACCCAGACACATAAGTAATAACCATGCTCATCACACAATTATTTGTTCTGGGTGGGACTCGAACCCAGCGGCGTAGCAGTCAGTGTCACTAACCACTAGACCATCAGGCCAGTCAAAAATATAAAATTATACCTCTATTTCACTTGTAAATTAACGTAGAAATTCTACCAATATCGAGTGTTTCGAGAGACACATGATACATAAAAAAAAAACCATATTATTCCCATTATAACCTCTTCATAAGCGGTAGAGCTATGCTTCGCCACATTATCGGCCGACTCAACCGCAGTGGTACCAAGGGCTCACAGAAAACCGGTGTTAATCAATTCTGTTGTTGCTTTTCTCCGAGTGACACATTATGTGCCGTGACACATGGTTGCCTTTGACCACGGGTGACGGAGGTTACTTGCGATCAGGTGATGCGTCTGCTGGTTTGCACACAATACCTTGCTCGTTTTCTGAAATAAAAACCTACAGCCATTTATAAATAATTTAAATATACAATAATATACCTCACACATTTCACACACCTGGCGGTCTGAGCCTGTGCTATGGTGACCAGACTGCTGATAAACATACTTATATATTTTAAATACACACATATTATAGATAAATTACACCCAGACACAGAACAAATGATCATGCTCATCACACAATAATTGTCCTGGTTGGGAATCGAACCCACGACCTCCGGCTTAGCAGTCAGGGGCACTAACCACTCGACCAACAGGCCCGTCGTATTACTTAAAATAGTCTCTCAAGAGGAATAATTTCTCCTCGTTTTTGCAACATTTTTCATTGATGCTCGGCTCTGATTGGTCTGAGCGTGAAGTTATATCCCCTATAGACTTCCTCGATACATGGGCTATCTAACACTAGAAGAATTTTTAAATTCCAACCATTAGTTCCTGAGATACGATACGCGATAGCGTTCAACCGAACAAATATACTCTTCGGCTTTCTAATATCATTACACTCACACCACTTGACCTTAAAGTCAAAGAAAGAGCACGAATCGAATCAACTAGAATTACAGGGCTCACCGATTGCCTCCCACTCGATGTCACACTTGATACACCTACTGAACCATCTCATTTACTTCACCCGGCACACAGACAACCACACTCCTTTGACATTATCAGTACACAAACTGAATTAGACGACATCTTAATCAATCAACAACATGCACACCACATCTACACTGACGGCAGTAAGCACGACGACTTAGTGGGAGCTGCCGTTGTGGTACGTACTCCACAAAACACCCGTATCACCAGAACATACAAGCTACATTCATCGTGTACTGTCTTTCAGGCTGAACTGGTGGCCATCGACCAAGCCTGTCAGTGGTTACACAAGCAACAGGTTGATATAGCTTTCATCATGTCGGACTCCAGGTCAGCTCTGGAAGACATTAGCAACACTTATAGCACACATCAAGTTACCACTAACATACAAAAGTTTTTGCATACCACACACACACAAATTAACTTTGTATGGGTTAAAGCTCATACGGGCATACACGGCAATGAGGCTGCTGACATAGCCGCTAAATCTGCGGCCTCCGAATCCTACTCACCCATTTTCAAGCACTTCCCGATAAGCTACGTCACAAAAAAGGCCAAAACTGATAGCCATGACGTAGCTTGTAACAGATATGCTGATAATGTCAAAGGAACCATTATTAAAACTTGGTGCCCATCACTTACACACCTATATAAACTTATCGACATAACAGGACACACATTCGCACTCACACAATTACTCACCAACCACGGCTACCACAAACAATACCTACACAGATTTCATATTACAGACGACAACACCTGCCCCTGCGACAACACAACTACCCAGACATTTAGACACCTCATTACGGAATGCCCACGATACACTCGCACAAGACTCAACCATGAACAACTCTGTCACCACTTTAATTTAGACCCATATAATTTAACATTACTGATCACCAACAACACCGCCATCCATACCTTTATGACTCACCTCACCCTTATAGTTAACACACTTAAAGAATTTAATACACATAACGCACTCAAATATTTCTGTATCAAATAGCAGAATGTACCATAATAATTTAATAAACTCCCCCTCATGGTGGTTTAACCGTGAGGGGAAACTATAAAAAAAAACTATAGATTAAATTTTCGCTACATATCTGTTAATCCTATAAAGAAGAATTACGAAACCTACTAAATCCAATTAATTGTACTTATTCGATACTTTTTAACACGCTTTTCGACTTCGACTGTTATAACTATGTAAACAAATGTTGAAAGTAAATTTAATTTAACCTAGTTTGACTGGACGGATGGCGTAGTGTCACCTCGCTGCTTCCCATTGCGCTGAGTGTTTGGGTTCTCGATCCCCACATGGGACAACACTTGTGTGATCAATCTCCACATGGGACAGCACTTTGTGTGACCACAAATTGTCTGAGTGTCCTATGTTTCCGTTTCACGTATGTGTGTGAATTCCCCAGTCCAAGACACAGGATATATTCCTAATGCGGGAGTTAAAATTATTGAAAGTTAATTTTAACCAAATTTGAATTGTCGTAACGAAATGTAATTTTGTATGTACATGATTTCTTATGACAATTCTATAATTTGGTGTCTTGGAGCTATTCTGATGAATGCCATACATAACTAAATATATAAAGATATTTTAAATATTTTACATCATATTATGTATAATGGGGGGCCATGATATGTAAACCTCCCCCTCCCTTACACCGTTAGCTGCAGTCCAATGTTTGATAGAAACTCTTAATTATGAAAATTTACTCGTTAGTTTTACAAAATATAAATATCAATACAAAAACATACTTTATTTTAGTAAATAAAGCTAACGGTAAACTGAGTCCAACGGTAAAGGCCAAGAAACACATTCAAACGTCAATAATTCCCGACAGAACATAGACAAGTGATATAAATAAAACCCAGAAATAATCTGTGGCGCGCAGTGTTACCAACCTAATGAGAACTTTGTAGTGAGTGTTGCCGCAATACAAAAATGCAGCGGCAACTGAGCAACGTTAGTGTTTACTCCTATCAGGATTATCAGCCGGCTAGACGATATGGTAAGTTGGCATCTAGATGAAGAGGAAATACGCTAACGACACACAATCCGCACGGATGGCGCAGTAGTTTAAAAGATTACCTCGCCGCTTCCCACTGAGTGATGTTGGTTCGATCCCTACATGGGACAACACTTTGTGTGATCCACAAATTGTTGTTCTGGGTCTGGGTGTCCTTTGTGCCCGTTTTATGTATGTTTGTAAAAATCCCCCGCGGCACAGAATACATGCCATCCGTGCAGTTGCAGCAATTAGTGTATAATATAGAATATTCCATTCTATTTTTAATTTTTTATGTCATCAAAGGTCCCAAAATGAATCCAGTAGCGCTCAGATTTATAGGTTTATCTTTTACAACTGTTAGCTACACAACTATAAACACCACTTTACCGCGATGTTGTAGCAGCGTTCAAGTGACCTTTTTTCCTTTTTTTCACCAATAAAGAAAGAGACTGACAACATTCAGATCCACCACGGCAGGTCTGATGATCATCTTAAGTCCTTTCAGCTTTAAATCACAGAACTATCTTAAAACAGTAAAAGTATAAAATAATGGTTCTCTACCTCCTTCTCCAGGGCCGCAGTATGAGCCCGGCGGGTACGCGACAGCAGTGCAACAAAGAACAAACATGACGCAGCGAGAAGACGCCCTCAAGTTCGAACAAGGGCGCATCAAGGCGCTGCAAGAAGAACGTCTTCACATACAGAAGAAAACATTTACGAAATGGATCAATTCCTTCTTGCAAAAGGTTTGTTTGGCTATTTATTTTTAGAGTTATTTCAGAGACTTGAATTACGACAAAGCAAAATTTTCATCCTCATCACCTGGATAGTTGGTCCTCCACTTCTGTGCGCTTTTCGATGCACTTTTTGCCCCGCACAACCAATCTGTGGAACGGGTTATCGTCTGCGGTATTTCCGGACCGATACGACCTTCAAACCTTCAAGAAAAGAGCGTACTCCTTCCTAAAAGGCCGGCAACGTCTTTGTGACTCCTCAGTTGCAGACGTTCATGGGCGGGGATGGTCACTTTCCATCAGGTGACCCGTCTGCTCGTCTGCCCCCTCTAACAAAAAAAAACCCCTTGAATTAAGAAGAACATAATTATTACACATATTTTTGGTCAATCCTGTGGTACTTATTCGATTATCAATAATAAGTAACGTCCATCCATAACCCATCTTCTTGTTTGCCCCCTCTTACATAAAAAAGCGACTACTTTCAAAGAGGGTTAGCTAGCTAGCTGTGGCGACTTCCACATACAGTGAAACCAAGAAACATACGACAGCGCCATCTAACGAAGATACACCGAACTACGAAGTAACCGCCTATCCTGTATCGCGATACGAACAATTCTCTTGCCGATAGGAATATATACAACTGCCCAACATTACAGAATGTCACCACCCCTATTCATCCCGAGGGTGTCGTAAGAGCCGACTAAGAACGTAAACTACGCAGAACAACAGCACTGCAAAGAGAAGGAAAACTTGAAACAAACCCTATACCAACCCGTCTGGCCAGCGTGGTATAGTAGGCCAAAAGCTCCTTTCTGAGGAGAGGTCAATGTCCAGCAGTGGACTAGTAAATGCTGTTGATGATGATGATGAACATGAACCGTTGGGCTTCAGCCCGCCAGGCATGATCACCTCGCCTGGTCGAAGGATCCTCCCTTTGTATTAGAAGAACATGACACCCGTTCCTCCACATAGCTTTTATCAAGCGGCTGGCCCTTAAAGAAGCTAAAATACAGCTAAAAATTTGGAAATTATGATGAGATCTTCCTACAATCCAGGATACCGCCCACATCATCAAGTACTAGTGGCAAATAAACTAAAAACATTTATTTTAATCGTCTTTCTATTATTATACATGTGTCAGTATGAGATCATACTGTATGTTTATTTAGTGATAAAACAATTATACTAGGGTTGGTGCGCGCATTTAATTATGTACCTTCACAAGATAAAAAAAACTCAAAAACAGCTGTCTGATCCAAACTAGGCAGAGCATGTACTATGGTAACGACCGGATGGCGTAGTGGTTTGTGTAACGGACTGCTATTACAGAGGTCGCGGGTTCGATTCCCACTCAAGTCAAACATTTGTGTCCATGAACAATTAATGTTTAATTTGGTCTGGGTGTTTCTATGTTTAATATGGATGTATTTCCAAAAAAAGTATATATGTATTTATATCAGTTTAGTCAGAAAGTCTAACTCAACTAGTGTAAAATAAGGTTTTATATCAAGTCTGGCAACATCAAAACTGCGCAGGCGCACGTTACTCGTAAACACCGGCTATGATCTCAGAATGACGTCCACCTGAATGGTTTATCATTGTAGGTGACCTTGAAAAGTGGCAGGTGCACAATAAGTGTACCTAGATATATAAAAGTAATTACTCATCACTTATGCTATGCATCATTATATTTTATATTTGTCATCATCAGTAGTTATTTATCAGTGTGGTGACGGATTAAGAATACAGAGTGTTATTGTGGAGAGTATTATTTGTGGATCACACTAAGCGATGTCCTAGGTGGGGATCGAACCCACATCACTTAGCGCAGTAGGAAGCGGCGAGGTGACCGCTTAATGCATGCAGTCTAATGTATCTCAGCAAATAATATAAATGTATATTTCAGTATGTCTGTCACACGGTTTTTGTCTATCTCCTTAATTATTATAATTATCTTTTTCAAACAAAAAACTTAATTTCTAAACATCTACTCAGACATTTCTTCACCACCCAAAGGTCGACTGGGAGAAAATCCCTATGGCATTAAGTCCACCATTGTACAATTAATTTGTAATTTGTCAATAATTAGATAAAATAAATAAAAAATAACTCTCAAACTTAGTAATAATGTATTGCGTATTTAAACCGCCAAACGGATTAAGAATACAGAGTACCACCACCCCTATTCATCCCGGGGGTGTCGTGAGAGCCCGCTAAGGGAGCAAACTACGCAGCACTGCAAAGAGAAGGAAAACTTGACACAAACCCCATACCAACCCGTCTGGTCAGCGTGGTATAATAGGCCAAAACCTCCTTTCTAAGGAGGGGTCTATATCCAGCAGTGGACTAGTAAAGGCTGTGGATGAAACCGCCAATTTAAATGTATCTGGAAATATACACTTTCGTATTTAACATATAATCGTTAGTATAAACAACATATAAGAATCTTCAACGTCACTTCTAGCCTTGCTTAATGACATCATATACTATTTATAATCATGAACATACACTGTCATTTTACTTTGAAATCAAACAAACAAGTAATTGAAATCAATACTTTAGTGTAGGGTTGTTCAATGTCCGCGTTTGCCGGACATCTCCTAAACAGAAAATGTACCTGAAGGTGGAGGTGAAAGGAAGGCACTAGGAGAGGTCCGGATGTCTTAATAACAGGAGTTCCCGGATCCCTCCTATTACAGGCGCAGAGTGGCACACCGTGTTGTTTTAGTCGGTCCGATTCCGACACACCACCCCGCCGTAAACCCCGGTGGGGTGACGGCCCGAGGGGGTTTCCACACGTAAAGAGGGTTGTCCAAACCAGAAATGATAGGGCCAGTAAAAATGACCAAATGGATAATCCGTGTGGTGACGGATCAAGAATACGAAGTGTGACCACCCCAATTCATCCCGTGGGTGTCGTAAGAACCGACTAAGGGAGCAAACTACGCAGGACAATAGCACTGCAAAGAGATGGAAAACTTGACACAAATCTATACCAACCCATCTGGCCAGCGTGGTATAGTAGGCTAAAACCTCCTTTCTAAAGAGAGGCCAGAAATGTACCCACCTTCCTAAGTCATGGACTATTAAATTCTGCTGATGATGATGAGCATTTCCGTTATAAAACTCTGGAATAGGAGTGTATTAACACAGAAAGTTTTTTACATTTATTTCTATTAACAAATAATTTATGTTATATCTAAAACTGACATCGTGACCCCTTCTATAAATTATTGCTGATAATTATACATGAGAAGCGGTATGTTTGAGTTAAAAATAAATTGATTTTAATGTTAATTTATTATGATATTATGACAGATGCTGTCGCGACGGAGGCCATAGAAAAACACTATAAATCCAAGAATTGTGACGTATGTGATACAAACATCTAATAAGTATAGACAATAGCTGACCTCGTAAAAAAGAGGTAGTTTAAAGCTATTTTTGTCTATGATTTTAATTTCGTGTCATAATTCCAGAGACTAAATTGTTTACTTTCCTCGTTGTAAATAAAACTCTCTTTCTCTCGCCAGGCTCGCATGGAAGTGGACGACTTGTTCGTCGACCTAGCAGACGGCCGTCGTCTCCTGAAGCTGTTGGAGATCATCAGCGGCGAGCGTTTGCCCAGGCCCAACAGTGGGCGGATGAGAGTGCACAAGATAGAGAACGTTAATAAGAGCTTGAGCTTTTTACACACTAAAGTAAGTATCTGTTATCTTTATGAATTTCCTTTTTACGGAGTGAGTGACGTTACGGGAACCCAAACCTCCTCTCTCGCTGACTCTGGAGGGAGGGACTCAAAGGTCTTAGCATTAGCAGGTAGTTATTCCCCATCATCGCCATGGGAGAGCCTTACTTTGGCACACATGTGTCGGTTCTTTTAAAACGGATCTTGAAGAGTTTTTTCGTTGCATTTCACCAAGTGATTAAGATTACTGAAGGCCTGCCTCTCCTCTTATGAGAGGGCGTAATGATAGGCCTCGAGTTGCAGGTGTTTACTGGCGGCTGTAGTTACTTACTATCTGTTTCATCATGGTTTTTAAGAGAAATCTTTGAAATTCTCGGCTTTCCTCTACTATAATATGCTTGTATTATACATATAAACCTTCCTTTTGACTCACTCTCTCTATTGGTGAAAACAGCATTAAAATCCGTTGCTTAATTTAATAGATCTAAGCGTACAACACAAAAAAGCGACTAGTGAAAAGGAAATTTAAAAAATATGTATAAATATATATTATAACGGGTGTCTTGTTCCTCCAACACAAAGGGAGGATCCTCCGACTAGGCGAGGTGATCATGCCTGGCGGGCCGCGGCCGTGTGGTGACGGATTAAGAATACGGAATGTCATCACCCCTATTCATCCCGTGGGTATCGTAAGAGGCGACTAAGGGAACAAACGCAGGACAACAGCACTGCAAAAAGAAGGAAAACTTGAAACAAACCCTATACCAACCCGTCTGGCCAGCGTGGTATAGTAGGCCAAACCCTCCTTTCTAAGGAGAGGCTTATGTTCAGCAGTGGACTAGTAATGGCTGTTGATGATGATATATTATAAAGAGGTAAATATGTATGTTCGTGGTAATCCCCGGTACTATGTACTGATCCGATTTTGAAAATCCTTTACTGTTGTGCTATAGGCAACTTTTTACCACGATAACCGGACACACACGGACGGAGCAGCGGGTATAAGCTTGTTACCAATAAATACCTATAATAATAATTCATTAGCGTATTTTACTGTAGAAGTCGTTATCACTGATAAGATACCGTTTATTATTTAGATTATAACGTGTTGCCACAGAATTAACACACACAATAAACACAAATTTGAATTAGATCCGGATAGCAATAAATTATTAGGAATAACACATCTCTGACACGGCCGTCTGGTTTGGTCCGAAAGAGTCTGTACTATGGTGACCAGACTGCTGGTAAACATACCTATATGCATATATAAAATATTATAGATAAATTACACACAGGCACAGAATAAATGTCGTGCTCATCTCACAGTATTTGTCCAGCAGTCAGGGTCACAAACCACAAGACCAATAGACCCGTCAAATAAAACAGATTTTTAGAAATTGGTCCATAAATTACGGAGTTCTGATATGACAATTGGTTAAAAATACAGAGATTTTTGATAAAACATTTAAAATCTGACTGACTGCATTATAATCAATAATACTTTGTTATTTACTCTTTAACCTCCGAAAAAACGACGGGGTGTTATAAATTTGACGTGTCTGTGTGTGTGTTTCTGTCTAGCTGTGGCATCGTAGCTCCCGAACGGATGAACCGATTTTGATTTTGAAAAGAGAAGTAGTCGGAAGTGTGTGTATGTTTGATGACCGCCGTCACAAAATGGCGGATTCCATATTATTTCACTACTCCCTCAATATGGATATCAAATGAAAGGACTTGACTAGTAGAATACTATACATTATGACAAATTTCAAGTCCAAAATGAAAGTCGTGGGTTTTTTAAATTTTAAATTTATTTTTTTATCTTAATCAAATTTGTGCGACTGTTAGGTACGGGCAACACAGGACTGCTTAGCATGGCAAACCTTTAGTAAGGCCTATTTCCAGCAGTGGACGTCCTTCAGCTGAAATGATGATGAAAAACTTAAAACCTCAACATTAGCAAAATATATAATGAACGTTTCAAAATGTATCGCTATTGTACGTTTTTTAAAGGATTAAATAAAAAATAATCAGATTTCAAATATCAGTAGCGACCTTGTAATAATACAGATTATGTTTTAGTGGTGATTGTAGATAAAAATTAACGGGATTTAATTAACGTTGAAGGTAGCTAAAAGACTGCACGGATGGCGTAGTGGTTTAAGCGGTCGCCACGCCGTTTCCTACTACGCCGAGTGTTGTGGGTTCAAACCCCACATGGGACGACACGTGTGATCCAAAAATTGTTGTTCTGAGTCTGGGTGTTCTTTGTGTCCGTTTCATGTATGTTTGTAAAGTCCCCTGCGACACAGGATTTATTCCTAATGCGGGAGTTGTCTTTTTTAAAAGAAAGAAATAGATATTTTTTTGTCTGCCCGTACTTTATTTGGAATAATCTTCCTAATCGTGCGTTACACGCTGGGCAGATGGGAGCGAGACCGAAAAATGTGTAACAAAACATTTGGCACGTCGACGCTCACATATTTTCATATTTCATATATCATCAAATGTCTACCTATACGTGTGGTGACGGATCAAGAATACAGAGAGCCACCACCCCTAGTCATACCGTGGGTATCGTTAGAGCCGACTATGGGAGTAAACTACGCAGGACAACAGCACCACAAAGAGAAGAAAAACTTCTGTTTTTTTTTTCTGTTTTTTTTTTAAAAGACAACGCCCGCATTAGGAATAAATCCTGTGTCGCGGGGGACTTTACAAACATACATGAAACATACACAAAGAACGCCCAGACTCAGAACAACAATTTGTGGATCACACAAAGTGTCGTCCCATGTGGGGTTTGAACCCACAACACTCGGCGCAGTAGGAAGCGGCGTGGCGACCGCTTAAACCACTACGCCATCCGTGCAGTCTAACTTGAAACAAACCCTATACTAACCCGTCTGGCCGTCGTGGTATAGTAGGCCAAAACCTCCTTTCCGAGGAGAAGCCTATGTCCAGCTGTGGACTACTAAAGGCTGTTGATGATGTTTGTATTCGTGTATTAAAACCTTCTTTCTAAGGAGAGGCCTATATCCAGCAGTGGACTAGTAGAGGCTGTTGATGGTGAAATGTCTACCAAAAAGTGACAGGAACCGCGTTACAACCGGGGGTCCATAGACCCCTCACGCCGTTTTAGAACGAAGTTCCTTATCGCGCGTTACATAGTCTGAGCGGATGGGAGCGAGACCGAAAAATGTGTAACAAGAATTTTTTCGGCAATTCTTGAAAAACTTCGTTCCGACCGAGGTCCAATAGACCCCTCACGCCGGTTTTTTTTACATTATAGGGGACCGTCGCTCACGGACACCTGCAATTTAAAAGCATAGAGCGCGTTGCCAAGGTTTAAATACGGGAGGTATTTAAACCCCTTCAGAAATATAGTGAGTGAGTTAGGCTCCGGTAGTGACACTCATTTGTTAAAAAGAGAACAGCTTAAAAGTGGTTTCTGGCCGTGGTATCACGGGAGTCGATTCAGCTGAAGCATGGGTGGAAACATGGATAGTAGGCCAAAACCTCCTTTCTAAGGAGAGACCTGTGTCCAGCAATGGACTGTTATATGTGATGTGATGTGGTGTGGTGGATCTCACACGATTAGATTACTTTATTTAGATGATTCTCCCGTCTGGATAGCGTGGTATATAGTAGGCTAAAACCTCCTTTCTAAGGAGAGGCCTATGTCCAGCAGCAGATTGGTAAAGGCGGTGATGATGATTTCATAATTTAGCCTACTACACCACGCTGGCCAGACGGGTTGGTATAGGGTTTGTGTCAAGTTTTCCATCTCTTTGCAGCGCTGTTGTCCTGCGTAGTTTGCTCCCTTAGTCGGCTCTTACGACATCCACTGGATGAATAGGGGTGGTGACACTCCGTATTCTTAATCCGTCACCACACGAATCATTTCTTGTTCATTTTAATATTAATATTTCGTTGTCTTAGTTGTCTAAGGAGAGGCCTATATCTAGCAGTGGACTGTTAAAGGTTGTTGATGTGATGTCTTAGTTGGTACTAGTAGGAAATAATATAGTTATAAAAACGGTTCAATAACAAACTGAACTAAAGAGTTAAGTAAAATCAACAATACAATAAAATCATCTATACAAATAACAAAAGTCCGTGTGGTGACGGATTAAGAATACAAATTGTCACCACCCCAATTCATCCCGTGGGTGTCGTAAGAGCCGACTAAGGGAGCAAACTAAGCAGGACAACAGCACTGCAAAGAGAAGGAAAACTTGAAACAAACCCTATACCAACCCGTCTGGCCAGCGTGGTATAGTAGGCCAAAACCTCCTTTCTAAGGAGAGGCCTATGTCCAGCAGTGGACTGGTATAGGCTGTTGATGATCTATACAAATAAATAAAATTGGAGTGTCTGTTTGTAATATTAAAATAACCGCTTTTTACTAAATGCATATGTATGTTAACACGGTACATATGCCAAAATAACATTTTTTACAATTTTTGTCTTTCTGTTTGTTCCGGGTAATCTCTGGAACGGCTGGACCGATTTCGGCGGGACTTTCACTGGCAGATAGCTGATGACATAAGGAATAACTTAGGCTACTTTTTTTAGACTAGCTTCGCCCCGCGGCGTTGCCCGCGGTTATAACAACAAACGCGGGTAACACCGCGGGTCTCAGCTAGTTTTTAGATATAAATAACAAAAATCACTAAAAAAAGACTGAAAGAAAAGCACGTATGTTAAGGATGTCATGAAAGTGGAAGTTGGAAGAGTTTGTGCTTGCTCCGAACGGAAATATGGCGCCAATAGAAGAATAAAGATCGGCCGAACTACAACAATCTATCTATATACATATATAAGAGATTTCCACATATATAGTCACTCGTCACGATATCTCTGGAACCATTAGAGCTAAAGACTTGAAATTTGGTAGGAATATTCTTTTCACCGAGTAGAGGTCGGCTAAGAACGGAATTTAAGAAATTAAAAAAAAATATATTTAAATAATGTAAATAGTAAAACAACGTTTGCAGGGTCAGCTAGTGTGATATAATGGAAGCCACAAAAATGTGCAAATGTTCTGGTTACTGCATCGTTTAGGCTTCTATGTAAGCTTATGTCTGCTAAGGCTTGTCTCAACCTTAACCACGGCGTTTCGAACGAGTAAATGTTCTCATTTAAACACCTTTATTTATATCTGAAGGTCAATTATATGTATATAGAACACCCAGACTCAGAACAACAATTTGTGAATCACACAAAATGTCGTCCCATGTGGGGTTTGAACCCACAACACTCGGCGCAGTAGGAAGCGGCGTGGCGACCGCTTGAACCACTACGCCATCCGTGTTGGTGATGATGATTTCTTAATTTAGCCTACTATACCAGGCTGGTGACGGATTAAGAATACGGAGTGTCATCACCCCTATTCATACCGTGGGTGTCGTGAGAGCCGACTGAGGGAGGAAACTACGCAGGACAACAGCACTACGAAGATAAGGAAAACCCTATACCAACCCGTCTGGCCAGCGCGGTATAGGCCGAAACCTCCTTTCTAAGGAGAGGCCTATGTCCAGCAGTGGACTACTAAAGGCTGTTGATGATGAAGTATGTTTATAAGCATTCTAGTTACCATAGCACAGGATCTGGCCTTAGGATCAAACGACTGTTTGATATTTCATATTTTAATATCATTATGTTATCTACACTACCCTATTGTTCTGATTTAAAGTCGTTCTTCTATTCCAGGTTCGATTGGAGTCTATAGGTGCTGAAGATATAGTAGATGGCAACCCTCGCCTGATCCTCGGTCTGATATGGACCATCATCTTGCGGTTCCAGATTCAAGAAATTGAAATTGATGTCGTAAGTATTGATCGATTATTGTTGTCCACAAACGTCCACACTGTTTATAAAAACCTGTGTTTGTAGTTAGAACTCTTTTAAAAGTGGAAGAAGTCTAATGCCGCGCCCGTCAGGAGTGCTTTATCAAGAAGCGAACGACGTGTCGCATTTGTGTCATCCACTGTTAGTGTTAATTTTCTTATGACTAACCATCTATTAGCACCGGCTTCGCTCGCTGATTAATTCCTTTTTCGAGTTTCTAGCTTTGTAAATGACAAACTTTCATCCCTTATTTTAACCTCTTAGTAGTGAAAATTAAATCAACAAGAATCTTTTTTTTTCCTTATTTACACAACACCATCTAGTCCCAAACTAATCAGAGCTTGTACTATGGCTACTAGACAACTGATATAAATACATATATACTTTTTTGTTGTTGTAAATACATAGAAACACCCAGACCGAATCAAACATTAAATGTTCATGCACACAAATGTTTGACTTCGCTACCTTTGGAATAGCAGTCCGTTACACAAACCACTACACCATCCGGTCGTCTAAATCCTTTCTTCTTGGGTGCTGGGACAACATAGCACTAGCTGCCAAAGTTTCAAGTTTGTAGCCCCAGCGATATAGGCTCTGCGTTTAATGGAGTTGATGAATCAATCATTCTGGGCTAATAATTTTATATGTATAGAAAAACTGCTTTTTGTAAGGTGATCTAAACTTCAAAAGTTAAATTTATATATTAGGAATGTACATTTGCATTATGACCAACCTACTTCTTCTTCTACAGGACGAAGAAAATGTATCCTCAGAAAAGAAATCAGCCAAGGATGCCTTGCTCCTCTGGTGTCAACGGAAGACCAGTGGCTACCATGGAGTCCATATACACAACTTCACTGACTCTTGGCGATCTGGACTTGGGTTTAATGCCCTTATACATGCACACAGGTGAGACAACTCATTTTTTGATCCTTAAATAAATGACCTTTCCTCAAAAGTCTCCTGGGGATTCTTAATAGGTACGAGATAAAATACAACTAGCTTGTAGCTTACATTTAATGATGATTAATAATCCAACCCTTAAAATATTTTTGAAACTTTATTATTACTGCGATCTTTCGAAAGCTTCTGACTCAATTGACCACAAGATCTTTGGCTAAAATTATCCTAGCTTCAAAGGACCTTTAACTGCATTCTTGATCTGGATATATTTATTTTGGAATAAAACATTTAAATAAAAAATTACAAAGAACTTCTTTTTAATAAACTGGAATAGTAGGAGTGCCACAGGGCGCTATCCTTGAGCCCTTGTTAAAATGTATAATTTTGAATTTTTCTTTTAATCATGATCGTGAGACGTGCTTTATGGAATACTTTAATGTATTGTCATAAATATTTAAAAAAACGTACCTCTTCACAGACCTGACTTGTTCCGCTGGTCTGAAGTCCCAGCAAACGACCACGTGGAAACCCTCAACCACGCTTTCGATGTTGCACACAAGCACCTCGGCATTCCTCGTCTGCTTGATGCTGAAGGTAAGACAGGCTTTTGAATATAATTTTTTCTACTAAACCATTTGCAATGAAACGTATGACGAGTGATAGAGGAAAATGGAAGGAGAAAAGTACTCGTGCCTACCCCAAATAAATTTGAAAAAAAAGGGCAAGAAGATGATGAACCCGCAACTGAAGCCCACCCTCAATTCCAAGACTTGGTCGAAAGATTCTTTGCGTTGGAGGAACATCACTTCAACAAAAAATCTAACAAATTCTCAAAACTACCAAGAATTCGTTAATCCGGTAAACTTTTACTATCTTGGAAAATATGATCTTCAGTAATAAATTTAATTATGTATTCTTCTTGCAGACGTGGACACCAGCCGTCCGGACGAAAAGTCGGTGATGACCTATGTCGCGAGCTACTATCACACGTTTGCTCGCATGAAGAACGAACAGAAGAGTGGACGCAGAATCGCCAACGTGAGTATTATTTCTTCTTCTTCTTCTGGTGATTCTGAGAACTGTGAATGATGATTTTTCATAGGATAACAGATAGGATGAGATGAGATAGATGAGAGTAACTAACCATTTCTAAGAGAACCCCTGAAGAGGAAACATCCTAGTATATCGTTCAGAATAGTTTTAGAAATTTGAAAAATATTGATACATTTCTGGAAAACTGAAGTCTCCAGTCTACAATACTCATTTTATTGCCCTTTTCTGATTTCTTTTTCTTATTTGGTTGGCTGCCAATCTGACGCCAACTCTTTCTTTCTTTCTTCTTTGAGAATTTAATGGTTTTCAGAAGACCAAAGGAAGTAGGTAAATTGGAGTAAGTACGTGTGGGAAATGGAACTGGGGATGGCACCCAAGCACTGATATATTCGTCCTAGATTTGCAAAGGCTGGTGGAACATGGCAAACACCAGGTTGAATTTGTGAGCCTACCGAGGGTCATAACCCTCTTCGCTTGATTTAACCAATAATACTATATATAAGAGATTATTAGACGGTAATAGAATTGGCTTCGAATTCATGTATGTCTTCAACATATCTCATTCTCCAAGCCTTTGTCCAGACTAGGTTCAGGTCAGCCTTTAGTCTCTACGATACAGATGAAGTTCAAATTTTATACGTGGAGTGACTGCCATCAGACCTTCACTACCCAAGTACTAGGTGATATTGAAGATCTGTAGATTGACTGTTGTGGAACTTTTTAGGAGTCCAACTACCCCCACAATTGCCACAGATGTTCGTATGGCAACCAGGACCGACGGCTTAACATACTCCCGAGGCATGGGAGGGTCTCAATGTATTAAGAATGCTCACCCATTATTAGACTGACCTGACCTGGTCCGTGTGGTGACGGATTAAGAACACAGAGTGTCACCACCCCTATTCGTCCCGTGGGTGTCGTAAGAGTCGACTAAGGGAAAAAACTACGCAGAACAACAGCACTGCAGAGAGAAGGAAAACTTGACACAAACCCTATACCAACCCGTCTGGCCAGCTTGGTATAGTAGGCCAAAACCTTCTTTCTAAGGAGAGGCTTATGTCCAGCAGTGGACTGTTAAAGGCTGTTGATGATGATGATGATGAATAGACTGACCTGGCTAAGATTGCTTAACTTTGAAATGTGATAATCTACTCGGTTACCAGTTAACCACGAGCTCCTCTGTCTATAATCTATCTGTTTCCAAAATTTAATTAAAAACCATCTAACCGTTTTAGCTGGAAGACGTACCAAACACACAAACACTCTTCTTATTTTTTTAATTTCTTCAACAGATCATTGGTCAGATGATGGACTGCGACGGGCGCAAGGGCGAGTACTCCCAACTCATGAGCGCTCTCCTGGAGTGGATCCGTCTGAAGATCCAAGAGCTGAACGGAAGAGATCTTCCCAACTCTCTCGACGGGATCCAACGTCTACTCCTCGCTTTCAAACAGTACAGAACTGTTGAGAAACCACCTAAGTAAGTAACTTCTTCTATTTAAACACCACTGAAGTATAACACAAGCATACATTGAGCCGAATGGCAGTTTTCATTATTACAAAATTGCTTGTGCACAAGTTTCGGACCAGCGATTTACATTATTAAAACTGCTCTTACCCTAGAAAGTGGACCACTTTCCATAAACCTGTTTTAAGTGGTATTAGGGTCAAAGAGCCTTCCTGTCATCTCATAGTAAGTGACAGCTGCAGCAGCTTCCCCCCAGAATTATTGATGGGTTGGGCCTTAACCTCACCCACTCGGTGAAAAACAACGAAAGAATAGCATAACAACGGTTTTCTGCGATTATCATTACTGTGGCGGCTCCCACATACAAATATAAACATACTACAGCGCCATCTAACGAAGACACACCGAACTACGGAGTAAGTCCTGAATAAGAATTGCTAATCCTGTATCGCGATATAAAGAATTCTTTCGCCGATTAGCATATTCATTATCCGTTATTCGATCCCCCCTTTGTGTTAGAGGGACATGATACCCGTTCCTCCACACTCCGATCGAGCTGGCCCATTTATGATGCAGCAAGTTTCTTATGGCAAATATCTGATGATATAATGAGTCACCTACGCTTGCGACTCGCTCTCGCAGCCGCCACAGCTAGTATTAGTACAGATCTGATTATTTAATGAATTAATTATATTTTTACAGGTACAAGGAACGTTCAGAAATCGAAGCCCTATACTTTGACATTAACACCATGCAGAAGAGTTTAGTCGGTGAAGCCTGGGCGCCACTCGAAGGTCAACTCCCTCAAGATCTGGAGAGGGCTTGGCAGAAACTAGAACAGGTATCTTCTTTAACATTTCTTTGGTCCATCTTTAAAAGAGATACTATTTAAGTACAAACTGCAAAGAGAAGGAAAACTTGACACAAACCCTATACCAACCCGTCTGGCCTACCTTTCCAGTCTGCTTTCTAAGGAGAGGCCTATGTCCAGCAGTGGACTAGTAAAGCCTGTTGATGATGACTGATGATGTGTTAAATACACATTCTTTTTTTTAATACGTTTTGTGTGCGTTTAATACTTGTATAAAATAAAGGTTTTTTTTTTGCTTTCTTATTTCTAACTTTGTTTTTTTTTGTTTTAAGGCTGAACACGCCCGCGAAATTGCTTTGAGAACAGAACTATTGCGGCAACAGAGACTAGAACAGTTGAATTACAAGTTTAATACGAAGGTAAGTTATTTATAATATTAATTGGTCCAGTGGTTAGTGACCCTGTCTGCTACGCCAGAGGTCGTGGGTTTGATTCCCACCCAGGACTAATAATTGTGTGATGAGCACGGTCATTTGTTGTGTCTAGTTTATCTATAATATTATTACTAAATACATAAGTAATATGTAAGTATGTTTATCAGCAGTCTGTGTACCATAGTACAGGCTCAGTTTGGGATCAGACAGCCGTGTGAGAGATGTGTGAAAATATTATTATTAATTACACTACTAAGATAGCAAACAAAATACTGCATTTTAATCTTTTAAGTAGATATTAGGGACTAATACTCATAACACCGAAGGTCCGTACTATCTGAGTTTCTCTTTTCATTTGAAAGCCCGATTCAGGTATGTTGGTAGTAGCTACTTCTCTGTAAAGGGGCATCAGGAAGAGTATAAGACCTTCAAAACCTGTAATTTGGGGCAGAAGAATGAAGATACGGAGTAGGGAAGAGAAAGAGAATTATTAGTAGTAGATGTGTAAATAATGTTTCTTGGTTACCCCACTTTTGACCGAAATGCACCAATATTTGACATGTGTAATATAAATAACACTAGGGTAAAAAACAATTACAGGAGTATTTATGTTCCATCTAGATTATATTCATCAGATCATAATCGACCTCCAACCTCTTGCGCCTTCCCCTCTTTAGGGGACCATCCACGCCAAAATCAGTGCTTGGAAGTATTCTCTAAATATATGTATGTATTATTAATTTCCACAGTCAGTGCTTCGCAAGGGTTACCTGAAGGAGATGATCCAGGTGCTCTCCGACCCCCGCTACGGGTCCAACCTGGCGCAGGTAGACGCTACAGTCAAGAAGCACGAGGCCATCTCTGCTGACATACTTGCCAGGTAATACTTCCTTTTTTTTTATGTTTATCATAACATCACATCAACAGCCTTTGTATGATATATTGAGTAAACAAGCAGACGGGTTATCTGATGGTAACTTTGAGTGCCATTTGGAGGGTTGTGGGTTCGATCCCCACGTGGATCACTACATTTTGTGATCTACAAAATTGTTGTTCTGAGTCAGGGTGTTCTTTGTGTCCGTGGTTGTTTGTGAAGTCCCCGCGTCCTAAAGCGGCAGTAGTCTTCAAACAAAAACAAATTATTCCGGTCGAGCTCGTCCGTTTGTGTCGAAGAATGACTCTCCCACGATTTTCTTAAAGAACCATCCTAATTATATTTTTATTCGCTACAGAACTGAACGTTTCGAAGACCTATCAGCCATGGCTGCGGAACTGGTCCGCGAGAACTACCACGGGGCGGAAACAGTGTCCCGCACGGAGCAGGCCGTGCTGGCCAGGTGGAAGGAGCTGCTCGAGCTGCTGGAGAGACATAGATCCTCGCTTGGGAAGCTCGCGCATCTGATGGCACTGCTCAGAGAAGCTGATACTGTGGGAAATACACTTGATGAGATGAAGGTTTGTAATGTTTTTTTTTTTTATTGTTAGATTTCTGATTTTTTTTTTTTGTTTAGGTGTTTGAATTTAATTATGTATGTATTGTGATTTAATATTATTGAATGATTTCAACCTAATTAATATTGTTTATGAGGGAAATAAATAAATTAATGAATGAACTAAAACCAGGCAGGTATCTCCGTGTTCACGTCATTGTCAAAGATCATTTTCAAGGGCAGCAACGCACTTGTGTCCATAGGCGGCGGTAGTTGCTTACCATCAGGTGACCCGTCTGCTCGTCTGCTCGTCTGCCCCTTATACCATAAATACAATCTAGTGACCCCTTGAAATTATAAACTGTATTAACGGTTCGATACAAATGTCGTCTCCAGGCGCAGTTCCAGTCGGAGGACGTGGGGCGGCACCTGGTGGACGTGGAGCGGCTGCTGCAGGCGCACGCGCTGCAGGAGCTGCAGCTCGGCGCCGTGGACGAGTCCATCCGCCGCCTCGTGCGACACGGCGCGGCCGCCGCGGGGCCCGCGCAGCCCAAGCACCAGCTCACGCAGCAGCTGCAGCAGCTCGAGGACGCCTACGACAGGTGACGACTACACTCGCATTTACATACTTATGGTGAAAAAAGGGATTTCCTACCATCTGACTGAAAACTTTAGTTCGCTATCCCCCCAACTTCCTGTTACACACTTCCGTCCCTTTCCATATATGCCTCGGTGGTGCAGCGGTAGCGTATGTGACTGCTGTGCTGAGGTCTCGGGTTCGATTCCCGGGTCGGACCAAATGTTTGTATGATCTGCAAATATTTGTTTCGTGTTTTCTATGTATTATATTTAATAGTATTCTATCAGTCAATCTAGCTTTCATAGTAAAATCTCCGTTTAGTTTGAAACTAGATGGCGTTGTGTGTTAAATGCCCGAAAATATTATTAGGTATATGTATATATCTCCAAAATTCATGGTTATTACATTGTGTTGTCGTATATTCATTTATACTTACAAATTCTTATATAACTATTATTTAAAAAAATAAATACAATCCTAACTTTACCAATACAGTGCTTATAAAAACATAATAGGTACCTAAAATTTTGACACGATACAACCCGCTTCGAACGCACGGAAACTTGTCTGCACGGATGGCGTAGTGGTTTAAGCGGTCGTCACGCCGCTTCCTACTACGCCTAGTGTTGTGGGTTCAAACCCCATATGGGACGACACTTTGTGTGAGCCACAAATTGTTGTTCTGAGTCTGGGTGTTCTTTGTGTCCGTCTCATGTATGTTTGTAAAGTCCCCCGCGACACGGTATATTCCTAATGCGGAAGTTGTCTTTAAAAAAAAAAGGTTACTTTTGTCTATTATTCTCGTGAATTTGGTTCCTTTTTTGCAACGATACAACGACGCGAAGTAGGGTACAAGTAGAATTGTGAAACCAAACCATTTTTTTTAATATAAAATTTTATCCAATCAAAAACAAAACAACCGTTTACGTCAATTTGTCCATTGTACCCCATTTGTGTATCTCACAAAGTGCTTCAACAGATAATAACACAAAATGTTTCTGCTACAGTCTGGTCGCCGCGGCTAAAGATCGCAAGGCTCGTTTAGAAGACGCGAGGAACCTCTACCAGTTCCTCGAAGACCATGATGAGGAGGAAGGTAAGATAATAGAATAAGTTTTTACCCTTCTCATGACCCCTTTAGGTTCTGGTGTAAGGATACTACAACATACACATACACCTGGATATATGAAAGGTTATCGTCTGCAATATTTCCGGACCGATACGACCCTCAAACCTTCAAGAAAAGAGCGTACTCCTTCCTAAAAGGCCGGCAACGTGTTTGTGACTCCTGAGTTGCAGACGTTCATGGGCGGCGATGGTCACTTTCCATCAGGTGACCTGTCTGCTCGTCTGCACTCTCTAACATAAAAAAAAAGGTTATTACAATTTTATTATTTATTTACCACTTTATGTACAATATTGTACAAAATGCCATATGCATTCTATACCAGTCTATCTTTGTGGTGGTGTAGAAATGACTGAATGAGTTCACTACACTTAAATAATATCTAAATGAAAAGAAAAAGAAATCTTTTTGTAAGAGATATTTTTTAATTTAGTTTTTTGGGTACTTATAGGAAGGTATATCAATTTTAGTCTCCCTTAAGTAGTCTTACTTACGTAGTTTAGGGATTCTTTACATTACATAGAAAAGTATTTTTAAGGAAGGCAATGGTGGGGAAGATGACTAGGTAAGCAATAGTTCGATCAGCTCAAAGTGAGAGTCAGCTCGAACCAGCTGTTGCCGGGGTTTTTTTTTAATGTTAGGGGGCAGACGAGCAGACGGGTCAGCTGATTGAAAGTGACCATCGCCGATCATGAACGTCTGCAACTTAGGAGTCACAAACGCGTTGCCGGCCTTTTAGGAAGGAGTACGCTCTTTTCTTGAAGGTTTGAAAGAAGTTCGAGATTTCTAACATATTCGATCCCCCAGTCCATATTATGTCTTTAATCATCAACAGCCTTTAACAATCCACTGCTGGATATGGGCCTCTCCTTAGAAAGGAGGTTTTGGCCTACTATACCACGCTGGCCAGACGGGTTGGTATAGGCTTTGTGTCAAGTTTTCCTTCTTTCTGCAGTGCTTTTGTTCTGCGTAGTTTCCTCTCTTAGTCTGCTCTTACGACACCCACGGGATGAATAGGGGTGGTGACACTCTGTATTCTTAATCCGTCACCACACGGACCGGATGTCTTTAATATTCCGTTATTAAAAGTGCCTCAATGTATGTGACCATCAGGTTGGGTGACGGAGAAGCAGCGCATCTGCCGCGCGGACGTGGCGGCCAAGGAGCTGAGGGCCGTGCTGGCTCTGCGCCAGAAGCACACCGCGCTCCTGCACGAGCTGCGGGCCAGGGACCACGTCGCGCAGAGACACCGTGCCAAAGGACAGAGGTATGCTTTTCACACTATAGGCACCTTGTCACAGTTAGTCACATGTAAGTCCCCTGTGAGTCCCACCCCTCCTTAGTGTGACGTCACATATTTTATATGTAAAAGTTATTAAATTAAAACAGCAGTTCCAACATTAGTATTATTTTTTTTAAACATAATTTATATATGTTTAAAAAAAAATAACATTTAAAATAAATGTTACAAAAATCAACATTATTATTTATGTACAAAAAAAAAACAAAATACATTTAAAAAAAAAACAAATAGTGTCCCATCGGTATCGGGCACAGGGGCCAAGATACCGATGGTTAGGACTCCGTAGACAGAAACCTCCTCACAATACGGGGCGTATAGTATTATTATTATTATTAAATCAAGGGATTCAGACTCAGTGGTTTTAAACCATCTCAAAATATGTAATAATTGAATCATTTACGAACCTATATGAAAAAAATCATTTGTATTTGAAATGGGTTTACAGCCCCTGAAGCTTTTGATACTTATTTAAAGGTATTTTTTCCGTACAGCCTTATTGACGCTAAACACCCAAAGAGCGCAGAAATCGAGCGTCGGTTGACATCTCTGAACAAGCAGTGGCAAATACTCAGAGAACTGGCCGCCGCCAGGGAGAAGCAGCTGGCTGATGCTGCGGAGGCTCATCAGGTGAGACACCATCATACACATAGACACCAGCTGACCCAGGGAAATTCCTCTGTGTCTCTAAAAAGGAATAAATGTTCCCAATTTTTCATTAATGCTCGGCCAAAGAATATTTATCCAACGCTAAAAGAATTTTAGTACACATCCGACATGTCGACAATCTCGAGGGCCAAATCCAAATGCCGATGCCAAAGGTCGTGGGTTGTATTCCCACCCAGGACCAATAATTGTGTGATGAGCACGGTCATTTGTTCTGTGTCACTTTATCTATAATATGTATGTATTTAGATATATATAAGTACTAGCGGACCCGACAGACGTTGTCCTGTCAAATTTGACACTGCGATGGTAGCGCCGTCTGTCTGATCCAATGTAAAACATTCCAAAATCAACAACTACTAATAAATTAAAAATTAATTAAAAAAAACATTGTCCAGGGGACAGAATTGTGAATCTAAACCATTCCCACATCCCCTTGAACACACACAAAAAATTTCATCAAAATCGGTCCAGTCGTTTGAGAGAAGTTCAGTGACATACACACTCACAGAAGAATTATATATATAAAGATGTTTATCAGCAGTCTGGTTACAGTACAGGCTCTGCCTAGTTTGGGATCAGACAGCCGTGTGTGAAATGTGTGAAAATATTATTATTATTATCATTTGAACAGTTCTACGGCGACGCCAACGAATCGGAATCCTGGATGAAAGAGAAGCGTCCACTTGTAGCCACTGAGGACTGCGGGCGTGATGCTCCATCTGCAGGAGCCTTACTGGCTCGTCACCGCGCTTTGCACGAGGAGATCACCGCGTACAGCGCTGAGCTGCAAACGCTTAGCGCTCACGCTGCCAGGCTGCAAGCTGCTGGGATCACATGCTTGCAGGTACGTATGGGGTACAAAGTTACCCCAGCTAAAATACGTGAATCTTGGAACATTGTAAATAATTTTAGCAATGTACCCCAATAACACGTTTTGACTGCACGGATGGCATAGTGGCTAAAGCGGTCACCTCGCCGCTTCCTGCTGCTTTGAGTGTTGTGGGTTTGATCCCCACATGGGACGACACGTTGTGTCTTCCAATGGAATTGAGTCAGAGGATTCCAGGTGAAAGAGCGTACCCCATTGGGGATAAAACAACACGTCCGAAAATGGCACGGATGGCGTAGTGGTTTAAGCAGTCGTCAAGCCACTTCCTACTGCGCCGAGTGTTTTGGGTTCAAACCCACATAGGAGGACGCTTTGTCTGATCCACAAATAGTTGTTCTGAGTCTGGGTGTTCTTTGTGTCCGTTTCATGTATGTTTGTAAAGTCCCTCGCGACACAGGATATACTCCTACTGCGACAGTTATCTTCTAAAAGATAAATAAAAGGGGTATATATACCCCATGACTTTTCAATGATTTACAATCAATTTCATAAGATTTTCCAATTTCTAGTTACCGACAGAAGTAGAGTCAACTCCGGCGATAGAAGAAGAGGAGTGGGTGAATGAGTCTCGGCTGGTGCCCACTGAGGTTTGGGAGGAGGAACCTGTGGAGAGGCTCGAACATAGAACCGTCACAGAGGAAAGAAGCGTACCTCAGGTAACATATATTGTAGAATACTCTTCTTAATATGTTCTTAATTTCTTCTTTATTGTCCTTTTTTTTTGTAAGTTTTAGCGTAATTTGAATTGAATTTTTTTAATTAATTTGTAAATAAATTTTCTTAAATTATAGTTATTTTGTATTTAGGATGGCCTAAGCACAACTTATATTGTGGATGCTGGAACATAGATATAAATGCCTAGATACATATTTTTAATAAAAAAAACACACACATTGTACACAAAAATACTTAGAAAAGTCCAAAAAGACATATTTATGCATACAAATATTGGAACTGAACGGGATTCGAACCTACGACTTTTATCTTGGAATAGTCTACCGCTGCGCCACATAAATCGTCTCTATGTTTATTTTTATCTCTCTTTCGAGGGTAACTTTACATAATTATCTGTTTTTTTTTCAGGTGAAAGCTTTATACCCCTTCACGGGTCAAGGTATCTCCATGCAGAAAGGAGACGTGATGTTCCTCATCAACAAGACCAACCCGGACTGGTGGTCGGTGCGCAAGGCTGACAGAACGGATGGGTTCGTACCGGCAAATTACGTCAGAGAAATCGAACCTAGAGTCGTGCCGGTAAGTCAATTGTTTGAATCAGTTCACCGTTAGGCGAAATAAAGTTCACGTAATTAATGGAAGTGCCTTTATCTTCGTAAGGGAGCATCCATTAATAACGTCAACATTTTTTTTTGTTTTCTTTCTAACTCTATCTAGGAAAAAAACTTTAATCCCCGAAGGGATAGACATAGGAGTATTAAACGTCCACATGTGCCTTTTAGTCCCACTTAAATAATAAGCCTCCTGCCGTCAATCAGTCATGTATATTTCTATATTAACATACTTTTATAAATTCCTAACAACTTATACATATTATATATAATTACATCCAGACAAACAAATAATAATTCTGCTCATCATACCATATTTTTTCTCCTTTCGACCCCTAAAAATGGTGGTGTGTAATAAATGTATATCTTGTCAGGTACAAGTACGTCGTCCAGAGAAGGTCCGCACAGTACAGCGGGTGAAGAAGACGGTGCTGGTGAAGCAGGTGGTGCCGGTGAAGAGGAACAAGCCCGCCGCCCGCCGCGCCAGCCGGGCCGCCCTGCCCGTCCACCGGGCCACCACCACCACTGTGGAGTCCAGGATCAATGATATACAAAAGGATTATGGTATGTTTATCAACAACGGCTTGCGGGACATATATAAATAATAGCTATTCAAGTTTGTTCTTGGATAATTATGTAACCACTACTTTAAACCAATACTTTGGTTATAATCAATTAAATATTTATTCGGCTCGAGAGACCAAAAATATGTACTTTCTTGGTCCTTCGAGCGGAAAAAAATATAAATATGATATGAAGTACGTCCTACAAAGACCATGCCAACAACATCTGCTAATATAAATATGTTGGTAAAGTCACTTTCTGATACCAGAAATGTTGTCAAACTTCATCAGATCATCCTCAAAATAACCCTCACTCATCTCTCACTCGGCTGTCTGATTCCAAACTGGGCAGAGCCTGTACTGTAACCAGACTGCTGATAAACATACTTAAATATTTCTAAATACATACATATTATAGATAAATTACACCCAGACACAGAACAAATAATCGTGCTCATCACACAAATATTTATCCTGGGTGGGAATCGAACCCACGACCTCCGGCTTAGCAGTCAGGGTCACTAACCACTAGATTAACAGGCCCGTCATTCTAACCGCAGGAATTTGGAACCAATGAGGCTGTGCTTATCTTCATAAATCACAATATCCATCTCTCTACAGATGAACTCCTGACCCTCTCGGCGGCTCGTCGTGCTCAACTTGAAGATGCTATCAAGCTGTACAGTTTCTTCGCGGAGTGTGATGACTTCGACAAATGGATCAAGGATAAGGAAAAGATGCTGCGATCTGATGACCCTGAGGATAGTGTTGACACTGCCAAGAGGAAATACGAGGTAAATATTCATTTAAAAATGTAATTTTTAACCCTCATCTATGTGTCTGCCTATAACAACATAGCTACTAAACGAATGAGCCAATTCTGATTTAGTTTTCTTTTGTATGAAAAATTACATGATCGTCAGAGCTCTTAACTAATATTTAAAAAAATGACTTCTAATCGTTAAAGGATTTTCGACTTGAATCGTTTTGACTATATCTGATCAGTGTCTAGTGACGACATCAGCGTGATCAGTCTGACCTATACCTTAACAAAAGTAACCTCTTTCTAGAAATTCGTGACCGACTTATCAGCGGCTTCCAAACGCCTGGAACATATCGATGCAGCTGCTGAAGAGCTAGTGGCAGCCAAGCACAGTCAGGCTGCTAAAGCCACTGCCAGGCGACAGCAGCTCAGGCAGCAATGGGACAGGCTGTTGAGGTTGAAGCAACAGAAAGAGAAGAGTTTGGAAGGAGCTTCAAGGTAAAGAATTTAATTAAGTATAGTGTTGGTCCCAAATCGTTACCCTGGGGGACTCTTTCTAGCTATGATGATTTTTCTTTTTCTTGTAACTGTTTTTTAGGTATATAGGAGTCAGGAGCATAAAAAGTCTTGTTATGTTATTTTTTTGGTAGCCCATGTATTTAATCTGTGTTATTAAAAGTATCAAAAGCTTAGCCCATGTAAGGAAAGAATTTCTTTGTTAATATGGAATTATTGGTTTCGATCCTAATGTTATTAGCTTTCTGATGGTCTGTATACACTATTTCAGTATGCGTTACGCCGCCCCTTACACTCTGTATGTCTTTATCATCCTTTTTTAAATTGTTATTTTTTTATTGTGTGTTCTTCTTTACTCGAATTTTTATATTTCATTTTTAAGAATTCTCTTATAAGTTTCTCTTTCTCATACTTTTCATCCATCTTAACGACCGAATGGCGTAGTGGTTTGTGTAACGGACTGCTATTCCAAAGGGGTTCGATTCCCGCTCAAGTCAAACATTTGTGTGCATGAACATTTAATGTTTGATTTGGTCTGGGTGTTTCTATGTATAATATGTATGTATTTACAAAAAAAAAGTATATATGTATTTATATCAGTTGTCTAGTACCCATAGTACAAGCTCTGCTTAGTTTGGGACTAGATGGCGTTGTGTGAATGTTGTACAATATTATTATTATTATTATTATCATGTAGCATCTCCTTACACACTCTTCTCCTCCTTTATGGTACAAAGAACAACATAGATATATTATTAAAATCTGTAATATTTTCCCCATAGCGTGGAGCTGTTCTCCCGCACATGCGACGAGGCCTTGGACTGGATGGGTGAGAAGGAGCAGCAGTTGGCTGCTGGCTCCGCCCCTGCATCTGATCTGCGCACCGTCCGCGCTCTGCAGAGGAGACACGCGCAGTTGGAGAGGGAACTCGAACCTCTAAGGGAGAAAGTCTCAACCATCAACCTGCTGGCTGATTCGTAAGTATACCTTTGTAGTATACCTTTTCCATGACGCCATTGTCACATATAGATGACATCACATCAACACATCAACAGCCTATACTAGTCCACTGCTGGACATAGGCCTCTCCTTAGAAAGGAGGTTTTGGCCTACTATACCACGCTGGCCAAACAAGTTGATATAGGGTTTGTTTCAAGTTTTCCTTCTCTTTGCAGTGCTGTTGTTCTGCGTAGTTTGCTCCCTGAGTCGGCTCTTACGACACCCACGGGATGAATAGGGGTGGTGACACTTCATATTCCTAATCCGTCACCACACGGCATGACATGACAAATGTATTATTTTTTTTTTACTTTTACGACTTTAATCGTTGAAAATTACTTTATGAAGCATCATGACAGAATTATTTTCATTAATATTTCCATATTTACAGTGTACGAATATAAAGATGTATTTTATGTGTATTTATATATATATGTATATTTGTGTATGTGTGTATGTATGTGTGTAATTGTATTTATGTTAGTTATAACTACTATAGCAACTGCAACCTCAGTGCACCTACCTCACCAAATTTCTATACCCCCCAAAGGTTGGCTGGCAGAGAATGCCCTGGGCATTAAGTCCGCCGATGTATACAAGTGCATAAAGTTGTAAACAAATAAATAAATTAAAAATTATAATTAAAAAAAACTAAAAACCACGCTTTCTATAGAAAACCAAACTAAGAAATAGAAAATAAATTTGAAAAAAAGCGTTGAGTGCCTGTTGTCAACAGTAAAAAGCACCCAACGCTTTTAAATTAGTGTATTGGCATCGGTCCTCGATATATCTACAAAGTTTGAACGAATTCTGACCGTTTAAAGTCAGTCAAAATCACGCCCACAGGAGTCGATTACAAACATACAAACATACAAGTGAAGCTAATATAAAGCGTGTAAAATATAATCATTGGTGAAGATGAAATGAAAAGAGAAGAAGATATTCAAATCTTTTCTATTACAGAAGACGTTAGCTTTGAGATGTTAGTACTACTTCTAAACTTATCCGACTAATTAGAAGCGGTAGCCTAGTGGTTAAGGCGTTGGACTTGCGATCAAGAGGTCGTGGGTTCAAATCCTGACCAGTACCAACGTGAACCCACTGCTAACACAAGCAATTTAGCTAAGCGGGAGGGGTTAACAGGAATACTAGTAACTACGCTTGAAAGAAAGAAAGAAAGAAAGAAAAGAAAGAAAATACGTAATATATATTAGATATATATATATATCTATAATACACAAGAAAATAAAAAATAATAATAATTATAATAGAAAATAAATTTGAAAAAAAGCGTTGGGCGCCTGTTGTCAATAGTAAAAAGCACCCCACGGCTTTTAAATTAATGTCGGTCCTCGATATATCTACAAAGTTTGAACGAATTCTGACCGTTTAAAGTCAGTCAAAATCACGCCCAAAGGAAAAAAAAAACAGATTATTATCAGATATATTTTCTATTGTTTATTGTTTTTATATATAATATATGCTAGTAGACCTTTAAAAAAGAAAAAAATGTCTCCTTTTTCACAATTAGGAAACTCTACAGCAATTGGATATATCCATCCATACAACTGTAATAAACAGTATCCTTTATTTCTAAATTATCACCCTTAGGGTGTTTTTTTTTTAAATTTGTATGAAACGAAACGAAAGACATTTTCAAATCAAAAAATATTTCAAATCAGTTTTATAAAATACAGCAGAAGTTTTGAAGTAACAGTCAAACATAAAAATTGAGAATATCGTGTTTTTTAAGTCGGAAGTCGGAAACGTGGTTGTTATTTAATTTATTTTACTAATATATTTGTCTGTTCATTCACGCAGCCTTATATCTTGGTACGAAGTTAATAAGTAAGATTTATTTATCATTTAAACTATTTAAGTCATTAGATATGTTAAGACCCTACCCATGTGACCGGGTAACACTTGCAGGTTCGAACCTGACCCTGTGTACTACCGCTGTAAAAACCCATATCTTACATATTTTATCCCTAACTTAAATGCTTTTAAATCTAAGTAGTATTATCCATCTATTAGTTTTCCACCGTAATAGCTGGAATATGTTCCTAATTTATCTTTTACTTCGTTACGGCACAGCCATATAATAATATACCTCACACATCTCACACACGGCTGTCTGATCCCAACCTTGGCAGAGCCTGTACTATGGTACACAGACTGCTGATAAACATACTTATATATTTCTAAACACATACATATGATAGATAAATTACAACCAGATATAGAACAAATTACCGTGCTCATCACACAATATTTGTACTGGGTGGGAATCGAACCTACGACCTCCAGCTTTGCAGTCAGAGTCACTGGCAGCTAGACTAACTACTAAGGAGTGAGACCACGGCCACCAGTAAAGGTTACTGGAGCCCACACCCTCCCCACTCCCCGTGATTATAGGGTTAGGGACTGAAAGGGCGGCTAGAGTCCCAAGAGACCATGCGGTACTCACTTACCATCAGGCGATTCGTTTGCTCGTTTGGCTTCTACAAAAAAGAACTCAGAATTATCTCTCACATCATCACATCAATGGTCCACTGCTGGACATATGCCTCTTCTTAGAAAGGAGGTTTTGGCCTATTATACCACGCTGACCAGACTTACAGTACAGGGTTTGTGTCACGTTTTCCATGTCTTTGCAGTGCTGTTGTCCTGTAGTTTGCTCTCTTAGTCAGCTCTTACGACTCCCACGGGATGAATAGAGGTGGTGACACTCCGTATTTTTTAAACCGTCACCATACGAAAATCATCAAAAATCCCAAAAGAAAATGTAATACTCTAATGTCTTCTCTTTACTTCTCTAATTTACAGTGTAAAGTCTCAGTACCCTACTGAAAAAGCGAATGTAGAAACTCGCCAGCGTGAGATCCAGCAGATGTGGGAGCGGTGCCAGGCGCAGGCTACTGAGAGAAGGTCACGTCTGGAGTCTGCCGTAGGACACCAGATCTTCGGCTCCAGCTCTGCTCAGCTCCAGGATTGGTCACAGGTCAGTTTAACCATTGAGTGATATGAACCAGAGTGACAGCCATTGGATGTGTGGGGTCGCGCTGCTCGGGGTCGGTCCCCGTACGCCGCATCAATGCCCGTTATTGTGCTTTTAGTTATGTTAGTAGCAACAACCACAGCCTCACGCAAAACCGGTGTTTAAGCAGAATTTCATTGCTTTTAAGGTGTAAGTGAGGTTATCGAAGCCTAAACCATCTCTGTGCTCCTGATTCTGGAATCACCTGATTCTGGGAAAGGGACTGAAAGGGCGGCAAACCAACTCTTGAGTTGCAGGGGCCATGGGTGGCGGTACCCACTTACCTTCAGGTGACCCGTGTGCTCTAAAAATAAAAAACTAAATTTTATTATATTTGTTAACAGAAAGTTCGTGAACAATTAAGCCAGGAAGCAACAGCTAAAGATGTAGCGACGGCAGAAGCGCTGCACAAGCAGCATCAGGAACTAATGGATGATATTAAAGCCCACGATGATGAGTAAGTCCTTTAATTTATTATTTTATAAGGCCAGCGATCATATTAAGGCCCTTCTACATAACAAACAACGTTCTCTTACATAGCTGGATGTCTATTTGAGTTACATTCTCTCGAAGAATAATCTCTTCTCTGTAATATCTTCAAAGCCATAACTGGTAGAACCAAATCACATATGTCTTTGACCAAAAGTTAGGTGAAAAAAAAAAAAAAAGTGCACACATGCATGCACGAGCATATGTGAGCGTGTGCGCATACAGATTACTCACTACCAGCTGACCCGCTCCTTTTAAATTTATTTTTCATTCATGCACGACTCCTATTGCTCGTACCGTGATGTTATGTGGCGGCTCCTACATACAAATAAACATACTACAGCGCCATCTAACGAAGACACACCGAACTACGGAGTAACTCCTGAATGAGAATTGCTAATCCTGTATCGCGATATGAACAATTCTCGAGCCGATTAGTATATACAAGTTATTAACATCAACCGTTGGGCCGCGGCCCACCAGGCTTGATCACCTCGCCTGGTCGGAGGATCCTCCCTTTGTGTCGAAGGGGCATGACACCCATTCCTCCGTTACATAGCCTTCTCCGATAAATCGGCTATCCAATACTAAAGAGTGTTATAATTCGAACTAGTAGTTGCTGAGGTCAATTTTTAATAATATTAGTATTGAAAAGGCAAAGTGTAGACGCTATTTTTTTTTTATAAGTATTTGATAATTCATTATGTTTTATGTTGTATAGGTTCAAAGAAGTAATAGGCCTTGGCAAACAGCTGCTGGCCACCAACCCATCGCTGACTGACGTTGCTGATAAAATAAAGAGCCTGGAAAATGAGCACAGGGCTGTTAATAAGGGTAATTAATTATTATTTCATTTAAAACTGCTGTCATCGAGGGAGGGAGTCAGTCTGGACCGAAAACATAAATTGGGGGGGGGGGGGGGGGCACTCGTGACTTGAAAGTGAACATGAGCGGCGATAGTCATTGGTGATTACGAAAAAAATACAACTATATTTTGTTTCATTCGGTGGTGCAGTGGTAGCGAATGCGATTGCTGTGCTGAGGTTTCGAGTTTGATTTCCGGATTGGACCAAATGTTTGCATGATCCGCTAATATTTGTTTCCTAGTTTGAATGTTTTCTATTTATAATATGTATGTATTTACATGTCTTCTATCAGTCAATCTAGCTTTCATAGTACAAGCTCTGCTTAGTTTAAAACTAGATGGCGTTGTGTGTCAGATGTCCAAAGTATTTAATAACTCCTGTTCCACAGAATGGCAAGAGAAGGACGCTTACTTGAAGCAGCTAGTACAGCTGGCCAGCTTCAACCGGGAGTGCGATCAGATCGACGCCTCCAGTGGAGCTCATGAAGCTTACCTGGAGTACAATCAGTGTGGTGTAAGTTCATCATTCATTATCAGCCTATCGCAGTCCACTGCTGGACATAGGCCTCTCCCATTGCACGGGACTTAGATCGATTTTGGGCTTCTCGCATCCATGTCCTGCCTACCACCTGGACTGTGGGCGTCCTACACTACGTTTAAGTTATTTTGACAAAGTTATAAAAAATGATATTAAAATGAGTTTCTTTATTATAAACTAGGTGTACCCTTACATGCTTCGCTGTGGCGCATTGTGGCTGCATTGATAAGTAATGAGGAATTAAACTGACCCGAAAAATAGATAGAAAAATAAAAGCCGTGTGGTGTCGTGGGACACCCGATAGGAACGAAGTTGTGACGATCGAGTAAAACTGATTCGACACGATTTTAATTACAACGCCATCTATGAAAGCGGCTATTACCTACATATTTTTCAATTGGTTTCTAATTAAAACAATTTATACATTGGTAAAATCTCCTTGAGAAATGATGTCGAATACAATATTTTTTGCTCAACCTAAGAACATATTTTTTTATTTTACTGAGATGAAAAGTAATGGTTTCCTATCTATTCGATAGATGGCGCTGAATGACTGACAAGTGACAATTCAAAATAAAAAGTGTCGTTACAACTTTTCGTGAGATTTTTTTTCCGTCTAGCCCCCTTTCACAATGCGCGATAAGGAACTTCGTTCCAACAATCTTTTTTTTTTTAAAGACAACTCGCATAAGGAATATATCCTGTGTCGCGGGGGACTTTACAAACAGACACAAAGAACACCTCTAGACTTAGAAAAACAATTTGTGGATCACATAAAGTAATGTTCCATGTGGGGATGGGACCCACAACACTCAGCGTAGTAGTGAGCGGCGTGGTGACCGCTTAAACCACTACGCCATCCGTGCAGCCAAGTCTTTGAATCGGGTTGTATATTGTGTCAAAATTTTAACTCAATCCGTGCAGAACTTTTTGAGTTTTTAACATTTTAATATATTATATAGATAGACTAGCTGGTACCCGCGAATTTAAGAAACGCTGCCTTTGTGGCTTTGATTCCCGAGCCTCGCAGAATTTTATAGGGTTTTTCTGAAAGGAAAAATAGCTTAAGTTAATCCTTATATAGACAACTGTCTGGTAGTAAAATATTAATGAAATCGGCCCAATGGTTTAGACATGACAGACAGACAAATTTAAATTGGTTTTTAGGCATAGGTATAGTGTAAATAATTGTGTAAGCATGAAATAAACGACATTATTTTGACATTACAAACAGACACTTCAATTTTATTTATTTGTATAAATAGCAATCGTGACGGTATATTTTTATATATAGACTACTAGCTGACCCTGCAAACGTTGTTTTGCTATTTACATTATTATTATTATTATTTTTAATTTCTTAAAATCCGTTCTTAGCTGAACTCTACTCGGTGAAAAGAATATTCCTACCAAATTTCAAGTCTAGCTCTAATGGTTCCAGAGATATCGTGACGAGTGACTTTATACGTGGAAATCTCTTATATATATATATATATATATATATATAGATGAAAAATTTCATAAATTGTTCAGTCGTCGGTGGACGAGGCGGAGGCGCTGGTGAAGAGGCACGAGGAGTTGGAGGCGCGCCTCGCGGCCCAGGACGAGCGCCTCGCGGCCTTCAGCCAACGCGCCGAGGCGCTCGAAGCGATCCCACATTACGCCGCTAAACAGTTAGTATATATTATATTTTACTAGCTGACCCGGCAAACGATGTATTGCAAAACAAAAAAAAAATAGGGATGGGCCACCCTTACCATTTAGGGGTATGAAAAATCGATGTTGGCCGATTCTCAGACCTACCCGATGTGCACACAAAATTTCATGAGAATCGGTCAAGCCGTTTCGGAGGAGTACGGGAACGAACATTGTGACACGAGAATTTTATATATAAGATTAACCGATTTAAAGATAATAATTATTGTTTTTTTCTTATATGTTTTTTATTAACTGATATCATGAGAGTTGGTTATTTGTAGTAGTTTATTATTATTATTTATATATTACGGGTGATGGGGCTGTTGGTGTAGTGATTAGTGGCAAGCGTGCAATCTAACTGCTAGCCGGAGGTCGTGGGTTCGATTCCCACGCAGTACAAATATCTGCGTGATGAGCACGATCATCTGTTTTGTGTTTGTGTGAAATTTATTTATAACATGTATGTATTTAGTAATATATAAGTATGTTTATCAACGGTCTGATTACAGATGGCCGTGTGTGAGATGTGTGAGGTTATTATTATTTAGTAAAACTGTGTGTATAAATGTTTCCCTCTCCTCCCCCCCCAGCATCAAGGCGCGTCGCGTGGCGGTGGTGTCCCGGCGCGACGCGGTGCGGCGCGCGGCGGCCGAGCGGCGCCGGGCGCTGCTGGCCAGCCTCGCGCACCAGCAGGTACGACCCCTCACCCCCGCCCCCCCCAGCCATGCTTCGGCACGAATGGACCGGCTCGACAGGGAGTGATACCACGGCCTCGCAGAAAACCGGTGTTAAGCTGTTCTTTCGGTGCCTTTCACTGAGAGGGTGAGGTTACCGGAGCCCAAATCCCTCCTCCCGCTGACTCGAGCGGGAGGGACTCCAAGGGTAGCAACGCACTTGTGACTTTTGAGTTGCAGGTGTCCATGGGCGGCGATAGTTGCTTACCATCAGGTGACCCGTCTGCTCGTTTGCCCCCTTATACCATAAAAAAGAAATTAAAAGTACTAAATTCATGTGTGCCCAAATCTTTTCATTCAAAAAAACTCATTTACCAATAAAATAAATTTTCAGGAAATCGAGTTTTTTGTTTTTTTCTCAAAAATCAACTTGTATATTTAAAGTATGAAGAGTAGAAGCAAGGAGGAACCATCTCTGTACATATGCAACTGGGGTGCTAGAGTAACATAAGGATATTTTTTTAAAGAAAACGCCAAAAAATTTTATAGTGGGATAAACATTGTGAAAAATTTATATTAGCTTAAATAAATAATTAGACACCGTGTACTAGCCATGCGACAAAATCACATTGAACTGTGATTTATCATTGAGTAGCAAACCCAAGGATAAATCACAGTTCACAGTGATTTTGTATCAAATAGGATTCCCCTCGACTGTACGCCAGCGACCTCTATTTTCAGTATACAGCTGGACACTTTTCAACTTTCCCCCATATGAGATGGTTCTCCTTGCCTCTACCCTCCATATATGAAGGGGTATAACTGTTCTTGTTCCTCTAAAAAAAGTTAGAAATAGTAAATAATATTTTATACATCTTACAGTTCATCGCCGCCACAGAAGAACTGCAAGCCTGGATCCAGGACAAGACGCGTACAGCGAAAGACCAGAGCTACCGCGACCATGGCGAACCTGGAACGTAAACTGCAGAAGCACGAAGCATTCGAGAGGGAACTGCAGGCCAATGAGAAGCAGCTCAGAAATGTCGAGAGTGTGAGTATGACATAGAATTAAAGCAAAAACTTGCTGCAGCGCCATCTATCGAAAATCGACTGAACCATATAGTAACGTATGATCCTGTATCGCGCAATCAACTATGTACGCAACTTCCCAAGTTTAACAGTAGAAAATTCTCCTATCAGACAACGTATCAGGTACCGGAGAGAAGGTCTCCTGCCTCTGTGAGGATTGGTCTCCCTTGAATTTTCCTTATACTCGACATAAGTACATTCCCATAATTTGATGAACTTATTTCCTAATTGGGAGCATGTCCACCAATATGATTTTAGTGGGTTCGAATACCACATTCAATTTGACAATTAAAAAAATAATATTTTTTTCGTTCTTAGATCGGTCAGTCCCTCCAGAAGTCCGACGCCACCCGCGCGGCTGAGGTATCTGAACGCCTGGGCGCGCTGCAGGCTGCCTGGGAGGAACTGCTGGCCGCCTCCAGGGACAAGGGCAGCAAGTTACGACAGGCCGCCGAGCAGAGGAAACACCGCAGGTACTTGCTGACTAGTAATTATTAGTAGTAATTAGTTACTTAGTAGTAATTAGTAACTTAGTACTGGTTAGTTAGTTAGTAGTAATTAGTAACTTAGTACTGGTTAGTTAGTTAGTAGTAATTAGTAACTTAGTACTGGTTAGTTAGTTAGTAGTAATTAGTAACTTAGTACTGGTTAGTTAGTTAGTAGTAACTTAGTACTGGTTAGTTAGTTAGTAGTAATTAGTAACTTAGTGCTCGTTAGTGAGTTAGTCATGATATAGTCATATTATAAGTACATATTGATGAAATACATTATTATTATTTACAACAATTCATAGACAATATTACCGAAGACCAACATTTATTACCACAGATCTGTTGAGGACGCAAAGGCTCGTCTCATAGACCTGGAGCGACATCTCAAGAGCGAGGAGATCGGCACTGACCTTAGAAGCTGCAAGAGACTGCTCAATCAACACCAAGTGAGTTTATTATTGGTACTTCAATTATTTCGGTGGGAGAGCCATGCTTCGGCAAAACTGACGTTAGGCAGTTCTTTCGTTACTTTTCTCCGAGTGAGTGAGGTTACCGGAGCCTAAACCCCTCTCCCTATTACTGTGGGGTGGGGGGGGGGGGCACTTGTAATAGGGAATATGCATGTATTTTTTTTATTTTTTTAAACGATTCTACTCGTTATTACATTACCAAAAATAAATATAACACATCCGAAATATAAACCGTTAAGCAAAAAAAAATTTATTAAAATCACTATCATTTTGGGGCAATTTGAACACGTCCATTTTGGCGCGCTTTTTTTATGACGTCAGATTACACTTTCAGACGAATTAGATGTCAACAACGGAGTGAAGTTCACAAAGTTTGTGAAAGTTAAAAAAGTGAGTGATAAAAATTAACTTATTACCATGGAAAAGCCAATAAAAACTTATTATAAATATTGTGCCGTTCCTTTGTGCCAAAATAATATCAAAACTGCACCTGACAAAGTATATTCAGTCATTGTGTTGAGTCTTTCTACACGATAATTTAATAATTTAACACTGAAAACGTATTAGTTATTAACTTAAAATGAAACAAATAATCACCAGAAACCAAATATTACAAAACAACAACTTGTTGACACTCTTGACAGTGTAGGTTGACGTCACGTTTTATTCAACCAATAGCGTTGCGTTTCTAGAAATTTGCGAGGGAATCTTAAAAAAGCCAATTTTTGATGATTAAATTATAAAATCATTTTTATTTTCCAATTAAAAATTTCCGGCCCTTTTTTTACCCCAGATCTTGGGGGACGAAAGGTGTTAAAGGGAGGGAGCAATTAAAAAAGGGGAGATATCCTTAAACTGAAAAGCCAATAAACCCCAATTTTTATTTTTGGGTACCTTTTTTGGGGGGGAAAAAAGCCACTGGGCAAAATATTGCATTTTTGGGATTTTTTCTCCGATTATTTACCTAAACCCCCTTTATTACTTTGGGGGGGGGGGGGGCATTTAAAAAAAAATTGTTTTTTTTTTTTTTTTCTTTTTTTTTTTTTTTTTTTTCTGTTTTTTTTTTGTTTAAAAAAAATTTTTAATTTTGGGGTTTTTAAAAGTTTTTTTTGGGGGTTTTTTTTTTTTTTTTTAAATTTGGTTTTGATTGGGGGTTTTTTTTTTAAAAAAAAAATGGGTTTTTTTTTTGGGTTTTTTTTTTTTTTGTTTTTTTTTTTCCCCTTTCCTCCCTTTTTTGTTTTTGTTTTTTTGTTTTTCCTAATTTAATTTTTTCCTGGTTTTTTTTTTGTTGTTTAAAAAAAAATTTTTTGATTTGGGGTGGTTAAATTTTTTTTTTTTTAAAAAGGGTTTTTTTTGAAATTTGGGGGGGGAAATCTTAAAAACCAATTTTGGTTAAAATTTTTTTTTAAAATTAAAAAATTTAAAAAATTTGGGGTTTTTCTTTTAAAAAAAAATTCAAAAAAAATTTTTTTTTTTTTTGGTTTCCCCAAAAAAATTTTGTTCATTGCTAGTAAGGTGGGGGGGTGGGTGTCGAGATGGTGCCCGGCTTTAAACAAAAAAAAAACCAAAAACCCTTTTATTATTATGGGTGTGCCACAGGGTTTTTATTTTAGTAATTTTATTAGGTGTATTTCTTTGATGATTTGTAAAAAAATTCCTCTCGCTTTCCTACAATTTGTATCTGAGTGATTTCGTGAAGAGGGACGAAAGTGTGTAACAGGGAAGTGGCAAAGCTATTTAAGCTGACGACCGAATGGCGTAGTGGTTTGTGTAACGGACTGCTATTCCAAAGGTTGTGGGTTCGATTCCCACTCAAGTCAAACATTTGTGTGCATGAACATTTAATGTTTGATTTGGTCTGGGTGTTTCTATGTATAATAAGTATGTATTTACAAAAAAAAAAAAGTATATATGTATTTATATCAGTTGTCTAGTACCCATAGTACAAGCTCTGCTTAGTTTGGGACTAGATGGCGTTGTGTGAATGTGGTACAATATTATTATTATTATTATTATTTTATTTCCATTATGTCCTTGTGGTAATGGATTAACAATACGGAATGCTCACAATGCGCCTAGCCTGCCTTGAATGCGGAACGGAATTATTCATCCCATGGGTGTCTTAAAAGCCGACTAACGGAAACTACGCAAGACAAGAGCACTTCAAAGAGAAGGAAATTTGACAGAAACCCTTTTTTTTTTTTTTTTTTTTTTTTTTTTTTTTTTTTTAACGTGTGGAAATCCCCTCGGACCGTCACCCCTCCGGGGTTTGCGGCGGGGTGGTGTGTCGGACTCGGACCGACTAAAACCACACGGTGTGCCACTCTGCGCCTGTAACAGGAGGGATCCGGGAACAGCTGTTGTTAAGACATCCGGACCCCTCCTAGCGCCAGCCCGCTCCTGGTGCGGGCTCCGTCTCGATGTTTTTCCTCTCTTTATAGGCGACGTCCGGCACACGCGGACGCCGCCCCCTCGCGGCTGGCCAAACTAATGCGGGTGGAGGGGAAACCCACCCCGTCCACCCGCGGCCACACTCAGGGCGGCATGAGGCTGTGATAGGCGGGCCCTCCGCCGCCCGGTTCGCCGGCGGCGGATCGGGTCCGAGTGGAGGTCGTCCTCCCGGGCCCTCTCCGCCGCCTCCTTCCGCGAGATTACTACCTCGCAGAAGGTTGCGACCGCGGTAAAACAACTGTCGCTACCGGCCATGGAGCGTACTACGGCCGGTAGCGAGAGATCCACTCCGATGACTGCAGTGAGGGCCCGGCGCTGCGCCGCCCATGCGGGGCAGACCGCCAGCGTGTGCTGGGCCGAGTCCTCACTGCAGTCGCAGTGGTGGCAGGCGGGACTCAGTTCCCTCCTTGCGACCGTGTGCAGGTACTTTCCGAAGCAACCGTGCCCGGAAAGCACCTGCGTCAGCCGGAAGGAAAGGGTCCCGTGCTGCCGCCCTGCCCACTCGGCGATGACCGGCTGGAGAGCCTCCACGGCGGCGAAGCCAGCGCGTGGAGTCTCCAGCCGGAACGACCAACGAGCCATCGTGGCTCGGCGAGCGGCTTCGCGCCACTCGCGCACATCCTCGGGCGGAGGGCGAAATCCGCTCTCCGCCCGGAAGTCAGCCACTCGCCGATAAACTTCGGCGAGCACTTCCGCCTCCAAATCCCACGGGGGAGTTCCGGCCAATGCGCATTGCCACCTCCGTCGAAACGGTGCGGTAACCGCGTATGGCTCTGACCGCCATTACCCTCTGAGGGCGCCAGAGGCGTACCCTATTCTGGGCGGTCAGAGCCGCCGCCCACACCGGTGCACCGTACAGTGCCATTGACCGGACAACCCCCGTGTACAGCCGTCTTGTCGCGACGCTGGGTCCACCCATATTGGGCAGAAGTCGCCCTAGGGCAGACGCAGCGCCGACCAGCTTTGGAGCAAGCTGTCGGAAGTGCTCGTCGAAGAGCCACCTCCCGTCGAGGATCAGGCCCAGATATTTCATCTGGGCCCGAACCGGTACGAGGACCGAGTTGACCACGATTGAGGCGCCAGGGGGTGGACCACGACGGGGCCCATGGAATAACAGGGCCTCCGTCTTATCTAGGGCCACCCGTAAGCCCAGCGCCTCAATGCGCCCTACCACCAGGGAGACTCCCCCTGTGGCCAGGCGCGCCGCCTCTTGGAAGTTTGCCCCCCGGGCTGTCACGAGGGTATCGTCTGCGTAACAGATTACACCCAGCCCGGGGGGGAAATCGGCGCGAAGGGCCCAGTCGTACCCTATGTTCCACAAGAGGGGTCCAAGAACAGACCCCTGTGGAACACCGCACGACATGGGCCGACACCTCAGATTACCTTCTCGGTCCTCGTACACGACGGTACGCTCCTCTAAATAGTCTGCCACCAGCCGCCTCAGGTACTTTGGCACCCCATGATAGTGGAGTGCTTGTCTAATGACACCGCCAACAGCACGCCGCCACAGCTCACGGCCTCTTCGGTCACGGCCCTCAGGCGCAACACGGCGTCGACCGTCGAACGCCCCGCCCGAAAACCAAATTGGGCGTCCGACAGATCGGGGCCCACCTCGCAGAGGTGCCGGACGATGCGGGCAGAAAGAACCCTCTCAAACAATTTGCCCGCCTCGTCCAGCAGCACGATGAGCCTATAGGCCGCGACCGAATCGGCAGGCCGTCCCGGCTTCCTCAATAGGACCAGCTTCCCTCTCTTCCAGCACTCAGGGAAGCGTCCCGACGCCAAGCTAGCGTCGAACACCTCCCCGAGGCGGTCTGCCATGTGGTTGAGGGCCAGGGCCAGCACTCGGGCCGGTACCCCGTCTGGCCCAGGGGCGGTGTTCTTGGAACGGATCCGTAGAACAGCCGCCCCTACCTCCGATTCCCGGACGGGCGGAACATTATCCTCCCCGTGCTCCCCGTCGTCTCCGGCCAAGGAGGCCATCGACGGGGGAGTGTGTTCCGCCCGTTGTGGGAAAAGGCCCTCAACCACTTCTCGCAGGAAGCTGGGCTGGAGAGTCTCCGTAAGGGGGGGGCCCGACGCGCGGAGCTTTTGTCGCACCGCGCGGTAAGGGCGACCCCAGGGGTCACGATTAAGACCCTCCAGCATCTCCTGTCTTTTTTCTTCTTTGGCGCGGCTAATGGCCAGCTTCAGAGTTTTCCGCGCCCGTCGGTACTCCTCATGAAGCCGGTCCTCCTCACCGTCTCCGCGGTGACGCCGCCGACTGCGCGTGTAGGACCTCCGGGCACGTGTACAGGCCGCACGGAGGTCCGCCAGCTCCTGGGACCACCAGTAGACCTCCTTCCTTGGAGGCCGACGACCTCGAACGCGGGGCATGGCCGCATCGCATACATGCGTAATCGCATCGCGAAAGCGGCCAGCCCCCACGTCGACCTCCTCGGTCGGAGCCTGAGGAGACAGCCACGAGTGAATTATGGCTGCCTCCTCTAGTAGGTCCCGGTTCAGCCTGGCAACAGCCCACCGCGGAAAGCGGGATAAACGCCGCGCCACGTGACCCCTACTGGAGTCCTGGGTCCGGGAGAGCTCAAATCGGATATACAGGTGATCCGAGAGCGTCTCAACCTCTTCCAGGACACGCCAGTTCCTTACTCGTGCGGCGAGGGCAGGGGTAGCGAACGAGAGGTCCACTATCGACCCCCCCCTGCTGTCGCACGCACGTGTTGGTGGAGCCTCTGTTTAGGAGACAGAGGCCCACCGAGGCCGCCCACTCCTCTACGGCCTCGCCCCTGGCGTCCGTCCTGGGGGAACCCCACGCAATGGACTTTGCGTTGAAGTCCCCCAGCACAAGGACGTGCCTAGACGCTAGTCGCCGTATCGAGGTCTCCAAGCTGGTTAGGAAAACCTCGAAGTCGTTCAAACTCCGGTTGGGGGAGAAATATACACCATATATGGTGATCCCCCCCCCACTCGACGGCAACATATCCAGTGCCCTTGTCTCTTAGCGACAAGGGCGGGGAATGAGCCGTCGTGGAACCGACGACTGCCACGGAGCCGTCCCAGTCACCCATCCAGTTTGGACGGGGAGGGACAGAATAGGGCTCCGCGACTACGGCAACACCTATCGACCACTGTGCCATGGTTTGCAGGAAGAGATCCTGCGCCGCGGCACAGTGGTTCAGGTTCGTCTGGACCAGGAGGTTGGAGACTTGATCCATTACTGGATCGTCTCTACAACCTCCTCCATGGGCGACGACGTCGACGCACGAACTACATCGGAGGCAGCCTGGGTCGACTGGCTAACCCGCGACGTCTGCCGAGAACTGCGGGGAGGCTTGCAGCCTCTCTGCCCCATCTGGTGATTGGCGGGCTTATTGCCCGCCGCACACACTGGGCAGTGAGGGGCGGCAGAGCATTCTGCCGCCTTATGCCCCGGTTGACCGCAGCGGAAACACAGTCCGCCGCAGTCAAAACAACTGTCGCACTTGACGCGCGTGTGTCCCGATGCTAGGCATTTGTAGCATCTCATCGGTCTCGCCGCCAGGACTGTGATCCTGGCGCTCACGAAACCGATGAGCAGCCTGCCGGCGTCGGCCAATACTTTGGCCGCTGACAGCTGACCCACACGGCGCCAAGCCCTCCTGGACCGGGGCGGATGGTGCCGACCCTGACGTTGTCCGCGCTGCACCCCGTCTTCTCCCGGATTACAGCGCGGACATCTTCGGCCGTCACAGAGTCGTCCAGGCCCGAGATGCGCAGCTCTGCGCACTTAGTAGGCCTGGCGATCTTTACACCATCCGTGGCTGTAAAGAGTCCCCGCAGCTTCTCGGCAAATGTGTCCGCCGTTTTAGCGCCTTCAGCCCCAGGGAACTCGAGGACTCGAGCTCCCGTCTGGGCGAGGCGCATTCTGACCCCCACCGTTCCAAAATCGTTGGCGAGGCTGTCCCGGGCCTTTTTGAAGACGGCCGCGTAGGACAGCCCGCCGTCCGCCGCCTCCGGGGACACGGTCACCACTACAGCCGCGGTTTTGGGCGGCTGCAGCTTCCGCGGCCTCTTTGTGGAGGCCGTTGCCACCGGCGGCGAAGGCTGGGCTGCTTTTTTGGCAGCCTTTTTGGCCCGCCTTCGGGACTTCTTGGAGCCCCTCGCCTCCTGCCAACCCTCGTTGGAGGGGGCAGGTGCGGAGGGGCCCGGCAGGGGTGTCGGAGTGGGGAGCGGAGGGAATGCCACTCCGCTCCTCGGCGCCGTTTTAGGCCCCGTCTTGGCCGGCGCCTGGGGATGTGCCTTGGCCGGCGCCTTAGCCGGTGCCTTGGCCGGCGCCTGGGCCGGTGCCTTGGCCCCCCTCCTCGGCTTTTGGGGAGCCGATGGAGTCGGGGCAGACGCCGCCGCCGCGTAGGAGACGCGGCCTCCCACTACGGGGAGCGCGGTCGGAGCGGCGGCCTTAGGCCGCTGTGCCGACGCGAGCGGGGGGCGCATAATCGGCGCAGGAGGCAGTCTCGCCTCCAGGCCAGCCAGGCGTCCGTCCAGCATATTCCCAACTGCGATGAGGATTTCTCGCAGCTGGGAGTCAAATGCCCCTGAGTTGGTGGTAGGGGCAGGCTGGGACGCGGACGGGGCTTCCCGCTCGGGGATTGACAGAAACCCTATACCAACCCGTCTGGCCAGCGTGGTATAGTAAGCCAAAACCTCCTTTCTAAGGAGAGCCCTATGTCCAGCTGTGGACTATTATAGGCTGTTGATGATGATGTGACTATTTTAAAGCTTGCTATTTTTATTATTATTAACACAGAGGTGTAACTTTTAGGCTCTAGAGCAAGAATTAACGCTATGGGAACATAAAGCTACCGGTTTAGAGGCGCAAGGACAGGACCTGGTGTCTGAAGGACATTTCGATGCACCGGCCATCGAGAAGGATTCCGCAATGCTGCTGCAGGCAGTCAAGGGTCTGCAGCCCAACGCTGAGAAACGAAAGCAGGCGCTGGAGAGCAGTTTGCAGTAAGTTTTTATTTCTTTTACCTTTCAGTGGTTGCATTTCCGGTTCCGGGTTCAACAATATCTATTATTTCTATTAAGTATCCTTATCTGACTTCACCTTGACTGCACGGATAGTGTAGTGGTTTAAGCGGTCGAACGCCGCTTCCTACTACGCCAAGTGTTGTGGGTTGAAATCCCACATGGGACGACATTTTGTGTGATCCACAAATTGTTGTTCTGAGTCTGGGTGTTCTTTGTGTCCGTTTCGTGTATGTTTGTAAAGTCTCCCGCGACACAGGATATATTCCTAGTGTGGGAGTGGTCTTATTAAAAAAAAAGCTTCCCGATGTCCTATTGGGCTTAAGTTTAGTGCACGTATGTATCTTGAGTGTGAATACAAAAATATGGTATCATAAAGCTATTCTGATGATGGAGCCGGTAGATGGCCATGGGAACTTCTTAATTAAACAAGATAAACTCATTAAGTTTGAAATCATTTGTTTTGTCTTCGTGAGTACTTTGGAGTTCTTAGGTAACAAACCCAAAAAAGTAAATTTAAATGGAGAACCTTCTCCATTTAGATTTACTACTCTGTGTCTGGGTGTAATTTATCTATAATATGTATGTATTTAGAAATATACAAGTATGTTTATCAGCAGTCTGGTTACCATAGTACAGGCTCTGTGTGTGAGTGTGTGGGATATATTATTATTATTAATAGTGGTGGATTATAAATTAAAATATAGTCTAACCAATAGATGTTCATAATCCTGTCCGTAATCTTCGCTGGATGCTGCCGCATACTGCTCCTGGATCCAGCTCTCTAGTTCAGCACTCTCAGCCAAGTATTCATGCCTAGAAATAAATTAATCAAACTTTTCATTTTCATAACTTAAAGTTTGCAGGATTTCAGTTGTCAGGACTACAGAAAAGGACATAGTGTAATCTATTTTTTTTAAAGACAACGTTCGCTCTACGAATATATCCTGTGTCGCGGATGACGTTTCATACATTCATGAAACAAAGAACATCCAGACTTAGAACAACAATTTGTGGATCACACAAAGTGTTGTCCCATGTGGGGATCGTACCCACAACACTCAGCGCAGTAGGAAGTGGAGAGGCGACCGCTCAAACCACTACGCCATCCATGTCGTGTCATTTCCATGAAATACGTTAAAGAAATAAGAGAAGTACGAAAGACACAGACACTCTCTACAAGAGCATTCTGTCTCTGAGCGGCAGAATGAACCTTCTCCATTTAGATTTACTTTTTGGTTACTTGAAGTTGGTTGATGAGAATCATTATCAAATTCGTGATAGTCGCTTTAATTAAAATAATTATTTCTCATTTAGACTCCACAAGTTCGCTGCTGAAGTGGCAGGTGAGCTCGACTGGTTATCAGAGAGGGCTGCAGCGGCCTCTTCAGACACCAACCCTACTGATCTACACGCTGCTCAATCTGCGCAGAAGAAGCACGGCAAGCTCAAGGCTGAGCTGGTGGGCAGGAGACCCTTGATTGAGAGGGTCATTGCACACGGTCATGGATTGGTTGAAGATGAACATCCACAGAAAGAAAAGGTAGGAGAAAGTTGAGTTTGAATAGAGTCGCTGTTTAATTTTTAATTTGCTCTTAGTATTAAAAAAAAACAGAATACTTACAAAGTCTAAGTCATATTTCAAAGCATTTTTAGTAAGAAAACACCTAAATAAAATCGTTAATATATAAAATTGAAATAATTAGTCCATAATTACAATCATCATTTTTAAACTCGACACGAAAGTAAAGAAAAAACGGACAGAAATAGATGGATAAAGTTTATAAGAGTTTCCCTTCGAACTCTCTCTTGCAGATCTTGGAGTTGTGCGCGGAGCTGGAGCGCGCGTACAGCGACGTGTCGGACGCGGCGGAGCGGCGCGGAGCTGCGCTGGAGGGGGCGCTGAAGGCGCAGCAGTTCTACCACGACGCGCTGGAGGTGGACGCCTGGCTCGCCGACAAGGCCGCCGCGCTCGCCGCAGCCGACGTGGCGCGCGACCGACACCGGGCCACGCAGCTGCTCACCAGGCACAAGGTAAAGGACCTACTGTACTGCCTTGGGGGACACCTCACTCCACGAGTCACTTATTGTTAACGATTTCGTCATAATTTTGTACACAGCAAAGATAAGCATTAAATAATATTAAAACAATTTATACACTTAACGTTTACCCTTGTAATTAAACTATTTTTAGATATCAATTCTTAGTAAAACAGTGTCAAATGCTTTTGATACGTTTAAATTGTTTTAAAGTCCAAATTCTGTAAGTCATTAAAGTGTGTGTTGTATAATTATCTTTAGTAATAGTGTCAGTATTGACCAAGGCTATCTACATCATGTACAATCTACCTAATTTCCGTCCTGGCTAAGCAGAGACGGTAGACTGCACTTTATCGCGATCCTAGCATGTAACATCCGCTTCTTCGACATTCGCTCTATTGTTAATAATATTTCATATATATGTCGGAGAAACATTATTCTCGTTGACATCGTCATTCGTGGTTGCGGGCTTAGTGGGCGTCATTAGGGTAAAATGCGAGCACAAAACAATGATCACAATTTCTTACAATTTTAATTGATAGTTTGGTTTAATCAATAATTTCCAACGAAGAATCAACACTTAAGACCCAGCAGCGGGTTCAGGGCACCCTTCTTACTTTAATCCAAATAAACTCTCCAAGATCCAACTCGATCAGTCGCTGTCACTCAAATGTGTTCCAAAACTGTCAGCCCTTCTAAAGTAAAGATGGCGCCTCGACCCCGCTCGAGACATGTGTTCTGCTCTGATTGGTCATTCCGTAGATAACAATATTCCTAACTTTTATTACATTAGTAAGGTTTTAAGTTATAGAACAATATACAAAATATGTTACAAATCAAATAAAATAAAATAAAGAATTTTAAAGGTAATTAAAAATGTAAACAAATCAACAATCAGCAATCACATCAAACAGCAATCAACCCGACTCCTAGCTTCCTCCGACATATATTTATTTATTTCATATTACTTTTTATAGGCTGTAGAATTGGAATTAGACACATACGCAGCCATTATCGCTGAGATGGGTCACGTAGCCACCAGCATGGCTAACAGCGGCCACCCAGAAGGAGAAGCTCTAGTAGCCAGACACGCACTCCTAGCAGAGAGTCTAAAACGGCTGCAGAGACTCGCCGCTCAGAGACAGAATGCTCTTGTAGAGAGTGTCTGCAGGTAATAACTTTCGAACTTCTCTTATTTCTTTCATTTATTTTATGGAAATGACACGACATGGATGGCGTAGTGGTTTGAGCGGTCGCCTCTCCGCTTCCTACTGCGCCGAATGCTGTGGGTTCGATCCCCACATGGGACAACACTTTGTGTGATCCACAAATTGTTGTTCTAAGTCTGGGTGTTCTTTGTTTCATGAATGTATGTAACGTCATCCGCGACACAGAATATATTCGTAGAGCAAAAGTTGTCTTTAAAAAAAAATAGATTACAGTATGTCCTTTTCTGTAGTCCTGACAACTGAAATCTTGCAAACTTAATTAAGTTTGATTAATTTATTTCTAGGCATGAATACTTGGCTGAGAGTGCTGAACTAGAGAGCTGGATCCAGGAGCAGTATGCGGCAGCATCCAGCGAAGACTACGGACAGGATTATGAACATCTATTGGTTAGACTATATTTTTATTTATAATCCACCACTATTAATAATAATAATATATCCCACAAACGGCCGTCTGATCCCAAACTAGGCAGAGCCTGTACTATGGTAACTAGACTGCTGATAAACATACTCATATATTTCTAAATACATATATATTATAGATAAATTACACCCAGACACAAAGCAAATGATCGATCTTATTATACAATTATTTGTCCTGGGTGGGAATCGAACCCACGTCTTCCGGTTTAGCAGTCAGGATCGCTAACAACAGGTTAGTCAAATGGTCTTACCTTTGATCTAAGAACGAGCTCAATGGGCTGCATCTCGCTTTTTATTCCTGAGTTGCAGGAGTCCAGAAGTGGCTGTAGTCACCATCATATACCGTACCACCCCTGTACCATAAAAAATGGGTGTTTCTATGTAAAACATGTACTTATTTACAAAACAATGTAAATACATATACAATGTAAATACAGATGGGCCTGTTGGTCTAGTGGTTAGTGACCCTGACTGCTAAGCCGGAGGTCGTGGGTTCGATTCCCACCCAGGACAAATAATTGTGTGATGAGCACGATCATTTGTTCTGTGCCTGGGTGTAATTTATCTATAATATGTATGTATTTAGAAATATATAAGTATGTTTATCAGCAGTCTGGTTACCATAGTACAGGCTCTGCCTAGTTTGGGATCAGACGGCCGTGTGTGAGATGTGTGAAATTATTATTATTATTATTACATATGTATCGTACATCCATGTCCTAGAGCCCACAGTACCAGCTGCACATATATCTACTCCTCTCAACATCCAATTCTTCCTCAGATCCTCCGCTCGAAGTTCGACGAGCTCCGCCACCGAGTGGAGAGTGGAGCCGAGAGGTTCAACCAGTGCGAGGAATTGGCCAAGAAACTGCTGGCCACGGAGAGTCCATACATTGGTGATATTGAGAAGAGACAAGAGGCACTCGGGTAAGAGATTTCTTTATGCTTCTAGACTGCCTCGGTGGTGCAGTGGTAGCTTATGCGACTGCTCTGCTGAGGTCTCAGGTTCGATTCGTGAGTTGGACCAAATGTTTTTATAATCTGCAAATATTTCTTTTAGAGTTTGCATGTTTGCTTTGTATTTACAAAAAAAAACGTATTCTGTAAGTCAATCTAGCTTTCATAGTACAAGCTCTGCTTAGTTTGAAACTAGATGGCGTTGTGTGTCAGATGTCCGAATGAAAACTTGACACAAATCCTATACCAACCCGTCTAGCCAGCGTGGTAAAGCAGGCCAAAACCTCCTTTCTAAGGAGAGGCTTATGTCTTATGTCCAGCAGTGGACTAGTAAAGGCTGTTAAAGACCCATGCTATGGTACAAAGACTGTCCCCAAATGACTGAGGTTCATCAACAGCCTTTAATAGTCCACTGCTGGACATAGGCCTCTTCTTATAAAGGAGGTTTTGGCCTACTATACCACGCTGGCCAGACGGGTTGGTGTAGGATGACGGACTGAGGTTACCGTAGCCCAAACTCTCTCTCCCCTTGATTCAACGGGATTATCAAGCAGCAGCAAAGCACTCGTTGCATCGGTGGAAGTGACTTACCATCAGGTGACCGTATGCTCGTTTGCCCCCTACACCATGAACTTTGGCAGTCAATTCCCATATTTTTACGTCTCTCTCTTTCCAACAGGGAATGGTGGCAACGTCTAGTAGAGCAGATGGAGTCCCGCGCGTCACGACTCCACGCCGCTGGTGAGATCCATCGGTTCCACCGCGATGTTGGAGAGCTGGTGTCCAGGGCGGCTGACAAGAGAGCCGCCCTGGCTGCTCCTCCGCCACCCAGGGACCTGAGAGCTGCGACCAGCTTGTTAAGAGAACATGAGACTACGCAGAATGATTTGTTAGCTATAGACGCTCAGATGCAGGTTTGTTTCATATATACTAATATTATAAAGCAGAAGAATTGACTGCACGGTTAGCGTAATTATTTAAGCGGTCACCTCGCCGCTTCCTACTACGCTGAGTGTTGTGGGTCCGATCCCCACATGGGACGACACTTTGAGTGTTCCACAAATTGTTGTTCTGAGTCTGGGTGTTCTTTGTGTCCGTTTCATGTATGTTTGTAAAGTCCCCCGCGACACAGGATATATTCCTAATGCGGGTGTTGTCTTTTAAAATAAGAAGAAGAGTTTGTTTGTTTGGTTGTACGCGCTAATCTCAGAAACTACTTGTTTGAATTTAAAAAACAACTTGTATTCCTCGGGCACATACATTTCGGGATGAAAATATCTAACATTTTCTATATCTAGTCCATGTGTATGCAAAATAATTTCGTGTTGAAAGTTCTGTTAAGGAATAAAACCTAACATTTATTTTTTTATGAAAGGCTTACTAGCAACTGAAATTACTAGTATTCCCGTTACCCCTCCCGTTAAGCTAAATTGCTTGTGTTAGGAGTGGGTTCATGTCGGTGGTGTACTGGTCAGGATACATTCACTTAAACATACATAATACTTGTTAAGAATGATAACAAATACACCTGCCAACATTAAATAAATATCGACTCTCGCTTCTGTGGAATAAGGTACAATTTAATCACACAGTACTCTGTACGTATAATTAAATTATACGTATAATTCACCTTCTGACAGAGAAGTCAACAATTATGTCCAGTTTTAAAAGAAACGTCTGTTTCATGGATAATATTTGTTCTCTTTCACAGGTCTTGCAAGAAGAAGGGTCCCGTCTCCAAAAGCTATATCCTGGCGGGAATGTGCAGCAGATCGGTCTACAGCAGCAGGCGCTGGCAGAAGCCTGGGCGCAGTTGAAACAGGCGGCGGATGAGAGGAAACATACGCTGCAGCAGTATTTGCAGCTTCACCAGTTCTTGACACAAGTATGTCTTTTTGGATCTTAAGTAATCTCTATAAATGTCCAATGTTTAGTAAGCTTTTAGCTTAACATGTTCACCGGGGAGTTCCCGTTCTAATTATGCAACATGTACCGGACATGTCAATACGTCAGGCCCGGAGACCGTCATTTCATATTTTTATTTATTCATACAATAAACGAAAAACTATGAAAATAAAAAGCCGTGGGACACCCGATAGGAACGAAGTTGTGACGATCGAGTAAAACTGATTCGACACGATTTTAATTACAACGCCATCTATGAAAGCGGCTATTACCTAGTTGGTTTCTAATTAAAACAATTGAGGAGTGTCTTTTCAAAAGGGTTTATTTCTCATTTTGGAAAATTTCTTTTTTTTGATGCGATTCGATCCTAACACTATATTCTCAATGATTTTCAATGATATTTTGATTCTAAACAGCTTATTTCCTTTAGAAAATCGATTACAAAAAAAGCCTTACGCGTCAAATAGACTTATATCCATAGCATTTTAGTCCATTTAATCAATTTAAACATTCTCTTTCAAAACAGCTTAATTCTAATAGAAAATTGTTTTTTTTCTAATATTTACGGAACAAAAGGGCTTATATAATTTATATATGTACATCGCTGTCCTTTTTGATGCTTTTTCCCCATTTAAGTTTTTGAACAGATACATCACACTTGGCTGTATGGCTTATGAGGCTCTTGCTTATTCTATATTAAGTTAATAAAAAAAAAACGATCCAAACGCTGATCCAATGGCTGTTTTCAAAATCTCCTATGCATCTTAAGGCCATCCATCTGTACTTTCCAGTTCGTGGTCATAGTTTTTTGCCAGCGGATAGGGTGTTTGGGCGATTAGAAAAGGAAATCCGCAAAAAAACTATTATAAATACAAGGGATGGCTATGACGAAATTTTGAAAAGGCACGGCAACTTTGAAATTATTAAGGCAAGATTGGCAACTACTCGAGATAAAAGATCTAAAAGAAAGTTTTAATAACTTAGAGGGATTGCAAAAAATGAAACGGATTAAGATAGAAAAAAAAGTCAAAAGAGGAATGACAGTAGGCTGTGAAATAAAAGCTTTCGAAAACCACAGATTTGAGACTAATGAAGTCGCTCAAACACTGTTGAAACGGGGAAAAAGAATACCTAGAGAAATATGTACTGCTGTATTTGAGAACAAGGAACTATCAGCAAATAAGAAAAAAGATGTAAATAATTTACTCACTAAACAATTTGGGAAAGAGTGGATCAATATACAAGAATTGGCTTGGTATAAAGATATTATTAACAGTTGCAGACCTGCCCCTGATACAGACATGGAAAATCCAGATGAATCTTTGTGTAATTGCCTTGATGATGATGTAGGAGAAGTGCGTATTTAGGTTACAATAAATAACTTGATTTTTCTTTCTAATTGTGAGACTTAATAAAAAATAATTCATTATGAAAGGGTTTTATTAGTACAGATCAAAACAGCTTATTTCCAACAGGTACTAAACAAAACAACTTAATTCTAAAATTCTTTGTCAAAAGTGCTTATTTCTAAGATACAGCCTTAAATAATACTTTCGTGGGGTCGGTGGTTAAAAAATAACAGTGCTATAAAAATCATGTCAACATTATGTAAACATAGTATTAAAATTCAAAATACATTTAATCATCAAATCATTGTTTGAAGTTTTTTTGATTTTCTGAAAAATATGTTAGTGATGAAATAAGCCCTTTTGAAAAGACACTCCTCAATTTATACATTGGTAAAATCTCCTGGAGAAATGATTTCCTATCTATTCGATAGATGGCGCTGAATGACTAACAAGTAACAATTCAAAATAAATACTGAGACGAAAAGTAATGACTGACATAAAAAGTGTCGTTACAACTTTTCGTGAGATTTTTTTCGGTCTAGCCCCCTTTCACAACGCGCGATAAGGAACTTCGTTCCAATATATATCGTTTATTAGTATTTTTGACGTACAAAAGGAATCACAAAACAAGTAAAAGCAAGTAAACAAAATAGAATTACCGATATTGTTTACCCGATATTGTTTACGCCTGACGCATTTATACGTGTCGTCCGGTAAACAGGTTAATGTCTGAATCTCGATATTAGATTATTCGTAAGGGAAAATTGGGGTTCATGGCTAAATGGTAACCGGGGAGGTTAACACATTGCAAAGTTAGCAATCCTAGCCTGGTCAGTGTATGGATGGTAACCATTAACACTTAAAATATTGAGTTCTCTTGGTGTCTCGGAGAACGTTAGTCCCTCCCTCCTTTTTTTTTCCGTACGGAAATCCCCTCTGATACCACCTGTCGGTGGCATGTCGGACTCGAAACGACTAAAACCGCACGCCGTCTCGGGTACTAATAGCCGGGGAACAAGGTATACCCTAGAAAGGAAGTCCCTGGTGCCCCGACATACCTCGGGTCATCTACACATCTTACAGGTAGTTTGAATCCTTTTTTATTTTTTTGACGGGTTGGAAAATCCTTTGGATCTCCTACTCCTCGTGACTCAGGAGCCTGAAGTGGGAATGTGGTGATTTCACTAAAAACTCTACTCTGAGAGGAAACGAACCATGTTTTTACGGGTTCTTCCTGTAGTTTGTAGTTGGAACTCTAACAGTCCGATTACAGTCTACAGAACTTCCATTTCGTTTAGTACTTGTGTTGTGGAGGTCTAATGGGAGTCGCTCCGTGTAAGAAATCAAATTTCAGCCGTATTGGTGTAGATTTAAAGTCGACTGCAACCTAGTTTGGGAGAAAGAAGAAAAGTAAGGGAAAAAAAACATTTATTGTCAGTGTTGTTAATACTTCTCTGTGTAGTGTGTAGCCGCTTTTCTTCTCAGGCGGACTACTCACCGGCTGACCCAGTGGAGAGATCTATGAGATTACCTCAGGGCGCCTTCTAAGAGAAAAGAAGTGTGTGCGTGTGGGAAACCTACGGGACTCTTTAGAGGAAAACAACTTACACCTCAGTCATACATACATGTATATTTCAAAACAAAATTAAATTTACAATAAAAAAATCAGAGGGTATATAAAAAAAAAAACCGCAGCGGAGCGCGTCAGAGCCGAGCTGATGGTGCTCGGTGCCTCCTCGTCGTCCCTCCAGGAGGTTACTTCCTCTTCCGCCCGAGTCGGCTATTTATATTAGATATGGATAAAAGTTTAACAAATTTGTAATTATAAGTTTAAGTACGTAACTCTTGGGTACGGCTGTCCGCTTGCGTCGTGAGCCGCGCAATCACCAGCCTTGCCAGAGGGTAGCAAGAAACTTGAGTCTGTACCAGAAGGCCACAAAAGAGCAAGCACGCCGTCTGAGACTGACCGTCTTGAGCCCGAAATCTGGGACCCTACGAATGGATTAGCACTCATATAATTAAACAGGTACCAGAAACAAATAGGTTTAAGAAGAATTGAGAGAATACTCACCACATTAGTGGGTAGATTATAACAGACTACATATTACGAAATTCAAATTACACGACAAACAAAACACTATTTTAGGTTGGAAGACACGAGATAGCAGAGTGTCTCCCGTGGCAGAAAGCCGGACCTATATATCCTCGGTTCAGGAATCTTCCAGAAGTTAACCCCTCCTCATCATTTCACTTTGACATTTACATTGAGAAAGAAAACAACGCTAACAAAATCAAAAGTAACTTGCTTTCCACCATAGCTGAACACTCCCAATACCTATGCAATTTGACATGACAGAATAACAAAACAGATTAAAAAAGGAAGTCTTTTTATCAATCTATTATGTCTCAAACCAACGCCATCTAGTGGTCCGAAAGTGAACAAAGGAGATCAATACCGTAGCTACAAACTACTTTAGATAAATCAACAACAAAGCGATGCGGCCAACAGGTGTCGCTTTACTAATATACCAAAAAAATAACTGTTACACCACCCCCTCCCTCAAAGTATTCCCTGCGTAGTGTGCGCAGGGAATATCCTCAACAGGGCCAAAATCCATATGTGGTTTTACGAACCCCGTGGTTTAGGAAAACATTCTATACTATGACTCGCGACTACAAAGCCTGTGGCTATCCATATAGGACACCACATGACATAACCTGAAGCCATCCATATGGGACCCAAACACGACAGTAGGCCGGAAGCAATCCTCATAGGACACAAATAAGAAAAATTTTGACGTAGTCCGAGACCACAATTGAAAGAACATTTCCCATGTAGGAAATGTAGTGAATGGACCCCTCAGGTCACAAAGGGGTGTCCTGAGAAGGTCTAGTCAGTTATAACCACACCGGCTAACCTATCTAGAAGGTATCTAGCCCCAACTCTAATAAGACAATTTATAATACGAAACGGAGTCACCTGAAGAAAAAACCTGTTCCAGTTCAAAGACCTTAAGCCCGCTGACAGACCATGTCAGAGGCGGAAAAGGCAGGAACAGCGGCGATGGCCTTAAAGCGGCCACGCCGGATAAGCCGCAAAGCAGTACGCATCTCACTTCGCAATCCGACAACCGTATCCTCAGGATTCGCTGAAATCCCCATGGAAGACAGTTCATTAATAAGTTCATCAATTTTTAGGTAGTTAATGCACTTACGAACATGTGCCATGGTGGTTTACAATTTAAATTCGATTATACAAAAAATAATCTTAACAAGTTAACAAACCAGTAATGCAGACTTAATGTCTTTTACAGTTAAAAAAAAGTAAAAAAATAATGATATTGAGTAGACTCCTTCACTATCAACAGAGTGTGAGAAGTTTAAAGTAAATTAATATTTAAAAAATATTATAACAAAATATTAAAACATCAAGTAATATCTCAAAGTAAAAAATATTGCTACTGAGTATATTTCTTCACCATTAAGTGTGAGAAAGCTAAAGCAAACTAATATTTTTAACAAATATTATAATAAAATATTAAAATATCAAGTAATATTTCAAAGTAGAAACTGAGTATACTTCTTCACTATTAAGTGTGAGAAAGCTAAAGCACACTAATATTTTTAACAAATATTGTAATAAAATATTAAAATATCAAGTAATATTTCAAAGTAGAAACTGAGTATACTTCTTCACTATTAAGTGTGAGAAAGCTAAAGCACACTAATATTTTTAACAAATATTACAATAAAATATTAAAATATCAAGTAATATTTCAAAGTAGAAACTGAGTATACTTCTTCACTATTAAGTGTGAGAAGGTTAAAGCACACTAACATTTTTAACAAATATTATAATAAAATATTAAAACATTAAGTAATTCTCAAAACTTGAGAAGCAAATTCAACTAAAGACAAAGATATTCTTGTTTCACAATTCAAGACACAAGTTATATTATCTTTAGAACATTAACCCAGTAATCCAATGAATTGACAAAGTTTAATTATCATAAAAGTTATTTCGACATAAATTTTAAGTAGGGTATGTATATCACAAAACTATTTTATTCTAATTTTAAGCCAAGAGGTTATATAAAAAATGGAGGGTACATAAAACTTTATAAGTTAAGTTAAGTTTCAAGTAAATTACACCAGTAGTACTGGGAAAAAAAACACACTGAATATACACGTATGCACAACTTCACGCTACGGACCTCAAAGGTACGAACAGAAGTAGCTAACACAAAAAAAAAAGAAGAAAAAAAACTAGTTAGGCCAAAAAATGTTTCAAACTCACCCGAAATATGTGCAGTAGGAATTTTGAGTTAAATTTGGAATTTAGGTGTCTCACTGATTTTCCTTGCCTCAGGGATGATGGTACGATAGGCTGAAAATACAATGAGGGTAAAATTATTACATGCGTACTGCACCCGCACAACCAATTAACGTCCTGGGGAGTATCGGACGGAGGGAAGTGTCTCCTCCAAAGTGAATACCCTCAGGCACCCTCACACAGCACACACACAGAGGTTTGGATCACTGGCCCCACGTTGGGCGCCAATTTGTAGCCGCTTTTCTTCTCAGGCGGACTACTCACCGGCTGACCCAGTGGAGAGATCTATGAGATTACCTCAGGGCGCCTTCTAAGAGAAAAGAAGTGTGTGCGTGTGGGAAACCTACGGGACTCTTTAGAGGAAAACAACTTACACCTCAGTCATACATACATGTATATTTCAAAACAAAATTAAATTTACAATAAAAAAATCAGAGGGTATATAAAAAAAAAACCGCAGCGGAGCGCGTCAGAGCCGAGCTGATGGTGCTCGGTGCCTCCTCGTCGTCCCTCCAGGAGGTTACTTCCTCTTCCGCCCGAGTCGGCTATTTATATTAGATATGGATAAAAGTTTAACAAATTTGTAATTATAAGTTTAAGTACGTAACTCTTGGGTACGGCTGTCCGCTTGCGTCGTGAGCCGCGCAATCACCAGCCTTGCCAGAGGGTAGCAAGAAACTTGAGTCTGTACCAGAAGGCCACAAAAGAGCAAGCACGCCGTCTGAGACTGACCGTCTTGAGCCCGAAATCTGGGACCCTACGAATGGATTAGCACTCATATAATTAAACAGGTACCAGAAACAAATAGGTTTAAGAAGAATTGAGAGAATACTCACCACATTAGTGGGTAGATTATAACAGACTACATATTACGAAATTCAAATTACACGACAAACAAAACACTATTTTAGGTTGGAAGACACGAGATAGCAGAGTGTCTCCCGTGGCAGAAAGCCGGACCTATATATCCTCGGTTCAGGAATCTTCCAGAAGTTAACCCCTCCTCATCATTTCACTTTGACATTTACATTGAGAAAGAAAACAACGCTAACAAAATCAAAAGTAACTTGCTTTCCACCATAGCTGAACACTCCCAATACCTATGCAATTTGACATGACAGAATAACAAAACAGATTAAAAAAGGAAGTCTTTTTATCAATCTATTATGTCTCAAACCAACGCCATCTAGTGGTCCGAAAGTGAACAAAGGAGATCAATACCGTAGCTACAAACTACTTTAGATAAATCAACAACAAAGCGATGCGGCCAACAGGTGTCGCTTTACTAATATACCAAAAAAATAACTGTTACAAGTGACGGATTAAGAATACGGAATTTCACCACCCCAATTCATCCCGCGGGTGTCGTAAGAGCCGACTAAGGGCGCAAAACTACGCAGGACACCAGCACTGCAAAAAGAAGGAAAACTTGACACAAACCCTATACCAACCCGTCTGGCCAGCGTGGTATAATAGGCCAAAACCTCCTTTCTAAGGAGAGGCCTATGTCCAACAGTGGACTATTAAAGGCTGATGATGTGATGTGTGTTAATACTTCTAAACTATACTAACTATACTCCGACTTGTAAAAGTTTCTAAAAAGATTTAGTTGCAGAAATAAATATCGTGTCAGAAAAATCTGTTACACCTGTGTTTAAATAATACAAGTTCCAAGAATTGACATCTGCAATAAAGATGAGGTATTAACCGGGGTCCGTGTGCAGGTGCGCGACCTGACGTCGTGGTCGGTGTCGCTGCGCACGTCGATGTCCCGCGCGCTGCGCGTGCGCGACGCCGTGTCGGCGCAGTCCGCGCGCGCCGAGCACGACGCCGTGCGCGCCGAGCTGGACGCGCGCGACGACAGCTTCCGGGACGCGCTGCAAGCTGGCCGGGCGCTGCAGGCCGAGAATCATCCTAATTCTGCTGTAAGTACCTTATATAGCGATATAACCTACTCTAGCGAACAAAACCCGGTCAAGTGTGAGCTAAAGTGGAGAGGATTTCGTGCAATTACTCTACTACATTAAACTAGATAAGTTTTTTTTATGTTAGAGAGGACAGACGAGCAGACGGGTCACCTATTCCATAAAAAAAATTGTTAAAAAATACAGTCGAATTGAGAACCTCCTCCTTTTTTTGAAGTTGGTTAAAAATTAAGTTCATTTTTAACAATAACTAAACTACCAGGAAATTGAAGAAAAATGTGAAGCGTTACTGGAGGAACGGAACCGTCTGCATGGCGCGTGGGCAGCCCGCCAGGTGGCGCTGGACCAGCTCATCGACCTGCACTGCTTCCTCAGAGACGCCAAACTCCTGCACGACCTGTGCGCGGCCCAGGAGGCTGCACTCAGTAAGTATCTGCTTCACCTAGGAGTTGAGAAATGAACTCTCCATCTTACTACTTCTTTTACGAAAGTCTTACACTAGCGGTGATCCACAAAGACTGGTATCCTATCTTTTGGAGACATTACCACAGTAATTGTGCTATATACGTACCAGCTGGAGTCAGATGCTACTGGACTTGTTCAGCTATCATTCTTTTACGAAGTCTAGGAAACTACTCTATAGTAGTACTAGCTGAGACCCGCGGTGTTACCCGCGTTTGTTGTTATAACCGCAGGCAACGCCACGGGGCGAAGCTAGTCTAAAAAAAGTAGCCTAAGTTACTCCTTATGTCATCAGCTATCTGCCAGTAAAAGTCCCGTCGAAATCGGTCCAGCCGTTCCAGAGATTACCCGGAAGAAACAGACAGACAGACAGACAAAAATTGTAAAAAATGTTATTTTGGCATATGTACCGTGTAAACATACATATGCATTTAGTAAAAGCGGTTATTTTAATATTACAAACAGACACTCCAATTTTATTTATTTGTATAGATTATTAGGAGACGTTGGTTGTTCTGGACCAACTATCTTCTATTAGACGACCAGCTGTTTTAGTAATTGTTTACCCAGAAGACTTTAACATCATCATCTAACCAGTTCATCTTATACACAGCTTCTGCACCTACTTGATTTATCAATATTATGATTATTATGATCTTTTGATGACATGTGTATTACTCTGTACAGGTACTGAGGTCTCCCAAACGAGCAGTGTGGAGGAAGTGGACAATCAGCTCAAAAAGCACGAAGCCTTTGAGAAGCTGCTGGCTACACAGGTACGTACCCGTTAACTAAATGAACCTTTACTATGTTAACCAGACTGCTGATAAACATACTTATATATTTCTAAATACATACACATTATAGATAAATTACACCCAGACAGAACAAATGAACATCCTCGTCGCACAGTTATTTGTTCTGGGTGGGAATCGAACCCACGACCTCCGGCTTAGCAGTCAGGCTCAATAACCACTAGACCAATGGGCCTGTCTAACCAATTTTAACATGTTAGTGTTCAAGTATTAGTGAATAACTACAGTAATGTTAATAAAGTAAATAGAATAACAATCATTGTTACGGCTAACGGATGGCGTAGTGGTTTGTGTAACGGACTGCTATTACAAAGGTCTCGAGTTAGATTCCCACTCAAGTCAAACATTTGTGTGCATGAACATTTAATGTTTGATTTGGTCTGGATGTTTCTATGTATAATATGTATGTATTTACAAAAAAAAAGTATATATAATATAATAATAATATTCTACCACATACACACAACGCCATCTAGTCCCAAACTAAGCAGAGCTTGTACTATGGGTACTAAACAACTCATATAAATACATATATATATTTTTTTTGTAAATACATACATATTATACATAGAAACACCCAGACCAAATCAAAATCAAATGTTCATGCCCACAAATGTTTGACTTGAGCGGGAATCGAACCCGCGACCTTTGGAATAGCAGTCCGTTACACAAACCACTACGCCATCCGGTCGTCAAAGTATGTATTTATATCAAAGTATGTATATATTATCAAAAAAGTATGTATTTATATCAGTTGTCTAGTACCCATAGTACAAGCTCTGCTTAGTTTGGGACTAGATGGCGTTGTGTGAATGTTGTAGAATATAAAAAAATAAGAAATTTATCCTTTTCTAAGCATATTTCGTTAACGAAAAAATGTAGATGTTAAAATGACTAAAGGTTAAATATAGAAGAAACAAAAACTAATTTTTTTTAAATATGTGTTACACATTAAAAAAATATGTGATTACAGTTACATCCACGTACCAGCATCAAGTACGTACGTTGACCTGTCTTAGAACGGAAAGTCCATACAATCATCGTTCAATTTATACTGGAAATTATTAGATATTGATTTTATTTATTTGTGTTCCAATTGAGACAAAGAAATGAAAAAATTGATAAATATTTAATGAATACTGTTCTATGTCCGTGTGGTGACGGATTAAGAATACAGAGTGTCACCACCCCTATTCATCCCGTGGGTGTCGTAAGAGCCGACTAAGGGAAAAAAACTACGAAGAACAACTGCAGAGAGAAGGAAAACTTGACACAAACCCTATACCAACCCGTCTGGCCAGCGTGGTATAGTAGACCAAAACCTCCTTTCTAAGGAGAGGCCTATGTCCAGCAGTGGACTGTTAAAGACTGTTGATGTGAATACTGATAACACTGGGATTATTAGTGTTTAAAAGAACTTTACTAATAGAAATTATGCACATTACAGGATGAGAAACTGGCGACACTAAACAGCCACGGAGACAAGTTGCTCCAACAGAACCACGTGGAGAGTCAACGTATAGCTGATGAATTACAGCATATCAATGAAAGAAGGAAAAAGGTAAGATTATTTTTAAATAGTACTGTTTTTCAACCATTTTAATTTTTTTGAATAGGTTTCTAAAATTACAAAAATTAAACGCCCTATAGTATGCGTATAGATGTGTAACATTAATTGTATTCTTGTTACACATTTCCGTCCCCTTTTGTTGAAATCACTTTAGCAGATTGCAGAAAAGTGAGAAAAGCATGTTAAAGATAATAAAAGTAAATTAATTAACCTATTGTCTTGTACAACCAATTTGTGGAACAAATTATTAGTATTTTTTGAAATTGTTTGTAATATCTAGATTATGACAGATAATCGTTCTTACACCAACTCTAAAAAAAATCTTTAATATTAAAGTCTTGACTAAATTAGAAAATTAAATGTTAGAATTATCTATACATAAGTGGAGACCGTCGATTAATTATTTTTATTATTATTCATTTTTTTCGAACCAAGATCCATAGTATATCGTTAGTTACAAAAGTGTTAACCTAATATCCCCCCCCCCCCCCCCCAGCTGTACGAGTCAGCGCGCGCGCGGCGCGTGCAGCTGTCCCGCGCGCGCGCCCGGGCCCAGTTCGCGCGCGACGCGGCCGAGGCCCGCGGGTGGGTGGCCGACAAGCTCGCCAAGCTCGCCGCTGAGCACCAGCACGGTATGGACTGCTCCATTCTTCATCAGAACATCATAACTAACCAACAAATCATACTTTTTAAGACAACTCTCGCATTAGGAATATATCCTGTGTCGCGGGGACTTTACAAACATACATGAAACGGACACAAAGAACACCCAGACTCAGAACAGAAAACCGGTGTTAAGCAATTCTTTCGTTGCCTTTCACTGAGTGAGTGAGGTTACCGGAGCCCAAATCCCCCGCTGTCTCGAGCGGGAGGGACTCCAAGGACGGCAACGCACTTGTGACTTTGAGTTGCAGGTGTCCATGGGCGACGGTAGTTGCTTACCATCAGATGACCTGTCGACTCGTTTACCATAAAAAGAAAGAACAAAAATTTGTGGATTACACAAGTGTTATCCCATGTGGGGATCGGACCCACAACACTCAGTGTAGTAGTGAGCGGCGTGGCGACCACTGAAACCACTACGCCATCCGTGCAGTTAATATGACTCCAAGAGGACTTTACTAGTACCATAGTCAGATCAGTTCCAATATGCCGAATTATAACATCATCAAACTTCATATAAAGAGAAGGAAAACTTGAAACAAACCCTATACCAACCCGTCTGGCCAGCGTGGTATAGTAGGCCAAAACCTCCTTTCTAAGGAGAGGCTTATGTCCAGCAGTGAACTAGTATAGGCTGTTGATGATGATGAAACTTCATATAATAATTTCACACATCTCACACACGGCCGTCTGATCCCAAACAAGGCAGACCCTGTGCTATGGTAACCAGACTGCTGATAAACATACTTATATATTTCTAAATACATAGATATTTGATTTGACGGATACATGACGTAGTGATTTGTGTAACGGACTGCTACTCCAAAGGTCACGGGTTCGATTCCTACTCAAGTCAAACATTTGTGTGCATGAACATCTAATGTTTAATCTGGTCTGAGTGTTTTTATGTAGGAATTTTCAAAAATAATAATACATATATGTACTCTGCTTAGTTCGGTACTAGATAGCGTTGTGTGAATGTGGAATAATATTATCATTACTATATTTTAGATCTTGAGTGGGAATCGAACCCAGGTCCCCCTGACTTAGCAGTCAGAATCCCTAACCACTTTACAAATATACCTATCATTTTATATTCACGATTCCATTTCTTTAAGACCATAAATTATAAAAAATCAAATAAAAATTAATTTCTAACATTAGTTTATATCGTTAGACACCTCTGCTTTGGTGGTGCAGGGGTAGCGTATACGCATACGCATACGCATATTTGCTGAGGTCTCTGGTTCGATTCCCAGGTCAGACCAAATATTTGTATGATCTGAAAATATTTGTTTCGGAGTCTTTGTGTTTCCTATGTATATATTTACAAAAAGAAACATAAAAAAGTATTGTAGTCACTTTAGCTTTCAAAGTACAAGCTCTGTTTAGTTTGAAACTAGATGGCGTTGTGTCCGAACAAATAATAATAAAAACAAATGCTAATTAATTTAATAATATAAATATCTAAAATGTGAAAAAAAACTGGTTTCTCAGGTGAAGTAACGAATCTCGAGGACAAAATCAAGAAGTTGCAGAAACACCAGGCCTTCACCGCCGAACTTGGCGCTAACAAGGCTCGTCTGCAAGAAGTCCAGGCTTTAGCTGAACAGCTGAAACCTGATGAGGAGGTAGAGCAGCAACTCAAACAGTTGCAAGGAGACTGGGAACGGCTGCAGCAGGCCACCGAACAGAGAGGTACAGGATTAGACTTTTAATTTTCTTTTTGTTCAGCAGTGGTCTTTCGGCTGAGGTGATGATGGTTCTTTTTAATGTGTATGGGTGTCGTAAGAGCCGACTAAGGGAGTAAACTACCAGGGCTTCAATTCTGCTATTTTAATATTGTATCAATAGACAGTCGATTTAATGTCGTCGGAATAGTTTTGCACTTTTCGTATTCTACTAACTACGTAAGACCAGTGGCCTCCCGATGAATTGTCACTAATACAAATATCGTCGATGTCTTTGAAATGGTATGGTAAACAGTACATTTTAAATTTGTAAGAAAATTATATATTTAATTTTCATGATATGGCAATGTTGTTGATATCACCATTGATGATTTATATTACTATATCGACAGTCTATTGACACTGCATTTATGTTAGTAGAATACTGATATTTTGACCGATGTCAGTAGCATCTCAATGACATCTCAATAGCGTCTCAATGGAATGACAGTGGCTTGACGTTAACATAACATAGCAGAATTGAGGTCCTTGACAACAGCATTGCAAATAGAAGAACAACTTATAACAAACCCAATACTAGCCTATCCTTAATAACGGACATACTGGCACACATTGGAACAATGTTGTGTTATATTTAATGATTCCATTGTATTTATCTGTAAATTGCAAAAGAGTGGCCATGAGTTTGTTTGCCCTTTCTTCTCATAAGGCTCAACCCCTTGGAAACGGGCGGTTGTAGATCGGCACAGGCATATCATAGATTTTGTATAAGAATAATTTTTTCCTTGCTATTTGATAAAACAGAGATTGTTGCTATTGTGTGTGTTGATCTATGACTTTAGAGTCTACATAAAATACGATTTCAAACAATTTTAATTTTTTTATGAGATAAAGATATTTTGAATTTGAATTCGTCTGGCCAGCGTGGTGTAGTAGGCCAAAACATCCTTTCTAAGGAGAGCCCTATGTCCATCCGTGGACTGTTAAAGTCCGTTGATGTGACGTGATGAACAGTCATTTACCATTAGACGACTCGTCTGTCTGTTTGTCCCACTATACGCGGAACAAATTGAATTGAGTTGGAATAGAAACCACCATTTCTGACTTGGCAGTCGTATGTACTACCGCTGAGCTATATGTCAATATATTTGATGCAGGTCGTGGATTAGAAGAAGCCCAAGATATATTGGAGTTCAACCAGCATCTGGACAAGATCGAAGCCTGGATCAGAGATAAGGAGATGATGGTATGGATTTTTAAACACGCATTTTTAGAGTTTACTCCTTAAGAATCGATTGTCATATAAAGTGTCTGGTATGAAAAAAAAATGAAGAGTAAAATTTTTGTGATCGAATGACTTCATTACATTTTTTTGCGCATCCTATCGTACGCATCTTTCATTCTTTTTAGTAATGTGCACTCACAATTTTTGTTTTAATAAACTAAGTATGGTTAGAAACATACGTTTTGATGTGACTTACTGGTGTTAATTAGTGATTTTTTTCTACCAAAAATCTTCTAAACGAACTTTTTAAGCGGTTACTACTACCTATAAATCTGATTTCTTTATCAACTCTATTTTTAAAGAAAAAAATATTAACTTAAGCAGAAATGTGCTCTATCACGGAAAAAAAAATATATGGCCCCTCACCAATGTCCTTAACCAAAAGCTCCCTAATACACAGTATATTATATTAAACACGTGTAGTGACGGATTAAAAATACGGAATGTCACTACCCCAATTCATCCCGTGGGTGTCGTAAGAACCGACTAAGGGCGCAAAACAACGCAGGACACCAGCACTGTAAAAAGAAGAGACTTGACACAAATCCTATAAAGACCCTTCTGGCCAGCGTGGTATAGTAGGCCAACACCTCCTTTCTAAGGAGAGGCCTATGTCCAGCAGTGGACTGTTAAAAGCTGTTGATGATGATGATGATACTATAACCCGGCAATCTCGTGCGCGACCGTCCCGCGGGGTGACAGACAGTGGCGGGGGCGAGGTAACGCGTCATTCTAGCACACGGCTACACACGAAGAGAAGCGTGTCCCTTCCCCGCTACACCACCAGCTACCCGCTGACATCTTGAGTACCTCGTCCCCGCCACCGTCTGTCACCCCGCAGGACGGTCGCGCACGACGTTGATGGACTATAAACATCCATATTTATATTTTAATTGTGAAAGTGAGTTCGTTTGTTACGCTTTCACGCCTAAACCGCTATACAGATTTTAAAAATTCTTTCTCCAATATACAGCTATATTATCAGCGAGTAATATAGGCTACTTTATACCGCGGATAACCGAAACACACGCGGGCGGAACCGCGGGCAAACGCTGGTATATAATAAATGTTATTTTTTTTAATTTATTTTAATAGAAATTGCAGTAAAAAGTAGTCAAGTAGTGGTCATAAGGTATTAAATATGAGCTGTTACTATCCAGGTCCAAGCTCACGAGCTTGGCCGTGACTACGAGCACTGCAGCGCGCTGCTGAGGAAGCTGGATGACATGGACAGCGACATGAAGGTGGACGACAAGAGGGTCAAGAGCATCTGCGCACTCGCAGATAAACTGCTGCAGCAGGTAAGAGAAGAGAGAGAAGATATATTATATATCAATATAAGAGACTATGAGGATTTAGTTGTTTTTAGTTTTTTTAAACCAAACGGCCAGCGTGGTATAGTAGGCCAAAATCTCCATTGTAAGGAGCGGCCTATGTTCAGCAGTGGACTGTTAAGGGTTGTTATATTTAAAATATTGTTTTAATCATTAATAAATTAAAAAAAAAAACTGTTTCATCAAAATAGGCAGTCGACAGTAAAGGTTTAGAATTTGATATAAAACACTTACCAAGGCGACAATTTGCGATTTTGGTTTACTGCGATCAGATGTCGCTAGATGGCGTTGAAGATCTAGCAAAGTTATGTTATACAGGGTGTAAGGGACATCGTAACGAATACTGAAATAGTGTATTCGGACCGTGTCTTCTGAGTCGAAAATCATTGCAATTTTCTGCCGGAAAATTCATATTTTTTTTCTATTATTTTTCATTTTGTTCCTTAAGAAATGATATCACAATGAGTAAACCGAACATTTCACCGAAAACAAATTAATGAATACCGAATACTCTGGCCGCCAACTTGTGTTAGTGCGCGTAGACTGTTTGCACGGAATACACGTGTAGTTATTACTTTTGTGCGGTACCTTAACCTTTGTTTTGTTTTAAAAAATACAGTCTTTACAAACATACATGAAACGGACACAAAGAACACCCAGACTCAGAACAACAATTTGTGGATCACACAAAGTGTCGTCCCATGTGGGTTTTGAACCCACAACACTAGCTGTAGTAGTAAACGGCGTGGAGACCGCTTACACCACTACGCCATCCGTGCAGTTTGACGGCTGATTGCATAATAAGCTTAATTTTCCGGCAGAAATTTCCAATGATTTTGGACTCAGAATGATGGTCTGAATACACTATTTCAATATTCGTTACTACGTCCCTTACACCCTGTATATGAAAATTATTATTAAAATGCATCTAAGAGTATTTCTTGCAGATCCTTTCTCATTTCTTAAACATTTGATTACTTATTTTTTTAATTATAGTTTTTAATTCATGAATTTCACTTTGCTTCACCATTACCAATATTCTCTGTCCTTATTCCAGGGTCCGACCCAGCAAGCTGCAGCAGTAGCCCAGCGCCGTGACCTATTCCTGGGCAAATGGAACGCTCTGTCAGGAGCTCTGCAGAAATACCGGGATAATCTGTCCGCCGCATTGGAAATACACTCTTTCAACAGGTAAATATTTTGAGTCATGGTTAAGAATCGAAAATATACGACCCTTTTTTCGTTCATACACAGCACTAGCTCTGCCTTGTTTGGGTTCAGACCGCTGTGTGAGTTGTGAGAATGAGTGACCACTATCGTTGGTATCAATAAAGATAGGGGAGAGTAACCAGGTCAGCTATCCGCCGTAGATGGCCCGAGGTACGTCGAGGTACCAGGGCTTTCCTTTCTAGGGTACACCTGGTTGGCTACTGGTACCCGAGACGGCGTGCGGTTTTTATTTCTACCAAATTATTTCTGTATTTCTACCAAAATGGCACTATTTGGTTTAGTATATTGGCACAAAAAGGAGCGCTACAAAATGGCGGAGTATTAGTGGCGCTGCTTGTGCTCCTTTATGTGTTGCTAGTGTAAAATTAATAGTGCCATTTTGGTAAAAATTCAGAAGTGGTTCAATTTAAGCGGCGGTTCAATATTGGTTACTCTCCCCTATATTATTATTACGGTCTCGGGTTCGATTCCCGGGTCTAATCAAATGTTTCGATGATCTGCAAATATTTTAATTGTAGAAAAAACAAAGTATATAAGTATTGTATCAGACAAGCTAGCTTTCATAATACAAGCTCTGCTTAGTTTGAAACTAGATGGCGTTGTTTAGATGTCCCAAAAATATTAAGGAAATATACAGTAATGCTTTCTTTCTGTCCTCAGGGATGTAGAAGACACAGCCGAACGTATCTCGAAGAAGGCGACGCTGTTCAGCAGTTCAGAGCGCGGCAGAGAACTGAGTGCCGCTCACGAGCTCAAGAGGAAACACCTGGCGAGGGCTGCGGAGGCTGGAGCTATAGGAGACAAGATCAACCAGCTGGAGGCAGAAGGGAAGGCCCTTACTAAGAAGTGAGTTGTCTCACTAATTTTATGCAGTATTATAATCAGGTGTGGTCGTGGAAGAGTCATTGACGTGATACCAATGCTTTACGGAAAACCGGTGTTAAGTAATACTTTTATTGAGCATCATCAATAATCCCCCTTTCCTAATTCCGGGGTGGGGGAGGGTGCGAACTCAAAGAGTAACCACAGATGGCGGGAGTCACTTACCATCAATTGACCCGCCTGCTCGTTTGTACTCTATATAAAAAACCTCTCCTCCTCCTCCTCCTCCTCCTCCTCTCCTCCTCCTCCATATGCGAATCAACTCCTCAATATGCGAGTCAAATTGTGGCCACAGGGTTGTGACCGCTTAAACCACTACACCATCCCTGCAGTCATAATTATGTGTTTGTGTCAGCTCGCCGCTTACTACTACGCTGAGTGTTGTTGGTTCGATCCCCTCATGGGACAACACTTTGTGTGATCCACAAATTGTTGTTCTGAGTCTGGGTGTTCTTTGTGTCCGTTTCATGTATGTTTTTAAAGTCCCCCGTAACACAGGATATATTCCTAATGTGGGAGTTGTCTTTAAAATCAAAATTAGTAAAATCTGAATGTTCCCAGGTATCCGGAGCGTGCGAAAGAGATAGAGACAAGTTTGCAAAGCCTACGCGAAGGTTGGAACAATCTGCAGGAATTGGCTGCCAAACGTACCGCACTCTTGGACGAAGCTATCGCTGAACATAAGTTCGATGAGAACCTCAAGGTATGTATTATTTTGGCACTCTAGTGGTATTCCGCAGTCTTGTTAGAGGCTGTAAGTTTACTTGGTTAATTGTTTGCCACTATTAGAGTAAATAAGTACTAACGAACTCCTTAGTAAAATTGATATAAGGTTTGAATCAAATTAAAAAAATATGATCTTCTTTTAAAATCTTAGCGAACTTGGACTACTAAGAATAGCTGAGCGAAAATGTCGATTTGTTTAAACGTTTTTCTCATATTTAGTGTTAGCAGTCGTATCAAAGATTTCTATTCTATGTATAATATGTATGTATTCACAAAAAAAAAAGTATAAATGTATTTATATCAGTTGTCTAGTACCCATAGTACAAGCTCTGCTTAGTTTGGGACTAGATGGCGTTGTGTGAATGTAGTAGAATATAAAAAAAAAAATATAAAAAAATTTATTCAAAACTTAGTGAGAACTTCAAATATTTTATCAAAAAAAACACACTAGTTTAGAAAACTTTCCCACTGTAGTATTTTCTTTTTGCAAGTTATTAGCACAAGAACTTAATATTATTGTTAAAAGCGGGGTATATAATAAATAAAAGTTGTCGGTTAATTACTTTATTTCACTGTATTTACAAACACTCACTATAATAAACTAGGAATCACTATATATCTCGTTAGTCGCACTAGAAATTCACTCCGATTTTAATTAGCTGTGTCATAAAACGAAACTGTCTCGAATGAACAACACGCTACGCTTTTATCGCGCTTTTGAATTTTACTACAAAGTTCCTAGTATTCGATAGTCCGTTCCAGACAAACAAGAATATTCCAGAATCAGTGACGCGTTACTTGCAGCGCCATCTAGCGCTGTAAAGGTCAGAACTATTAACCATAATCTTAATAGGTGTACTTTACTCGATACTAGATGGCGCTGTCCCCTATATTCCATACGATTCTGGAACAATCGAACCATTTAATCTCATACTAATAACTTATTCAAAAATGTGACCCAAGTCATTCATACGTGTTACTTAACTTTTACATATGCGTTACTAAGGCAGACCAAAAAAAAACTAATAATCTTCTACAGGAACTGGAGTTGTGGGTGTCAGAGACAGTCAAAAGGATGGACCAGAGTGGTGCCCCGGAGACAGTTTCTGATGCTGAGGCGCTTCTGGAGCTACACCATGAGAAGAAGGTATAGTCTTTACTAGCTGGTACCCGCGTGTAGTACAATACGCGACTACTGTTTATGAAGCCTCGGATTCAATCCCCGGGCAAAAAAAATATAGGGTTTTTTAGAAGGAAAATAGCCTAAGTTACTCCTTCTATAGACAGCTACCTGGTAGTAAAATATTATCAAAATCGGTCCAGCCGTTTTGAAGATTATCCAGAACAAACAGAAAGACAGAATATTTAAACTGGTTTTTAGGCATAGGTATCGTGCAAATAACCGTGTGAGCATGAAAAATCTATTATTTTGAAATTACAAACAGACACTTCAATTTTATTTATTTGTGTAGATTATGTTGCGTAGCCAGCTTCGAACCCCACTCAGCACACTACCGAAATGAACCGACTTCGTCAATTAGTCAAATTTCAATACTGTGTTCTTCAAACAGGCGGAGATCGATGGTCGTCAGAAAGCAATCAGCACTCTTCAGAAGGAGGTTGAACAGGTCCCGGAGAAGGTCAAGAGAGTGTCTCACCTATCCACCACCCTGGACCAAGCCTGGCTCAAGAGGAAACAGTATTTAACTCAGGTATGTGAAACTCCGTGTGGTGACGGATTAAGAATACGGAGTGTCACCACCCTATTCATTATTCCCTATTCATCCCATGGGTGTTGAAAGAGCCGACTAAGGGAGAAAACTACGCAGAACAAAAGCACTTCAGAGAGAAGGATAACTTGAAACAAACCCTATACCAACCCGTCTGGCCAGCGTGATATAGTAGGCCAAAACCTCCTTTCTAAGGAGAGGCCCAAGTCCAGCAGTGGACTATTAAAGGCTGTTGATGATGTGAAACTGAAAATGTTTGTGTACTTATAAAGCTATAGCGGGACGATACGACGGGATGGCGCAGTTGTTTGTGTAACGGACTGCTATTCCAAAGGTGTCGGGGGTTCGATTCTCGTTCAAGTCAAACATTTGTGTGCATGAACATGAAAAAAAAAAAAAAAAAGCTCTGCTTAGTTTGGGACTAGATGGCGTTGTGTGAATGTGGTACAATATTATTATTATTATGCATAATTATATTGGATCGCTATACAGAAGTATAGGGCCCAACTTTTCTCCCTCAAACTCTGGGGGGAGGACTTAAAGGGTCGCAACTAGGGATGGAATAAAATCACAACCACCTCTAATAAATCATATGATTTAAATACCGTATTGGTATTGGTTGTGGGCTTCGGTTTCCACATTTAGACTCAAGAGTGGTCCTCTATGCGTCGAGGACTGGTTAGCTGGGTGAGCCAACAAGCTCCTTCCAGAAGCGCAGAAGCCTCCTGGGGCGGTCACAGGCTTCTAGGAGCGATTTTGTCTCAAATTTAAATGTGACTAATTTAGAAAACCACTGCTAACGCTAGCGACAGACTCGCGAAAGGTCTAAATTTAAAAAGAATGGTCATAGTAAACAAATAAATACATACATTCCTTTTTTTGTAAATTTTTATATAAGAAAAAGTATTTATGTATTTATATCAGTTGTCTGGTAGCCATAGTACAAGCTCTGCTTAGTTTGGGACTAGATGGCGTTGTGTGAATGTGGTACAATATTATTATTCTCTTTATTAAATTATATGTACATATTAATTACATTTTTAAATATATTACAAAAGAAATAAAAATACATTTAAAAATATAAAAAATAGTAGACTACCGACATCGGGTACAGGGACCAGGACAACGGTGGTTAGGACTCCAAAGGTAGGAACCTCCTCATTATACGAGCCGTGTCAAGGAGGACTGCCTTCTGCATCAGACCCTTGATCTAGTCGTCCAACGTGAGCCTCTTAAGGTCTTAGTCTTTGATAATAAGGAAATTCAATATATTTGGTTTTTGACGTGACAACGTCTTATAATTCGATGGAGCCGGCTGTACGCACGAAAAAACATGACTCATGCGGCGTTACCTCGCTCTGAGGCGTTCCATTTAAGGCGTGAAGTGCAAGCGAGAGCGCGGAACGAGCGACAAAGAGGCACAATCGGCCTCCGCGTTCGGCAGCGTTCGACATCTGTCTAACAAATAAAATTAAAATTTTCTTTTGAAAAATGCAACCATTCCATTAGTATTTTCTTATGACGTTGTCACGTTCAACTATCGTCAGTAAACCGACTTTACAGACAACCGATTTTTTTCTTTGTTTAAGTTTAGATGGTGTGTGTATTATAGTAGTGATTTATCACAGGTGAAATCGCAGTAACTAAATCCAATCATTTCTGATGATTATGATTAAAACTTTGTAATGAACTTTTTTAGTAATAAACTTAAATTTTAACTTTATAATTAATTAAATTACATTCTGTAGGAAAACAATTATCAGTAATTGTTATTCATTATAAAATTCTTTGTGTGTGTCTCCAGGGTCACCAACTGCAGCTGTTGAAGGAGCAGGCTCAGCAGACCGAGGACTGGCTCGCCTCCAAGGAAGCCTTCCTCAATAACGATGATCTGGGAGAGAATCTCGATGGTAAGTGTGATACAGTCCGGTGCAAAATTAATGGCGGCTCGGAACATCAATGATAGACAGCAGCGGGACGTACAGGGGCGCGGGGGCAGGGTGACACACGACACGCATGCCTTTTACTGTGTGAGTTACATCCGTACACTGCGCATGCGCGCTTATGCCTCTCTACGTACAGTTGAGTCAAATTTCAAATTCTTCAAAATTCACGATCTTTATTTCATAAAAAAAATAGTTTAAAATCGTCTGCGGTATTTCCGGACCTTCAAGAAAAGAGCGTACTATTTCCTAAAAGGCCGCCGACGCGTTTGTGACTCCTGAGTTGCAGACGTTCATGGGCGGCGATGGTCACTTTCCATCAGGTGACCCGTCTGCTCGTCTGCACTCTCTAACATAAAAAATAACGTCTTTTATGTAGACTCTAGAGTCGTAGATCAACACACACACAATAGCAGCAATCTCTATTTTGTCAAATAGTAAGGTAAATATATATAATAAAAATAATGCTTATACAAAATCTATGATATGCCTGTGCCGATCTACAACCGCCCGTTTCCAAGGGGTTGAGCCTTATGAGAAGAAAGGGCAAACAAACTCATGGCCACTCTTTTGCAATTTACTTACAGTCGACTTGACTGAAAATTTATCTTGACATATTTTAAATAATAACAAAGATTATAAAAACCAGATATTTTTAACAAAAGTTTGTATTAATTTCTTCTCAGCCGTGGAGACGCTGATCCGCAAGCACGCCGAGTTCTCCAAGCTGCTGGACTCCCAGCTGGGCCGAGTGGACGAGCTGCAGCGGTTCTCTGCCAGCATGCTGGAGGACGACCACTACGATAGACCCTACATAGAGAAGAGAGTGCAGGAGATCCTCGCTAGGAGAGACAAACTTAAGGTCAGTGGACATATGTGTAGGCCGTGGGTATGTTAAGTTACGTTAAGACCACTCAAGATAGGAATATATCCTGTGTTGCGGAGGACTTTACAAACATACATGAAACGGACACAAAGAACACCCAGACTCAGAACAACAATTTTTGGCACAATTTTTTTTGTCCAATATGGGATTTGACCCCACAACACTTGGCGTAGTAGGAAGTGGCGTGGCGACCGCTTAAACCACTACGCCATCCGTGCAGTCAAGGTCAAGTCAGATGAGGATACTTAATAGAAATAATAGATATTGTTACGTGTTACGGTTCGTTATTTGGAATAAAATGCCTTGTGAGGTCTCTACAGATTTTATTTACCAATACATTTAAATCACATCAACAGCCTTTAATAGTCCACTGCTGGACATAAGCCTCTTCATAGAAAGGAGGTTTTGGCCTACTATACCACGCTGGCCAGACGGGTTGGTATAGGGTTTGTGTCAAGTTTTCCTTCTCTTTGCAGTGCTGTTGTTCTGCGTAGTTATTTCCCTTAGTCGGCTCTTACGACACCCACGGGATGAACAGGAATGATGACACTCCGTATTTTTAATCCATCACCACCCGGAGCATCAGGTTACCGGACTAACAAATATTGGCCCTTATGGCAAAAAATCTTATTAATAAAGATTCTCTAAAGATGTCTAGTTGTCTTTTCTTCTTCTTTCTCTGTTATCGCCTTCCCGTATAAATTGAACACTCTGCCTGATTGGTACTGATTGGTACACATTTATTTTACTTTTTACAGTAATACAAAGTTTACAGGTCGCCGTGTTCTTAATACGAACATTCTCGAAATCGTCTCTGTGGCCAATCACGTCGAATGCCATTCGGGCCAATCACGTTCGATTGCCATTCGGACCAATCACGTTCAAGTGCCATTCGGGCCAATCACGTTCGAGTGCCATTCGGACCATTCCCGTTCAAGTACCATTCGGGCCAATCACGTTCGATTGCCATTCGGGCCAATCACGTTCGAGTGCCATTCGGGTAATTCCCGTTCGAGTGCCATTCGGACCATTCCCGTTCAAGTGCCATTCGGACCATTTCCGTTCAAGTGCCATTCGGGCCAATCACGTTCGAGTGCCATTCGGGCCAATCACGTTCGATTGCCATTCGGACCATTCCCGTTCCAGTGCCATTCGGGCCAATCACGTTCGAGTGCCATTCGGGCCATTCCCGTTCGAGTGCCATTCGGACCATTCCCGTTCCAGTGCCATTCGGGCCAATCACGTTCGAGTGCCATTCGGGCCATTCCCGTTCGAGTGCCATTCGGACCATTTCCGTTCAAGTGCCATTCGGGCCAATCACGTTCGAGTGCCATTCGGGCCAATCACGTTCGAGTGCCATTCGGGCCATTCCCGTTCGAGTGCCATTCGGACCATTCCCGTTCAAGTGCCATTCGGGCCAATCACGTTCGAGTGCCATTTGGGCCATTCCCGTTCGAGTGCCATTCGGGCCATTCCCGTTCGAGTGCCATTCGGGCCATTCCCGTTCGAGTGCCATTCGGACCATTCCCGTTCAAGTGCCATTCGGGCCAATCACGTTCGAGTGCCATTCGGGCAATTCCCGTTCGAGTGCCATTTGGGCCAATCACGTACGATTGCCATTCGGGCAATTCCCGTTCGAGTGTCATTCGGGCCAATCACGTTCGAGTGCCATTCGGACCAATCATGTTTTAGTGCCATTTCGGGCCAAACGTTCGAGTGCGGAATAGTTCAGTGATTAAAGATTGAATGCGCGGTAAATTGAATACTAGTTGAAGCGTTAAAATTGTCCTTTACAAAAACATTCATAATATTACCAAGAATAATGCCAACTCTCTCAGTGTGATACTGGCTTGATGACGTAATGCCATTTCTAAATTTCGTAAAATTGTAACAACACGTGTTATTTTATCTCAGGAGTCGTGCAAGCTTCGAGGTGAGATGCTGGAGCAATCCCGTCAGCTGCACCAGTTCCTCAGGAACCTGTACCACGAGCGGGAATGGATCGCGCTTAAGATGCAGATTGCTAATGATCAGAATTACAGGTAAATATTTGACCTGTGACTCGCCATGGCTCTCGTGGATAATATTTTGTGGCTGTGGTGCTTCTCTGTTTAAAAAAGGTTTATGCCTATTTTAATTAATTTTGTCTCCCGCTTTTCTAAGGAGGGAAGTGGATTCCTTTTAAAATTTTAGATAAAACGTTGAATAAATTATATAAAACAGGTTAAAGTTATACATTGGAGATATTTTTTTCGTTTATTGTTATCAGTTTATTATTATTAGTATTTATTACACATTAGTCATAAGACCTACTGGTAAAATCATTATTATTGTGAGTTAGACTAGAAATTGATTTGAACAAGTATCAGTAACATGTATTTATGTTATTTGTAGGGAGCTATCAAACCTTCAGAGCAAGATACAAAAGCACTCCGCGTTCGAATCTGAGCTGGCGACCAACAAAGGACGTATCGATGACGTAGCCAACCACGGGGAGACGCTAATTGGTATGTTTACTGTTATAATTTTAAACAATAAAAAAAATACGGATATCCGGATAAGTACTGGCATCCGGATAAATCCGGATATTCTGGAATTTGCCACTATTATAAACCTAAATATATCCACTCTTCTGTATCAGCATGTTTAAGCTAGGGTCGACCATATATTTTAAGGACAGTACCAGGTGCTCCTCAGATATAACCGACCATAGCTTCGACGACCTGCTATTCAAAAGGTCGTGGGTTCGATTCCCGCTCAATTCAAACACTTTTGTGCATGAAATTGTAATGTTTGATTTGGTCTGGGTGTTTCTATGTATAATATGTATGTATTTACTAAATAAAAGTATATATGTATTTATATCAGTTGTCTAGTACCCATAGTACAAGCTCTGCTTAGTTTGGGACTACATGGCGTTGTGTGAATGTGGTACAATATTATTATTATAGCGTAATAATTAAAACATTAAAACAACGGACAGACAACACCAAAACTACGAAACTACATTTTATGAATACAAAACTTTGTCTCGCGGGAAACGAACCCCAACCCAACTATTTAATAATCTCTTTTTTCGCAGAGAGCAAACACTACGCGTCTCAAGAGATAGCCAAACATGTTGAGGAGTTGGAGAACCAGTGGCGGGAACTGCAGGCCGCTGCCAAACTGCGACGAGAGAGGCTTCAAGAGGCCTACCAAGCCAGAGTCTACCTCCGAGGGCTGGATGACTTCACAGCCTGGCTCGATGAAGTTGAAGCTCAGCTCTTGAGCGAGGACCACGGTTAGGATTGACCTTGAATACATACATATATGCGCTATTGTAAAAAAAACTAAAGGATTGGAGAACTGTGAATAAATTATCGGTATAATAACAATAAGGCCGGCAACGGGTTTGTGACTCCTGAGTTGCAGACGTTCATGGGCGGCGATAGTCACTTTCCATCAGGTGACCCGTCTGCTCGTCTGCCCCCTCTAACAAAAAAAAACATCATTTTCATCACACACTCACTCTCTATTTCCTATTCTCATTCAACTTGACTCATTCTCTCCTTGAAGAACATCAGGAGCTAAATATCAATTTCTCACCCTCAGGCAAAGACCTGGCATCAGTGACAGCCCTGCTGAAGCGACACACGCGATTAGAACAACAGGTGTTGAGCAAGGCCGACGTGGCCACGCAACTAGCGGACAACGCCCAACAACTCGCCGACAGCAAGCACTTCATGGCCCCGCAGATATTGAGTAAAGCGGATCTCGCTGTTAAAAGGTTTGTAGATGATATATCGATATATGTATATGATATAGCGGTTTACTATGGGGATCTTGTGTCAACTAGGGTGAATTTCCGTGCGTTTAGGCGATTCTGCCATACATATTATAGAAATCAAATATAGCTCACGTAGGACCCGTAATATTTTGTGGCCGTGGCGCTTCCCTGTTTAAAAGGGTGTATGCCCATTTTACTTCATTTTGTCTCCCGCTTTGCTAAGGAGGGAAGTGGATTTACTGTATTTCCAACTCCTCCAATTTTCTTCTGATTAATTTCGTTGCGGGTTCCAAGACAGTTTAATTTCTTCCTGGGACTTCCCGAGTGTCATAACTCGGTGTGTTCGTGGGTCACTGCTGTGGATCCTGGTGTACAGGAGTTACAGTGGTGGCCGTGTGGGTGGGATTAGTCCCATAAAAAAAAGATGATATATAAATAGTGAGATAGCAAAAAGATATCTCATACATTTTTATATGTAATTTAATAATAGTTTAGATATCCGGATATTCTATCAACGTCACTTACTAATTACAAATTTAGCTGTGTTGTCCGTGTAGTGACGGATTAAGAATACGGAATGTCACTACCCCAATTCATCCCGTGGGTGTCGTAAGAGCCGACTAAGGGGCACCAGCACCTCCAAAAGGAGGAAAACTTGACACAAACCCTATACCAACCCGTCTGGCTAGCGTGGTATAGTAGGCCAAAACCTCCTTTCTAAGGAGAGGCCTATGTCCAGCAGTGGACTATTAAAGGCTGTTGATAGCTGCGTTTTCAGTCCCTGGGAGCGGTTAAGCTTGATGTTACACAGTCTAAAATATTTTTCAATAAACAGCCTCTTATTGAAATAAGATTTATTTAAATCCGATTGATAGTTCCAGAGATTGAGATATAGAAATAGGTTATGCCTAAGCGGTCGTATCTTTTTTAGGGTACCGTACCCAAAGGGTAAAACGGGACCCTGTTACTAAGACTCCGCTGTCTGTCCGTCTGTCACCAGGCTGTATCTCATGAACCGTGATAGTTAGACAGTTGAAATGTTCACAGATGATGTATTGCTGTTGCCCGCTATAACAACAAATACTAAAAAAAGAATAAAATAAATATTTAAGCCGTTTTTATAGATGATGGTACGGAATCCTTGGCACGCGAGTCCGACTCGCACTTGGCCGCTTTTTTTTTATGATAACTTAGTATTACTTTACAGCGTCAAGGGTTTTAATTTCAACTCGATAAAGGGTCTTGACAGACAGACAGACGAACAACAAAATGATCCTATAAGGGTTCTGTTTTTTTTTTCTATTGGAGGTACGGAACCCTAAAAACAAAAATAATGTCTTACTACAGTTAAAATATACCCTCGTCCATAAAATACACAGCAACCCTTGACTTAACCTCATCATCCCTCAGATACCGCCAGCTACAAGAGCCAATGCAGATCCGTCGCGATAACCTCGAAGATGCTGCATTACTCCACAGATGGGATAGAGATGCAGATGAAGAATTCAGATGGTAAGTCATTCTCTTACTGATAAACACAAATTGCAAAGTGAAGCAATCCTAGCCAGGTCAGTCTATGGATGGGTGACCATTCTTAAAACATTGAGGAGCACGTTAAGTCTTTCGCGGTTGCCATATGGACATCAGTGCCAATCGTTACGGGTACTTGGAGCCCTAAAAAGTTCGACAACAGTGAAGTCTATCTACAGAACTTCATAGACATAGGACATAGACTATAGTCCATGAACGTCGTGCGCGACCGTCCTGCGGGGTGACAGACGGTGGCGGGGACGAGGTACTCATGATGTCAGCGGGTAGCGGGTGGTGTAGACTATAGTCCATGAACGTCGTGCGCGACCGTCCTGCGGGGTGACAGACGGTGGCGGGGACGAGGTACTCATGATGTCAGCGGGTAGCGGGTGGTGTAGACTATAGTCCATGAACGTCGTGCGCGACCGTCCTGCGGGGTGACAGACGGTGGCGGGGACGAGGTACTCATGATGTCAGCGGGTAGCGGGTGGTGTAGCGGGGAAGGGAAACACTTCTCTTCGTGTGTAGCCGTGTGCTAGAATAACATAATATAATATAATAATATAATATATCTCACACACTCACACACGGCCGTCTGATCCCAAACTAGGCAGACCCTGTACTATGGTAACCAGACTGCTGATAAACATACTTATATATTCCTAAATACATACATATTATAGATAAATTACACCCAGACACAGAACAAATGACCGTGCTCATCACACAATATTTGTCCTGGGTGGAAATCGAACCCACGACCTCCGGTTTAGCAGTCAGGGTCACTAACCACTAGACCAACAGGCCCGTCAAAGAATGAATGACGCGCTACCTCGCCCCCGCCACTGTCTGTCACCCCCCGGGACGGTCGCGCACGAGATTGCCGGGTTATAGACGCAGATGGGTGAATTTTTGTTCTTTATTTACTCTGCGCTGTTTTCTTCTTACATTCTGTATAATACTATACCCTAGACTGATAAAGGAATCAAAATAATTAAGGTCTTTCGACAGAACTTCGATATCGTTTAGTACTTGGGTATTGGAGCTCTGATGGAAGTCGCTCCGTGTAAGAAATTAAAAGCCGTGTTTTAGTAGAGTTAAAGCCGACTCCAACTTAGAGAAATAGGCTCAGAAGAAGAAGATTTGATAACTTAAGCTAAATCTAGAATGTATTTTAGGATGCAAGAGAAAGCGTTGGCTGTGAAGCAGGAAGAAGCTGGCGCCACTCTCGCTGAATCCCAGGCATTGATGAAGAAACATCTCGCTCTCGAAGCTGAACTTATTTCAAGGTATATAGTTTTTAAGTGATAAATTTTGACTTTGATAGCAATTGTTAATGAAAGGGGGAAAGGTCGCGGATACGGTGCTCGTTTAAAGCAAATATTTGTGTGTATGGACATATTTATTCTAAAAAGAGAGATGGAGGAAGGTTAAAAGATATTTTTACTTATTCTAATATTAGACCGAATGCGCCGATTATAATAATAATAATCTCCCACATTTTACACGTTGGCTGTCGGATCCCAAACTAGGCAAACCCTGTGCTATAATAACCAGACCAGGTGGAAGTAAATAACACCCACATAGATCAAATGATCGTGATCATCACACGATAATTTGTCCTGAGAGTTAATCGAACCCAAGACCTCTGGCTTAGCAGTCAGAATCACTTACCACTAGACCAGCAGGCCTGTCGAAAAAATGTTGGTTATTATAATTCGTTTGAAACTTGAGATTTGAACGTTAATTTTGACAGAGAGCCGTCAATAAAGGCGTTGATAGGTCGCGCGTCCCAGCTGTCCCGGCGCGGGCACTTCGCGTCGGGCGAGCTGGAGGCGCGCGCGCGGGACCTGGCCGCCGCCTTCCGCGCGCTGCTGGACGCCGCCGCCGCCAGGACACAGCTCATACAGGAGCGCTGCGAGCTGCTGCAGGTCAGTGCTGATGGCGTGGCGACGCGTCGCCACCGCACTACAGATACTGAATATTAAATTTTTAATTTATTATTTCCTTTCCTAAGCTATCCTTTTATACTCATTATTTCTACAAAATAGTTTTGATGTTTCATATCTACCAAACGTCCTGCGAAGACTCTAGTTTATTTTTTAATCAAGAAATATTGAAAAATGCAAATCCGTGTTCTAAAGCACACGGATCAAGCTATGTTTAATTTGAAACTAATGGTGTGTTATGTGTCACAGAATATATAATAGTTAAGAGAGAGCTGGAAAAGCCAGGCTCAACTCAAACTCAAACCAAAAATATATTTATTTCATAAATTAAAAATAATAATTGAAATCGTCTCTTGTGTAGACTCTAAAGTCATAGATCAACACACACAATAGCAACAATCTCTGTTTTGTCAAATATTTAACAAAATAAATACCTAATTAATATTATTTAACGGGAATTAACGCGATCTCTTATTTAGGGTATTACATACCTCTGGTTTGCCTGACGTTTCGACCAGGTTGCACCGGCCGTGGTCACAGGCTGACTCAAATAAAAGTTAAATAATATTAATTATCATGGAACGCGAAAGTTTAAAAGTTAGTAAATAAATACCTATCGAAAATCTATGATATGCCTGTGCCGATCTACAACCGCCCGTTTCCAAGGGGATGAGCCTTATGAGAAAAAAGGGCAAACAAACTAAGCCCTCCCTTATACCTTATTTAGGGCCAACTCACTTGTAACTGAGTTGTATATGTCAATGGCCCTTTTTTTTTGATGGGGTGGAAAATCCCTTCGGATCTCCTGCTCCTCGGGGCTAGGAGCTAGGAGTATGTGGTGATTCCACTAGAAACCACCCCGACGGCCGGCCTCAGGTGCCCTACTCTGGGAGGACCTGGACCATGTTATTTCAGGTCCTCCCCGAATTGACACCATGCCTAGTCAGGCTCTATCCCAGGGGAAAATCACTTCCCCCCTAGATGTCAATGGGCCTAGCTAATCAGTTACCATTAAAACACCTACCTATATCTTAAACAATAAAATACCGATATTTTTTCTTCTTGCAGCTTGCATCAGAAATAACAGAAGCTGAAACCTGGCTCTTAGAACGCCGACTGTCTCTGGTCTCCTCGGATGTTGGGCGGGACGAGGATTCGGCGCTGGCGCTCGTCCGCCGGTTGGAAGCCACGCAGAGAGAACTCACCGGGTTCGATGCAACGGTCGTGAAACTGGAGAAGACTGCTAGTGGTCTGATGGTGAGTCTTATATTCTCAAAGAGCTTTTGCAGTAGTTAGCAGAAGAAAGAAATCTTTTTTTTTTAAATAACCAAAGACAAAAACAATAATTCCGGTCTTACATCGTTACAAATAACACACAGATCGCATAAATTATTGTTATAATAAAAAAGATAAATAAAATTAATTACCGTTGTGGTTTTACATCCCTCCAACACAAAGGGTTGATCACCCGATGAGGCGAGGTAATCGTGCCTGGCGGGCCATAAATATATTATATCGGGCGGGCGGTATGTAAACCAATCAGCCTAAAGATTAGCAGTTACTCCGTGGTTTACAAGTGACGTCACAAGTTGCTATTCCGTATAACTACTCTATAGAACATACTGTTTTGACCTTTGATAAAGCGGACCTGGTTTGACTCGCCAGTCAATTTGACGTCTTAGATTGTTCCTGGTGTAGTGTACGATGACACCATACAGTATTGCCGAACAAACGGTGGTTCCATTAATAACTTACTTTTAGAATTGAATCCAAGATATATCAGTCTAATTCTTTTACCGACTTCCTAACTTCTACATGGTCCTTCGAGCCGGATGAATGGATTGTTTTATACTTATACAAACTCATTTTTCTTTCCTTCTGTTTAGGACCGAGCCACTATTGATGGAGAACAGGTCAAGATGAGGATGAATGAGCTGAAGACCATGTACGAAGACATGAAGCTGTTATCAGCTAAACGCCAGCAGCGATTACAGCAGAGCTTGAAATATTTCAAGTAAGTATAAATACCAACCCGTCTGGGCAGCGTGGTATAGTAGGCCAAAACCTTCTTTCTAAGGAGAGGCTTATGTCCAGCAGTGGACTATTAAAGGCTGTTGATGTGAAGTATAAACATTCCGACTTTGGCTAAAATGATTATATGTTTTAACTCTTACACAGATACATACATTCACGCCTGTATCTATAAAGGATAGGCAGAGATGTATTTTTCAAACTAAAATTTTGCTACCACCCACGTGATAAACAAGCTTATTGCTGTTTGCCGGGTATTTGGGAATGGGAAAGGTAGTTAAAAAAAAACAGGGCTAGAGAAAAGGGTATGGGCTAACGTTTATCCAGTAGAAACATAATGAACGCAAGTCACAAGGTAAAAGCTAATTTTTTTACTTACTATAAAAAGGGCCGTGTGGTGATGGATTAAGAATACGGAATGTCATCACCCCTATTCATCCCGTGGGTGTCGTAAGAGGCGACTAAGGGAACAATGTAAGGAGGACAACAGCACTGCAAAGAGAAGGATAACTTGACACAAACCCTATACCAACCCGTCTGGATAGCGCGGTATAGTAGACCAGACTATTATATGTCGATGATGATGTGGGCGGCGGTAGTCACTTTCCATCAGGTGACCCGTCGGCTATTTAGGACTCTATAACCATAACAAATGGATGTACATTAAAAAGTCGCCGGAGATCTCTCCCGCAAACAAAACGGGCTAAGATTGGCCCCAGATAATAACCTTTCTTTGTCTTCTTCAGATTCGTCCAGGAATGTGAGGAAGTACAGGAATGGATAGGTGAGCAGATGGCGACAGCTGCCAGCGAGGAGTACGGTCTGGACGTGGAACATGTGGAGACGCTGCAGCAGGCCTTTGATAACTTCCTGGCACAGTTACATGGTATGTAGACGATATATCTACTCGTAAGAGTGATGAATTTGATGAAAGAGCTGTGCTTCGGCAGAAATAAGCTGGTGGTTGTGATACCAGGGCCTCACAGAAAACTGGTGTAAAGCAGTTCTTTCCTTGCTGTTCCCCGCTTCCTACTACGCTGAGTGTTATAAATAGTTATATTATCAATGTATTTCAACCCAAACTCAACCCTCGTGTACACGGGGCCAATATAGGTAAATACTTATATACAGAGGTGTCGGTAACGGTAACAGTGTCGCGAGTTCAATGGGTTTTTCGCATCTCAAAAAATACATTTGTCCATTGTTCAAAAATGCCCAACGCACTTAAAGAAGATTTCACTTCAAAATTCATGATAAATGTTGTGGGAGGGCTATGGATGAGCTTACAGTAACTATGTGTATTATTCTACAGCCAACGAAGGTCGTATTGAAGGAGTTTGCGAAGCAGGCAGCGTTCTGCTAGAAGAGAATACTCCAGAAGCAGACAGAGTTAAGCAGAGGATAGATGACATTAAGGGACTGTGGGATGACTTGAAGGAGTTAGCTTTGGCCAGACAAGAGGTGAGGATCATTTTGATAAATGATAATATTTTTATGCTCGCTTGCTTGGTAGCGGGTTCGATTACCGATTTTATGTATAAATAGCTGTGCACCCGCGATTTATGAGATATTTACTCATCCCACGGGACCACAATATTCTTTCGGGTTAAAAGCCTCGGTGTCAGCTACCTCCATACCAAATTTTATCAAAATTGGTCGAGCTGGTAGATCGTGAAGAAGGAACGAATATACAAACATACACTCACAAGCTATCGCTTTTAGTGTGAAATGTGTAAATTAAATAATTGTCAATATAAGGGTTCTAGAGCACACACAGTACAATCTATGCTTGGTTTAGGTCTAGATAACGATGGCTGTCATACGCTCCATGGCCGGTAGTGATAGTTGTTTTACCGCGGTCGTATCCTCGCAGAAGGAGGCGGCGGAGAGGGCCCGGGAGGATAATCTCCACTCGGACCCAATTCGCCGCCTCCGAACCGGGTAGTCGGAGACGCTCATACCAGCGCCTCATACAGCCCTAAGTGTGGCCGCGGATGGACGGGACGGGTTTTCCCCTCCACCCGTCATAACGACCAGCCGCGAGGAGAGGCGCTAAATAGAGAATACACCGTGTGGTTTTAGTCGGTCCGATTCCGACAAGCACCAGACCGACCACCCCGCCGTAAACTCCGGTGGGGTGTCGGCCTGAGGGGGTTTCACCGATAACGAAGAGAACAGAAAGAGAGTCACAGAATATTCTTATTAATTGTCATTTGTACTTTTGTTCGTTAGGCGTTGGCAGGCGCCCGCCAGGTGCATGAGTTCGACCGTTCGGCTGAGGAAACAGCGGCCTGGGTGGCAGAGAAGGAGTCGGCCCTGGGAGACACCGCACCCCCACGGGAACTGCATGAGCTCCATGCGCAGAAGAGGATGCTGAGCGCGCTCAGCGCCGACTTGGACGCCATTAAGCATGCACACGATAAGCTGCAGGAGGAAGCTGTCAGGTAATTTGAATAGAGAATTAATAAAATCTCAGAGACTTAGCTTTTGTGGACTTAATATTTATTTCATTATGCCACTAAATAATATGGTCCTTCGAGCCACCAAACAAGTACGTTACTGAATCAACTTATAATTTTTCTTCTCTTTTAAATACAGACTCGGCACAGCCTTCCCCGACGCGAAGGAGCACGTAACTTCAAAACTGGAGGACGTTACGGAGTCGTTGACGACCCTGGTCTCTTTGACCCAACAGTGCAGCCAACAGCTGGAACTTGCCGAACAGTTGCAAGCTTACTTCGATACTTACCATGAGTTACTGTAAGTAAACAAACCTTGTCCAAAAGTAACCTAGAATCATCATCACTGCTCTTCTCCTAAGTATTGAAGCGTGATGGTAAACTTACATAACCTTCCTCAAAGATTAGACTATCAAATGCGAAAATAATAATTCCAATTATAAAAGTTCAAGTAAACAAACTAACTTTTAATAAACTAAAAACTAAATTTTAGTATAGATAATTCTGTTTATCTGTTGTTCTGTGTCTTTCTGAGCTTTGGATCTGACCACATTTTTCTATTCCTCTATTGAAACTCCCAAAGCTTTTGATACTTATGCTAACAACTTATCTTCAGGGCGTGGACCAACGAAACCCTAGCCAGAGTAACTGCTCCAGAGCTGGCCAGCGATGTCTCTGGTGCTGAACGTCTTTTGGCTCGTCACCGAGACATACATGTAGAGATCCAGGCTAAAGAAGATGCTTTCAACACCTTGTACAGTGATGGTAAGTTCTTTGTAAATACGGTGTTCTTCAAGGGCCTACAGTGGGTCCATTCTTGTGAACAATGCTTTATTATTCAATTAACCAGAATGAGATTATAAGAGAACAGAAAAAGAGAATGACGTGGGAGAGCCATGATTTAGCTCGACCGCAGTGATGCCACTGTCTCACAGAAAACCGTTGTTATACAATTTTTGAGTGAATAAGGTTACCGAAGGCTTGTCATCTGCTTTAGGCTTTTAACATTAAATTTCTACCTTAAAGTCTTATATGTTCTTCGAGGATTTATTCTTGGACATTTACCCTACTTTTTCCTGTGTGGAACTCCCTTAGGATCTCCCGACCAAAAACCGTACGCCGTCTCCAGGTACCCGTAGCCATGGAACTAGGTATAGCCTAGAAAGGAAAGCCCTGGTCACAGGAACAACTACCCCTAATTCTTACAGGTCGGGAGACCCATTCATTATTTCTCGTTTCGATAATACTCTTAGGCAGTAAATATTAGAATGGAATTTTAACGGTCTTCAAAAAAAGAAGGAAAGTTGTTTTTTTTTATTGGGGTTTTTATTTACATGGATACGTCAACCCCGTCATGCCTTATGCGATCTACATTCAATACATTCTTAAAACTAATAAGAGAATAGAAATACTAATCAATGAATTAAACCAATTGACTAAATCTTTTTGCCACTTCTGGTTGAACTTTGTGTATTTTTTACCTCAAAACTGCGTAATTTTTGAACCTTAACCTTACCTTTCGTCATAATCACCCCAGGTGAGAAACTGGTGAAAGAAGGTCACTTCATGTCAAACGAGATAGAAGAGCGTATGTCACATTTGCGCTCGCGCAGATCTCAGCTGGATGGCGCGTGGTCCAACCGGGAGAAGATTTACACACAGCATCTGGACGCGCTCGTCTTCAAGAGAGATGCTGATGCTCTGGATAACTGGATCACGAACCGGTGAGGAGATCTAACAGCTTTTTTGTTTAATAGTTTTATTATTATTTGTTTAAATTACGAAAAAATTTATGAGAAAAATTGAATTCTTTGTATTTTTATGTATTACTAGCTGAGACCCGCGGTGTTACCCGCGTTTGTTGTTATAACCGCGGGCAACGCCGCGGGGCGAAGCTAGTCTAAAAAAAGTAGCCTAAGTTACTCCTTATGTCATCAGCTATCTGCCAGTGAAAATTCCGTTGAAATCGGTCTAGCCGTTCCAGAGATTACCCGGAACAGACAGACAGACAAAAATTGTAAAAAATGTTATTTTGGCATATGTACCGTGTAAACATACATATGCATTTAGTAAAAAGCGGTTATTTTAATATTACAAACAGACACTCCAATTTTATTTATTTGTATAGATTTATCGATCGCAGAAATTATTTAAAACTTTATAAGTATAACACGCTTACCAAGTTAATTTAAATTACAAAACCAGACATTTATGGAAATACCAAATTAAAAATACGTAATGTAGAAAGCTTATGGATGTTAACAACTTAATTTAGGTTTAAATACACACACACAAACACACAACTAGACACACACACACACACACACACACACACACACACACACACACACACATACGCACATGCACACGCAAAATTATCAAAATATCTTTTGTAAGTATTGTTCAATGTTTCTTTGTATGTATTGTATCATGTTTTTGGGAAGGAACTGATCCCCGATATACAGCTCACGCTGGTTTAGGAATCATTGCTTATACTTGAATTATATGCATCATTTGTTACAATAAAGAATTTATTCTTATTATTATTAAATCTGAATAAACTTCTAACATAGGGGAGAGTAACCACTATTGAACCCGCGCTTAAATTGAACCACTTCTGTATTTCTACCAAAATGGCACTATTTTTTACACTAGCAACAAAAAAAGGAGCACTAGCAGCGCCACTAATACTCCGCCATTTTGTAGCGGTCCTTTTTGTGCCAGTATACTAAACCAAATAGTGCCATTTTGGTAGAAACACAGAAGTGGTCCAATTTAAGCGCCGGTTCAATATTGGTTACTCTCCCCTATATTCTGAGACTCAAAATTAGTCGATTTCTCAGTCAGTTTCTCAGAAGGTATTTAGAAGTGGGACCCGTGGCACTAAGGAGCTCCTTATCAAAGACCATTAGCCAGCAGATGCGTCGTAAGAGTCTGGCGAAATGTTGGATAGACTATAACAAGGCTTATGACTCGATTCCACATACATGGCTTTCAAAAGTGGTGGAATTGTATAAAATCGATACAACTCTGAGCACTTTCTTGGATTCATGTATAAGGCAATGAAGAACAGAATAGAAAATTGTATTTTGAAAATATGGGTAATACATGATAGGTGTGGCAGAAGCTCAACCATATTTTACCAGTGGCGTGCAAATTTTTTTTATATTAGCCTAAGAAACATGCTTTTAGACTCAATCCGCAATAATATTAATTTTAAGTCTTAAAATCTTATATATAAAATTCCCGTGTCACAATGTTCGTTCCCGTACTCCTCCGAAACGGCTTGACCGATTCTCATGAAATTTTGTGTGCACATCGGGTAGGTCTGAGAATCGGCCAACATCTATTTTTCATACCCCTAAATGGTAAGGGTGACCCATCCCTAATTTTTTTTTGTTTTGCAATACAACGTTTGCCGGGTCAGCTAGTTAGGTAATAAAAATCAGTAATGACACAATAGTAAACATACAATACAAACTCCACACTAGACATCAAGATAATATCCATATCATATCCATAATCATAGCACTTAAATCAAAAAAAAAACGATAAAAATTATGTTACACTGTTGTAAGTTTTATCTACTAGAAATTTACGTAGTCTACTCTTGAACACAACTGTTCCCAAATCTTCGCTATCCAAGATGTCGGCAGACTGCGGTAAACGATGTACTCTCAGCTACTAATAATTTTATCAAAATTGGTCCAGCCGCATGATAAAATAACAAAAAAATCACAATATTTCGCTTTTATTATTACCAGAGTGCCATTGGTTCGTGACGGCAAGTACGGAGAGAGTGTCGCTCAAGTAGAAGAATTGATCAACCGCCATAGAGATCTAGAGGAAACCATAGATGCACAGAAGGACAAGTTCAACGCTCTCAAGAGGATTACTCTAGTAAGTATTACACACCACTGAGGACCAGCGCTGACCGAGAGGATATTTTTAAAACACTCGAAAATAAACTTTAAAACTATTGCTATAAAGTGCATATACATGGACTTCGGCCGCGGGAACAGTTTTGATGTCGTGTTCAAACATGTATGGACTTTATCACAGTAGTTTTAAAGTTTATATTCGGGTGTCTTAAAAAATCCTCTACGTTGCGCTGGCAATAAGTTGAACAATACGTGTTTGGAATTTATGCCCAACTTTCCTGTCTAATTTTAAACTGTGGAACAATGCTGGTTAATTTTTTGCCACTATTTAGGTAGAACAAGCGTTCCAAGCGCAGCGTAACGAAGAAGAAGCGGCCCGGAGAAGAACAGCCGAACGGCAAGAGGCTGAACGTTTACAGCAGTATAGAAAGAGAGAGATGGAGAGGATTACGGAAGAGAGGAGAAGAGAGACTGCTCCACCTGTACCTATAGCTATAGAACGAGAAGTAAGTATCTATATATATGAAGAAAATGCCCCTGAAACCTGAAAATCTCTTTTATAAATATGGCCCACAGAAGCAAATTACATTTAAAATACTACTAAAATACAATCATTGTATGTAAAAAATATGTAAATATGTTAAAAACAATGAAACTGTAAGAGTCCAGTATAAATATGTCCTGTTATACTACAAAAGTATACGTAAAAGCAGTTCAAGTTACACTGGTCGTTAAAATAGGACCTTCAAAACGGTCGATATTTCGAATATCGATTATCGATATCGAATATCGATAAGCCGATTTACACAAAAAGATAGGGTCATATTTTAGAAGGATATTGAAGAACCGGATGTCCGGATAGTATCCGGATATTCCATGAACATGTTTTGTTTTACATGGATATTTTTAAATGAAAATATATTAAGCGAGAATCTAACCCGCGACACTGCAATCAAATGCACTACTGCGCTTTTAGACACGTTTCCAATCCTATGCTTTTTTATTGCTTGATATAGACTGAACGTGAGCGTCTCGTGGGTTCCGTGGTCCCCGCCTCCTCAGAGGAGAATATCACCCCCGCCCCACAGTTCGACAGACTACCCAAAAACGAACACAACGTGAAACGCGCCGAAAGCATGAGTGTAAGTAACTTATATTGGGTTCTGTATATAACAATCAATTAAAATATAATAGTGACTTCAATTCGACTTTTTTAAATCATGAAAAATTTCTACGAAGGGGTCGTAGAAATTTTTCAACAGCCTTTAATAGTCCACTGCTGAACATAGGCCTCTCCTTAGAAAGGAGGTTTTGGCCTACTATACAACGCTGGCCAGACGGGTTGGTATAGGGTTTGTGTCAAGTTTTCCTTCTTTTTGCAGTGCTGGTGTCATGCGTTGTTTGCGCTTCCCTTAGTCGGCTCTTACGACACCCACGGGATGAATTGGGGTAGTGACATTCTATATTCTTAATCCGTCACTACATGGACAAAGGCTTCTTTACCATTACAAAAAACATTACCACAAAGAAAAACCTTCATAAATAAAAGTCTACCAAAAAATCAGATTTTGTAATAACAGCGATATATATGATTTTAATTGTTTCAGGTTGTAA